>JABWPP010000050.1:141251321-142451321 GCA_016920855.1 Puya raimondii
TTGTAACGCTCAAAACCTACCGGTAATTAAACCAAGCTATAAACAAGTAAAACTTATATTCCACTATTCAAAATCCTCTAGACTCTCAAGAGAGGAAGTGATTTCTCTCCCTCTCAAGAAGGCATACGAATTTCTCACAATTTTTTCTTAATTTTTTTAAAAAAATTAACTTTTTATTAAAATTCGCTTGCACCACTACAAAAAAAGCGGTCTTTACCGACGCTTTTTAATTCATTTGGCGGCCCTTTAAAGCGTCGGCAAATGAGCCGCCGACGCTTCCGAAAGCGTCGGCGAATGCGTCGTTAAGTGCAGTGGCGAGAAAAATGTACCGACGCATAGCGAAAGCGTCGGTAAATATCTCAGACGCACAAAATCGTCGTCGTTTGGGTCGTTACTCCAAAACTAGCTACCCTTCCTTCAATACTTTTGCCGACGCTTTATAGCGTCAGCAATGTGTGTCAGTAAACGAAAAAAAAGAGTTACTACTTTCTGACATATTTTTTGGAAAACCCAACACCTCCTTAGGAAGGGGACGATTCTCCATTTTTACAACTTGATAGAGAGAGAAGCCAAATTAACCTGTTTAGTCAAATGATCAACCTTTTTAAGTTTGAAACCAATTTGATTTTAGTCCATAAACCTGCCCTTTGCGTGCTTCTACAAAATTTCTTGAAATTAAATTGGCAATTGCGGCACCTACAGTACCCAGTTTTCTCCCCTTGTGACCATGTAAACTTATAGCTAGACCTATGTATCATGGATAGGGCTGGCAAATGAGCGAGCCGGCTCGTGTGCGACTCGCGTTCGGCTCGATATTCGGCTCGCTCGAGCTCGACTCGAAATTAAATGAGCCGAGCTTGAACAGAAAAAGAAGCTCGAAATTTATTTCAAGCCGAGCTTGAGCATTACTGGGCTCGCTCGAATTAGGCTCGAAAAGCTCGAATATATATATAGTCCGGCTACTATATTATTGATAGTATCAAACGCCTGGTGTTATCGAGTTTTCCGCCGTTAAATCTACCATTTTGACCATTTCCATCCGTTAGATCATACTATTCAACCAATTACTCACTCAACCCTAGAAAATCACTATCATCCTAACCGCACATCACTTCATCCAAGAGCCGAAAATCTAATAGCACCAAGTGCTTGGTACTATTATCTAATAGCCTAATTAGGCTACTGTACTCTACTATATTATTAATAGTATGTAGCCTAATTAGGCTATTAGATAATAGTACCAAGCATTTGGTGCTATTAGATTTTCGGCCCTCGGACGAAGAGATGTGCCGTTAGGATGATAGTGGTCCCATAGGGTTGAGTAGGTGGTTGGTTGAATAGTATGATTTAACGGATGTAAATGATCAAAAGGGTAGATCTAACGGCGAAAAATTCGATAGCACAAAGTGCTAGATACTATCGATAGCATATCAGCTGGACTCTATATTAATTATATATAATAATATATATTATATATTTTAATCATATGTGTATAGAGTTTAGGTTATTAGGTATATTTGCTGGCCCACAAAATCAAACTAATAAAATTCTACTCTAATTGCTCTCTCCCTCTCTCTTTCACTTGCTCGCAGAGTTGCTTCCCCTAATTTTTTTTAATATTATAATACCGTATTTCATGCATTCATTTTGTATGTTGAACTATTAGACATTTTTTGTATCAAATTTTAGATAATGTTTTATAAAAATTAAACTATAGAATTGTATGATGTTAAGAATTTCAAACAGCTTGTTTAGGGCTCGAGCTCGCTCGACTCGAAGTTAGGCTCGCTCAAGCTTGGCTCGAATTAATTTCAAGCCGAGCTTGAGCCTAAATTTAGGCTCGAAATTAATTTCAAGCCAAGCTTGAGCTGAGGTAAGCTCGCTCGAGCTCGGCTCGTTTCCACCCCTAATCACGGACACTTCTATAAGCCTCGCGTGTCCGTGTCGGACACTCGCGTGTCCGTGTCAGACACGTGGACACTTCTTGGACGCGCGTGTAATGCCGATCCATAGCGCAAACAATTAAAAAATATATATACATATTTTTATTTTACTTTTTTTATGCACATATAATGTAAGAAGATAAATATTTTAGCTTTTTGATAAATGCATATAAATTTTTTTTGACAATATAAATAAATTATGTATGGTGGAAAAAAAAAAATTCTTAAAATATATGAACTATCAATGAAAATTTTACTAATTTTCATTCGTATGAGAAATATAACAATATTTTACCAAAATTAATATTTTATATATAATAAATATATATTATTATATCAATAATATTATATTTTATTAACGGTGTCCATGCCGTGTCCGTGTCCTAATTTTTTTAAAGCTGTCGAGTCACCGTGTCCGAGTCGTGTCATGTCCTGTGTCCCGTGTCAGTGTCTGTGACGTCTAGAGCTAGACTTTAGATATTCCTCCCGACTTAGGCTAGTTCGTGACAGTATTATGGTTGATAATATGACAATAATAAAATATTGCATCACTAATTCCTACTCATTAATTCCTACTCAGGAGACTATAAAATTCTTCTCCCCGTCATTTTACTAATATCTATACTATATATAAAAACAGATAAAAACAAATTTAAGTTGGGGAATAGAATTATAAATAGAATAAAAAAAATATTCCATACATAGTACAAAAAAAGAAAATGGAAATGGAAAATAGAATGGTTTTACCAGTAGTCTTATTAAATCTAATTCACAAGTAAATTCAGATTTTGAGTTTGATTCATAAATTTAAATTTAAATTTGAACTTTGAAATCAATTTAAATTTTTAAATTTTAGGTATACGTAAAAAAAATTATCTGTTATGGAACGCATACAAAAAATATTTATGGTATAAGTAAATTGAAAATCTCCTTAGAAACAAATCAAGATTAGAAAATAAATCAATTGGAAAATAGATTTATTTGAAAATATTAAAACTTTTGTAGGGACAACATATGAAAGTTGAATTTTGTAGGAATATATTTGTCATTCACTATGTTTGTAGGGACCTGTATGAAATTAACCCTAAAATTTAAATGATAATCGACACCTTTAATCATAATCTGACAAATTTGAAGTATTTATGAACAGAATTTCATAAGTTTCAAAATTGGGGAAAAAATCCAACAGCTCAACAGTTTACTTCGTTCGAAATAGAATAGTAGTTGTTTAAACCACAGGGCACTAAAGTGAGAAAGCACGAAACCACAGAGGTGGTATTTGAAATTATCCCTAAATTTTATAAAACAACCGTTATTCTCCAAAAACTTAAATTGCTAGAGAACGATATTTTTAATAATTATATTCAATACTCTACCTCACATCTGGACTCGAGACATTTTGAGGTGCTCAAGATCTGGACTTGAATTAAATGAGATGAAATTAAAAAAATGTTAGAAGCTTGACAGGACTCGAACTCAATACTATGTTAAATTATATAGAACATTCGTTGTTCTGCAAAATATTAAGTTATTAGAAAATAGTATTTTTAATAGGCTAAATTACAAAAAAACCCTTATAAATATCGGTTTTTTTACTTTCCCTCCCTAACTTTCGAAAAACTATATTGTACCCCTCAACATTTCAAGTTGTTGCATTTAACCCCCCTCCGTCATGGTTCCATCACTATTCCGTCCATTTCTTTTAATTTATATCGAAAATGCTCTTCAAAGTTACAGGAATATATTAAAAAATTATTTTTTCCTTACAGAAGAACTAAGGGTAATTTGGTTATTTTGTCCTCTCCATTAACGTCGTACTCCCCTGAAAATATTTCTGAAATTTTAAGGGGGTAAAATATAGATTTTTGAAAGTCATGGAGGGTAAGTGAAAAAAAATGGATATTTACTGGAAGATTTTCTGTCATTTAGCCTTTTTAATAATTATATTCAACTATAGCTTGATACATGGGATGTCCAATTTGGAACTTGTCTTGTATTTAGCTGGGCCAATGCCAATTCCCGGCCCGGACCGTTAGCGATAGGGGACGTAAGCCTGGCCCAGAACAGGCCCAGCCCTTTAACAAACCTAATTGAAATATAGGTACTAAATTGAAATTTTACACAAGCTTCAAGAATTTAAGTATACTTAAGATATGTTTGGTTCATGATTGGAATAGGAATAAAAAATAGAATGACGAATCATTCAATAATATTTGATTCATTATTGGAATGAAAATCAGAATGAACATCTAGAATTTTAAGAGAGAGTTTTGGTTAAAAGAGAAAGAGTGATGAAGGAAGAGAAAAGAGAGGTGCCTGTGTGAGAGGGTTTTGAGTGGTTTACTAGGAATGGACCAATCCAGAATTCAAAGCTGGATTGGGTGATTAAATGGATTGGCTTATTTTCCATTCCAGAGTGAAATAAGAATCAAAATTCAATTCCTATACAACGAACAATAACTATCAGAATCAATGAATCTCATTTCGATTTTATAGTCTAAAATATCCTCTTTCTCCTTTTATTTATTTCAACTTATTACCGAATTCTGCGAAATCGCATTGCTAAGTTTCGAGCAACAAGAGATCTAAAAATCATTGAGCTCTTCCATATTCCAAGCTATGCAACCCTGAACTTTGATCAGATAATCTGCTGTAACAAAACCATAAACAAGATTCTGAACTAAATTGTAAGTAAGTTGCAGTATAAGATGATCTGAATTAGGTTAAACTGTTCTAAAGTAAATTTTAAACTACAATATCATCCCAAATGAAGCTGCAAGAGTGAAAAACAGTACTAGATCTCCAATTACCTGCAATGCACTTCCTCTGCATCAAAATGCTGCTAAAGAAACTCAATAATTTATGTACAATGCCAAAGACGTGACGACGCATACAAATAATATGTCCATAAAAATGTAAGCAAATCAAAATAATAAGCAAAAAAAAAACTTCAAAACTGCAGTCTCATTTAAGCCCTTCTCCCACAAAATTATACTTTGAAGGCATATTTACCTACTCCTCTGAATTTTAAACAAAGGACACATCACTCAATATTATACATCACATTACAAATACGAAAAGGAGAAGAACCAATCACCTACTGTTAAACACTATATCTGATCTTTTAATCTTCTCTTTACCCTCGAGAAATTCGCCACTAAAGTGCTCTTCGGGTTCGAACCGAGGCCGGTTGTCTCCTCAATTCTTTGTTCGACTTCTCGATTTTATTACCAATCTCTTCGTCCTTCGAACTATTTTCATAATGACCATGATCTTTGTATCTCACTTGGTCTCCCCTCCGATAAGGCGGCCGAAGGTACGAGACCTGTTGCTTGGTTTCGAACCCTTCGCTCGATTTGAAACTCCGATTCTTCTCTGCATTGTCATTGCTGTTACTGAAGAGAAACTTCTCCTTTCCTTTATGTCCTTCCGACGCCTTCGAGCTCACGCTTGTTTCTTTATAATGAATCTCGATAGAATCCGCGCTCGAAGAAGAAGACGATGATCGCGAGAAATGCTCCGCGACAAACTTCTCTCGAAGTCCTTTATGAAGCAAGCCTTTTTCCTTGGGTGATAACTCCTCCTCTTCTTGTAACTTCTCAAAGCTCTCATCCTTTTTACTGTAGTTGGTGCTTGTATTGTTCCTCCAATCGCCGGAGCCTTTTCCTTGAGACTCCGACCGCGAGAGCGCGACCGCGGCCCTAGCGGCGGCCGCGGCGAAAGTGGCTGATTCGAACGCGGCCTGCGCCGCGGTCTCGACGTCTGCGTACTTCTTTGCGGCGTCGATTGAGAGGCTGTCGTCCAAATCCAATTCCGACAGCTTCCGATCGATCATCGGCGGTCGGATCTCGTTCTTGCCTTTCTTCGGGGTTTGCTCCTCCTGCACGAATGTTGTCAAAAGCTTTTAAACCATTTTCAATTGTAACAATTTAGTCCCCAACTTCAAAACAAAACTCAGTGCATTCTTAACCCTCAAGTTCGACCTGGATTTTAAATTCGTCCTCAAACGCGACACCGTTTTATTCTAAATAGTACATATAGGACTTAATTGTTATGCAGAACAAACTTCGAATTGAATTGCGGCTCATACTGTATACGAAAAATTACGAAAAAAAAATAATAATGCGACAATCGAACCTCGGAAACAGTAGAGGCGGGCTCGTCGAAAAATTCAACTTTGATCCCTTTCTCCGCGGCGATTTCCTTCGTCGCCCTCTGCCGGCTTTCCAGGCTCGGCTGTCTAGCAGATAGCTTCTGTATCATCTGCAATTCATGAAGGAAAAAAATAGGGAATTTAGCAGAAAAGCCCTTAAACTTTTCCAATATTGCATTTAAGTCCCTCAAAAAATTACAAATTAGTCCCTAGAAAAATGCGGACCTTCGGATTGACCCCGCAATTGTTGCGCAGGTCGACGGCGGCCGACGCGAAGTCCCTCCCGAACTTCGCCACGAAGATGTGCCGGACGTCGTTCAGCTCCGGGAGGTCGCCGCAGCGCGACGCGGCGAAGATGAGGCTGGCGACCGCCTCGCGGAGCTCCTCGGGGCACGCCCTGCACCGAATTTACGAACGTGTTCGATGAAATGCCGAAGAGAAATCAAGAGCGTTTGTGTCAAAATTCTTGATATGGATAAGTAGAAGAGGAGGGACTCACTTTTGGTGGTTTAAGAGCGCCGCTCTCTCTGTGACGAGGTGGCAGTAGCTCTCTATCATCACAAACGCATCAAGCATGTTTTGCTCTCTGATCACTTGCTCTACCTGAATACATATACAAAATACACACAGAAATTAAGTGTTAGAAGCTGGGTTAGAAAAATTAGGAACTATAAAATTTTGTTCTGCTTTTCTGTTCGGTGTAGTGCTGTTTGATAAATTTGAATTAAAATTTTTACTTTTAAAATTCAGAACCACATTACTGTATTTTGCTGTTGTAAAAATTACACAATTTTCTGATGAATTTGAAAGCAAAAGTAGGACGCAAGTAGAAGTGCTTGTTTAGAGCTTCTGTTGTGACAGAAAGTATATAAAAAAAATTTTAGTTTCTTGAAACTTGAATATCAGAATTTGAAAAAACTTAAAGAACAAAAAAAAGACTTAGCTCTTACTTTTCATAGAAGTTATATGCAAAAATCACTTCACAAATAAAAAAAGTTCAAGAACTAGTTTGGAAGGCTTAAAAAAAAAAAAAAATCTAAAAGTGCTTATTATCTATCGAAAAAATACATGTCTTAAAACCGTAAATTTATAGTATAAAAGTAAAAAAATTCTAAAAAATCAGATGAGCAACGACAACAAACACGAAACGCGGCCGTTCATAAAACAGCACTACATCCTACAGCGAGGCCAGAGAAAAGATTTTGCAGGGCTTAGAGAGACAAACACGGAGTAGGGCGCGATCGAGGTGGCCGAGGCGGACGAGCTCGGCGACGTCGCCGCGGGCGACGGCGCAGCGGGCCTGGCGCTGGTTGCGGAGGACGGCGAGGCGGGAGACCGCCAGCCCCAGCAGCGTCTTCAGCTTCGACGTCTGCCGCGACGTCCTCCCCAGAAACATGTCCAGCTTCCTTCCCATCTCACTATATCACCCTCCCCCCCTCTTCACTCTCTCGATCTCTCTCTCTCTAGAATTTCTCTCTTGTTAGTGAGAGAATAATATAGTATGGTAATGTGGATGTGCCTATATACGTGAGGGGGTGTAATGTAAGATAATAATAATTATATTAATAATGATTGTTTAAGTCTCAAATATGTACATATATATATATAATAATAATAATAATTAGAATAGGATTATAGGATTCCGTGTGGGTTAAGGATTGGGAGGGGGTGAAACAACGCGGGAAGGGCTTGGTCTTGGTTTGGGTTTTGGGTGTTGTGTAGAGGAAGTTGTTGGTCCGGGTCTACCACGTCATCAATGGGTATAAATATTATGTAGTAAAAAGGAATTTGCTTTTACACTTTTGATTCAAAATGTAAACTGTTGAGATTTGAGCTTCTGTGTTTTTAAAAGAACAGAAGTTTAATATGTTTATAATTTTTTAGCCGTCGGACCATCTCAAAATCTATGCAGCACTAAAAAAAAAAATTTAACGAAATACATCGTTAATGGTGCTGCACGAATCTTGAGACTGTTCGACGGCTAAAAAATTACAAGCATAAATGTTCATGTGCTTTTAAAAACATAGGAGCTCAACTCAATATTTGGTTTTTTTTTTTCTCTGGTAGTTGTAGGTTAATTTTATTCAAATAAGTATTAAAAAAACAAAGACTCAATTACACTTTGATCCCAATCTTCACCTATTTGGCCATCAATCGTTTTTATTCTCAACCTTTCTTATTTGTTTAATTGAGTCTTATTATTAAAAATATTATTAATTTTAATAAAAACTATCATATTAGTGCTACGCCAGCGTCAAATGTGACACTCCCAAGATTTGAGATAGTCCTATATATAAGGTATGATATAACTAGATCTCTTAACCTAGTTATAGGTTGAGAGAATTAAGCGTGTTAAAATTAAAGTAATTTTAAAATGGGTGACCCTTCTGGAAATGGGCGCATCGTAGTTAGTATTAGAGCTAATCACTGGTTGAAAGTGTGAGATGAGTTTCTGCTAAACTAAGGTCATACAGCGGTCAGAGGCGTGCCTCTCAGGCTGACCACCGTTGTGAGTGGAGTGCGGCTCCCACAAAAATCCTTGTGAGTGTGCCAAGTTAGCTAAGACTAGCGAAACGAGTCTCACATTATCTAGTGCTTGTAACCGTGCCTTCCCACAAGATTGGCTAAGGTTAGAAAGATGAATTTCACATCGCTTGGTGTTTGTGAGCGTGCCAAGATTAAGTATGAATAGCGAAACGATTCTCACATTGCCTGATACTTGTGAACATGCTAGAGCCCGACGAGGACATCAAAACTTAAAAGGGGAAGGAATGTGACACATCGGGATTTAGAATAATCATATATATATAAGATATAATGTGACTAAATCTTTTAACGCAGCTATAGTATTTTCGACGGTGGTTAGACCGAAAAAATTAAAAGGGTTACGCATGCTAGAATTAGAATAGTGCTAGAATGGTGGACCCCTGGGGGAAGCAAATTTTTGCAACCTGATTAGTAAGCCCATGGATGAGTTGGTAAACTAGGTCTATGCAATAATCTCCACAGTGGTCATGTTGGGAAAAGCACCTAGTATAGCAATTTCTTAGAGCAAGGGAATTGTGGGACCCACAGCTTTGAGTGGGGATGGGGAATTGCTCCAAATGGCTTTTGGCCGTTCCCTTCGCCTTGTTGGAAAGCATGAAGCCAACTAAGCACAAGAATATTCAGAGTATTTTTCACATTAATATTAAAATAAAAGCTAAATTACAAAAAACTTTTCTATTAATACCAGTTTTTTTACTTTTCATCCTTATCATTCAAAAATCTACATTTTGTTCCCTCAAAAAATAAAAAATATTCACTTTGGCCCCCGCCGTCATCATTCCGTTAGGATTCCGTTTATCTCATATTTTTTATACCCAAAATATCCCTGAAAATTATCATCTTCCTCTTCATTCCTCATCCTTCCTCACCAACATCTTCGGCAGCACCGCCTCGCTCTCGGCCTCGCCTTCGCGCTATCCGTACCCAGATTCACGTCCTTGGCTTCCTCTGCCGCCTTACCTTCGCCATCGCCCACCTCTCCACCCATACCCACCACGATTTTCTCCCTAGAGTCGCCGAAATAAAGGGACCGCAAGTATGCTGGAGGAGCATGTGAGGAAATGGTGCCGTAGCTGGGGTCGAGAAAGGTGCCGGCAAAGGTGCGGATTCTGTAGGCTGGGGGAGAAGACGAAGAAGATGAGGATAATTTCGTCATTTTGTCACATCGTACCTCCTGTGAACATTTTTCGTTTTTCGAGGAGGAAAAATGTAGATTTTTGAGTGATAGGGAGAAAAGTGAAAAATCGAATTTTGACAGGAGAGTTTTCTGTAATTTAGCCTAAAATAAATTTTAAAAATTATTAAATATTCTAGATCAGATCATTAAATTGATGCTACATCATTAAAAAAAGAAAATTCTATAATACGGAAAAAATTTAGTACTATTAATAACACCTAGTTCAACTCAGATAATATTTTTTTAATATTTATATAATAAAATAGTTTTCAAAAATACTCATAGTACTAAAGCTTCTGCTTGTGGGCTATATGGTTTTGAGGATCAACTAATAACATTGAATAAAAAAATATTGAGATAAAAATATATAAAAATTATTTTTTTCTGTTTTGGAAAGGAACCGTAAAAAGAGTACTACTAAAAATGCTCACTTATATAATCTTTATATGGTATTAAAATGTTGACAGTTAAAATCGTTCATATTATAAATGGCAGCATGTTAATAATATAGAAAATTTTATTTTAAAAATTTTAAAATACTTTATTAAAAATTATATATATATCTTAAGGAAAACAATATAATTTTGACAAAATATTACTATTTTAAAAATAAATAAAATATTTTTTTCGTACTTTTTTACACAAGAAGCGCTTTTATTTATTTATTTATTTTTGGGTTCCAATGTATGTGAAAACCACAACGGCTAGTCAAAGAAGCAACGCCATAGTCAACATCGGACTCGGACCAAACAATTTGACCCAGTCCAACTAGAACCCGTTTTTTCACCCATTTAATTTTAATCTAGTTAATAGGTTTTTTTTTTTTTTTTTGTTGGTTTAAGTAATGAAATTAGTTGTATCCCTCAAATATTTACGAACTTGAGATCAAAATGTTGTTTTTACAAAAAGATATTATCCAAACCAAGAGTTTAACACGTTCGATTGAGAGAATTTCTCATTCTTTAAATTCGATCTTTTTTTTATATATAATTTGTTGTTGAAACTCTGTTTGGAATTGTGAGAAAATTAGGTGTGGTGAAAGAATACGATGGAAAAATATTTATTTTATTTTTATACATAATATCGCATTCAGCATATCGCAATAAGTCGGTAATAATATTTTTTTATATTATCCCACTGTTAAACACGGAAATATATCTCTATGTACTTCGCTCCAATTGATTCATTTAATCTATTAGCGTTAGAGGAATCTTAATACCAAACGTATCCTGAGTGGAGGTTGCTTTGGATTAAAATTTTTAAGATTGTTGTCTGAGTGAATTTAAAATTTATTAAATTAAATTTATTGGTCTACTATTATAAATTATATTTAATTTTAGTTTGAAATTGTGATATCTAAAGTTACCAATTTTCATATTCTATTTGATCTTACATTTTTTGATTAAATTATAAAAAATTTAGTGGAATAAGAATTTTCTGCTTAACGAGCTTGTAAATATAAACAACCATTCTGTGCCAGTCACATCTAAAAATTAATCATTATATAAGGTGCTAATTAAATAAGTCAATTAATGTACTATTTGTTTATTTGATTTCAAAAAGTATTTATTTATTGGGGATGAGCAACTTATAATTATTTATCACTAAGAATAGGCATTTAAAAATTCCTTGTGTTGTTTTCCAAGTTATTTTCTCACATAATAGATTAATGTTTACTTGTTACCAACTAGGAACCAAGGACAATTAGGTACTTGAAATCCAATATAATTTCATTTTAATTAAGTATACCTATCAATTTCTACCTAAAAATAATAATCTAATAGAAAACGACTTAAAATAGTCTGAATATCTCTGCTCACATTCACGGAAGAATAATAACTAAGAAGGATTAACACCAGCTCTATTATCTAAGACCGGATTTACCATTATATTGCCTTAAACAACGGTCTAATATAAAATAAAAAAAAATGTTAAATATTTGTTATAGGAGGTACATCTTATACCCCACAATCTAAAAATTTAAAATCTGCTTAGTATTTTATTAAAAAAACTAATTAGTGAATAAATATGGGCCTTTGATTGCCTAGAATGTAAATCTTATATTTACAAATAGCGTTGCTCTAGCAAATAATGTAGTGATAATTTTAATGTCAACAAATAAAATTTGACTTTTAATAAACACTATTGATACAATAATAAAATAAATGTACCATTATCTACCACCATTAATTGTCGATCACTATTTGCATAGCATCTTCTAAAACTATGCATTTATTTGTAAATGTTACTTCTGCTTTACAAGTATACAGATAATATTACTCTAAAAATTAATAAAGTAATTTTAACATCAACAATTAAATTGCAACTTTAATTATACTCCATTTATCTAATCAACATTGATCAAATTAATTATCGACAACGATCATTATCAACCTCTATTGTCCATCACATCTTGTAAAACTATACCCACATTTGTTCTAGTTCTCTCTCTCTCTCTCTCTCTCTCTCTCTCTCTCTCTCTCTCTCTCTCTTTTGGTGGTAGAATTTAAGAGTATCCTCACACAAATTAATACTAACAATAAAATAAGGATAAATTACACTTTTGGTCCTTAAACTATGATGCTGTGACACTTTGGTACCCAATCTTTAATCTGTAGTAAATTTTGGCCGAATTTTCTGAATTATTGCAATTAAATATCAGAACTCAATTTCGTTAACTAAATATTGACAGATTATTAATGTATATAGAAGCGACGTGAAAATATTGTGATTGATAATACGATAATAATTAAGCTATGATATCACTTTTACATCAATAATTTGTCAATACTTAGCCAATTAAATTAGGTTGTGGGACTTGATTGTAATAATTTAAGAAAATCAAATAAGAAACTATGATAAATCAAAGTTTGAAGACAAAAGTGTCACGCACCTCATAGTTTGGGGTCCCAAAAAAAAGAGTAATTTATTCGTGAAGTAAATTCATGGTGTGTGTCTGAGAGAGAGAGAGATTTAGCCAAATTAATTCTAAAGAGCCGTACCTAATTGTTTTACTTGTAACGCTCTCAACAAATCATGTATAATCTTATGCACAAATATGAAAGATCAGTTTAAGTTAACCAATTTAGTAAGATTTTTTTTATTAGTTATTTAAATTTGTTTAAACCAATTGGCACAAAAATAAAATCTGTTTTGCCGCTCCCAACTGTTAGATCAATTAGTAGTTGTGCTCTTTGATAGTATTTGATTCAGAAGGCCTTTTTGCATAAAAAATCTACCAGTTTTGGACTTTTGCAAAATTAGGTCGCTATTTTTGATTTTACAGATTCGGTCCGAATTTTCAGTAAACTGACCGAAATATCCTTCTTACTTTTTCTCTCTTCTTTTTTTCTCTCTCCTCTTTTTTTTTCTCTCTCCTTTTTTTTTTTTCTCTCGCTCTTTTTTTTTCTCAACGAACGGCGGAGGCGGAGGCAGAGACGGCCCGCCTCGCCTCTGCCCCTCACGCCCTCGCCCTCGCCCTCGCACGCGCACCCTCGCCCTCCTCGTCTCCGACCCCGCCGAGGCCGCGCCGCGTCGCGACTCTTTTTTTTTTTTTTAACTCTCCGACCCTCCTCCACCCGCCGTCCCCACCGCCGCCGCCGGCGACGAAGAAGTGTTTCTTGAGGCCGAGAAGCACGCCGGCGAGGGAGGGGAAAAAAAAATAGTTACACTCCGGTGAAGGCGGTGGGTCGTGACCAAAAAAATTATAAAGAGAAAAAAAATAAAAAATAATAAAAAATAATATTTTTTTTCTACAGGAAAGACCAAAAATTATAAAAGAAGGAAGAAAAAGATGAAATTGCACTGTTAAAATAATATTGCACGTGCAGGGGCGCGGGGGCACGGGCGCAGGTGCTTGGGCGCGGGGGGCGCAGGGGACGCGCCCCCGCACCCGTCGTCGTGCTCGTCCTCGTCCTCCTCCTTAGAGGCCTCCTCCTCGTCGTCGTCGTGCTCCTCCTCCACGCCTCCCCCCCGATTCCGAGTGCTTCCTCGAGATCCGCCCCGCGCCGCACGGCCCGGTGAGGAAGATGACCGGATCCGAGTTTGGTTGGGGAGAAAAAGTGCAAAGAAATGGTGCAACAAGAAAGAAGAAGAGAAAAAAAAATGGTGTAATTTTCATCCAAAGAGTGTAATTTTAGTCTAAAAAATATAATTTTCATCTCAAAGAGTGTAATTTCTGTCTCAAAGTTATTTAAAACAGTGTAAAATTTTTTTAAAACAGTGCAACATTATTTTAACAGTGCAATTTCATCTTTTTCTTCATTCTTCTATGATTTTTGGTCTTTCCTGTAGAAAAGAATATTATTTTTTATTATTTCTTTTTTTTTTCTCTTTACAAATTTTTTTTGTCACGACCCACCGCATTCGCCGGAGTGTAACTATTTTTTTTCCCTCCCTCGCCGGCGTGCTTCTCGGCCCTAAGAAACATTTCTTCGTTGCCGGCGGCGGCGGTGGGGACGGCGGGTGGAGGAGGGTCGGAGAGGTAAAAAAAAAAAAAAAAAAGAGTCGCGGCGCGGCGCGGCCTTGGCGGAGTCGGAGGCGAGGAGGGCGAGGGTGCGCGTGCGAGGGCGAGGGCGTGAGGGGCAGAGGCGAGGCGGGCCGTTTCCGCCTCCGCCTCCGCTGCTCGGAGAGAAAAAAAAAAGCGAGAGAAAAAAAAAGGAGAGAGAAAAAAAAGAGGAGAGAGAAAAAGTAAGAAGGATATTTCGGTCAGTTTACTGAAAATTCGGACCGAATCTGCAAAATCGAAAATAACGACTCAATTTTGCAAAAGCTCAAAACTAGTGAATTTTTTATGCAAAAAGGCCGATTCAGAAATAATAAATAATTTTTATTTATTTTTAGAATTGAATATAATTTTTGAAATAAATCGAAAGTAAATTTACTTCATGTTTGAAAAGTTTCTATGATACTATTAGAATTTAGAAGAGTCATATATATGAGATTTGATAGAGCTAAATCTCTTAACTCGGCTATAATATTTTGAGCGTTGGTTAGATCCAAGAGGCTAAGAGAGTTAAGCGTGATAGGATTAGAATAGTTCTAGAATGGACGATTCTCTGGGAAGCGAAGCGTCACAGTTGGTATCAGCTGAGTCAATTATCAGCCAGAAGTGTGAGATGAGTTTCGACTGAGTCGGGATCATACAGCGGATAGAGCGCGGCTTCTCGGCTGACGACTGTTGTGGGTGGAGCGCGACTTCCTATAAGGTCGGTTAAGACTAGTGAGATGAGTCTCACATCGCCTAATACTACTTAAGGCTAGCGAAACGAGTCTCATATCATCTTGGTGTTACTTAAAGAAAAAGATATGTAACAACCTTAGGATTTGAAATAGTTCTGTATATAAGATATATTGCATACAAGTTCCTGCAAACATAGTGAATTACAGATATATTCCTGCAAAGTTTAATTTTCATAAGTTATTCCTGCAAAAGTCCTAATGTATGCAGAAATGTCCCTCTGGTTTGTTACCGTTAGAGAACTGTTTATTTTTTTACATCAGGCTCGTGAAATGATATTTTTATCCTCACAAATATGTCCCTACAAAAGCTGAATACGAAGAAGAAGAAGAAGGAGGCGGCGGAGGCGATCGCCCGCCGCGATCTCCTCCCTCGCCGGCGGCGGCGACGACGACCACTCCGACCTCCGCTCCGCTCTCCCCGGTGGCCGAGTTCCACCTCTCCGGCGAGATGGGACCACGTCGACAAGCAAAAGATGAAGAGAAAGAGGAAGAGGAAGATGAAGAAGGGTAAAATTGTCAATTCACCTTATTAAGTAATCATGGTTAGACATTTTAACTGTGGTTAACTAAATTTCTCTAACGGATCCTAACAGTAGGGATATTTCTGCATACATTAGGACTTTTGCAGGGATAACTAATGAAAGTTGAACTTTATAGAAATATATCTGTAATTCGCTATATTTACAAAAACCTATATGCAATTAATCCTAAGATATAATGAAGATAAAAATTTTAATCTGGATATAGAATTTTGCAGAATGACTATACCGTGCTAGGATTAAAATAGTTTCTAGAATAGATGACTTTTGAGAAGCGGAGAGTCACAGTTTCTCTCTCTCTCCAGTGACGTGGATTGCTTTGTGACGAAGAGAAGTAGAGAACATGGGCTGCAATTAATACATACCACAGCTTTTTCTTTTTTTTTTTATTATTTTTTAACCGGAATTTTTGGGAAAAATTAAAAGGAGAAGGCGTAGGTAGAACGTGAGTGGGTTGACCCGGCTCACGTAGTCGTCGTCGTTTTTGGGTGGGATTACTCCGAGCTGGCATCCACGTGTCGAACGCGGGAAAAATATGCGGGCCCCACCCATCTTGACATGACAGTCGACCTAAAAAATGAATCCAACGGTTCAGATGACTTCGATCTTTCGCCTGCGAAAATGTTTTTTTTTTTTTTTTTCTTTTCACTGTTATAATTTTATTGTAGAAGCTTTTATTTATAGGGATAACTTCAAATACCACCCCTGTGATTTCGTGCTTTCTCACTTTAGTGCCCTGTGGTTTAAAACGTATCACTTTAGTACCCTGTGGTTTGGTTATTCTTTTTTTGTTATCTTTTCGTTAATTTTTTCGTTAAATTAATGAGAAAGTTAAAACTACAGGATAGTAAAGTGAATATTCGATAAATCATAGGTGGGATATTTGAAATTTTTTTGTATAATTTAACGAAAAATTTTACGAAAAGATAACAAAAAAAGAGAATAACCAAACTACAGGGTACTAAAGTGATACGTTTTAAACCACATAGCACTAAAGTGGGAAAGCACGAAACCACATGGGTGGTATTTGAAGTTATTCCTTATTTATACTAGTTCAGTGGAAGTACAAATACACATAATAATTATTTTAAATTAATATAAATTTAACAAATTGACTGTTCTAGGGAGTATTATTTTATTCTTTTTATGATTCCGTCTACTGTAAGAATTTTTTTATGCTTTTATATATAGTATAGATATAGATATATCTCTAACTATTATTCAAAATTTTTAAAATTATCAAAATATTTTTTAAAAATCTAATCCCATTAGTAAACCCTAGAAAAAAAAAATAGAAGTATTTGAATGAATTTTTTAAAATCAATAAAAATATTATGATCTTTCATAATAAATAAGATATTTTTAAAATTTTGAAAGTAATATTAGATGTACCTTTTATTTTATATAAAAATATAAAATAATTTTAGACCTATATTTCAAAATTTAGGTCATATTTGGTTGCATAAATATATTATTTAGCATATTTTTTAAATTTAATAGATAAAGATTTAGAATGAAATATCATATTTTGTTTTCCAGACATTTTTTAAAATAAGATAAATCATCACGTAAGTGAAAATATAGTATCTTATCAAATTAGGAATAGCAAAAATTTTCAAAAAAAAAAAATCAAACTTTCTACTTACTATCCTGCTGAAAAAATTTTATACCGAATAAATTATCCTTAAATAACTTATTTTTTATTTTAAAAATATTACTTATATTATTTTCATATTATCAAATATTAATATTATCTTTAAAAGTATATAGATAATATTGTAAATTTTTTTCGACAATTTTTATTAAAATTTTATTAGAGTTTGAATATGAAATGACTTATTTGTCCTCATTATAGCTTGCTACTATGTAACTTGTATATTTTTTGTTTAATTTATATTATTTAGGATATCTTTTTTTAATTCAATTTATAATTTGAATATTTTTTTTTATTATGCTATCAATATATTTTACTTTTATAAATTTAAAAAACATTTCTGATATTAATAATTTTTCGAGTAATTTGAATGTTTTATCTAATTAAAGATGAACGAAAGGTCATAAATGAATTTAATCCTACGATTGTTAAAGAATATTTTTAACTTTCCGAAATAATTATTGAAAAATATATGTATACATCAATCATTACCAAAGTAAATTTATAGCAATTAATTACCAATAAAGTTATTGAACCAATTGAATATTCATACTAGGTTAGGTAAACCCAATTATGAACCTAATGTTAGCGTATGGCTAAGCGTGCGATTTGAAGAGAAAAAAAAAATTTAAGAGTTAAATTGCATAACTTTAAAATTCAAATTTTAGAAATAGTTTCACTTAAATTCTTTTGCATATTAACTATCTAAGATAAATTATGTCGGGAGTTTACATTTAAATAATCTCATGCATATCAGATAATTAATAAGAGAGTAAATGAAGGACACAGATGAACAAACTACAATAATAATTCTAATTTGAAAGGAATTAAGAATTAAATTAAAATATTATTCAAAGTCAAATTCAAAAAATTGAGAATTGATTTAAAAGTTTAGGGACCAAGAATGCAATTTACCTATAAAGTCATGAAGGCAACTTCTAGTCCTTTTCTCTTATTTTTTAATTTTTTTCAACTATTTATTTGGGGTTCAATATTTCAACTAACTTTGCCCAAGGGTTACGGAGATGTTAACGTTTAATCATAGAAAAGATGAATAGTGAAACACTTCAAGACCTCTAATGAGTAATAATAATAAATAAATAAATAGTCCTTATTGTTTTTTTTTTCTTTTTTTAATTTTTCTTTTTTAATTTTGCTTTAATAACTGTAGGTGAAAAGTGATACACTTGTTTGGTAATGTTTGTGGGGTTTTAGGTTGGAATTTTGCGTCTTGGTTTAGTGTCTAGTGTTGGTAAACTTTTCTAGAGAGTAAATTACACCATAAGCTCCAAAACTATGTGATTGTATAGAAGAGAAAAGAAAAAAAAAAAAAAATATTATGGACCCAATAGTCTTAGTTGAAAATTAAGATTTGTCATGTAGGGCCCATATATATAATTTTTTTTTTTATTGTCGAATTGATAGATTAGGAATAATGATAGATTAGGAATTGTAAAATTGGAACGAAAATTGGTAACTAATGTTGTAATTTATCCTAAACAAAAAATAGTGAGTTAAGCTACTATAGAGGAAAAAGTCTAGAATGCACTAATTATATTGCTGATATGGCGTCCCCGCCTAATAAGATTATTTTTTTTTGGGTTCACACATCCCATCATTGTCGGATCGTTGGCGCTAACCATTAATCCCAAAAGCTCGACCTGTTAGAAATACGCAACCAATTCATTTAAAGCGTACAGATACAGCGCTCACGGGTCTCGATTGTGACTCAGCCCCACCAGTCTCACGCCACTTCGAACATGACTCGGCCCACCCAGCCTCACGCCATTTCGAACATGACTTGGCCCAACATGGCCTCCCGCCACAGGGCAGGATGCTAGCCCATTTAAGCCAACAATCATGATTATTAAAAAAATATTTTTATTATACTTTTCTTTTAAAAAGAAAGATGCGATTGGCTGATTATTGATGATAGTAGGCTTTCTCAGTATAGAGACGGACACATGTCTACTATTTTGTTACGCCCCCTACAAAGTATAAATCGCTACTTTTCCCGTTTTGTTTATTTCTTTTAGAAATAAACTTAGCTGGAAATGTGAATCAACTAGGATTCGAACTTGGGACCTCGGATATCAAGCACCAAGCTTTTTGCCACTTGCGCTAGGGACTGTCAGTTATTATTATTATTATTATTATTATTATTATTATTTGGCTTTCTCTCGGTAGCAATAAGTTCTCATAACATTGTTAGTTATATGTCTCTTTTTCTGATTTGACTTTCATAATTACCAAATAATGAATCGTTGCTTGGTTTTCCTTAGTACTATTTTTTCATAAAAGCTTGCTTCTAGAGAGAAGGATGTTTGAATACTTTACCGTGCTTTTAAATGCGTGAGAGTTTCGGCGTCTCTAACTTTTTGTATGTCTTATCAGTGTTATACCTGTATGCGCATGCATCAAAATGAGTACCGGATTGTCAAGATTAATTCCTATTTGATTGCCATCAAAGATTTGCGCATATAGATTCTAAATGGATCCTAGACATAAAACAAAGGGATGCGAAACATCGTAGACCTAGGGGCGACAATCCAGCTCGCTGTTCGCGAGCCAGCTCATGTTCAGTTCGAAATGAGCTCGAGATCGAATCGCTCGTTTAGTAAACAAGCCGAATATGAGCTGAATTTTTCAGCTCGTTTAATAAACGAGCCGAACACGAGCCGGGATCAGCTCGCTCGTGTTTAGCTCGATAACAGCTCGAATAAATATATTTGGGGCAATTGCTTATATACCCTTGAAAAGTTTCCGACTTTTTGATTTACCCCTCTTAGAAGGCTAATATTAAAAATATCTTTTTTATGTTTCAACATATTTCAAATATATTCCTAGAGTTAAATTTTGTTAATGAACTGTTAGCAATAGCTGTTATTGCTGTGAAATTACTATTTTGCCCTTTCAAATATATTCTTCTACCATCACTGACTTTTCTTATTTGCCCTTAAGTTAGGGCCACAAAAAGTATTTTAATTTTTGATCTTTTCAAATATACCCTTCTACCATCATCAAGATTTCTTATTTGCCCTTATGTTAAGGGTAAAAGAGGTATTTTAATTTTTTTAAACTCTGATAGATATTTAACTCACCCAAGTTAACTTAACGGATGGTAACTGTAAGGGTATTTTTGAATAACGGAGGAACATATGAGGGGTATATTGGAAAGAAAAAAAAAGTATGGGTAAATAAGATA
Source organism: Puya raimondii (assembly GCA_016920855.1). Lineage (NCBI taxonomy): Eukaryota > Viridiplantae > Streptophyta > Magnoliopsida > Poales > Bromeliaceae > Puya > Puya raimondii. The sequence continues at coordinate 141,271,781 of JABWPP010000050.1, forward strand.
TTTCGAAATTTTGAGGGGTATATAGGTAATTATCCCAATATATTTTTTATTTATATATATAAATAAATAATTATATATATAATATAATTTTTTATTATTTAATTTTTAGCCAACCTGAATATAAAGCTCAACTCAATTATAAAAAGACTCATTTATATGTAAAATTTTAACCATTAGTTCAAAATCTAATGGATAAGATCTTATAAATTTATTTTTTATTTATATATATATATTTTCTAATCCTTTAACTTCTTGTTCGGCTTGTTAATAAACGAGCCGAACACGAGCTGAATTTTTCGGCTCGTTACTTTAACGAGCTAGCTCGTGTTCGGCTCATTTATGAAACGAGCCGAACACGAGCCGGCTCCAGCTCGCTCGTGCTCTGCTCGTTGACACCCCTACCCTGGGGTGGGGACTCGTCTGACCGTCCACCTTGCTAATACGAAACTTGTCTAGTCTGCAACCTGTGGATCTACACCAAACCTATCTCGTCTGCTGTTCATGATGCACAGATGCGGGCACTGAATTCCCAATATCACAGTTTGAAAACCAAAGCGAAACTCGACAAAATTCTAGATACTAGTCCCACAATTTACTTTCTTTTTCTTTTTCTGTTTTTTTTTTTTTTTTTTTTTTTTTGTTTTGAACTCAAGAAGTAGCAGTTTTTGGAGGACCTGGAAACCAGAGTAGAGCATCTTAGGTTTTGGGCTTGTATATCCAAATCCAAATCTCACTGGGCCCAAAAGTCTCAATCTTTGAATTGGGCTGTAGACCACTACACCCCAATAAGGCCCATAAAAACCAATGTTGGGCTTTCTTTATTGTTGTGGGCTTTGGCCCAGTAAGATCAGGGGTGGTCTTCTTCTCTTCTCTCTACTCCTATTCTCCCCTCTTCTTAAAAAAAGAACAACAATCACCTATCTCTCTCTCTCTCTCTCTCTCTCTCTCTCTCTCTATAATGGGGTATATCCAAGAAGCTAGAGAAAACCATGTCAAGAAGAAGGTGGAAGAAGGTAAAAGCCCTACTCACAACCCCCTCCTTTCTCCCCTCATAATCCCATTTTTGATCCACCCTTTTTATTTTTTTATTTTTTTATTTGAGATGTATGGATGCAAGATCAGTTTTGAACCATCAGAAGCACCATGGGTGATTAGCTTTTGAAAGGAAGGGGTTGAGACAATAGTTTTAGTTATTGGAATATGGGGTCTAAGTTATAGAGAGGGATTAGATAGAGGGATGGGGAATATGGGGTTTAAGGTTTTTTTTTTTATTTTTACTTATGAAACAAAAATCAGAAAAAAAAAAAAAAGGTCATCATGAATCTTTCTAGGCTTTCAGTTTTAGTACTTATTATTATGTTCTAGTTTTAGGGCTTGCTATGCAGTTTCTGAGAGCTTCTGAAATTCAAAATGCTCAAGATTTTGGCTTCACTTGGAAGCTGAAATGTACTTGAAGCTTTTGCTTCTGCTTTAAATAGAAGCTGTTAGTGAAGTTTAAGGGCAAAACCTATTACGGCTTCTGATGCAAATAACATCTTACAAGTTCAATCATCAACAAAGTGTTCATACTGATCTTCGGTTTCAAGAATGTATTTGCTGGGACACCAATGAAATCGGAAGTGAGTTAGTAAGTTGGCAATGGTACATGAGTTGTAGGGATTGTAAAAATGCTTACTATATTTTCGGACTCTATCCTAAGACTACGCAATGCGCAGAACCTACTTTTGAGTTCTCAAACTGATCCGGCCTAATGTAAGTTGATAATCTTGTTGTACGTTATTACTAAGAAACCTTGGTCCTCTACATACTCCTCTCTCTCTCTCTCTCTCTCTCTCAAACACGACACTCACAGAAGGTGACATCTTGTCAATCTAGTTGAGCTAATGAGATTGACAAGACCAGCCGAAAACAATAAGATAACGCATGTAATTCTAAATTGCCATATCTAACTTCTGTGCCACTTCCATTCCACCGTGAACTAGAGACTAGACTCGAGCTTCAATTTACATGAATGCGTTTATTTTTTATGTAAACCTCTAGTCGAGTGAAATATCTTATAAGCTCTTGTTACTTTATCACAACATGTTTTCGTGGTACTTAATCATGTACGTTTCATGATATTGGACTATGAAACGCCTAAATGCCTTTATTTTTTAAAGTAAAACTCTAGTTGAGTGAAATAACTCTTGTTAATTTATCACAATATGTTTTCGTGGCATGTTTCATGGTATTGCACTATAAATGCCTTGAACGCCTTTTCTGTTTGTGTTGTATTTTTTAGATAATGTCATATTATTCTGCGAAAAGAATATAGATAAGTATTTTTTGGCCAGTTAGACCAACCAAAAGTAAATCCATGTTATAGAAGAAAATATGTGACCCATGAGTATGAAATTTCATTATGGTAAAGAAAGAGGTAATCTGTACAGAAGATTAACAAAAAATATTATTACTTTATTATGTAGTAAAGAGCAAACTGAAATAATATATATTTTTTTACGACTTTCCAAATTAGATTCTTTGCCAATACTAATTAGATTTTTTCCAGCTTTACGCAGCAAAATGAAGCAACAGGCACTCAAAGAATGCAATTATTACTCTGCAAAGTATGCTGAATGTGCTGCAGGAAGAACTATTTCTGTAGTATGGCAATGCCGTAAACATGCGAAAGAGTTGAACGAATGCCTGCATCAATAGTATGTTCACTCATAGCACTATATTCGACTTTACTTTCAATTTTGATAATATTTTGGGGATTTCGATGCCATGGACTAATGCTTTCGTTCAAACCATTTCGATCAATTTTGCCTTTTCATAGGTTCTGGTCAAGACTTGATAGAGAATTCCAAAATTCTGCTTTTTTGGTCATATTTTGCTTTTCAAATTACTATTTGATGATCTGTTTTGGTTGTTATTTGTTGTTTTACCCTCTTTTGATTTTGTTTCGTATCTATATGAGTTGTAATTGTTGTATGTCGGCTCACATTAAACTGGTGGTAATATTTTGGTGAGTATAGATAGAATGCTAGCACCATCTTATTGTACAACAAATTCTTTTGGATTTTACTTCTTCCATTCGTCAATCAACAAGGTGAATTCTATGGTCTAACCTAATGCACTAGTATTAGCAACTCGTTGGGCCTAAACCACTGGATTGAAGTACTTAAGTTCAAATTACGAGGACTAGAATGCTAGTCATTGTATACCACATTATTGTCGTCGCACTATCCAATGCATGACAATTAGGAGGTCACAAGATCCCCATTTAGGCCTTGATATCCTTGTCAGGTTCACATACATGTCCTACTTTCCCTGAAGTAGATATCCGTGTGGGTTGCTAGAAGCATGAAGCCAACCAAACTATTGCATCATTGTTGGTGTCTTGCTCCCCTTGTCCATGATGACACTGTGAATGAACAATCAGCTGCATCGACATAATAGTACCTTTGAGAGTTGCTTTGATGCTATATGTACTGGCCTGGCCAAAACACTAGTACTAACAGTTTGTTAAATTTAAACCGTTGGGACGAAATGCTTAAGCCTAAGTCGTGTACACTAGAGAGCTAGTCCTTATATAGCAAACTGATGTCCCTACATTATTTGATGTGTGACAATTGGCGTATACTAGTAAATCAACAAGGGTTTTATTTATGTACAATCTTTTTGTCAAAGATCAGAAGAGCTTTGGCTTCTTTTTCAGGGGGTCAAAAAGTTTTGTAAATATTATGGTGAAACAAAAATGACTATAATATCCAAGAGCTTGCTATAACTCCGCAAACTTTTGCCTCTTTGATTGTTGCTGTAGAATTGCTCTTCTACTGTTGCTACTTAAATACACTGGTTTTTCTTTAAGTAACTAGCTGTGATACTTTGTACTTATGAATGTTTATATTTCTCACATGTTTATTGTGATTATCCCTGTAACTTTTGTTTTGATTATTTAGGTATTGTCGGAATATTCCTTGGTAATAGATGATGACCTTACATCTTATACTCATTGTGTCCAATAAATTTGTAAGACACCATACTTTGGTGTTCATGATGCTATGGAAGTCATGATTAATAGATTTCTTATTCTTTCAAGTGTCTTCATTATAACTTAAAATTGTTAGCATTTTTGCTGGACATTTCTTTATGGATGATCAATTTTTGGTTCTGGAATGAATTTGAGATTCTTTCATGGTTTTGTACTGTATCAGACTATAATCATAATTTCTTTTTTAATGAAATGAACAATTATGCAAATACACAAAAAAGTAATATTGGCATTTCGCTAACAAACATTATCCTACTTCTCTGTGGACCTCCAGATTCTTATATCCTTATACCAGCATCCTATACCAGTTTCCATGCTTTACGGCTAGGAATAGTCAAAGGAAACTATGTACAAAATCTTGCTTTCAGTAAGACACACAGAACAAGTATTCGTTATACTAGCTGGAATTGCAGAAGATAAATTATTTGTCAACAGATTATAACCATAAATAAACTTTCTTGTAGAAATGGTTTATCCTCCTTCCTATTGTCATGAATCTTTGTACCTGCTAGTAATGTTGACTATCAAGATCTATGTATAAGAGGTACAAAGAATGCAAGGTAGCGCACAAGTGTATATAGTCCAAATCTGTCAATATGTGTTAAAACTATCACTTGAACGTATAAGGCTTTTATGCATTTTTATGGAAATAGGCTGTAATGATTGGTATGTGACTAGCCCGTTTATCGCTTAGTGCAGACATTTAGATAAAAGGTGATTACAAATGGAATGGTAATGTATATTTACAAAAAAATTAGGTCTTAGTATTAGTATATCTGTTAAATTATATGAAACAACCGTTTTTCTCCAAAAGCTTAAGCTGTCAGAGAACAGTGTTTTTAATATTCATCTTCAACACTTCCTATCACGTCTGGGCTCAGGACATTTTAATAGGCCAAAGACTTGAATTTGAATTAAATAGGCGGTATAATGCTAGGAGTGTGTCGGAACTCGAATCAGGACCTCCTGCTTTGATACCATGTAAAATTATATAAAATAATGGTTTTTCTCCAAAAGCTTAAGCCATCAGAGAACAGTGTTTTCAACATTTATATTCAACAATATCTTTGTAAATTTTGTTTTGACATTCATTAGTTGCTCATCTTAGATAGCACCATCGTCAGTTTTAGGTTGTAACATTGCAGTATAAACTCAATTAGGTTACGGTTCTTAATAAGATATGTGTATTATCTTTCACTTTTGATGTAGTATGTGTTTTTTCCTTTTGAGCTTGCTACATGTTTCTGGCATTTAATAAGCCAAAACTCTTTTCTCATTTTGGATGCTCATACCTAGGCGGGTGCATGTTGCTGCAAATGCATTCACTTCATGTGTTATCTTGCTGACCAGAATAACGCAATCACCTTCTCAGAATGTTAGAAGGATAAAATTCACTATTAATGGCACCAGATGAGTAAAAAACTAAAGTTAGCTGCTTACCTCATCTATTAGTAAGGAGGGGAAGAATTGAATCGATGTACTAAAGTATTTAGAAATAATGCCTTTTCAAAAAAAAATTTCTTTTTATTTTTTCTTTTTGTGGTGGAGTTTCAAGACGATATCTTTGATTGGAAAATTAACTATGTATCCCTCCCTCTATTGCCTGTGATCACACACTTAACCAATGGTTTTCTATTTTGCTACTATGACTCGCTGTTTCTCCATACTCACACACTTAACCAATGTTTTTCTATTTTATATTTTATTTTTTTCGTTTTGTGGTGCAGTTTCAAGACAATATCTTTGATTGGAAAATTTAACTATGTATCCCTCCCTCTATTGCCTGTGATCACACACTTAACCAATGTTTTTCTATTTTATCTTTTTTTCTATTATTTGGATATCATGGTAGTGCAAATTGCTCCTCCGGATGGTGTATTCATTATTATAGTTCTCAGTACTACAAAATGGGGGTAAAAAATAATAGTTGATATTTGTGGATCATGTCACTATTTCACTTTTGACCCTTTTTTTATCTTTGACAGCACCAATGACAGTATCTTGGAAGAAATGAAGAAGAATTACATGCTCGAGCAAGAAAGCAAGGCAGGGAATAAGAGCTAAGATGAATATTCTTACATTTTATTCACCATCCTACTGCTAATATTTTGATCGGAATTCTTATACGCCTGGCCTTGGAATGAAGTGATCACTTATTAACTTGTTCAATTGAATCGATACTTCTAACTTACAATGTAGTCTTTTGCTCCATGGAAGAGACACTTACTGTTTCTTTTGTTTGGATGTTAGGGATCAGTTTCGCTGGCTTAAATCTGGTAGAGTAAATTCATTTTACGCCACTATTTATGACGTCTTCTAGAAGTAATTTGATGGTTGTACCATATTCTTAAATGTTTGTACTTTAGGAATGGCGGTAAGAGAGAGAGAGCTAGTCACTCCTCTTGAACATTCCAATTTGCAATAAATATTCAGAGGCTATGTAGAGATACAATTGATGTTTATTGTGTGCGTATATGAATCTCAACTCGGCAAATTCATCTGATTTCAGTGACAATAGCAAAAAATTGAAGCAAAATTGATTAATGATTTAGTTAGTTCATGTGCTGCAACTTTGTTACTTGAGAAAATAGAGAAAATAAGGTCGAGTGAAAACATCAAAGCAAATTCTTATATTATGAAGAAAATGAGAGAAGAGAGCCTTTTTCTTTATAATAGGGATGATTTCCTGATGAAAATGCTGTCTTACCATTAGTTTAGTCCTTGATTCCCTTTAGAAGTTTCAATTTGTTGGCAGTTTGCAAATGAGTATACTGTTGACTTAAAGGGGCCAGCATCCTGTTGTGTGGCGGGAGGCCAGGTTGGGCCGAGTCACGTTCGAAATGGCGGGAGGCTTGGTTGGGCTGAATCATGTTCGAAGTGGTGTGAGGCTGGTTGGGCCGAGTCACAATCGAGACCCGTGAACGCTGTGTCTGTATGCTTTAAGTGAATTAGTTGCGTATTTCTAATAGCTCGAATTTTTGGGATTAATGGTTAGCGCCAACGATCCGACAAGTGGTATTAGAGCCAGAGGTCAAGGGTTCGATTTCCGCATGCTGCGATTTGTGCCGGTGCTGGAGTGGGGATTGTTGGCTTAAAGCGGCCAGCATCCTGCCCTGTGGCGGGAGGCTAGATTGAGCGGAGTCACGTTCGAAATGGCAGGAGGCTAGGTTGGACCGAGTCATGTTCGAAGTGGCGTGAGGCTGGTTGGGCCGAGTCACAATCGAGACCCGTGAGCGCTGTGTCTGTACACTTTAAGTGAATTGATTGCGTATTTCTAATAGCTCGAGCTTTTGGGATTAATGGTTAGCGCCAACGATCCGACATAAACTAAAAATCAAATTGCATGTGGATGAATGCTTTTAACTGTTACGGACACTGTCGATAGCTTTTTATTGATTACTGTAAGATCTTCCTCCTGTGGTCGAACCATCCATGTATTTTGTGTTTCTTTCTGACGAGTAAAACTTTACAGTTTTACTTCTCGATATGTAGGTCCGATGTCAATTCTGCTTCTCTTCGTAAAATCCTGCAGTATGAATCTATAATTCAATAGGTGTACTAATCAAAAGGTTGCAAACACATCATTGAACTGTTCAAAGTTTTATTCCCTTCAATTTCCTAGCTTTTCTCATGTTGCCTGTGCCTTTACGAATTTCTCACCATAGCCAATTTTGAGCTTTGTGGAAAAGTGCTGTTCGATTAAAGCAATTATTATTTTGTCGAAACTGTGAAATATCTTGAGCTTCTAGAGGCCAAGAAGATCTGCAGATTCAAGTAGTCTTGCTGATGTTTTAAACTCTGATTAAACTTAGAACTTCTTTAGAACTTGCTTCTGAGATGCTGCTTACGCCAGATTCGTCCTATATTACAGTCTCTTTTTCCAAAAGAGACGCAAATGACCGGCTAATGGACGCACCAGAACGCAGGTACTGAGCAGAAGCGAAAGTCAGCTTCTTGCCGTCGATGCTTTTCTTGCGTTTTACGTCGTGCGGTGTGTGTTGCTTAAAGCCGCGGAACACGCAGAATCATCTTATTTAAACATTGATTCCTCATGTTGTCACTTAGGAGATGAGAATATGGTTGCTGATTGATTCCCTGCAACATTATGTGTTCTGAAAGGATAGAGAATCTGTTGTTGTGACAATGCTTGTAATCTAAACTTTATTCCTGCATTTTATGCTCTTCTCATTTTCGGCATCTTTGACCCGTTTCGCGGAGAAAGTCTTCTTTGTAACAGAAATTCTGGAAGGATGGTAGTACGGAAATATTATTATTCTTCGCTATCTTTTCAACTTGAACTTGTCCTACTGCTTTTGATTTTTATTTTGTATGGAATAACCAATGATTTAAAACCTGAGACCTTTTACGACTCTCGTAAATATTACCGGGTGACGGATCTCTGGTTCAACCAGCGGTTCAACCACTAGGCTGAATGATGCTAATATAGCGTCATAAATACTTAATTATTATTTTTGAATATTATTATATTATATATAATTAAAAATGTATCTAAAGTGTAAATTATTAAAAAAAAATTACTGCATATTCTTAATTAATTAGTGAAATATAAAATAAAAAGAAATCCGACCGGTTCTTGTAAAAATGGATTTGTTTAACGATTCACTGATTTGATCACTGGTATGAATAGGTCAAAGCGGGTTTTAAGTCAGTCTAGTTTTATCGGTTGAACTAAACTGATTTGGACACTGGGTTACCGTCCGACCGATCTAAGGAAGAAATTTTTGGCGAGTAAGCCTATAGAGATTTTTAATTATAAATATAAATCTCCGAAACTCTTATTTTTAATATTAAACATATTTATGTCGTGTCGGCGAAAAAAAGGAAAATCATTTACAGCTTTTATAATACGGTGAATCATTGACGCATTTTAAAAATTCACGGCATTATTGCAAAGTATTAATTTCTGAAGTGCGAAATTTGGTAGAGGTACACTGCCTTAAAAAATAATAAACGGTTCACCGCTTTTATGAGCATTTCTAAATAGTTTTAATATTTTGAATAAAGCGGTGAACGATTTGCAGTATTCAGAAAATAATGATTCGTTCACCGTTTTTTCTGCTTTCCTAATTTTATAAAAAAAAATTTGAGGGACTATTTTTATAATTATAATATATTTTATCTATCTATAAAAAAAAGTTCGTGTAAAGGATATATTATATTAATTTGAAGTGAAATCGATGGCAAAAGGAAATGGTTGAACTGCTTTTGCTTACAGGCCGACAAACTTTTAGGCTACGTTTGGTATCGTTTTATATTTTTATATTTTTTTTACGCATTAATACTATATAATTTGATATACTGATCGAAAGTACTGATCAAAAACTTTATTCTTATTGTTATGATTGGTTAGTGATGATAATAACTTATTTAAAAAAAATTTAAAGTAAAAAAGTTGCTTTTAAGCTTTTATTTTTTGTTGCCAAACAAATACCTCGGATGTAAGGATTGCAACAAATCCACCACCATTGTTTATATTATTTTATATGAAAATTTGTTTTTAAAAGTGAAAAAAGAAAGGCAACAACACCAAACGAGGCTTCGACTTTTTACGATTACTCTGTACTTCTACCAAAATCTTTAAAACATTACGAGCTAAACATCAAGTAGTTATAAAAATCAACGGCGTTAAAATATTTCGCAATTTTTATTGTGTAATATTCTTTTTAAGTATTGTAGATCACATCCAACTACGCAGAGTTTCATTTTAAGGCTTTAAAAAAGGAAACCTTCTTTGCACTTTACTCCATGTTTCAATTATCTTTTTATATAAAATTTTGCTTCAAGATCATGCAATTTTGTGAAAATATTTGTGTAATGAGTTGGATGATAATGATTGTAATTCTATAAAATATAACCACATTAATCAAAAAAATAATCCTATAAATAGTTTATTTTGATAGCTCTAATTTTTTTAAAAAAATTAAGTTTATATGCTGAAAATTTCTTTTCAGATATTTTGTTCCAAAATTGCAAGAAACACAAAGTTGACTAAGCCTGCCAAAAAAAAAAAAAAAAGTACAATTGTATTACTTTTTGCAAAACCCATTTATTTTTGTGCTCATTGTGTGTCCAATAATTTTTTCTCTACGTTTAAATGGATGTTGACATAACCCCATATGCAACTATTTTTATAATTTTGTTTGCAACTGGAGTCCAATAGCACAAATCTTAAAGCACTTGGAGATACAGACCACAATTGCTGGACCAATGATGAATCAAAAGGTCAATTTTTTTTTTTGATTTTTGTTATTTTTGTTAATTTTTTTGGAATAATATCTAATCAATATACTCTAATATGCTCCTAGCTGACTAAAATGCCCTTCGTGATTTTCACAAATCCCTTTAAATACTTCCAATTTATTAATGGATTTGGGTATAGAAGGATATTTTGGTAATTTGTAGATACATTTGAAAGGCTAAATTATAGAAAATTCTCTTATAAATATTCGCTTTTTCACTTTTCCTTCGTAACTTTAAAAAACTTACATTTTAACCCCCTCAAAATTTTAAGTTTTTGCATTTATTCCCTCTCCGTTAGGGTTCCATCATTATTCCGTCAATTTCTTATAATTTATACCGCAAATATTCTTAAAAATGACAGAAATATATTAAAAAATTATTTTTTCTTATAGAAGAAGTAAAAATAATTTGGTCATTTTGCCCTCTCCATTAACGGCGTACTCCCCTGAAAACATTTCTGAAATTTTAATGGAGCAAAATATAGATTTTTGAAAGTCAGAAAAAGTAAAAAAACGAGTATCTATAAGAAGGTTTTCTGCATTTTAGCCTATTTGAAAATTTTAGATAACAGTCAGGAATAAATAAGAAAAAGCCTTTTTTTTATCCCCATATCAGTAAACTATTGAAAGAGACCTTCCTCCTTTTTACTATTTTTTTTTTTTTTTGAAAAATACTTCTTGTACAACCAAATAGAGAGGTCTTATATCTCCCATTCTAAGGTTGATAAAAATTCAAATAATTTTTGGTAAAACTAAAAAAAAATTGACGTGACAAATAGAATATTAATAGCGAAGTGGGTGTAAGATGTACATCCTACTTTAGGATGTACCGATAACATTGCTCATTTTTTTATAATATTGTATGGTGACCCCCTCAACTATAGGCTATTCTGAAAGCGACCCCCTCAACCATAGGCTTTTTGTTTTAGTTGACTTCTGTTCAAGTTTGAATCTTTTGATTTAAGTTATTTTCATCAATAAAATTAGAAAATTTGGTAAATCCAATAGTAATTATATTAAACATAACTTTCAGAGCATCTTTTGTGCTGATGGATTTGCAGATTTCATTTATTGTTAATTGCTGACAGCTAATGGAATTGTTAATTTTGACAATTCCTAAAGTTAATGTAGGAAAATAATTTAAGTAAAAATAAGTAAAAATAGGAAAAAAAATGTATAAAGACGTCCTAAACTTTAGCTCCTTTACAAACAGCCGTCTGAACTTTTAATTTTCATAATTAGATTTTTTAAAACTTTACCTAATAGTTTAATAGGTCCCTCTCCTAAATCAAAATAGTAACTACACAGTTGTTTTGATCGTATGTCGTGCACATAAGTTTATAAGATTATGAAATATAAAGAGAAGTTATTTTTTTTTTCTTTTAGCTCTGATAATTAATTAAGCTTGAGGATTCAAGAAAAGTCGAACAAACCGTCAACTTTTTTTTTTTTAAATGTTCGAATAGAAAAGGTAAGTATTTTTTATGTTTTGAATCTTTATAAGATTAAATGCAAGATATATGACCAAATTAATTGTGTAATTGCGATATTCAATTGAAGAGAGAGGCCTATTGAACTTTTGATAAAGCCTAGAAAGTCCAATTACCAAAACTAAAAATTCAGGCGCCTATTCACAAAAGAGCTAAAGATCAGGGGTTTTATCTACATTTTTGGCAAAAGAAATTAGGTGCCTCTTTCAAAATGTCAAATAGTTAAGTAGGTCACTTACATTTGTCAATTTTTTTTTAGAAAATACTTGTTGTACACCCAAAAAGAGAATGTAATCTTATAGCCCTCATCCTAGAGTTCACAAAAATTTAAATAATTTTTAGTAAAATTAAAAAAAAATTGATGTAATAAGTAGAGAATTAATAACATTGAATAATGTAGAGCTACTATGCTATCGAAAGTATAATGTAGTTGATGCTTCCGACTTTTTGGCCCTTGGATCAAGAATTATTGGATCAGGATGATAGTGGTCTATATAGAGTTGAGCGATCTCCCTAGAATAGTAATATTAATCCAAAAGTCAGAAATGATCAAAAGAGTTGATCTAATGACCAAAAAGTTAGAAGCACCAATTATCTTTTGCTTTCGAAAGTATAGTAGCTCTATTTTTTCGAATAAAATAGATATAAAATGTATGCCATATTTTGGAGTGTATCAGTATATATATATATTTTTTTTAACATGTCAGTTTTCACTAGGAAATGACAAGTTGACAACACGGCCACTGGCTGAGGTGTCGGCAAAATCTTGGTGGACACAAAGTTAGAGAGACGTCAACGCCAAGTTAGGCCATTATTAGTCAACTAATCAAAGAATTTTTTTTTGAAAAAAAGAGCCACAAATGGATTCCCTACAACCCTAGTTGTAACTAGCGAGGTCAACGAGCTGAACACAAGCGAGCTAGGATTGGTTCGTGTTCATTCATTTATTAAACGAGCTGAATATGAGTTGGCTCGTTAAAATATCGAGCTAAAAAATTTGGCTCGTGCTCGACTTGTTTATTAATGACCTAAACATGAGCTGGCTTGCGAACAGTAAGTTAGATTGTCAAGCCTACTACTAGATAAAAAAATTGAAAGAAAATTAGAAAATTAGAATCTTAATCTAATAATTAAAATTTATAAAATACAGATTTCTTTATATTTGAAAAGGTCTAAAATCCAAATGGCCTTTTTGCATAAAAAATCCATTAGTTTTGGGCTTTTGCAAAATTGGGTCGCTATTTTCGATTTTGCAGATTTAGTCCGGATTTTCAGTAAACTGACCAAAATACCATTCTTACTTTCTCTCTCTCCTTTTTTCTCTCTCTCCTCTTTTTTTTTTCTCTCGCTCTTTTTTTTTTTTTTCTTTCCGAAGAAGGCAGCGGAGGCGGAGGCGGAGGCGGAGGCGGAACGCCTCGCCTCTGCCCCTCACGCTCTCGCCCTCGCCCGCGCACCCCCACCCTCCTCGCCTCCGACCCCGCTGAGGCCGTGCCGTGCCGCGCCGCGACTCTTTTTTTTTTTTTTTCCCCCTCTCCGACCCTCTTCCACCAGCCGTCCCCGCCGGCGACGAAGAAGAAGTGCTTCTTGGGGCCGAGAAGCACGCCGGCGAGGGAGGGGAAAAAATATAGTTACACTCCGGCGAGGGCGGTGGGTCGTGATAAAAAAAATTGTAAAGAAAAAAAATAAAAATAAAAAATATTGTTTCCCTACTGAAAAAATAAAAAATAAAGAAAAAGGAAAAGATAATGAAATTGCACTGTTAAAAAAAATTACATTGTTTAAAAAAAATACATTGTTTTAATGAATGTTGCACTATTTAAGAGAGAAATTACACTCTTTTGAGATGAAATTTACACTCTTTAGGTAAAATTGCACTATTTAGAATAATGTTGCACCATTTCTTTCTCTTTCTCTTCTTCTTCCTTCTTCCTCCACTTTCCATCCTCATCCCCCCCTCTCTATCTCTCTCTCTCTCTCTCTCTCTCTCTCTCTCTCTCTCTCTCACTCCCAAAATAATTTTGGATCGGTGCGGTCGAAGCCGGAGGAGGAGGAGCGGTCGAAGCCGGAGGAGGAGGAGCGGCCGTAGTCGCGGGGGTCGAAGAGGTAAATGGGGAGGAGGGAGAGGGAGGTGTCGATGGTGGCGCGCGGGGCGGTGGTGGGCGGGCGCAGGGGGCGCGGCGAGCGCAGGGGGTGAGGGCGCGGGTGAGGGGGCGGGGGCGGGGGGGGGGGGGGTGGGGGCGCAAGGGACCCGGCGGGGCGCGGGGGGCGCAGGGGAAGCGCCCCCTGGGGGCGCGGGCGTAGGGGACGCGCCCGCCCGCGCCCGCCCGGGCCCCCGCCCCCGCCCCAGCCCGGGCCCAGGCCCTCGCCCGCCCCCCCCGGGTGGGCGCAGGGGGCGCTCACTGTGCCCCCTGCACCCGCGCCCGTGCCCTCAGGGGGCGCAGGGGGCGCGTCCCCTGCGCCCCGCCGCCGGGGCGGGCGCAGGGAGGGGGGTGCAGGGGACGCGCCCCGTGCGCTCGCGCGCGCCCCCTGCGCCCGCCCACCACCACCGCCCCGCGCGCCACCGCCCACGCCTCCTTCTCCCTCCTCCCCGTTTACCTCTCCGACCCCCGCGACTACGGCCGCTCCTCCTCCTCCGGTTTCGACCGCACCGATCCAAAATTATTTTGGGAGTGTGAGGAAAGAGAGAGAGAGAGGGGGATGAGGATGAGAAGTGGAGGAAGAAGGAAGAAGAAGAGGAAGAGAAAGAAATGGTGCAATATTATCCTAAATAGTATAATTTTATCTAAAGAGTGTAAATTTCATCTCAAAAGAGTGTAATTTCTCTCTTAAATAGTGCAACATTCATTAAAACAGTGCAATTTTTTTTTAAAATAGTGTAATTTTTTTTAACAGTGCAATTTCATCATCTTCTTCCTTTTTCTCTATTTTTTATTCTTTTCTGTAAGGAAACAATATTTTTTATTTTTATTTTTTTCTCTATAATTTTTTTTGTCACGATCCACCGCCCTTGCCGGAGTGTAACTATATTTTTTCCCCTCCCTCGCCGTTGTGCTTCTCGGCCCCAAGAAGCACTTCTTCTTCGTCGCCGGCGGTGGCGGCGGGGACGGCGGGTGGAGGAGGGTCGGAGAGGGGAAAAAAAAAAGAGTCGCGGCGCGGCGCGGCGCGGCCTCGGCGGGGTCGGAGGCGAGGAGGGTGGGGGTGCACTGGCGAGGGTGAGGAAGTGAGGGGCAGAGGCGAGGCGTTCCGCCTCCGCCGCCTTCTTCGGAGAGAAAAAAAAAGAGCGAGAGAA
Organism: Puya raimondii; assembly: GCA_016920855.1. Lineage (NCBI taxonomy): Eukaryota > Viridiplantae > Streptophyta > Magnoliopsida > Poales > Bromeliaceae > Puya > Puya raimondii. Next base: position 141,286,856 of record JABWPP010000050.1, read on the forward strand.
AAAAAAAGGAGAGAGAAAAAAAAAGAGGAGAGATAAAAAGTAAGAAGGGATTTTGGCCAGTTTACTGAAAATTCGGACCGAATCTGCAAAATAAAAAATAGCGACCCAATTTTGCAAAAGCTCAAAACTAGTGGATCTTTTAGGCAAAAAGGCCAATCGAAATTGTAGAATGTATATGTATATATATATATATATATATATATATATATATATATATATATATATATATATATATATATATATATATATATATAGAGAGAGAGAGAGAGAGAGAGAGAGAGAGAGAGAGAGAGAGAGAGAGAGAGAGAGAGAGAGAGAGAGAGAGAGAGAGAGAGAGAGAGAGAGAGTGGGTCTTGTGTGCTAGTAGGAGCACGAAGGCCTCCGTGCTCCTAAGCCGTTTTCGATGATGTAACTTCCGAATTGACGATCGGCTCCATTAGATTTGATCTAGTGTATTTGAACTATCTAGAAAATAAATTTTACGATTTTTCGATATCATTTACCTAGTGACCGAAAGGACTCAAAATCAACGGTTGAAAATAAAAATCTCACAAAAAGTTATGATATAGCACTAAAATTTTCGATCAGAGATATTGATCTTGTTGTAGATAGTATAAAAAATTTTCTATCAAAATTTCATCTGATTTGAATGCTTCTACACCGTTAAACTTGCAAACGACATGCATCAACCATTAAAAATTGTTGATTTTGAATCCTTTCGATCACTAAGTAAATGATATCAAAAATCCGTAAAAAATATTTTCTAAATACTTCAAATAAGCTAGATCAAGTCTAACAGAGTCGATCGTCGATTTGAAAGTCCCATCATCGAAAACGGCAAAGGAGCACGGAGTCCTTCGTGCTCCTAATAGCACGCAAGTCCTACTATATATATATATATATATATATATATATATATATAGAGTTAGGCTACTATACTCTTATGAGTACGATCGCCTTCGTACTCATAAGTTGTTTTCGATGATGGAGCTTCCGAATTAACGATCCATACCGTTAAACATTATCTAGAGCATTTAAAATTTTTAGAAATTAAATTTCATAATTTTTTGACATTATTTACCTTATAATCAAAAGATCTCAAAATTGATAATTTTTAACGGCCGGTATGGAATTAATACTTGCTAGTTTAACGGTGTGAAAGAATCGAAATCGGTTGAATTTTTAATAGAAAATTCTATTGACTATCTAGATAAAAATCAATAACTCCGATCTTAAATTGAAGTATTGGATCATCTATTTTTAGGACGCCGTTCGATTTTGACCATTCATTTTATGTCCGCTTGATGAAAAAATTTATTTTTTAAAAGCTTCAAGCACTCTAAATCATATTTAACAGTGTGGATCGTCGATTAGGAAGCTCTATTATTGAAAACAACTTATGAGTACGAAAGGCTCTATACTCATAAGAGTATAGCAGCCCTACTCTATATATATATATATATATATATATATATATATATATTCGAGCTATATCGAGCCAATACATGAGGAAGCAGACCCTAGCTTCTGTTCGGCTTGTTAAGATTTCGAGCTGAAAAATTCAACTCGTGTTCAACTCGTTTATTAGATGAGCGATCAATTTGGAGCTTATTTCGAGCCGAACACGAGTCGGCACATGACTAGCGAACTGGATTGTTCGCTCTAGTTGTAACTAATTTTCTATAATAAAAAAAAATAAAAACATATAGAACTTATCTGAACTACGGACCATTTTGAATAGGCTATCTAAACCTTTATATTTGTTTGATTTGAGTTAATTAATGATACTTTAACTTCAAAATCTAAGTTAATTATTTACTCTAATTAATTCATAGTTGCGAGAATTGTATGAAATATATACACTAACATATAAAGATAAACAACACATTCAAATTTTAAAGTCAAATTATTAGATTAACTCAAATCAAACCAATTGAAAGGTTAGGAAATAAAATCAAAATTTTGAAATGTTGAGTAATCAAATCAAAATAGTGAATATTTCAGATAAATTTTGTATGTTTTTACCACTAAAAGATTGAAAACGACATAAATTGTTAAATATAAATGCAAAAGTCATTCTTTAATAGTTTAAGCTTTTGAAAAATAATAATTATCTTATGTTAATTTAACATGATATCAAAACAGGAGCTTTCGAGTTCGAATCCCACTAGACTCCTAGCATTATTAACTTCCTCCCATTTAATTTAAATTTACGTTTTGGACATATAAAAATATTTCACATTTAGATGTGAGGGAGAGTGTTGAATGTAAATATTAATAATCCCGTTCTCTGGCAGCCCCAAATTACTTGAAAAATATGTTTTCGATTAAGACAACCGCTTTGGAGGTGTCTTTAAATTGTCGTGAAACATATTGTCCAGATGACTTTAAATTATTTCAAATTTTACGTCACCCTCTTACTTAGAGAGCACAATGTTCATGTGGTTCTAAAAACATTTTCCATATAATTTAAACCTAATAAACGGCCCTTTGGTCCCCACTTTTTAGTGGCGCACTGTGTCAAAGACTCAAGCCCGTGCGGCACGCGCCTACCTTCTTTCACGAAGATGCACAAACTTACTCTAACTGGCTAGCCTGAACCTACTTGCTCTAAAATTAAAGTTGCAAGGAAGGAAGAGAAACTCACCAAAATTTTTTTACTGTATTACTCAAGAGAGAGATTTTGCTATACGCGTGACAACTGGCGGCTAGCTAGTTTTATCCTTGTGTGCCTTGAAAAGTGTTCCACTAAAGTACCAAATTGGAGCTATTTGCTAAATCGCAGTTACATATATTGGGCTCTTCGAAAAAAGACGGGGCAAAGTTGGCCCACTCGAAGCATTAGATTATATTTGAAATTAAAAATAAAAAAAGTAAACTCCAACAACCCCTCTTAGCTCAATTTTACTACAAACTCAAGAGAACCAATGGAGAATTTCAATACATAATTAAAAAATTGTCTAGGGTTGCACCACATTAGCACAACCCAAGTTGTAGAGCCTTTTTCTCCACTTTAGTTAGGCTAAGCAAGCCAAAAATTTCCACATTGGAGGGAGCAGCAGCCACAAGCCATTTTGATTCTAGAAAGGAGAGAAATGCACCCCACCCACCCCCACTTGGTGCTCTATATTGGTGGGTGACTACTGACCCTTTCTTATTAAGTTGCATTCAGTCCTTAAAACTTTCACCAAGCATGCCGCGTGGAGGAATCGCCGACGCCCACTTGTCGAACACGCGGAATAAATCCTTTTTAAACTCATATAAATATAAGAAACTAACCCCCATTGGATGTACTTGTGTAGGGAGATTAATAAGATAAAGATTGTAGTTTTAAGTTGGTATTTGCATGAGGAGGAGAAAGATGGGTGCAATTCATGTAGGTGAGTCAAACCCTAGGGTGAGCTTCCAAACACAAGGGAAGGGCCATGGCCATGTGGTTGAGGAGATTGAGGGGCTCATAAGGCTCTACAAGGACGGCCGCGTCGACCGCCTCCCCGCCGTCGCCGACGTTCCATGCACCTGGGCCCTCGGCCCCGATCTCATGAGCTGGGACATTGCTTTCGACAACTCGACCGGAGTTTGGGCCCGAATCTACGCGCCGAAGCTCCAGATGAAGCTCCCTCTGCTTGTTTACTTCCACGGCGGCGGATTCTGCGTCGGCTCCGCCGCCTGGAGCTGCTACCATGAGTTCTTGGTTCAGTTAGCCACGACGGCCGCCTGCGTTATCGTGTCGGTGAACTACCGGCTCGCTCCGGAGCACCGCCTGCCTGCAGCGTACCAGGACGGAATCGCGGCGATGACATGGGTCAGGCAGCAGGCGAGCGACGGGTGGTGGCGGAGCCACGTCGACTTCGACCGAGCGTTCCTCTGCGGCGACAGCGCGGGGGCGGCGATAGCCTTCAATGTCGCGGCGCAGATAGCACCGTCGGTCGCGCTAAGAGGACTCATCTTGATCCAGCCGTTCTTCGGCGGGGAGTCGCGGACCGCGTCGGAGAGGAATTCGGTCCAATCCGCAGCGCGGTCGGCGCTCACGCTGGCCGCGTCGGACGCCTACTGGCGGATGGCGCTTCCCGCGGGGGCGAGCCGCGAACACCCCTGGTGCAACCCCTTCTCCAGGGGCTCTCCAAGGGTGGAGGAGCTGAGGATCCCTCCTATGCTTGTGTGCATATCTGAGATGGATATATTGAAGGATAGGAACCTGGAATTTTGTAAAGCATTGAGGAGAGCAGGGAAAAGTGTGGAGCAAGTAGTGTATGGAGGAGTGGGGCATGCTTTCCAAATCCTGCATAATTATTATCATCTCTCTAAGCCCAGGACCCATGAACTGTTAACACATATCAAAGCCTTTGTTAATAGTGGATGAAAGAATACAATATTATTAATTGTAGCTCAGGGCTTTTGTACCAAAAATGCTTTATCAATTCATGATGACATGTGTGTATATGTGGGATATGTTTTCACAACCTAAGATAATACTAAAAAAAAGAAGACCCAGTTGTCATAAACAAATGGTACTAAAAGAAGTCAATGTTACTTATTACTTCCACTGGGCTAGGGTGCTTCCTGAACCACCAGGAGATCTTTTTTTGAAAGTTTTACTTTTTTTTTTTTGCATGTCAGATCTACAATGATATCCAAGAGGAACACCAATAAAGTTCATAATATTCTTTATGAACTCAACAAAGTAACACCAATTGGTCCCAAAAAAGTTGCTAGTTTAATCCAATTTTAATCCATTTTAGTAGTCAGTATTGCTGATTATTTATTACTGGGTAAAATAGGTCCAATTTTTTGTCTCGTAACAATAGGCTCAGAAGACTAATAAATTGACTTGGATTAGCCTAATAAGTTGGGTGAGATTGTGGCGGTCCAGAATAGATCAATAAACCTAACGCTCAGATGAGTTGAGCCAGGTCGAAGCCTGTGAGTGTTGTGGTTGAGCTCTTAATTGCGATGAATGCGTCCTTCCTATCGTCATGTATTTTTGAAATAATTTGTTAGCGCTTACGACCCACAAATATTTGTAATTATTTTAGGGCAAGTACAAGGTTGAGATGAAGGGGTTAGTGAGAACTTTTGGGAGTAAAGTAGTGAAGGAAAGTCAAAGTAGAATAGAACATTTTCCAAGAAAATATGCAATATTATTCATGAGGACACTACTATTTTTAACATCTACTAAGTGAAGGAACTATAAATTAGAAAGAGATGAGTGAAGTAGAGGAAATAAGACAACTCAAGGCAGTAAATTGAGCATCAACATATTACGTAAAAGAAAGAAATAAGGACAATTTTTCCAAAGCTAAAATATTTTCGGAATTAGGACATTTTGGTCGAATTGGAGCTTCTATAGAAGTACTATTTGTTTCGAGCCCTCGGGTTCAAAATACTCTACTAGAAGTATAGCTGGGCGTACAAATAGAAGTTGGGCCAAACAAGCTGTCAGATTGTTGGCGCTAACCATTAATCCCAGAAGCTCGATCTGTTAGAAATATACAACTAATTCACTTAAAACATACAGACACAGTCCCTACGGGTCTCGATTATAACTCGGCCCAATCAGCCTCACGCTACTTCGAACATGACTCGGCCCAACCTGGCCTCCCGCCACAGGGCAGAATGCTGGTCCCTTTAAGCCAACACAAGCAACCGGTAATAGTTATTTTGTTAAAATATCTTACAGCATAGACAGAAGCTTGAAATTGAAGCTCAGCTACCATGGGGACCAAAAAGTATATTTAAGCTTTTCACCACAGTAAATACTACTATTTTTTTTTTCTTTCCAGTTGAACACATGATTGCTGCTTCTTAAATTAGAGAGGCTTTTTGCAGAAGTAAGGGCCAGTGTAGACGACAATCCTCGTTATCATTGATTCAAAAACCTAGTAATAATATACTCATCAAGAGACCTAAACACTGATAAGTAGCTTAATTCATGATTTTGATGCTCCTCCACTCATATTTACTGAAAAAAAAAGAAAAGAAAAGAAAGATTGCAACAAAATTAGATATGAGGACAAGTCTAGCTTCTGAACTCTGACATTCCAGGCTCCTCTGCTTCACATACAAATTATCAGATCTCACTAATCTGATATCAATCTGCAGATTCATGCTGTCAAATATCCGCAAATTCTCGTCGATTTGATGCAGATCATAGAAGCCATACATCAATGATATCAAAATCTCCTCGCGAAGAATCTCAATCTAGCTAGCGGAGATTTTCCCTCATCTTTACGTTCGCTTTACCGAATTCGGTGTACCTTTCCTCATCAAATGCTAAACTTGTACATGACAAAACATCGCAATCCGTCTTGAACAGTCGAATTTCAAGTACTTTATTCCCTATTGACAATATTCTCATACATTTTTCTTTTTCTGATTCATCTCATTTATAACAACATCTGAAAAAATAAAAAAAAAAATTAACAAATGCTCATGTTACATGCAGTTACACTTCTACAGCAATAAGTGATTTAAAAGTAAAAAAAAAAACAATTACACCAACTCAAAATTATATTTATACTACTTTGTATATGATTGACTCTTCAAAACATTTAACAAAGTTGATACGTATTTTGCAGGTCAAGCAACTAAATTTTGAGCTAAATTTTCCACTTGAGTTATCCTTAAGAATCTCAATCCAGGTACAGAGATTTTCGCGCATATGTACACGCCGCCTTATCAAATTCAAAGTGCCTCTCCTCATCAATTCCTAAACTTCTACGAGACTAATACCACAACTGGTCTCAATTGAATTTCGAGTGCTTTATTCCCTGTTGACGATACTCTTAGGTGGCGTTTGGATTGGGTACAAGAGGGGGATAAGACCCTTATCCCTCCTCTTATACCCAAATAATATTTTGGGTGGGTGGGAACTATAGTTCCCACCCAACCGGGATAACCCGGTATATCCAGGGGTGGGAACAAGCTTGTTCTCACCCCTTGTTCCCTGGGAGAGAGAGAGAGATTTGTTTTAAATTAGAATTTAAATTTTTAAATTTAAAATTTGTAATCTTAAAATTAAAATTTATAATTTATAAATCTAAATTTTAAAGTTTAAATTTTAAATTTGATATTTTAATTTTTTTAATTTTAAAATTGAAATTTAATATTTTATATCTTTCAAATTTAAATTTGGTCTTAAATTTAAAATTTAAATTTTTAAAATTAAAAATTTTAATTTTAATTTTAAATTTTAAAATTTAAAAGTTAAAAATTTAAATTTAAATTTCTAAATGCAAAATTTAAAAATTTAAAATTCAAATATAATGAGAGGGGTAATATCATCATTTTTTATTTATAACTATCCACTATACTTCTTATTCCATCTTATCTATCCAAACGCTATTTTTTTTATTCCCGGGAACAACCCAATTTTCATCCAAACGTAAAATTGATCTAATTTTCGCTTATACCTGAACTTGTACTTATCCCTGTAATAAACAGTTCTTACTTATACCCGAACCAAACGAAGCCTTATGCCTTCTTTTTTTGTTTCTGACTTATCTCAACTGTAATGGTATACGCAAAAGAGATGATAAAAACGTGTACAACTCGTCCTTTTGTACGCAAATTAGCCTCCTCTATAGCGAATAATCTTACTGCGTATTTATGGAGAATTCAAAATTTAAAATGTGCGAAGCTGAAATTAATGTTCTCGATATAGAACATACCACAAATGCAGCCCATTCCTGTGCAATCTTTGTGACACCCCTAAGATTTGGAGTAGCTCTAAATGAGATATAATTGTGCGAAACTTCTTAACCCGGCTATAATATTTTGGGTGGTGGCTAGGTCCAAAAAATTAAGAGGGTAAAGTGTGTTAGTACTACAGTAGTTTTAGAATGGGTAATTCCTTGGGAAGCGGGGCGCCACAGTTGGTATCAGAGCCAATCACTAGCTGGAAGTGTGAGATAACTCTCGGCTGAGTTAGGGTCATACAGTGGGCAGAGCACGGCTTCCCGACTAACGATCGTTGTGGGTGGAGCGCGGCTCCCGACAAGGTCGGCTAAAGCTAGCGAGACGAGTTTCACATCGCTTGGTTCTTGTGAGTGTGCTAGAGCCTGACGTGCGCGGGAAGTGTGAGATAACTCTTGGCTGAGTTAGGGTCATACAGTGGGCAGAGCGCGGTTTTCCGCCTGACGATCGTTGTGGGTGGAGCGCGGCTCCCGACAAGGTCGGCTAAAGCTAGCGAGACGAGTTTCACATTGCTTGGTTCTTGTGAGTGTGCTAGAGATTGACAAGGACGTTAAGACTTAACGGGTGGAGGAATGTGTCACCCCTAAACTGATCATGCTAATTATATTCATCACCCCTACTTTTTCTGTACAGAAGTGACCTTATTACGGTAGCAGTGATGGATATAATTAGCATGATCGACCTACTCGAAAACAATTGAATGAGTTCGTATTTGTTTTACAAGTTAAAGCAACTAAATTTCCGCTTCGCCATGAAGAGTTTCCATTTAGAATTATCTAATAATCTCATTTCCTTACAAAAAAGAAAAGGAAAAACATTTAAAAGCAAATAAAGAGCGGGACCGAGTGATATTCCCGATCTTGACCCACAAGTTTGGAATATGTAAACAAGTGGTTATCTCCCTCTTTTCCTCTTTAACTTCTTATTGTGAAATTATTGCATTTGATTTTTGAATATGAAAGTCAAAAACTTTAAGAAATATCTGAGCAAGGAAACATTTTTTTATGTAGTGATAATGAAAAAGTAAGAAGATGCGAAAAATTGCAAAAACAGGAAACAAGTGTACTACTTTGCGAAAATTCCAAAGACTTAAATCTGTCGGTAATAGTTGCGATTCGAAAAAAATTCCAAAATTTTGCACGTCAAAGTAACTGATTTTCATGTGTGAACAAGAATCAGGAACTCCTTTTACGCCGTGAAATTTCGGAGCTAAAAACATGTTTGACTAAACAAGATGCCTGCGATGCAAAAAGGAAGTGATTTTCTTTTCTGTTCGATCACCAGAACCATTCTCAACCAATTTGGTAGATTCCGCCACATAAAGTGCGCATGAGAATTTCAGAAACTTTGAGGCTTCCAGAGCACTATGACATTAACTTTCCTGTTGAAGTCTTTGCTGAACCCTAAACCCTAAACCCTAAAACCCTAATTACGAACTTTACTTCTCTCAGTTGAAAAGATTCTTCCGAAAGATCCACTTTGAGGATGTGCTCAAATATATCATGTTGCTTTTTCATGGATTGAGGCATCAAATGTTCTTGTCTCAAGTATATATGGGAGCCAAGTAATTAAGTTTCCAGGGACCACTGTGTGGTCAGGTGCAACTCTGAGATCAAACTAGGTAGTTTCCAGTTGAATATCTAATACAATTTTCAACAAATCAACTGTAAATTATAGTGTTTAATCATTGGTTTTGATTTGATTCTTGAGAGTGTTGGAGATTATGATTATCTCTTCAAATGATCCCTCCAAAAAATCCACCTAATTTGGCCTTCTGATCTGCAATCAAGTTGTACTTTGCATAGTTTGTTTTGATCACTCATTAGGTTTAATTGATACTTTAATCTATCCTCTTAGCGCTAACTCGATATCCTCCCTTCTTTTCTTTTAGCACGGCTGCAATATGAACTCACCAGAAACCACCGATTGGTTTGATTAAGTGATATAGTAGATTAGTAGGTTTCTATTATGAAGAATTCCTGCTTACCACTTAGAAAACTCTCCAACAAAAACTCTCCAACATTCTCTCATTAAGTCTAGTTTACATTCGCCCTTAAAATTGACAAAAGTAGATCCAAATTCCATTCTTAATTTCTATATTTTAGAATTTTTAACAAAAATACCAACCCAGATATGGTTAACACTTATATATTAAATAAATAAAGATCAAGATCATTTACTAAATTAGTTTGGTAGTCCCGATTAACTAAACCTGTGCTTTGATTATAAAACATGTAAAATGGCCAAACAATGACTCGACCTATCGAATGCTTTAAAGCTACCATACAATTTCAATACGATAACTAAATGCATTCTCATATTAAAATTTAGAAGGCATTAAAGTGCAAAGCCTCAATCAAAAGTTCAATTAGCTTGTTTCATCCCATGGGTGAATGATTATGGAGCACTTATTTATTGCCTTTCAATTTGAATAGATAGATACATTTGATAATTTAATAGGATCGAATTAATTTTGCAACCACATGTTCTTTCTCTAAATAAATTGATTTTTTGTCTTGATATTATGAACTTAAATTTGATATTAACTCGTAAAAAAATTTACATTAAGCAGTAGGGCATATATATATTTGATAATTGATCTTACCAATAAAAAACTTTTCTTATTCATACTGTAAGAATGAGAAGGGAAATTATTGTGTATATATATATGTATACTGTATAAATGCACTAATATTTGATAATTAATATTTTAAAACTAAAATCTAAATAATTAATATTTTAAAATTAAAATCTACTTCTATAGATGTAATTTATAATATCTAAAAAGTATACTTATAAGAAGTCATAATATTTTGAAAGCCTTTTATGTATGCATCTAGTCATGTAAATCAATAATAGAGAAACGACCATTGTTTTTTTTTCTAGTCATGAAGACCAATAGCAGAGGAAAAACCGTCATTTGATTTATAAGAGGTCGATCTTCAAAATTTAAGACTTTGAAATGTAGAACTTCGAATGTCACGGACCAAATAGAAATAGTTAGATTTAGATTATGAGGTTTTCATCAATAGGTTTCAAGAATGCAGTTTGTACAAAATATTTATATTTACAAATCGGGTAGAGCCAACATTTCTTAGAGAAGGAAGGCTTTACTTATACTCTCATTCAACTTCGTGCATATAATGGGAAAAAAAAACTAAATTCTACACCTCAGAAAATGTTGAATTATAACTTATTTGATTTATGATATAAAAAATTCAAATATAAATATGCTACGAAAAGATATATAAATTTTGACTACAAGTGTTAAAAAAGATTGCCAAATCATGAGCCACTTGAGTTGGGTTCCTGATGCAATTTCTAACCAACTCAAAAGGGAGGCAGAGAATTCAAGATGAATTCTGGTGCACTCCTCATCATAACACAGAAAATAGGAAGGAAGAGGAGGGAAGGAGAAAAGAGGAAGAGAGAAGTGCAGAGGAATGGAGAGAAAATTATATTGATATTCATGCCAATTACAATAGCCCTAATCTGTCAATTTATACTTAGTTACAATAGTATACTTGTAATTACAAAGAGAAGTAAACAAAATGCTACCCTAAGATATGAATAAACTCGGCAACTATTATGGGAATTGCCATATCCCATGTTATTTAAATTGCACTACTCCATTGCGGTGCTTCGCTGCTTGCTCTGCAACAGTTTCTCTAATCTCGATAAATTCTAGACAATTTCGATACTGTTAATTAAATATATTTCCTAAAATGGGTGCTTAAATTGAAGAAGTAGTTTGAGTTTTACTTGATTTCCTCCAACAGCCCAAATGACTATGATAAATTACACCATAAATTATACATGAGATACATGATTCAGAGGAAAATGATCACCCCGTTAACTTATATATAGTGTTCATGTCTATATATCAAAATATCACACCTTTTATGTGATGTGTATGATCTTTATCTAACAAAAAGCATTTTCATAGCATTAGTTCCATCATACAAACCGTATTTCCTTTAATAACTAAAAAAAATTATGTTTCAGAAAACTTAGTAATCCGAATGAGGTAAAAATTAGAAGCAAAGAACACAGCAACCTCCAAATTTTCTTCTAACAATTCATGTTTAATTACTCCTCCTAAACACTTTTAGAATGAGCATGAAAAATATTACATTGAGCTTGTTCATTTATTAAACAAGCTAAGCTCAATCTACATTTTAGCTCGATTAGTTAAACGATAGCTCAACATGAACTCGGTTTGCTCAAGCTTCCCTTGAAAAAGATCAATATGCATTTCTGAGAAGGTAAAATCTCAATCGTACATGCATGAAAAAGATCAATTGCATATGCATTAATTTTTTTACCCTTTTTTTAAAAGATTGTTAAATTAATAATTAATTAGGTGAGGCCCGCTGATTAACCACATTTAATTAATCATCTAATTAACAAACAAACAATCAAACAATAAAATCCATCTCTTTCTTTGGTATTTTCTTCTTTTTTTTTCTTTTCAATTCTTCCGTTAAAATGAAAAAAAAGAGAATATGTTAGGAAGTGTGAAATCTTGTCAACTTTCATGTTCTTTTGTTATGTTCTTTAGAGGAAGATCAGGTTACAGTTATTTTTTTATCTGAACTCATCTAAATACATAAAGCCTTTTGGTTCCAGGATAACGAATATTGGGATACATTTTTTTACTCTTGTAATAGCTTACTATTCCGAAATAATTAAGAATAAAAATAAAATTATATTTAATTTGTAATGCTACTATTTTCAAGAATAGCTGAAATTATGTTATGTTAATTTCATGAGATAGTAGAGGATACTGAAAAAAAGTGATAGTTGATATAACATATAATTTAATAAAATAATTTTTTACAAATATAATTTATTATAATCTTTAATAAAAATAATTTATTATAATATTTAAGTATAATTTATTATAATATTTAATATAAATAATATGTATTAATATAGTACAATTAATAATTTTATAATAAAAATAGTTTATTATAATCTATAATATATTATGTTTATATAATTTAGTTTTTATTCAAGTTATAATCTTAATAAAATTTGGAATTAAACCTTACAATAACATTATTTCACTAAAAGGGTGGAATAGTTTATTCCAAATTATTTCGAGATAATTGGGAATAGCAAAGTTTAACCGAAATAAAATATTGTGCGACGTACGGGGATAACCCGCTTTAAATTAATTTGAAATTCAAACATTACACTTCACAAGATTTAATGTCGTCATTATGTATTTTGTGACATCTCTTGTATTTGGAATAATCCTATATATAAAGCATAGTAGGATCAAATCTCTTAATTCAGCTATAGCATTGGATAGTGGCTAGCCTAAGAGATTAAGAGGGTTGAGCGAGTCTATAGCATCACAAGTCCAAAAGAAAGAAGCAAATAATTAAAAAAAAATCAATAAATGAAAATTCAGCACGGTTTAAACGAACGAATTATAAATGAAGTAATCTAACCAAAAGAAGCAATGTGATTGGGGACGTTTTTTTTTTTTTAATTTACTTATTAACGAGAATCGTTTAAAAAAAGTTAAATTAATAAAAGTTTTTTTTTAATTTACTTATTAACGAGAATCGTTTAAAAAAGGTTAAATTAATAAAAGAAAACTTTAAAAAATTGCAGAAATTAGTTTTTCTGAATGTGCACGTAGTACTTTTGAATGTGCGCGTAGTTCTTGGCTTACAATATATGCTAATCCAAAACAGAGGAAATAAGAAAGAATGATGAGAATAGGCTTCAAAGTATGTCGCAATGTCACTCTCCTTAAAATTTAATTCGTCTTCATCGTTCGAGCGAGTTAGCATGTAAACAATCTCGTAGGATGCAAAGAGGTGCGAGCATTGATTGCATGGGCACTTACGAAATCAGTCTTTTAAGCACTTTACAAGATTGTTAAGCTGTGAAAATGGAGTCTTCCTTGTACATGTACAATTAATATAGAAACCAAAATACAATCTCAATCATTACAATCAACCACAACAAGAACAACTACAACGAGAAAGGATACAACAATAACTAAACATAGAATCGAACTAGACTAAGATGGTATCAGAGCCAATCACCAATCGAAAATATGAGATGAGTCTTAGCTACGCTAAGATTATACAGCGAGCAGAGTGCGACATCCCAGCTGATGATCGTTGTGGGTGGAGCCCGGCTCCCCGACTGATGACCATTATGGGCGGAGCGCGGCTACCCACAAGGTCGGCTAAAGGCTAGCGAGATGAGTCTCACATCACCTAATACTTGTGAATGTACTTGAGCCCGATTAGAACGTCATGACTTAAATGGGAGAGGATTGTGACACCCCTAGGAATTGAAATGGTCATACATATGAGATATAATATGACTAAACCTCATAATCCGGCTATAATATTTTAGATGGTGGTTAGGCATAAGAGGTTAAGAGAATTAAGCGTGTTAGAGTTACAGCAGTTCTAAGATGGGTGACCCCCCTAGGAGGTGGGGCGTCACAGCGTAATAGACAAATTTTGGCTTAAATCACAACTTATTTTATACAGAATATATATATTTAGAATAAAATTATGTGAGGTGTAACAATTTTGGCGGCAAGTTTTGAAAAAGATCGCCTACTCATGAGCCATTAGAGTTGTGTTCCTCTAACCTTAATGAATTAATATTTGGAATGAAATTATATGAACAGAAGGCATAACAATTTTGGCTGCAAGTTTTAAAAAAGATCGCCTATTTGTGTTCCTCTAATCTTGATGAATTGCAGGCAAGTTCAATTCAAAGTGATATTAATCAAATGAGAAATGATTCGGTACTTAATGATATAAATAATAAAAAAGATCTTAACTGTTGATTAATAAAAAGGTAAAATGACACCGTTGATTAATGAAGGTAAAAGTGTCATTTTATCCTTTAGCAGGTTAAAAGATAACTTTATGTCGAGGGTATTTTCATAATTAAACATCGCAAAATTTGAAGAAGGTTTTGATTTTTCTTCCACAAATTTAAGCATTAATTTTGCATTAATGTAGGCATTATTAATTTTGGCATTAATTTAAGGAGTTTTAGAATTACAATTTAGGCATTAGTTTTATATCAATATTTAAAACAATTTGAAAATGGGTAAACATTCAAAATCAATATATTTAATATGTTTAAGAAATTTTAGAATCTCTCTAATTTAAACATTAATTTTGTATTACTATTTAAGAAAATTTGAATGTCGGTAAATATTTAAATTCAATATATTTAATATCTTTAAAAAAATTTTGAATTCCTGTGATTTAGACATTAATTTTGTATCATTATTTTAAAAAAATTGAAAGTGGTGAATATTCAAATTCAACATATTTAATATGATTAAGGCATTTTAGAATTCCTCTAATTAGATATTAATTTTGTACCAATATTTTTGAAGAATTTGAATGTGGTTAAATATTTGATTCAATAGGATATATATGGTATAATTCAAATTTATTCTCAGAATAGAATTGTACTGGTTAAATTAATTCAAACTTTAATAGTAAAAAAATGATCTTTTAAAATTAATGAGATCATGTATTATAATTTAAAATATAAATTAAAAATAAATTTAAAGTTTAGAACCTAAACAGTATATGCGACTGAATAAATCTAGACTATAAAATTTAAATTTTAAACTAATAAATCTCCATAATAAAGTTTTAATAGAGTAAATAAATTAGTACTTTAAATAAATTAAATAAATCTATATGGAACAAATCTACACTATTTGTATATATTATCAATTTGATCGGTCTAATTAATTTGATTTATTACGTTGGTTGTGATTTTTGCCTTTAAATTTTTTCAGTTTTTAGTCAACTTTTAAAACTTTAGTTCCTTACCTTTTAGTTTGCAATTATCTTCCTAACTATTATTATTCATTTTAATTAAGTATCGATGATTTAAAAATCAAATTGAACCGGTTAGTTCGACTGGTCAAACCGTAATCCAGTTTATTAAGTGGCTCGATTCAATCCTTTGAATTGAATAAGGTTAAGATTAGTTTTGAACTATTAGAGATAATAAATGTTTTAAATATAATGACATTTCGACCATTAGAAATAATAAACATTTTAAACGTAAAAATTAAAAAGGTTAAAATTAGTGTTAAAAAAAAGTAATAGTTACGAATCAATGGTTAGCAATGTCAACGGGTCAAATTCGGGCCGGGTTTTCAAAAATCTGAACCCGAACCTGACTATCAATCCCCAAACTCACATCCGAATCCAACGGATTTTAAACAGTATATAAAAGTTTTGGATTAATATCAATGATTTATATATTAAATTAGTATCAATGATTTAAAATCAGATTGAACCGACCGGTTCGTCTGACCAGTCTATCGAGCAGCTTGGTTCAACCCTTTAAATTGTATAAGATTAAGAACAATTTTGAACCATTAGAGATAATAAACG
Source organism: Puya raimondii (assembly GCA_016920855.1). Lineage (NCBI taxonomy): Eukaryota > Viridiplantae > Streptophyta > Magnoliopsida > Poales > Bromeliaceae > Puya > Puya raimondii. Next base: position 141,302,965 of record JABWPP010000050.1, read on the forward strand.
TTTTAAATATAATAACATTTTAATCTTTAGAGATAATTGTCATGCCCCGGAGTCCCTTTTTAATAAGCCGAAATAAACCAGACCATTTTGAAGATCAGAGTTCGGCGGAAAGTGCCCAAATTTTTTTTTTTTATAAATCTTGACCCGAGGGTGACAGACCCGCCACAAATACAGGAATTTTTCGTTACACACGGACAAAGTCTCCCCTGCATTTGTACGGCGTCGCACAGTATACAATATACAAACAGATCATCCGCTCACAACCATTTTCACATTCACATTGACATTCTCAATCATGAATTATAAAATATTTACATCTATCATTTAAAATCGTTCCCCACACGAAGACCTCATTTTGAAACACTAGATACCAAAATCACAAGAAAGCCTATTCTTTTTGAAAACAAGCTACCTCGAAGGGTAGGAGACATCATATGAAATTCAAGAAAACCATTCCGAGTTATTTATTAAAACATTCACATAATCGTAAACCGAGGCTGAAAGCTGAACCATCAAATAGTCTAAGTGCTGAAAGTAAAAGGGTAGGAACTAAACCAAATTAAACTAGTGTCGGGACCGAAAGATCGATAGTCCACCGCGCCTCACGCACCGTCCCGACTCCCACTGCCCACGTCACCTGAAAAATGGTGGGAGGTGAGAACATGTACACATGTCTCCCCCTCCAAGTGGGTACCGCAAGTCGACGAAGGCAGGGCACTCACCGGCAGACAGAAAACTGAAAGGAAGAGTAATACAGTAGTAATACAAGTAAGTAGAGAAGTAAACAAGTACACTACCACTACTGTAAATGTAATGCATCAACGAACGAATAGTCCAAGTATACCTAATCTGTAACTGCCTCGGTCTAAGCACCTCAGGCCCGTGCCACGTAAATGCTCACCCTGGCATACAACCCTGGCGAAAACCACCACCGGGCTCATGGGTCGGCAGACCGACCACTTTTCCGAAAAAGAACACCCTCTTGCGGTGGCCAAACCGCTGGTGTACGTGAAGATGCTCACAAGCTGTAGTGATCGATGCTGGTATGATCAATAGCCATCCGTCGACAACTAGCCGACAATCCTACCCCGCAGGGTAAATCGACCGTATAGGTCATCGGACAACAATGTCAAGAAACCGACCAACAATGTCACGAATATGTCCTGTCAGATATTGATACAATCATGCCCACTCTACTGCTAGAACAAATAAGGAAGGCAAGTAGAGCAAAGTAAAGATCTCAAGGTGCCAAGCTCACTATCAACACACACACACACACACACACACACACACACACACACACACACACACACACACACACACACACACACACACACACACACACACACACACACACACACACACACACACACACACACACACACACACACACACACACACACACACACACACACACACACACACACACACACACACACACACACACACACACACACACACACACACACACACACACACACACACACACACACACACACACACACACACACACACACACACACACACACACACACACACACACACACACACACACATATATATATATATATATATATATATATATATATATATAAGGCGGCTATGCACAGGGAGTTGAACAGGAGGAGGGGTCGGCGGCTAGGGCTCAGCGGAGGGAGAAAGAGGGTTAAGGTTAGGGTTTTGCAAGAAGAACCCTAAATGGCCCTATATACACAAGGTGTCGTTTTGCAAATAAGTCTTCCAAATTCCCCTTTTTCTTACTAACTCCCTCACAGCGCATGTAAAATGCGCGTACGCACCTCTATGCCCGATCTCGCGCGATTCGGCACATAAAATTTATGGGGTTTCGCGCGAGATACAAAAGTGTTGATTTGACCTCTCCTCGATAATTGTGCGATATTCGGCAATCCGTTCGTCGGATCTCTGAACGGATCACGCCAGCGCGTTCAGCACTGCCGAAACATTGAACTCACAATTTTGTTTCATTCGAATTTTGTCACGCCCCGGGCTAGTTTTAGAAGCGGAAATACGTGCCAATTTTTTTTTGAAAGCCTAGCCCGCGCCACGTACAGACCCGCCACAAATACCGGGTCCACTGTACACACGGACAGAGCCTCCCCTGTATTTACACGGCGTACACAATATACAAACAGGATCATAACCACCATTCATTCATCACACAAACCACAACAACACAATAAGATTCAAACATCTAACAGTCCTTAAACCTGTATGAATCTAAGCAAGTCCTTAGGCGAAAGGATGATGCGATGCACAAACAATAGATCATTCTAGAAAACTGCTCCTTACCCAGAAGCTTTATTTGAAACCCTAATCTCAATCATTCAAGAATCATTTGAAAATCGTTCTCCACACGAGAACTCTCTTTTGAAATCCCAAAAGTCGATCGATCGAAAATCCATTTGAAAATTGTTCCCCACACGGAAACCTTTATTTGAAAACGCTACCTCGAGGGGTAGAAATCCAAGGTATGCAATATAAAGCCATAAATAAAAAACAGCATAGAAGGCTAGTAAGCACCATCATCCGAAAAGTCTAAGCATGCAATCCATGTAAAAGCTAAACCAAATCCACGAGATCTAAACATGCAAGACAAAACAACCAAAGTGTAACTGAACCATATCCACAACTAGCTGATAAAGGGATAAAGGCGATAACCAATCAGGAGGGAGGAACCTCACAAGTCAGGACCTCTAGTACCACTAACTAAGCGTGCCTCGCTGCGTCCCGACTCCCACCACCCTGCTCACCTGAAACAACAACGATGGCGGAGGGTGAGAACATGTAAACATGTCTCCCCTCCCAGTGGGTACCGCAAGCCAACGAAGGCGAGGTGTACACACCGGCGCGAGGGTCAACAAATAGATAGATAAGGTAAACAGTAGCACAAATAAATATGAGGCTGACATACAACTGAACAACTATGCTACTGTAAGCAAATAGTATATGCATCAACGGAGATAGCCACAAAGTATACCCAATCCATAGCCACCGGGACGGATCCCTGGCACTGTCACAACCTGCTCAACTCTCGGCACAAAAACCTCCCGGACGCACTGCGTCGAGGCTCACGGGTCGGTCACACACACGACCCTTTTTCGGAAAAGAACACCCCCAGGCGGTGGATCAGATCGCTGGTGTACGTGAAGTGCTAGAAGAGCTGTGACGATCGATGCGAATGCTCAATCCGCAGCACGGCAACGAGCCGTGAAGCAACTGATAAGCCAATATACGAGGATCGCTCGGAACAACAGGCGATCAACACCGACCAACTAGGCCGTCTCAAGAATCATGCAAACCACAACTACTCTACTAAGGTAAACACACATAAGTAGAGTTAACGGGAGTCAAGTGAACTAATAACTGAAATACAAGAGAAGTGATAGAAAGGTATCACCGTAGTCCACTGAACCGACTCCGGATCGAAGTACCCACCTGTCGAAATGATAGAGCCTAACACCGACGGCTCTCGGGAACCATGACAGGACCTACGAAAGACTCACAGGGTCAAGGTCCACCAAGTCGACACTAAACACAAAGCGCTCACAACCCGAAACCGACGGATCGTCCGGAAAACCCACCGGGACGATCCCGAAACCACACTAAGCCCCACAGGGGTACCAACAACCAAACCAGGTCCTCCGCTGTCCCCAAACACACCACAACAAGCTCGGGGTGCCACGAACACAAACGCACCCGAAACGGCTTCCCGGGTTCCCGAAAAATGCCGATTTGGCACCGGAACCCTTCGTCACTCATCCGCTGTCCTCGAAACTTCGGGACAGCGATGAGGAACAGCCAACGAGGCTAAACGACGAAGCCAAGTCACTCACGAAACCAGCAAGTGAGTCGCACGATTAAAACACGCGTTCCGTTGACTATTTCATCGGAAAACGCACCGAAATTAAATCCAGATCTCCGCAAAGGGCGAAGAGGCGGGACAACCAGTCCACAGGGCCTCAAGGGTCAAGCCCTTGATGCCCGCAGCATCGCAACGCTGCCACAATCACTAAAGCCCTAAAACAAGCAACAATCACACTAATTTAAGCATAAAGAATGCCGTTTGAGCACTCCGTTCGTCCGCACGACCTTCCGCAAGTACCAGCGGATAGGTAACGACGTAACGGAGGCCGTGCTCACAGCCCCACTACGACAGGACCAGTCACAAGCATAGAAACTCCATAAAAATAGCTCTACATGCGATAACACTGCTCGACAAAGGCCGAACAGCAAAACGGCTCACCAAAACAGCCAAATAAGGTGAGCATGATGATCAGCGCGTCGCTGCGATCATCGTGCTCACCTTCCCGAGCTTCAGGAGACAACAGAAAGCAAGATCCCAAGCATGCGGCCCAACCAAGCTAAAAACACACCCTGGCCGGAGCAACTAGCTCCGGCCGGCTACCGGCCGACATACAAGGCGCGCGGCGGCTAGGGTTGGATGAGGGGAAGGTGAGGAAGAGGATGCTCACCTCAACCGGCGGCAGGAAGTGGCGGCGGCGGCGCGGGGGGAAAGCTCACTCTCGGGTGGCTAGGGCACGCCGGCGCCGGCAACAAACGGCGACGGCGGCCGGCGGCGACGCGAGCACCGGCAAAAGGGGGTCGTCGGACGTCGGGTGGGAGGTGACCGCGACAACAAAACCCGGCGGCGGCGGCGGCGGAGGGTGCTCGGCCGCGGCTGCCCTAGCAGCCCAGGCTGAGTCCGCGGCGGCTGCGGCGGCGCACCGACGGCACGGGGGCGGCCGGGGAGGAAGGCGACGGCGCCGGAGGTCCTCCCGGAGCTGGCCGGAGGGTGCTGCGCTGGCGGGAGGCGGCGGTGGCTCGGGTCCAGCAACCTCGGCCCGCAGCTGCCTTAGCAGCAGCTGGCAGCAGCTCGGCGGCGCTCGGCGGTGGCTCCCGGCGGTTGGGCTGGTCGCCGGCAGTGGTGCCACCTCAGGGTGACCTAAGGCGTGGGTACACCCTGGGTGCACACTGCAGGAAAGAAGAAGAAGGAAGAAGAAGGAGAAGAAGAAGAAAAGGGAGAGAGGGAGAGTGGACGGAGTTTGCGCTGGCTAGGGGAGGTCGGCGGCGGCCGGCGGCGCTCGGGGAGAGGGCAGGGGAGCTGAGGAGAAGGGTGGCTCAGTGCTGGGAGCTGAGGGAGGAGAGAAGAAGAGAGGAGCTCACTCTCTCTCCACTCACACACACACACACACACACACACACACACATATACACACATGTATAAATGCAAAAAGGCCCCTCAAACACTGCAATTTAGCCCCAAGTCCCTCACAGCAGGAACAAAATGCCTAGACACCTCTCCACAATCGATCTCACGCAAAACGGTGCATGAAACAGGGTCCAGATCGCGAAACAATAAAATATACACTACGACCCCTCAGCGAAGAACTTGAGATATCTCTCGATCCGTCCGTTGCATGTCGGAACGGATTGCGCCATTGTGTTCAGCACTGCCGAGACATCGAATCTACTATTTTGGATCGTCAAAAACGGACTCCGAATTGCGCCAAAAGCCGTCTCTCTCCGCAACCAAAAACATAAAACAACAAAATACTAAAATAATACAATATATATACATATATATACCTATACATGTATATATATACAAATACAGATCAAAAACACAGTAAAGGGGAGAGGAACACATAATTCAAATTTCACAATAAAATTTTAAAAATTCGAATTCTCACAAATTGGTCACCGATTCGCAGATTAACGGCCCCTCTTTCAGCCTTATGCGCATAATTACATATAAATCCCTCAATTTTTCAGAATTGTTACACCCCGTACTTTTGAAACTAGAACTTTATTGCTCCAAAATTCCAGATATTACAATAATAAATATTTTAAACATAATTTTAAATATAAAAAATTTAAAAGGTTAAGGTTACTGGTAAAAGAAAGTGATGGTTAGGAATCAACGGTTAGTGATGTGATCCACAGGTTAGATTTGGGTCGGATTTTTTAAAAACCTGAATCGAACCCGACTATCAATCCTAGAAACTGTATACATACCCGATGAAAAGAATAGATTGGATAATATAGTGGGGATAAAATTACTTAATTATCCTTGAATCAAAATACCAAAATACTTTTTTTTAGATTTCTAGTGACCGGTACCTTTCTCAAAGTGACCTGCTAGCAGGTCACAACTAAATTAAAATTAAATCTGAGCCGTTAAATAGGAATCAATGAACGGCATCCGAAAATAAAAAGTATAGAAGCATTGCTCTAATCAAATATGTTTCTTAAATTAGATGCTTGAATTGAATAAGTAGTTTGAATGTTACTTGGTTTCCTCCAACACCCCAAGTGATTATTGTAAACAACACTATGGAATTATACATGGGATGATTCAAAGAGAAATGTCCACCAATTAAGTTAACTTATAGATAAGTTTACTTATACGTAATTTTTATTCCAATATATCAAATATCATACTATTTATGTGATGTCTATGTTTTTTATTTAACAAAAAACATTTTCACTGCATTTGTTCTATCATACAAGTCGTATTTCCTTTAATAGCTAGAAAATTTATGTTTTAGAAAGCTTATAGTCCGAATGAGGCAAAAATTAATCTCCATATTTTTTTTCTAACAATTCATGTTCAATTGCCTATCCTAAACACTTTTCGAATGAGCATGCAAATATTTCATTGGGCTTGTTTGTTTATTAAAAAAACCAAGCTCAATCTATGTTTTAACTCAATCAGTTAAATGATAGCTCAACGTGAACTCGGTTTGCTCAGAACAAAACAGAACTACTGATTTTGTTGTAAATAGTGAAAAAATGAAATCAATCAAATTCAATATTATTTAGATTGTTCTAGACTATTAAACTTACAAATACATTTACATCAGCCATTAAATTTAGGGGTGAAAACGGATAGGATATTATCCGAAAATATCCGTATCCGTATTCGATAATATCCGGATTCGGATAGAAAATATCCGGATCCAATCGGATATGGATACGAATGTGGTTTTAGAGAGTTAAATTTTTTCGGATATCCGAAAAAAATAGATATGGATGTGGATATCCGGACTTTAGTATTATTATTTTTATATTCTTTATATTTTTAGGATCCGTCCGGCCCAATTTCGCCCGCCCGCTCTGCTCCGCCCAAATCCCTTTCCTCCAGAATCGATCTTTCTTGTTTACTCCTCTAATTCATTGCCAATCAAGGTACAGAGGGATGATTAATACATGTTGTGAAAGAATAAGGTGATTTTTTGTATCATTCGATTATTTTATAATGAGTTATATATTAAAATTATATATTTTATATGTGAAGAAATATAGCTAGGAAATAAGATAGAAAAATAAAATAATTTTTTGTGTATGTGGATATTAATATATATTATTATTTGAATACAAATCCGATCCATATCCGAATCCGAAAAGATATCCGACCATATCCGAATCCGTTTTTAGCGGATATGGTAATAAAAATTTAGCATCCGAAATATATCCGTATCCGGAAAAAAAAATGGATGCAGATATGGTTTTGTCAAATATCCGACCATATCCGATCCGTTTTCACCCATAATTAAATTTGTCAATTTTGATAAAACTTGATAACTAGATAAATGATACCGAAAATTATAAACTTTGGTATTTAGATACTTATAATAGTGTAGATCATAAATAACAAAGCTAATAGCTGATTTGAATGTCCCATTATCAAAAAACAAAGGACCTCCTGTGATACCCCGATAGTCCAACATCGGATGGGAATGAGGTTGTCATTGGGTATATAAAAGGACTCCACCCTAATAATAATAACTGGGCTTAAGCATTTTGGGCCGGTGGTTTGAATCCAACGAGTTATTATTGCTAGCGGGTCAGGTCGTTACATTTGGTATCAGAGCCAATCACCAGTCGAAAGTGTGAGATGAGTCTCGGCTGAGCCAGAGTCGGAATGACAAGGTAACAGGCTAAGCTAGGGTCGAGATGACAATGTGATAAGCTAAGCCAGGGTCAGGATGACAAGGCTAGCAAGATAAGTCTCACATTGCCTGGTGATCTTGGGCTGTGTGTGTGTTTAGGACTGACGAGGACGTCAAGGCCTAAACGTGGGGAGTCTGTGATATCCCAATAGTCCAACATCGGATGGAAATGTGGTTGTCATTGGGTATATAAGAGGACTCCAGCCTAACAATAATAACTGGGCTTAAGCATTTTGGGCCGGTGGTTTGGGTCCAAAGAGTTATTATTACTAACGGGTCGGATCGTTACATTTAGTATCAGAGCCAATCACCAGCCGAAAGTGTGAGATGAGTCTCGGCTGAGCCAGGGTCGGAATGACAAGGTGACAGGCTAAGTCAGGGTTAAGATGACAAGGTGATAGGCTAAGCCAGGATCAGAATGACAAGGCTAGCGAGACAAGTATCACATCGCCTCGTGATCTTGGGCTGTGTGTGTTTAGGGCTGACGATGTGAGAACAATATTAGATAGCTGTGTTCCAATTCTATCCGTTGATGATATTTATTATCCTTCTGCTGGATTAGTTTAGTTCATTACCTACTAATGTTTAAATAATAATGGATGTATATGGATTATTGTCATTATATGATCATTAGATTGTTTGTGTTGTGTCGTTGTATGTGTGGTTGACTTTGATTTAGGTGCTACGCCGTGCATGTATAGGGGAGACTCTGTCCGTTCGTACAGAAAATCCTATGTCCATGTAGCGGGTCTGTGCGCGTCCGCGGGGTGTTGTCAAAGGTGTTTAAAAATAATATACATTTTCCGCTGTCTGTTCCAAAAATAGATTTTCAAAAGAACCCCGGGGTGTGAGACTCCATGCTTTTCGCAGCACTCTAGCAAACAAAGTAGAAATATCGAGATTTTACCAATTATTTATAATTTTTTATTTAGGATATTAAAATCGATAATTAACACTGTAAAATATAATTTATGTAATATAAACTTTTTAGAAATCAAATTTTATCATTCTATGACTTCATTTTCCCAATAATCAAGTGGTATCATGCACATCTTATATTTATATATAGTTAAATATTGTTATTTTCAAATCACTTAAATAATAGATATATAATGTAAAAAAATGCAAAATTTGGTTCCTAAGAACTGCAGTATTGTAGATTATTTTTAATAGCATCAATCGTCGATTCGGATCCCTTATTATCAACAATAACGTTAAAATATCAAGAACTCAGTAGTTCTCATGAGTTAGATTATAATTTTGAGATTTTTATTATCGGATTTTAAAGATACAGTGTATACAAAATATACATACATGCCAGATCTAGCCAAGACTTCATTATTATACTCTTATTCAACTTTATGCACATAATAGAAAAAAAAATACTGAAAAAAATCTTTCTTCTAGAAGCATACATTTCAAAAAATCTTAAATCGCAATTTACTTTATACAGAATATAGAGAATTCGATAAAAAAAAAATGCAGATTGATGGCCTAACAATTTTTGCTGCAAGTTTTAAAAAATGTTACTTGGTTTCCTCCAACACCCCAAGTAATTATTATAAACAACACCACGAATTATACATAAGATTATTCAAAGAGAGATGATTACCAAGTTAACTTTATAAGTAATTTTATACCAAATATCATACTTTTTACGTGGTGTATATGTTCTTTATTTAGCAAAAGACATTTTCACCGCGGTAGTTCAATCATGCAAATCGTATTTCCTTTAATGGCTAGAAAATTTAAGTTTGAGAAAACTTATAGTTCGAATGAGATAATCTCCATTTTTTCTACTAACAATTCATCATGCAAAATTACATTGAGCTTGTTCGTTTATTAAAAAACCCAAGCTCAATCTATATTTTAGCTCAATTAGTTAAACGGTAGCTCAACGTGAACTCGGTTTGCTTAAGCTTGCGTTGAAAAAGATCGATCAATTGCATATGCATTTCTGAAAAGGTAAAATCTCAATTGCATATGCTTGAATATTCGTGCGTACAGTTGAGATAGCAAGATGAAGCGAACTGAGCGGTTAGATCTGTTTGGATTCTGAATAAAATGTAAATGATTTCTAATCCATACGCACAACTTTAAAAATGGGGTTTTCGCATGTACGTTCCCGAAAGTTAGTCACTACTTAATGAAAGGGGTAATTATTTGTATACCCCTCAAAACCTCCTAAATATTTTAGACCAATTTGCATAAAAAATTCACAAGTTTTAAGCTTTTGCAAAACTAGGCCGCCTTTTTCGATTTTGCAGATTTGGTCCGAATTTTCCGCCGCCTGACAAAAATGCCCCTCGTACCCCTCCGCCTCACCCGTATCCCGGTATATCTCAGATACGTATACTGTTTTGTACGGCGCCTGCCAGAACATTAAATGCGCTCCCCGCTGGGTTACGCAACCTCTCAGTCATCGGGAAGCGAACCAAATCGGCCTCGCTATTCGCCAGCCGCGGTGTTTGCTATTCGAATTTTCGAAATTAAATTTTGTGAAGCTAAATTTGAAAGTATACGCGGCCAGCAACAGGAATAATGGTGCAACGAGAAGAGAAACGGTGCAACAGCACTTCTAACAGTGCTCATAATAGAGCAACCTCAGCCGCCAACAGTGCAACGCAGTGCCAACCATTACAACATCCCATTCCCTCGTCAGTCCATCTTCATCTTCTTCCTGCGCGCTCGGTATTTGCTAAAGAGAAGTGGAAGAAGTTCAGCACCGTCGATAAGGAATAGTGGTTTACTCGTGGTTTTGCAACGAGGTACCATATGCCACTGCCAAGCAAGTTGTGCAACTTACAGGAAACGATGCAAAAAACCAGTGCAACTTCTGCCCTGTATATCGTAGTAATAGTGCAACATAGTTGTAAAAGGTGCAACAATTTTCTAAGCAGTGCAACGCAAAGAGAAACGGTGCAACAACCCTTCTAACAATGCAGGGCGGACCGCATAATAGTGCTACTTCCTGGTAACAGTGCAACGCAGTGCCAACCAGTGCATCATCCCACTCGGCTGTCTGTCCGCCTTCATCTTCTTCTTTCCCACACGGCCATCACTCCCCACTCCCATGTCCCGTGCTCCTTAGCTATTTCTATTCCATAGTGCACGCCTGGCAGTAAATTCCATCACTCTTCGGCGCGCTCGTTGTTTGCAAAAGAGAAGTGGAAGAAGTACAGCAGCATAGAGGAGGAAGAGGGGTTTGGAAGTGGGGGAGGAGGAAAAGCCGCTTGGTGTTTGCAGCGGCGGTTCCACAAGTCACGGCCAAGAAAGTAGTGCAAAGTTTTTCTTTCACCAAGTAATAGTGCAATAGAGATGTAAGTTGTGCAATCTTTCCCTAAAGAGTGCATTATTTTTCATAAATAGTATAATTCATATTTATAGTTAACCATCATTTGCCAGTTGTGATCGTACACGTTATATTTTTCTCTCGAAATAAAAAGGCACTGTCAGTTTTTTCGCAGATACAACAATTTTATAGCGTACGTTTCGAATTTTGAATTAAAGTGGGGCGTACTATCCGAAAAAAATCCCAACATCTTCCCCTCTTCTCCAGCTTCCGTTACAGCTACTGTAGGAAATATTTGCGCAAATAGTGCAGACGTTGCACTATTACACAAGAAAATACATTTTTATTCCTAATTACCACTGTAGGAAAGACGTACGATATTTAGAAGGTACGTAATTCAAATTAATTTATTATACACCTTCAGTAATGTCGGTTTTAAACAATAGCTCTTATGTATAATCAATTTAATGCGATAGGAAATGTGTAGTACACTGAATTTCAGTGCACCGTACCGAACTTCTACAAATGGTAGAGTTCCGGTGGAAAAATAGCATGAGAGGCTATATGTGAGGCTTTGGCCAAGTTCGGGACCTGTGCGAAGTGTTTTCGGCGCGAGTGAGGCGCGAAAATGGACATCGAAAAGTCAAAATTGCTGAACTTGGGAAGTCTGCACTGGAATCCGGTATGTGAACTCCAATACCGAAATTGGAGTGAATGGTACCGGTACGTGCATAGGGAATACCGGAATGCCGTGGTTGAACTGAAAACCCAGCTCTCGGGTTTTGCGGAATTCTCCGGGAAATACCGGAATGTCACTGTATACCGGTATGTGAAATAGGATACCGGTACGCGATGGCCGAAACAGTAAATCCAGCTCTCGGGATTCTGCGGGATTTCTGAGGTATACCGGTATGCATATGCGCATACCGGTATACAATACCCAGTTTTGGCTGGTTGAGAGTGTTAAGTGTGGAGAGGGGCATTTTGGTCTTTTCACACTCGTGGAGGTGTTTGAAAGGCAGGGAACACCCCCCTTTCTCAGTCATCTTCTTCTCCACTTCTCTTCATCTTCTCCACTTTCTCTCTCTAGAGATTTCTCCAAAACTTGGAGAAAATGGTGGATTGATCTTGGAAAAAGCTTCCAAAGGAGAAAAGAAGCTTCTTGGTGCAAGAAGGAGCTTGGGAATTTCGTGATTAAGGTTAGTACCTCACGTTTTGGGTTCAAACCTTAGATTTAATTCTTTGAAATGAGGTTTTTGGGAACCCTTGGCAATCTAAAGCACAAAATGTGAGAGATTGGCCATGAAATCTAGGGTTTGGCTTGCATGCATGCAAACCCTAGATAGATTTGGGGCTTTTGCAATGTGAGGTTCTAAAAATATTTGGACCTTCGGGAATTGTAATTGAGGCATAGGAAATCATGTTAGAACACTTGATTTCACATGTTGAGTTGAATTTAGGGTTCGTAATGAGTAACGAACCGTTTTCTTGTAGAAGCTTGGGTTGAAGCAAGAACTCAAGGCTTGGACACTTAGAAGCTTGAAGAATACAAGGATTTGAAAGCTCTTGAGGTGGGTTTGTGTTTACCGAAGTGATTAGATCACTTCCATGTCTAGGGTAAATATCCATTTAAAGATAAAATAGTATGTGTTGTGAACCCTAGAATTTGCATGTTGGCAAAAGTAAAAATCATGATAGGTTGAACAATGAGATCCTATTGCATGATGTATATTTCAAGTATAATTCAAATATTAATACTTGTTGCATAGTTGTATGTATGGTTAAACCTAGTGTTATTGAACATAGGTTGGACATGTGAGATTGAAACCTAGTGTTATTGAACATAGGTTGGGACATTCGAGGATTAAACCTAGTGTTATTGAACATAGGTTGGAACATGTGAGATTGAAACCTAGTGTTATTGAACATAGGTTGGAACATGTGAGATTGAAACCTAGTGTCATTGAACATAGGTTTGACATGAGATTGGAACCTAGAGTCATGGAACCTAGGTTGATAATGAGAAAGTAAGCCTAGTGTTATTGAATATAGGCGAGACTTAGTGACTTGAACCTAAGGTCATGAGACTTAGGTTAGCAAGTGAAAAACGTGAACAACGGGATGTGCGACGATTTTGCTATCCCGGGTAGGCGACGATTTCGCTACCATGCCATGAGTTGGCCGTACCGACACGGGATGAGCGACGAGTTTGCTATCCCGGGTAGGCGACGATTTCGCTACCTCGCCTTGAGTTGGCGGTGTCGAGAGGGGATGTGCGACGAGGTTGCTATCCCGGATATGCGACGAGTTCGCTATCCATGCCATGTAATGGCGGTGTTGAGACGGGGTAGGCGACGATTTCGCTATCCTGAGTATGCGACGAGTTCGCTACTCGAACTAGGAGGTGACGAGTTCACTCCTTCGATGTTGGAACAATTATGGTGAGACGGCGATTCCGAAACCATAAGTAAATGACAAGTAAATGAACTTAGTCAATGTGAGACATAGGATGAACCTAGGAGAGAATGATAAATTATATTTCATTTGGTTGCATCCTTTATGTTTATTTACAAGCATGTAAATAATTGTTGCATAGTTATATGTGATCTAACTTATGCATATATATGATGTTTCTTTGGACCTAGTGGGTCGAGCTTCTCTCTTGGGTGGCCTTACCCACTGGGAACTATGTTTATAGTTCTCACCCCACATTTTCCAGGTCCTTCCGCGAGTGAGGCGGCGGAGCGAGGCAAGGGTTTAGCTCTCTAGATAGCGGCCCTTCCATTTTGGTGACACATAGAGTGTACCCCTAGTTTTGGACTACGACAGCATAGGAGATTTTCATTATATGTATGAAGTATCAAAATTTCAGTGCACTGAAGTTCGGTACGATGCACTGATATAGTTAAATTTGTAGAACTTACTATAGATAGTATAAAAAATTTTCTATCAAAATTTTATATGATTTGGATACTTCTACACTGTTAAACTTGAAACGGCATATATCAACCATTAAAAGTTGTTGATTTTGAAACTTTTAGATTGTTATGTAAATGATATAAAAAATTCACAAAATTTATTTTCTACATATTTTAAATATGCTAGATCAAGTCTAACGGAGCCGATAGTCGATTCTGAAGTTTCATCATCGAAAACGGCTCAGGAGCACGGAGGCCTCCGTGCTCCTGAGAGCACACAAGACCTGCTCTATATATATATATATATACACAAGACCTGCTCTCTCTCTCTCTCTCTCTCTCTCTCTATATATATATATATATATATATATATATATATATATAGTCCAGCTTGTATGCTTTTAGAAGCATAGTGGCCTTCCTGTTATTAAGTTGTTTCTGATGCTGAGACTTTCAAATCAACGACTTGCTCTGTTAGACTTGATCGAGAGTATTTAAAGTAATTTTCTACTCGGTTGATCATAGTTTTATGAGATTCTGATTAAATTTCCTCTTAATTCTAGGAGCTACAAGGTTTAACAGAGGAGCTGAACATTACCCTGGAGAATGTCGGTTACATCTGAGAAGAAAAGCTTTCTTCATTGTTACTTGGTGCATTTGGAACGAGGGTGTCCAACTTAGATGGCATTAAGTATATGACCGCAGCAGAATGGTCTTTAGTTGCAGAAGCCAGTTATAGGTTTACGTTGCTCGCTCTTTAATGGCCATCTGATTACTCCAGTTATCTAGTCTGGTCCTTATTTCTTGCTTGCACGTTTTGTTTGGTGGGTTGTATGAGCATATATCTGGAACATTCTTGATAACCTGCATCTGCATGGCTGGTTAGGTCATGCGGGAAAATAATTATGTTAAATTTTTATTTGACAAACTAATTTTTTAAACGCGGTGAATCATTCACCGCATTCAAAAATTTTTTTAAGCCTTCTAAAGACGGTGAACGATTTATCGCCTTTAGAAGGAGGTCATAGATGAGGGGAGGGAAAGGGAAAGTGATTGTTGAATGGATATGTATAGATAATACGTGAATGATTCACTGCTTTTAATAACCGTACAAGATATTCTGAATGCGGTGAATCATTCACCGCCTTTAGAGGAATAGTTTGCCAAATACAAATTTGATAGAGTTATTTTACAAATTACAAAATTTTGAAAGGTTATTTTATAAAAAAAGTCCGAAAAAATACTAGGATGGAGTTATCTTCTATACAATATATGAAAGGAGAGTTGGGTCACATCATTGTTTTGGAAGCGGCACTGTGTCATCCAAATTTTTCTATCTTCACATGAAAGAAATTGAATGTACCTGGTCTACAAGAATATGACATGCACCAAATCTATTTTTTAAATTCAAAATCAAAATATAATTTAATAGATATTATCTACACTATAACTGTAGTACACTGGATTTCAGTGCATCGTACCGAACTTCTACAAATTGTGGAGTTCCGATAGAAAAATAGCATGTGAAGCTATGTGTGAGGCTTCGGCCCTGTTTGAGACTTGTGCGAAGTGTTTTCAGCGCAAAAGAGGCGTGAAAACGGACTTCGATAAGTTAAAACTGCAGATGTTGTAAATTCTGCATTTGGATTCCGGTATGTGAAGCTCATACCGGTACTGAAGTGATTAGTACCGGTATGTGATGAGTATACCGGAATGCCATGTTGAAACCGAAAACCCAGCTCTCGGGTTTTGCGAAACTTTCCGGAGTATACCGGTATGTGAAGAGGGATAGCGGTATGTGATGGTCAAAACAGTAAATCCAGCTCTCGGGTTCTGCGGAATCTCAGAGGTATACCGGAACCAACACTCGTATACCGGTATGCATATGCACATACCGGTATACAGTGTCCAGTTTGGGCTGGTTGAGAGTGTTAAGTGTGGAGAGGGGCATTTTGGTCTTTTCACACTCAAATGAGGGTTTGAAAGGCAGGGAACACCCCCCTTTCTCAGTCACCTTCTTCTCCATTTCTCTTCTTCATCTCCTCTCACTTTCTCTCTCTAGAGATTTCTCCAAAACTTGGAGAAAAGGGTGGATTGATCTTGGAAAAAGCTTCCAAATGAGAAAAGAAGCTTCTTGGTGCAAGAAGGAACTTGGAGATTTCGTGATTAAGGTTAGTACCTCACGTTTTGGGTTCAAACCTTGGATTTAATCCTTTGTTATGAGGTTTTTGGGAACCCTTGTTAATCTAAACCACAAATGGTGGGAGATTGGCCATGAAATCTAGGGTTTGGCTTGCATGCATGCAAATCCTAGGTAGAATGAAAATTTTTGCAATGAGAGGTTCTAAAAATATTTGGACCTTCGATAATTACAATTGAGGCATAGGAAATCATGTTGGAACACTTGATTTCATGTATTGAGTTGATTTAGGGGTTCGTAACGAGTAACGAACCGTTTTCTTGTAGAAGCTTGGGTTGAAGCAAGAACTCAAGGCTTGGACACTTAGGAGCTTGAAGAATACAAGGATTTGAAAGCTCTTGAGGTGGGTTTGTGTTTGCCGAAGTGATTAGGTCACTTCCATGTCTAGGGTAAATATCCATTTAAAGATAAAATGGTATGTGTTGTGAACCCTAGAATTTGCATGTTGGCAAGGGTAAAAATCATGATAGGTAGAGAAATGAGCTCCTATTGCATGATATAGAAATCAAGTATAATTCAATTATCTATACTTGTTGCATGGTTGCATGTGTGAATAAAACCTAGTGTTATTGAACATAGGTTGGAACATGTGAGAATAGAACCTAGTGTTATTGAACATAGGTTGGAACATGTGAGATTTAAACCTAGTGTCATTGAACATAGGTTGGAACATGTGAGATTGAAACCTAGTGTCATTGAACATAGGTTGGACATGAGGTTGGAATCTAGAGTCATGGAACCTAGGTTGAGAAAGAGAAAGTAAGCCTAGTGTTATTGAACATAGGCGAGACTTAGTGACTTGAACCTAAGGTCATGAGACTTAGGTTGGCAAGTGAAAAATGTGAACAACGGGATGTGCGACGATTTTGCTATCCCGGGTAGGCGATGATTTCGCTACCATGCCACGAGTTGGCGGTGTCGACACGGGATGTGCGACGATTTTGCTATCCCGGGTATGCGACGATTTCGCTACCACGCCATGAGTTGGCGGTGTCGAGATGGGATGTGCGACGAGGTTGCTATCCCGGATATGCGACGAGTTCGCTATCCATGCCATATGATGGCGGTGTTGAGACGGGGTATGCGACGATTTTGCTATCCCGAGTATGCGACGAGTTCGCTACTCGAACTAGGAGGTGACGAGTTCACTCCTCGAATGTTGGGATAATTATGGTGAGACAGCGATTCCGAAACCATAAGTAAATGACTAGTAATTGAACTTAGTCAATGTGGAATATAGGATGAACCTAGGAGAGAATGATAAATTATATTTCATTTGGTTGCATCCTTTATGTTTATTTACAAGCATGTAAATAATTGTTGCATAGTTATATGTGATCTAACTTATGCATATGGTGTTTCTTTGGACCTGGTGGGTCGAGCTTCTCTCTTGGGTGGCCTTACCCACTGGGAACTATGTTTATAGTTCTCACCCCACGATTTTCAGGTCCTTCCGCGAGTGAGGCGGCGGAGCGAGGCAAGAGTTTAGCTCTCTAGATAGCGGCCCTTCCATTTTGGTGACACTTAGAGTGTACCCCTAGTTTTGGATTATGATGGCATAGGGGGATTTTCATTTTATGTATGCCACTTGTATATTCCATCGTTTTGGAACATAGTGTATGAAATGAAAGTGAAAGAAAAGAAAATTTTGGACATGTATATTGTGCCATGTGATGTAATAGAAGTAGAACTTCTTTATGTCGATGCTTTCCTTGTGCAACTCTTGTGCTCCGTTCCTAGTTGGAACATTGTGGATAAGCTTGTGTTGTGGCGCCTTGGGCGGGTAGAAAAGACTCTATCCGTTCGGCGGGTCTGGGGCATGCGCCCGTGCGGTTATCCTTTCCACCTAGTTGGTGTTAAAGGCCCGACGGGGGTATCAGAGAATAGAAACGGTCTAGGTTGACCTAAGAAAACCCTAGGATGGAAAAAACTCTAGGAGTGTAGGCTCGTGAGTGACGAGATCTTTGATTGTGGCGAAAGATAAGAGATTGGGTTATGTCTTTATGCCTCTAGTTGGAAATAGAGGTAGATTCGAGGTGTGTCTTATTCTTCACCAAGTGTGTTCGTGTTGGCTGC
Source organism: Puya raimondii (assembly GCA_016920855.1). Lineage (NCBI taxonomy): Eukaryota > Viridiplantae > Streptophyta > Magnoliopsida > Poales > Bromeliaceae > Puya > Puya raimondii. The sequence goes on from JABWPP010000050.1 coordinate 141,321,424, forward strand.
CGACAACATGAAACCAAGTGAGGGGAATAAGGACCCTTGTGTGACTTTCGCCTAGATTGGGTTCACGCTTATTTTCGTAAAATATAGTGTTGCGAATGACTTTGAAGGTCATGAAATGACCAAAGTCATTGTGTTTTCAGGATAATGGTACGTGGACGGCCTCCTTTGAGGGCTGGGCTCGGGAGAGCGAGCGCGGCTCCCGAACAACTCGGGGAGGGCGAGAATTCGGGTCTTCGTAGTGAGTTGACCGAGTTGATGGGCGTGGTTCGGTGACAGGCCGAAACCATGCAACGACAGGAGGAGCAAATTAAAAAGCTCCAAGACGAGATGGCGCAGCAAGTGGCTGCGGTTCGGGAGGAGAGGTCGGGAGTACCTCCGGCCTCTGCTTCGATACCGGCCGAGGGGGTGACACCGGCGCCGGCCGTGGCGCCACCTGCACCACCGACTGTGGCCGAGGGGTCGGGTACTCCTATGCCCGATTCCGAGATGGAGGACGTGGAGCGAGAGCGCGCACTTTCAGCTCTCATGAGGTTCAAAAAGTTCAACCCGCCTATTTTTAGCGGGGAGAATGTGGATCCGTGGGATGTAGAAACATGGATCGACGCAATCGAGACACTCTTTGAGGATCTCTATACCTTGGAGAGGGACAAAGTACATCTCGCCGCTCATTGCTTGGAGCGATCGGCGAAGGTGTGGTGGAAGGGAGTCCGACGGGATAGACTCTCTAGCCTTCCGCCACCGTCATGGGAGGAATTTCGGGGTATGGTATTTGCTGCCTACTTCCCCGATAGCGAGAAGAGAAAGCTTCAAGAAAGGTTCCGCAAGTTGAAACAAGGGAATCGTACCGTGCGCGAGTACGAGAGGGAGTTCTCGTACATTATAAATTGCGTACCGCACGTTGTCCGCGGAGAATTGGACAAGGTCGACTGTTTCGTGCGCGGACTTCGACCGGAAATCTTTAGGGCGGTGCACGCCCTCAAGCTACAGACCTTTGCGGAGGTCTTGGACCGTGCTCTTTGGGTGGAGCACGGGAATGCATGTGCGCGCGAGGAGCGCGAGTCTTGGGAAAGAGAGAAAGATAAGGAAAAATGAAAGAAACGACCGGCGAGTGGCTCGGGTGGGCAGTCTAGCTCAAAGCGACCCCCGAAGCACTCGCAGTCGCAGAATCAGTCCCGAGGGTCCCGGCGGAATCGACCCTCGACCCAATGCCCGATTTGTAGCGGCCCCCACCACCCTCAGCAGTGTGACTATCGTGAGGGCCGGTGCTACAAGTGCGGACAGCCGGGCCACATGCGGTACAACTGTCCGATGGATGATAGCCGAGCACCGTCGTCGGCGTCGGCATTTGCACCACCGAGGCAGCTTGCGAGCATCCCACCCGCGGCAATGTCGGCAGGCCGTGCGCAGCCGCCGAGACCAGTGGAGGGCCAGCGACCAGCGCCCAGTGGGCGGATATTCGCCTCTCAGGTGGAGGAGCCTTCTGCCCAGGATGACGTCGTGGCAAGTATTGTGTTAATTAAAAGCATTCGATGTAGAGCTTTGTTTGATACCGGTGCATCGCATTCATTCATTGCTCGATCATTTGCTATTGCACATGGAATAGAAATCATAGAAGCCACGCATGCAAGAACTGTGCAAGTACCTGAACATACTTTCTGTATACATCATGCGTGTATGGATTGCCCTGTGAGGGTTGAGAACTGGATCATGCCAGCTGATTTGCTGGTGTTAAATCGAATGAATGAGTATGATTTGATCCTAGGAATGGATTGGCTCTCGAAGTATCACGCCACTATTGATTGTGAGAGCCGGATAGTGAAGTTTAAAGAACCCGGGCACAAGGAGTTTGTGTACCGTGGGTGTAGGAGTTCGCTTTTTGCGTCGATGGTGTCCACGTCGCAAGCAAGGAAGCTTATTGCTAGGGGATGCATTGCCTACTTGGCGACGGTAGTGGATGACCGGAAGGAAGTGCTGGGACTTGAGGACGTTCCTATAGTCCAAGAGTTCCCGGATGTATTTCCGACGGAGTTGCTCGGAATGCCACCGGACCGGGAAATAGAATTCGTGATCAATTTTCTCCCGGGTACGGCACCGATTTTTAAGGCCCCGTACAGGATGGCACCCGCGGAACTGAAGGAATTTAAAGCACAATTGTAAGATTTGATGGACAAGAGTTTCGTGAAGCCAAGTGTGTCACCTTGGGGAGCCCCTGTTCTATTTGTGCGGAAAAAGGATGGTTCGCTGCGGTTATGTGTAGATTACCGCGAGTTGAATAAAGTGACCGTCAAGAATAAGTACCCGTTACCCCGAATTGATGACTTATTCGATCAATTGCAAGGGTCTCAGGTGTATTCAAAGATTGATTTGCAATCACCAATTGAAGATCAAACTGGAGGATGTGCATAAGACCGCGTTTAGAACGCGGTATGGACATTATGAATTCATGGTTATGCCTTTCGGGCTTACCAATGCCCCGGCAGCGTTCATGGATTTAATGAACCGTGTGTTCAAACCACTATTGGATCAATTTGTGGTTGTGTTCATAGATGATATTCTTGTCTACTCTCGGAGTGAAGAGGAACATAAAGAGCACCTAAAGATTGTGCTTCAAGTTCTTCGAGAGAACAAGTTGTTCGCCAAGTTAAAGAAGTGCGAATTTTGGATTCGTGAGGTCGCTTTCTTGGGTCATGTGATCTCCGCGGAAGGAGTATCAGTAGACTCTATGAAAGTTGAGGCAATCAAGGATTGGCCTCGCCCGACCAATGTCACGGAAATACGAAGCTTTTTGGGTCTTGCGGGGTACTATCGGCGGTTCGTGGAGGGATTTTCAAAAATCTCCGGTCTACTAACGCGTCTTACCCGCAAGGGAGCCAAATATGTTTGGAGCGAGGAATGCGACCAAAGCTTTAAGAAGCTAAAGGAAAAGTTGACTTCGGCTCCGGTACTCGCCTTGCCGATTGCAGGGGAGGGTTTTGTGGTGTATAGTGATGCATCACGACGTGGTCTTGGGTGTGTGCTTATGCAAAAAGGACAAGTAATAGCATATGCCTCTCGACAGTTGAAAAGCTATGAGCAAAATTACCCCACCCACGACCTAGAGCTTGCGGCGGTGGTTTTCGCACTCAAGTTGTGGAGACACTACTTGTACGGGGAGCATTGTGAGGTTTACACGGATCACAAAAGTTTAAAGTACTTATTCACTCAAAAGGAGTTGAACTTGAGGCAGCGGAGGTGGTTGGAGTTAATAAAAGATTACGACTTGACCATCTTATACCACCCCGGTAGAACCAATGTGGTGGCCGATGCGCTCAGTAGAAAATCCGTGAAAAACTTCGCAATTGAAATGACGGGACAAATACCGTTGCTCAAGGAAATGGGCCGGTTCGACTTGGAGATCGTGGCCCCAGGCGTCCCCGCTAGACTTATGAATCTCAATGTATGGCCGACCTTGTTGGAGCAAATAAAAGAAAAGCAATCCGGTGATCCGGAACTCCAAAAGGTGCGGGGTGCTATCGAGAGCGGGCGCGCCGGTGATTTTCATGTAGACTCGAAGGGCGCAATTCGATTTCGAAATCGATTGTGCGTGCCAAAAGTGGAGGACATTCGTGGGGAGATCTTGAAAGAAGCTCACACTTCTCCCTATACAATTCACCCGGGCGGCACCAAAATGTACAAGGACCTCAAATTGTATTATTGGTGGCCGGGGATGAAACTTGATGTGGGACGCTTTGTGGCACAATGCTTAGTGTGCCAACAAGTGAAGGCCGAGCGTCGCTTTCCGGTAGGAAAATTGCAAGGATTGCCCATTCCGGTTTGGAAGTGGGAAAATATCGCGATGGATTTTGTTGTGGGCTTACCTCGATCATTAGGTGGCCACGACGCAATTTTGGTGGTGGTGGATCGTTTGTCAAAGTCGGCACACTTTGCCAATCCACACCACTTGGTCGGGGGACAAGTTAGCGCAAGTCTACCTGGACGAGATTGTGCGGTTGCACGGGGTCCCGACCTCGATAGTTTCAGATCGAGATCCCCGTTTCACATCGCATTTTTGGAAAAACTTGCAAGAAGCTTTGCGTACACGGCTCGATTTCAGTTCAGCATTTCATCCTCAAACCGACGGTCAATCGGAAAGAACAATTCAGATTTTGAAGGATATGCTACGAGCGTGTGTGTTGAACTTCAAAGGTGCATGGCCTACTCACTTGCCGATGGCTGAATTTGCTTACAATAATAGCTATCAATCTAGCATCGGAATGGCACCTTTTGAGGTCTTGTATGGAAGAAAATGCCGCTCTCCTATTCATTGGAGTGAAGTCGGCGAGAAAGGGGTCTTAGGACCGGAAGTGTTGCGTGAAGCGGAGGAAAAGGTCCGTTTGGCACGCGAGCGCTTGTCGACGGCGCAATCCAGACAAAAGAGTTATGCGGATCGTCGTCGACGAGATTTGGAATTCGCGGTAGGAGACCGCGTCTTCTTGAAAGTATCACCCATGAGAGGGGTGAAACGATTCGGTGTTTGGGGTAAGTTGAGTCCCCGTTACGTTGGACCTTATGAGGTTTTGGAGCGTGTGCGATCCGTGGCGTACCGGCTAGCTTTGCCACCAAAACTTGCGGGGATACACAATGTATTCCATATATCGACGCTCCGCAAGTACGTGTATGATCCGGCGCACGTCCTCGAGTATGTGCCTATGGAGCTTCATGAGGATATGACTTATGAGGAATTTCTCTTGTGTATCATGGATCGCGAGGTGAAAAGTTTGAGGAACCGTGAAATTCCTTATGTAAAGGTACAATGGACGAATCACGGTGAGCGCGAAGCTACGTGGGAATTGGAAAGCTCGATGAGGGAGCGGTTTTCTTACCTCTTCGCTGAGTCCAGCTGAGGTATGATTTAGTTTCGCGGCCGAAACTCTCTTTAAGGGGGGAGGAATATAGTACACTGGATTTCAGTGCATCGTACCGAACTTCTACAAATTGTGGAGTTCCGAAAGAAAAATAGCATGTGAAGCTATGTGTGAGGCTTCGGCCCTGTTTGAGACTTGTGCGAAGTGTTTTCGGCGCAAAAGAGGCGTGAAAACGGACTTCGATAAGTTAAAACTACAGATGTTGTAAATTCTGCATTTGGATTCTGGTATGTGAAGCTCGTACCGGTACTGAAGTGATTAGTACCGGTATGTGATGAGTATACCGGAATGCCATGTTGAAACCGAAAACCCAGCTCTCGGGTTTTGCGGAACTTTTCGGAGTATACCGGTATGTGAAGAGGGATACCGGTATGTGATGGTCGAAACAGTAAATCCAGCTCTCGGGTTCTGCGGAATCTCCGAGGTATACCAGAACCAACACTCGTATACCGGTATGCATATGCACATACCGGTATACAGTGCCCAGTTTGAGCTGGTTGAGAGTGTTAAGTATGGAGAAGGGCAATTTGGTCTTTTCACACTCAAATGAGGGTTTGAAAGGCAGGGAACACCCCCCTTTCTCAGTCACCTTCTTCTCCATTTCTCCTCTTCATCTCCTCTCACTTTCTCTCTCTAGAGATTTCTCCAAAACTTGGAGAAAAGGATGGATTGATCTTGGAAAAAGCTTCCAAAGGAGAAAAGAAGCTTCTTGGTGCAAGAAGGAACTTGGAGATTTCGTGATTAAGGTTAGTACCTCACGTTTTGGGTTCAAACCTTGGATTTAATCCTTTGTTATGAGATTTTTGGGAACCCTTGGCAATCTAAACCACAAATGGTGGGAGATTGGCCATGAAATCTAGGGTTTGGCTTGCATGCATGCAAACCCTAGGTAGAATGAGAATTTTTGCAATGAGAGGTTCTAAAAATATTTGGACCTTCGATAATTGCAATTGAGGCATAGGAAATCATGTTGGAACACTTGATTTCATGTATTGAGTTGATTTAGGGGTTCGTAACGAGTAACGAACCGTTTTCTTGTAGAAGCTTGGGTTGAAGTAAGAACTCAAGGCTTGGACACTTAGGAGCTTGAAGAATACAAGGATTTGAAAGCTCTTGAGGTGGGTTTGTGTTTGCCGAAGTGATTAGGTCACTTCCATGTCTAGGGTAAATATCTATTTAAAGATAAAATGGTATGCGTTGTGAACCCTAGAATTTACATTTTGGCAAGGGTAAAAATCATGATAGGTAGAGAAATGAGCTCCTATTGCATGATATAGAAATCAAGTATAATTCAATTATCTATACTTGTTGCATGGTTGCATGTGTGAATAAAACCTAGTGTTATTGAACATAGGTTGGAACATGTGAGAATAGAACCTAGTGTTATTGAACATAGGTTGGAACATGTGAGATTTAAACCTAGTGTCATTGAACATAGGTTGGAACATGTGAGATTGAAACCTAGTGTCATTGAACATAGGTTGGACATGAGGTTGGAATCTAGAGTCATGGAACCTAGGTTGAGAAAGAGAAAGTAAGCCTAGTGTTATTGAACATAGGCGAGACTTAGTGACTTGAACCTAAGGTCATGAGACTTAGGTTGGCAAGTGAAAAATGTGAACAACGGGATGTGCGACGATTTTGCTATCCCGGGTAGGCGATGATTTCGCTACCATGCCACGAGTTGGCGGTGTCGACACGGGATGTGCGACGATTTTGCTATCCCGGGTATGCGACGATTTCGCTACCACGCCATGAGTTGGCGGTGTCGAGATGGGATGTGCGACGAGGTTGCTATCTCGGATATGCGACGAGTTCGCTATCCATGCCATATGATGGCGGTGTTGAGACGGGGTATGCGGCGATTTTGCTATCCCGAGTATGCGACGAGTTCGCTACTCGAACTAGGAGGTGACGAGTTCACTCCTCGAATGTTGGGATAATTATGGTGAGACAGCGATTCCGAAACCATAAGTAAATGACTAGTAATTGAACTTAGTCAATGTGGAATATAGGATGAACCTAGGAGAGAATGATAAATTATATTTCATTTGGTTGCATCCTTTATGTTTATTTACAAGCATGTAAATAATTGTTGCATAGTTATATGTGATCTAACTTATGCATATGGTGTTTCTTTGGACCTGGTGGGTCGAGCTTCTCTCTTGGGTGGCCTTACCCACTAGGAACTATGTTTATAGTTCTCACCCCACGATTTTCAGGTCCTTCCGCGAGTGAGGCGGCGGAGCGAGGCAAGAGTTTAGCTCTCTAGATAGCGGCCCTTCCATTTTGGTGACACTTAGAGTGTACTCCTAGTTTTGGATTATGATGGCATAGGGGGGTTTTCATTTTATGTATGCCACTTGTATATTCCATCGTTTTGGAACATAGTGTATGAAATGAAAGTGAAAGAAAAGAAAAATTTGGACATGTATATTGTGCCATATGATGTAATAGAAGTAGAACTTCTTTATGTCGATGCTTTCCTTGTGCAACTCTTGTGCTCCGTTCCTAGTTGGAACATTGTGGATAAGCTTGTGTTGTGACGCCTTGGGCGGGTAGAAAAGACTCTATCCGTTCGGCGGGTCTGGAGCATGCGCCCGTGCGGTTATCCTTTCCACCTAGTTGGTGTTGAAGGCCCGACGGGGCGTGACAATAACTGAATATCTAAAATACTATTGATCCGCCGCAAAGCGCGGGCTCTCCACTAGTAATGATATAATTGTGCGTCAGCGAGTTGAAAATACTGTTGCATGAAACTCTCTTGGAACGATAGTTCTGTGTACCGTTATGCAGAAGGTTTGGACCAAAAATTTGAGTGCCAGTTGGATTCTTTTTCTGGATTATATTTGCTTTTTTTAATGATCACCGGTTATTGTGCACGTGCAATGCACATCACAAATAATTTATTAAAAATTTTAATTTTATAAAGTTTAAACACAAATAATTTATAAAAAAAATTAATTTTATAAATTTTTTTTTTTTTTGAGAGAAAGGTAGCATGCTACCCGCTTCGTTTATTTCTTTTAGAAATAAACTTAGCTGAAAATGTGAATAAACTAGAATTCGAATTTGAAACTTCGGGTATCAATCACCAAACTCTTTGCCACTTGCGCTAGAGACGGTCAGCTAGAAAAGTTTAGACTTAGCATTTCTCTTTCGCAATTCAGGTGCTCATATTAAACGGGGCGGGTGCCGGGGCGGCAGCGTGGGAGATGGGCCAGAATCCTGTGCTGATGCCGCTCTTGTACCGTCCCGACGCACCGTCTGGCTCGCGATTTGCAGTGCAAAGCCAGGGGACGGTTCCCCGGCTGTACCACTCGACGGCGGTGCTGCTCCGCGACGGCCGGGTGCTCGTCGGGGGGAGCAACCCGCACGATCGCTACGTCTTCTCGAACGTCGAGTACCCGACTGAGCTCAGCCTCGAGGCCTTCTCGCCGGAGAACCTCAACCCCGCCTTCGCGGCCTCGCGGCCCAGCATCATTTCTCCGCTACTCCTTATAAGCTACGGGAAGCAGTTCCCTCTGCGGTTCCGCGTAGGATCGTTGGCGAACGCCGTGTCGGTCACGATGGCGTCGCCGGCGTTCGCGACGCACTCGTTCTCGATGAATCAGAGGCTGCTGATTCTGGGGACGACGAAGCCGGCGGCGGTAGGACGCACGGCGGGGGTTTACGAGGTGGTCGCGACGGCGCCGGCGACGGCGACGCTGGCGCCGCCGGGGTATTACATGGTGTTTGTGGTGAATAATGGGATTCCAAGTGAGGGCATATGGGCCCAGATACAGTGAGAAATATATATATATTGCTTTTGAATGATACATATATAATAAACATAATAAACATAATAAGATGAAGAAGAAATTAAATTAAATGTGTGTGACTGTGTGTGTGTACACTAGAAATCATGTGAAGAAAATCACATGCTATATACTGTGCTCTGTACAATTACTTTGTCAATTCGATTTGTTAAACTGGGGATTATTCCTGGCCAGATTTTAATTAAATAAATTGGAATAATTTTTAGCATTAAATTGAAATTATTTCTAGTCTCAATTGCCTATTTAGCCACTCACATAAATGTATCTCTTATTCGGGAGAAATATTATTGGATATATTTTGCGGACTAGAAGTTTCAAAGAGAGAATTTTTTTGTGTACTCTACTTTAATTACAAAATTACAGCTTATTTCTACTCGTGGACATAGATTAATGGCTAAACCACGTAAACTGATTCAGTGGTTTATGTTTTTCTCTCTCTTTCAATAATCTTTTAACTTTTCGCACTCAAGTAACTTGAATGTTTTAGCTTTAATCATATTTTCAAGAATGCAATGGAGTAATGCCATGTAAACTGTCAGCACATCAACAAATATAAGGTCAGTGTTGCCTAATGCGCAAAGCATTTTCTGTTATGAACATACCAATATGATCGATGTCCTGACGCGTAAATAGTTTATTTCTACTTTTGAAAAATAGACTAATCGCCAAATCACGTAAACTGATTATGCAGTTTATGTTATCTCTCTTTTTGAATTATCTGTTGACTTTTCGTACTCAGGAAACTAAAATATTTTATAAGCTTTTATTCTATTTTCAAGAATGCTTTGGAACAATGTCATGATGACCATCAACAGATCAACAATTCATAAGGTGGGTGTTGTTTACTAGGCAATTACTTTCCATTATAAATATACTAATGTGATGTCCTCACATGTAAAGTACTATAATTAATAATTAGCATATATCTACGAAAGTAATATAAAATAACTATTTGTCTATAAAAGCTTCAACTGTCAGAGAACGTGTCTTAAATATTTTATAATTTAAGAATTTTCCTCACGCCTCGGGTCAAAATATGTTAATAGATACACGACGTGAAATTAATAATTAAATACAAAAATATTAAATGAAGTATATGTAATCTCTAATATTAGCCTTACTATTTTGTTGACAGTTTGGTGGGTCGTATGGACGGAGGGCGCTGACCTAACCAATGACTATCCGAGGGACGTCCGAAGCCTCTGGATCAAACTATCAGACTCCCCGGATGCGGCATTGAGATACAAGCCTTATCATTTTGTTGGCAGTTTGGTGGGTCGTATGGACGGATAGAAACAACGTCATCTTCAACGCGACTTATCCCAATGCCCACCAGTCACTACAACGAGTCCAAGCGCTGACGACTGCCGGGCTGGAGCTACTTTGATTATGCGTACATCGCCCTCCTGTGCTTCAACGGTTTAACACAACACCTTTTTTCTCTTCTTCTTTACTATTCCTTTTTTTCCTTTTTTTCTACTTTTCCTTTGTCCTTTTGCCGTTTTCTTTCTTTTACGGCTTTTCGGAGGTCTCAGCTGCCTTCACCCTGTATGCTAAGTTCATTTTAGTTAATGAATGAAACGGGTAGCTCGCTACCTAATTCTCAAAAAAAAAAAAAAAAAAAAGCAATTTCTCATATGCCCTTAAAAAAAATAAAAAATAAAAAAAACACTCACCTTTCAAATATACCTAACTTTTCAAATCTAGCCATCTAAAATCCAAAATCTGTCCAACAAACCCTCAAGGCAAGGATATTTTGGAAAGAAATTGATACTATTTGGGAAAGAAAAATAGACAATAGCCGGGTACAAATATGAAAGCATGAGTAAAATTAAATATATTCCAAGTTTTGAGAGGCAAATAAAATATTATTTGTCAATATTATATGTTAATTCATAATTTTTACTCAAATTTGTATTCAAGATATTTTGATAGACTCAAGACGTAAATCGAAACAGTTCACATTGAGCCTATACTTATACCATGTGAAAATAATAGGAAAAAACTGTTTGAAAACAGTGTTTTTGGTATTACATATTCAACAGTACCAATCAATATATTTTAATTAGGAGTAACCCAGGACAGTGCACATTGGCCCTAGGGATGTCAACGGGTGGCTTTTTAAAAACCCGAATTCAAACTCGACCACCAAACTCGAAATCCGAATCCGAACATGAATCAGATGAATTTTAAAAATTCATATCCAAATCCGAACTCAACCAAAAACTCGAAACCCGAACCCGAATCCGCAAACCCGAACCCGAAACAATCATATATCTTTACAATATTTCAAAATATATTACATTAACTCTAAATTTTTAAAATACAAATTCAAATATAACATCAAACATATATATATATATATATAGAATGAGGCTACTATACTATCTATAGTACCGGGACTCCGGTACTATAGTTGCTTTTTCAATCTTAGGGTGTTCAAATCAACGATCCACACCGTTGAAACTGATCTAGGGTATGTAAAGTTCTTAGGAATAAAATTTTAGTTTTTTTCGATATCATTTACTTAGTAAATAAATCATGTCGATCGTCGATTCAAATTCAAATTCAACCCGAACCCTGATGGAGCCGATCATCGATTCGAAAATTTCATCATCAAAAACAGCTTAGGAGCACGGAAGCCTCTGTGCTCCTAATAGCACACAAGACCTACTCTCTCTCTCTCTATATATATATATATATATAGATATATATATATATAGAGTTAGGCTCCTATAATATTTATAGTATTGGGACTCCGGTACTATAGTCTCGTTTTCGATTTTAGAGTGTTCAAATCAACGATCCACACCGTTAAATATGATCTAGGATATTTGAAGTTTTTAGGAATAAATTTTTTTATTTTTTCAACATAGTTTACTTTATGATCAAACCATTTCAAAATTATCAATTTTCAATGGCTATTATGGCGAGTTTGTAGTTTAACGGTGTAAAAGAATCTAAACTTATTCAAATTTTAATAGAAAATACTTTAAACAATCTAGATCAAGGTTGGCATTTTTTATCTTGAATTCAAAAGTTCTATCCTCAAATTTTATAGATTATTCAATTTCCACCGTTCATTTTGACATGATTTACTTACTAAGTAAACGATGTCGAAAAAAATTAAAATTTTATTCCTAAGAACATCATATACCCTACATCATATTTAATGGTGTGGATCGTTAACTTAAACACCCTAAGATCAAAAACGAGACTATAGTACCGGAGCTCTGGTACTATAGATAGTATAGTAGCCTCGTTCTATATATATATATATATATATATATATATATATATATATATATATATATATATATATATATATATATATTATAATGTAAAATTAATTCGGGTTCGGGTCGGGTTCTAGGTTCAGATTGGGTACAGTCAAAATCCATACCAGAATCCAAAACCATCGGATTTTTGTTTTTGATATCTATATCCGAGACTATATCCGTTTAGCATCAGATATATCCGCTCCACTCGGGTTCGGGTGCGGATAAAACTTCGGGTATCCGTATCCATTGACATCCCTAATTGGCCCAACTAAAGATTAAGCCCAGCCTGACGCAAATGGCCTTCGGAAATGGACTTTATTAGTTTCATTAATATGTGTAAGCGTTTTTAAGTAAAAAAAATATATATAGTTATTTTTTATCCTCCCTTTTCAAATGATTATGTAATAATTTTTATTTATATTTTTTTGTATGTTATAGAGGATTATGTTAAATTTTCAAAAAATAATAATCTCACCCTCCACCTATAGAAAATGTTTATGTATAATTTTTTTTAAAAATCAAACAAGTGCAATGCAAAATGAAAACCTATTTTTTTTTGCTTTTTTCTTACAAACCAAATATACTTGCACGAATTTTTTTTTTTTTTGCAGTACCAAACAGCAGAACTGGAAAATCTCTTTTTCACAGAAAACTTTTTTCTCTCAGAAAAAAAACAATTCCATTATTTTCCAAGAAACCAAATAATAATAATAATAACTAATCCCCCAAATGCCCTAACTTATTAAATAAATAAAAAAAAAAAAAAAAAAAAAAAAAAAAACTACTCTTTAGAGCTAGAACTCGTTCACTGTATATGGACCCAGATGCCCTCACTGGGAATCCCATCGTTCACAACAAACACCATGTAATACCCCGGCGGCGCCACCACCGCCGACGCCGGCGCCGTCACCTCGACCTCGTAGAATACATTCCCGAGCTCCGCGGGCTTCCCGGTCGCCAGAATCAGCACCCTCTGGCTCATCGAGAACGAGTGCGTCGTGAAAGACGGGAACACCATCGTGACCGACACGACGCTGCTGCCGCTTAGCTGCGCCACGACCGTGAACTGCAGCTTGAACTGCTTCCCGTAGGATAGCTCAGTTGGCGAGGGCGAAGCGGTAGCGGTGGTGATCGTCGGCCGCTTCATTGCATTTGCAGCACTTAGGTAGCTCGGATAGAAGGCCTCGACGCTGAGCTCTGTCGGGTAGTCGACGCCCGTGAAGTTGTAGTAGCCGTGCGGGTTGCTGCCCCCGACGAACACCCGGCCGTCGCGGAGCAGCACCGCCGTCGAGTGGTACATCCGTGGGATCGTCGCATCGCCTTGCACCTCGAACCGCTTGCCGGCGGGTCCGTCGGGCCGGTACACGAGCGGCGTCAGCACCGGGTCCCGGCCGAGCTCCCACCCCGCCGCCCCTGCCCCCGCGCCGTTTATTACCAGCACCTGAATTGTAAACCTAGCATTTCTCAATACTGAATTTTAAAATGGATAAAAATATACAGTACTTACATGAATTATATATGGACCATTTTGAATTGGTTCGCTTTAACTTTCAAATTTTTGATTTTGCTATACAAGCACTTTGACTTTAAAATTTAAATGTATCGTTCATTTTTACATGTTTAGTTAGTATAAATTTGTTAAAATAAATAATCAATTTAAGATTTGAAGTCAAAGTATTGTTGATTAAGTTAAATTAAACAAATTAAAAGATTAGATGATAAAATCAAAATTTTAAAAGATTGAAAAATAAATTCAAAATAACCAATATATATATATGTAGTCCGGCTATAGTGCGTAAAAGCACCAAATACTTGGTACAAATAAGTTTTCGCCGTTAGATCTACTCTTTTGACCATTTTTATCCGTTAGAGTATACTATTCAACCAACTATCCACTCAATCCTAGAGATCACTGTCATCTTAACCACACACCCCTTCATTCAAGTGCTGAAAACCTAATAGCACCAATGATTTGGTGCTATTAATAGTATAATAGTCTAGTTATATACACAACTATACTATTAATAGCACCAAATCATTGGTGCTATTAGGTTTGCAGCACTTGAATGAAGAGATGTGTTGTTAAGATGACAGTGGTCCCTAGGGTTGAGTGGATGGTTGGCTGAATAGTTTGATCTAATGGTGGAAATGATGAAAGAGATAGATATAACGGCAGAAAATTTGATAGCATTAAACGTTTGGTACTATAAATAGCATAGTACCCGAACTCTCTCTCTCTCTATATATAATAGTTCATGCAAAGTTCTACACCTATTTACCTTTTGAAATGATTGTATTGTGTTATAAATCAATTTAGAGATCGATCATGGGTTCACACACACACATACACACCTCGTCGCCGCTCGGTAGCAGCACCATGTCGCCCATCACCCTCGGCATCGGCATTGTCTCCATCGTCCACGTCGGCGCCTCGTCGGTTATCTTAATCCTGCCGCAGGTATCCAGCGCTCGCACGAACGTCCCGTGCCGCGACGCCTGCAAGTAGGACCCTGTCGGCGCCCCGCCGCAGACGAGCACTTCGGCTTCGGCCGGCGACGGCTTCAGCGGCAGCAGCACCGAAGAGCCCGTACTCGGGTAGTTTCTCGGGTCGCCGCCCGGCATTGCCGGGTACGTCCTCACCACCGCGTTTTTCGCATAGTCGAGTAGTATGGCTCGGTTGTTCGCGAATATGAATAAGTTGCCGTCGATATTGAGGTGGACGAAGGGGTAGAGATTGTTCTCTTCGGGGTCGCTTGTTTCGTTGAGAAAGTGCAGTAAAATCGGGCTCGAATCCGAAGGGGTGTTTTTCGGGTGGAATTCGTAGCTGGGCTGCCCGCGTCCGCCGATTATGATCACACGGCCGTCGGGAAGAATTTGGTTGCTGGCATACCACCGCGGGGCAAGGAGGTCCCGCGGGTTCTCCGACCAGTCGCATTTTGCGTCCAAACAAGGACGAAAAGTTCGAACGGCGCTGTCGCCGTCGTCGAAGCCGCCTGTCTGAACCAGCGTGCCGTCAGGGACGACAGCTCCGGAGGAGCACCAGGTGTCGGTGAGGATCGTCAGTGGACGGACGGATGCGGCAGCAACGTCATACTCGGCGGAGTGCGCGGCGCAGTCGCCACGGGGGCAGGGGGCGCCTGCGGGGAGGGAGAGGTTCGAGGGGCCGAAGGAGGTGGTGTCGAAGACGACGACGCGGTCAGTGTTGAGGAGCTGCATGTGCATGGCCGACACACCGATGCTGCTCTTCAGAAGGTACCATTGGTCGCCCTCCGCCCCCGCCGCGGGGATGACCGTGAAAAGTAGTACAGAAAAAAAGAAGAGAAGACGACGGTTTCCAAACCAAAAGTCCATCTTTCTTATGACCCAAAATGTTTAGAGTGGACGTGAGTGAATCGTGCAACACATAACCTTAGGGGTGTGAGCTATATATATATATATATATATATATATATAGGGGTTACTATATATGTATACATGCATTGAAACAAGGATAAGGGCATGTTTGAGTAATTTGCAATTTTATAGGTAAATTGCTCTTTGGTCCTCAAACTATGAGTTAGGTTACATTTTGATCCCCAAATTTTAATTCATTATAATTTCTGACTCGAATTTTTAAAATTGTTGCAATCAAGTTCCACAACCTAATTTATTTCGTTAAATATTGATAAATTATTGATATAAAACTAATGTAAAATTATTGTGATTAATGATGCGATTACATATAATTAATATGTTGCATTAGTTTTACATCAACGATGCACCAATATTTAGTCAATTAAATGAGGTTGTGGAACTTAATTGCAACAATTTTGAAAGTTCGAACTAGAAGTTAAAATAATGTGCAATTTATCCTAATTTTATTATTTAGAGTCCGGCTGGAATATATTAATAGTACCAAGCAAATTTAGAGATAGAAAGGTTTGATCTCTTTCGATTTTTACAATACATTCCCACCATTTTTTTCTTGATATTTTTATTATAAGAAAAAATGTATAGAACCCCTTCAACTTTATTGGCACTTCATGAACATTTAAATTTTTGGAATTGATAATTTAGGCCAAACAATTTGAATATTATATCAAATAAATTAATAATTTCACTAGATTTTATGGATTTAACCATTTTTATTGCAAATAAAACAAGAAAAATTAATAATTTCATTAGATTTGGATAATGTTTAATTTTCATAATACTCTATGGTATTGTATAACTAAAATTTTCCACTAAAAGACACCATATTTTTCAACAATATTATATACCCAATAACTTCTTCCTAAAAGCACACCTATTCCTTAATTTATTTCTTACTAATACTTAGTAAATGACTTTTTTTCTTGTTTAAACTTACTATATTTATTGTAGGGGCCAGCTTTTGTTCCTAAAGATTATCTAACAACAGCCAATTTTTGTGAACATTTCCTTTTAATTACTTCATAATTTCTTTCCATTATTTTATCCTTAATACCTTCTCTTTTTATATAGCTCTATATCGACATATAATTAAGCTTATTCTCCATATAAAAGATAATATTAATTCATTGCGAAATAACTCAATAGATTAATAGTAATGATTTGATTAGTTCCCTAGTTAATCTACATTACTTATAAATGAGAGGATTTTGTTGGAAATCTTTTTTCCAAAATTATTCATTTTCTTTAAATCTAATACGGGTCAACTACTCGATCCAAACAATCGTATCTATTAATTTTATAATTTTTTATTTTTATTAATAAGCATAATTTTAAGGTTTTACTTTTAAAATAATTTTAATAAATTAATTTTGAATTATTGGATCTAATTTGATGGATCGCACATATATAAAGTATCTGTCAATTTACATTCCAAAAATGACCTTATAATTTTTTATAGTTTATCTAAATCCAATAAATAAATTTTTATCATTCATAAAAAGTCAGATTCTTCGAATCATTGTCTCTTTATTGCATGAACATGTTGAACCATTAATGCACCACAATCAATAACGTGGAGTCCTAAAACTTTAGTTTTAATTTTAATTTATTAGTGCATTTTATGCCATTTGAATGAACTACTAATGAAAAGTATGAATTTAAAATAATGGACATATGAATGTTTTCTATAAATTGAATATTATTCTTTTCCATCTTGGTAATTTTATGTACGTATTTCTTTTGAATATATACTTTGTATCATATGTGTCCAAATAAATTTTAATTTTAAAATATTAATTATCAAATATTACCGTAACTATCCGGCCCACTAGCAATAATAACTCGTTGGGTCCAAACCACCAACCAAAAATACTTAAGTTCAGTTATTATTACTAGTGTCTATGCTCTCTTATATACCCAATTGTGCTTATATACCCAATCACAATTTCATTCCCATCATCTTATCATTCAGACCATATCTGAGTCGAGACTTATCACACACTTCCGGCTGGTGATTGGTTCTGATACCAAATGTAACGACCCGGCCCACTGGCAATAATAACTAGTTGGGCTCAAACCACCAACGCAAAATACTTGAGCCCAATTATTATTACTAGTATCTATAGTCTCTTATGTACACAATCACAAGTTCGTTCCCATCGGATGTGGGATTATTAGTGTGTCATAATTACAAACGGTGCATGACATGCAGTTATACACTGGGTGTAGGCAACAATTCAATCTTTATCTTCTTATTTGTCTTTTTAATGGAGATTCTATTTTTTAAGCACCCAATGTATCCAAATCTCCCACACACTAAATAAAAAAATGTAGGAATCAAATGGATATTGGCTCCAAGCTCTAAAAGCTAAGATTATAATTAATCAATAATTCAGGCAAAAAATCATTAAAATTTAAGTTGTTAATAAAAAATAGTTGAAAATTTTATGAAAAACTAAGACATTTAGCACCTTATTGAATAAGAGCTTTAGCCTTATTATATTTTATACATATATGTATATAGAGTAGAGCTACTATACTTTTGGAAGCATAAGAAAGTTGATTCTTCCAACTTTTTGGCCCTTGGATCAATCCTTTTGATCATTTCTGACCTTTAGATTAATATTATTATCCTTGGGGGACCACTCAAACCTAAGGGGAATCGCTATCATTTCGCCCCCTACAATTCTTGATCCAAGGGCCAAGAAGCACCAACTCCCTTATATTTTCGATAGCATAATAATTTTATACTATAGAATATGGCTACTATACTATCGATAATACCAAGCGCTTGGTGCTATCGAGTTTTCCGCCGTTAGATCTACCCCTTTGATTATTTTCATTCGTTAGATCATACTATTCAACCAACCATCCACTCAACCCTAGGGGACCACTATCATCTTAACTGGGGACCACTATCATGCTAACCAGACATCATTTCATCTAAGGGCCGAAAACCTAATAGCACCAAGTGCTTGGTACAATTAATAATATAGTAGCCTATATATATATAGGCTACTATATTATTCGTCTCGCTAGCTGATGTGAAATTCGTCTCGCTAGCTTTTTCATTCAGATCCTGACTTAGCCTAGACTCATCCCACACTTCCGGCTGGTGATTAGCTCTGATACCAATTGGGACGCCCCGCTTTTCAAGTGGGTCACTCATACTTTCTAAAACTACTTTAATGCTAACACACTTAATCTTTTTAACCTCTTGGAACATATTCACAAAATGTTATAACTGAGTTAAGAGATTTAGTCTTATTATATCTTATATATAAAACTATTTCAAGTTCAAGGGGTGTCACTCTTCAGGGCTTAGATCCACCTCGATCGATTACCCTCAAAGGCTATTTCCAAGCTCGGATCAACGAGAAGCAGATTCTGGAAGGAGCGAAACCGTCACATGTTAGATGGAGAAGAAAGTTCAAGCAGTACACAAGCAGAGAGGATCACCACCGAAGACTCTTTGTGGGTGCACATATTGTAGCTAGCTAGCATCTTATATATATATATATATTTTTTTTGAGAGAAAGATCGTATGCTATCCGTTTTATTTATTTTTTTAGAAATAAACTTATCTAGAATCTTATATTGTATTGTAAATGTTTTGAATATTTGTTTTGCCTTAAATACTTGTTCATAGCTAACTTATAGGGCCTAGTCCTGGTAACTTTGGTAAAAAAAAAAGGCCTTTTTGCATAAAAAATCCACTAGTTTTGGGCTTTTGCAAAATTGGGTCGCTATTTTCGATTTTGCAGATTCAGTTCGGATTTTCAGTAAACTGACCAAAATACCCTTCTTACTTTTTCTCTCTCCTCTTTTTTTCTCTCTCCTCTTTTTTTTTCTCTCGCTCTTTTTTTTTCTCTCCGAAGAAGGCGGCGGAGGCGGAGGCGGAGGCGGAGGCGCAACGCCTCGCCTCTGCCCCTCACGCTCTCGCCCTCGCCCGCGCACCCCAACCCTCCTCGCCTCCGACCCCGCTGAGGCCGCGCCGCGCCGCGACTTTTTTTTTTCCCCCTCTCCGACCCTTCTCCACCCGCCGTCCCCGCTGCCACCGCCGGCGACGAAGAAGAAGTGCTTCTTGGGGCCGAGAAGCACGCCGGCGAGGGAGGGGAAAAAATATAGTTACACTCTGGCGAGGGCGCTGGGCCGTGACAAAAAAAATTGTAGAGAGAAAAAATAAAATAAAAATAAAAAATAAAATAATATTTTTTCTACAAAAAATACTAAAAATCATAAAAAAAGGAAGAAGATGAAGAAATTGCACTGTTAAAATAAAATTACACTATTTTAGAAAAAATTTGCACTGTTTTAATAAATATTACACTATTTAAGAGAGAAATTACACTTTTTTACAAAAATACACTTTTTAAACCAACGTTGTACTATTTGGCTAAAATTTACACTATTTTTTCACACTAGTTTTCCTTCCCCTCATCTTCCTCCTTCTTCCTCCTCCTCCTCCTCCTCCTCCCCCTCCGTCCTTGCTCCTCCTCCGTCGCCTCTCCCCTCTCCCTCCGACACCGAGGTGCTCCGCTCCCTCCTCCGCCTCTCCCGCGTTATCTCCCTCTCCGACCCGCCGCCGCCGCCGCCGCCGTGAGCCTCCACGCCGCCGCCGCGAGCCTCCCCGCCGCCGCCGCGAGCCGCCGCCGCCGCCGCGCCCTCACCACCGACGCGCTGCTCCCGCTCGCCTTCGCGATCCTTGCCCGCGGGAAGGTGGACGGAGAAGAAGAGTGCAACGAAGGTGCAAAATGGTGCAATGAAGATGCAAAATGGTGAAAAAAGTTGCAACGAAGGTCAAAATGGTGCAACTAAGGTTTAAAATAGTGCAACGCAGAGCTCGCAGAGCTCGGCCGCCGTCATCTTCAAGGGCGGCAGTCATCTTCAACGGCTGCGGCGGCGCTCGGCTGAGCTGGCGCTTGGAGCGGCGGCGATGGTGGGCGGGATCAGTGGCGCGGCGAGCGCAGAGGGTGCGGGCGGGGGCGCAAGGGCGCAGGGGCAGGGGGCTCAGCCCCCTGCGACCGCCCCCCTCGAGAGCAGGGGGTAGAGGACCCCCCCGCCGCTCGCAGGGGGCAGGGCAGGGCGCAGGGGGCGGACCGGGGCGCGCAGGGTGGACGGGGGGGGCGCGCGGGGGGGGGAGCGCAGGGCTGGCGCGCGGGGCGGACGGGGGGGGCGCGGGGGCGCGGGGGGGGCGCGCGGGGTGGACGGGGGCGGGCGGGGGGGCGGACAAGGGCGGGGGCGCGCGGGGCGGGGCGGGCGGCGCAGGGGGCAGGGTCCGCCCCCTGCGCCCTGCACCCTGTCCCCTGCCCCCTGGACGAGGGGGTCGCACGGGGCGGACTGGGACGGGGCGCGCGGGGCGCGCGGCGCAGCGGGCAGGGTCCGCCCCCTGCGCCCTGCCCCCTGTCCCCTGCCCTCTGGGCGAGGGGTGGCGCGCGGGGTGCGCGGGCGCAGGGGGCAGGGGGGTCCGCCCCCTACGCCTCCCTGCCGGGGCGCGCGGGGCGGGGGCGGCGCAGGGGGCAGGGTCCTCCCCCTGCGCCCTGCTCCCTGTCCCCTGCCCCCTGCGCTCGCCGCGCCCCTTTCGACCCCCGCGACTATGGCCGCTCCTCCTCCTCCGGCTTCGACCGCTCCGACTCAAAATTATTTTGGGTGTGAGGAAAGAGAGAGAGAGGAGGATGAAGATGGAGAGTGGAGGAAGAAGAAAGAAGAAGAGGAAGAGAAAGAAATGGTGCAAAATTCTTCTAAATAGTGTAACGTTGGCCTAAAAAGTGCAACTCTTTTTTCAAATGGTGTAATTTTATTTTCAAATAGTGCAACTTTCATTTAAAACAGTACAATTTTTTTAAAACATTGTAAATTTATTTTAACAGTGTAATTTTTCTTTCTTCTTTTTTGTATGATTTTTAATCTTTCCTGTAGAAAAAAATATTATTTTTATTTTTATTTTTATTATTTATTATTTTTATTTTTATTTTTTTTCTCTCTATAATTTTTTTTTCACGATCCATCCCTCGCCGGAGTGAAAACTATGTTTTTTCCCCTCTCTCGCCGGTGTGCTTCTCGGCCCCAAGAAGCACTTCTTTTTCGTCGCCGGCGGCGGTGGTGGGGACGGCGGGTGGAGGAGGATCGGAGAGGGAAAAAAAAACAGTCGCGGCGCGGCGCGGCCTCGGCGGGGTCGGAGGCAAAGAGGGCGGGGGTGCGCGGGCGAGGGCGAGGGCGAGGGCGAGGACGTGAGGGGCAGAGGCGAGGTGGGCCATTTCCGCCTCCGCCTTCGCTGCCTTCTTCGGAGAGGAAAAAAAAAGAGCGAGAAAAAAAAAAGAGGAGAGAGAAAAAAAAGAGAAGAGAGAAAAAGTAATAAGGGTGTTTTGGTCCGTTTACTGAAAATCCGGACCGAATCTGCAAAATCGAAAATAGCGACCCAATTTTACAAAAGCCCAAAACTAGTGGATTTTTTATGCAAAAAGGCCAAAAAAAAAAAAATCTACTTTCTCTTCAATTTTAGTCCATTTTGAAAGCTCAATCTCTGAACTTTGACTCGATTTTAATTTTCAAAATATTTGTCAAATATATAATAGAATATATCAATCAAGCATTCCAGAGCTTTGCAACTAGACCTGTCTCCATCCGTATCCGTAGGTGCTCGCGAGTTATCCCCAAATTTGCGGATATAGGTAGTAACTTTTCTTACCTAAAAAATTACGGGTAAAACGGATGGGTACCCGTTTAGTTATGAACATTTTGGGCAATCTGCGAGTACTCACGGATATCCGCATATATTTTTATAATTAAAAAATATAAATTTTTATGATATTGACTCTACAATTATGAAAACTTTATTAATTTAGTATCATAAAAATTTGAAATGATAATTTTTTTTTATATTAGGTAATTTAGACATTTTAAAATTTTATATTGTTTATTATATATTATGATATTTTAAACAACAAGTTACATTATACTTTTAGCCCCTATTTGGTTGGGGGTTAAGGGGGGGAATAAGCCGCATACCCACTCGCCCATCTGTGGCGGGTATCGATAAAGATGTTGACTATCCAAAAATTATATATATGTGTTTTATATTTGAAAAGTATAGGAGCAAAAAGAAAAAAAAAAAATTTGCCGATAATCCGCATACCCATCCGCTCACCCGTGGGCGGGTATGGATAAAAATGTTGACTATTCAAAAATTTACGAATAAATTTTACTCATGTCTGTATAACCCGCGTGTACAATAATCCGTCCATGGATTACTCAATCCACCCGTTTGCCAGGTCTATTTGCAACCACCCCTCTATCCTAATTTATCTTTGTTTAGTATCAAAACTATATATATTTTGTTTTGTTTCCTGTTTAGTGATTGATTCTTACACTTTTATTTAACAATTTCTCTGAATCCCTAATTATTGGTTGCGCTGGTCTAAGCAACTTATTAAGTCCAAGCCACTATTCCAAAATGCTGATTAACTTAATTATTAGTACTAATAGTGCTTAGTTCTTACATATATAAACACAATTATTTTTCCATTTAGTTAATATCATTTTTCTATATATCAATATAGAACTATTAGAGTGTTGAATTTATTTGTTTTTTTAAAAATAAAAAACTTTTTGACATTTTGCCCCAGTTATATTGCAAGCTACTTTGCGATGGCAAAAGTAGAAAAAATCATCACCCATAGTAATAAACCCAACCTATAAAAATTTTGTTTATAAAAATAAAATGTTATGAAATAAGACCTAAGTAATTATATAATACATCTTATTCACATGGCATGTAACACTTGGGCCCATTTCATAAATTGCACCTAGCTATATTTTGGGAATTTAATTAGCCCAAAAATTGAAGGAAACTAATTATTAGTCCTTGGATATCTAATAGGCTCTATGAAATTAAGCACCAAAACATTAATCAAAATCCAAATTTAAATGGAAATTTCCACCAAAATCTGCTTCTTACACTAATTGTTGTGAAACCCTGTTTATCTATGCATAAATTGAATGCAATTGACTAAGTTTTAATTAATCTCCTCCTCATTATATTTGCTTGTTGTATTAAAAATACCTTTCCAAGCATATATTACTTAAATTTTCTCCTATATATATATATGCTCATCAATGTATCATGGTTATTCAACTTAAAAATTACCAAAACAAATTCCTATTCTGAGTTAGTAATCATGAGAAACTCTATTAGTTAATTGTTTCCCTAATTAACTTTCTTTTTAAAATTCAATTGCAAGATTTTTACACCATAATTACCTTATAATTGATCTCAATAAACAAATCCAAAAACCTAATTGAAAATTTACTGCATTTATTACAAAGATTATATGCTCTCTCAGTATATATTTCAGAGGCTGAAAATTCTCACTAAATTAGGAAAAACAAATCCAGCAAATTTCTTAGTAAATCAATGTTGTGAGCACATCCATCCATGCACCCAAATGCCCTATAAAAAAGGCCATTAGACCAAGTATTTTTCATATAGTTTATATTTTGATTGATTTTTTTTTAATTTTTGTTTCTAGTGGTATTGTTTAAGATTTATAAAAAGAATAATAATGGGTCAGGGAAGGGGCAGTGTAACTCAAACATGGTCTCTTGGGTTTGGGTTAATGCTTTGTATTTGCCTCCTTAATCACATCAATGTGGTTGAATCAACCTCTTACAATGTTGGAGATGGGGGTGGTTGGACATTTGGAGTTAGTAATTGGCCCAATGGTAAGAAGTTCAATGCAGGAGATGTTCTTGGTGAGTACTATCCTTTTTTTTTTATATAAAAAAAAAAATTCTTTTGCTTTATTTTTTACTTTTAACATGTTTGTAGAATCAATGCACGTATATTATTTCTTATTCTCTGTTAGAGATGATACCGACCAACTGAACTAATCAGGATTGTTTGGTATGTATATTTGATCTGTAATCTATAAAATTTTAAAGAAAGAAAAAAAGAGAAGAGGTATCCGTCAAAATTAAAGTTTATTTTTAATTTCATTAACTTTTAATTTGAAAGATTATGACATGACATGCCACACTTTTTATAGGCTAAATTACAGAAAATCTTCCTGTCAATACCCGTTTTTTCACTTTCCTCCCTGTCATTCAAAAACCTACACTTTGCCCCCTTAAAAAATAAAAAATGTTCACTTCGTCCTCCGCCATCAGTGTTTCATTAGGGTTCCGTTTATATCTTATTTTTTATATCCAAAATACCCCTGAAACCCTCATCCATATCCACACATATGCCCTAGGCCGCCGCCTCGCCCTCGCACGAAGTCGGAGTTGGGGTCAAGAGAGGTGTGGGCAAGGGTGCGAGATGCGGGATGAGCAAGATTGGGGAGGAGGAGATGAAGAAGATGAGTGCATTTTGGTCATTTTCTCACACCGTACCCCCTGTGAACATTTTTCATTTTTTAAGGAGGCAAAATGTAGGTTTTTGAATGACATAGGAGGAAAGTGAAAATGTGGGTATTGACAGGATGGTTTTATGTAATTTAGCCTTTTATTAAAAAAACCAAGTCCATTTTTTAAATGGCTACTTAAATTTATATATATATATATATTAATATCATTTTTAATTCTTGATTTCCTTAATTCAAGGTACTTTTGATAGCTCTAATTATTACTTTTTTTCAAATAGAATTTTTAAAAATTTAAAAATAATATTATATGGCTAATAGATCTATCAAATTTAATGAAATTCTCCCTTCAAAATGTATCAAATTTAATAAGTACAAAGGTCTTTGTACTGAAAAGTTGTTTTCAATGATAACGCTTTTGAATCGACAATTCATACCGTTAAATAATATTTAAAAAATCTGAAAAACCAAATTTCATGATTCTGATCATCCTCGTTCTGTTTGTTCTTGTAATATTTCAGTTTTCAAATATCCGGAAGGGCTACACAACGTCGTCGTCGTCGACGCCAGCGGGTACAACAGCTGCAATGCGCCGTCGGGCTCGAAGGTCTACGATTCCGGCAACGACCAGATTACGTTGAATCAGGGTGACAGCTACTTCATCTGCAGCATCCCTGGTCACTGTGATGCAGGCATGAAGATTGCAGTTCATGCAGCGTAACGCATGCAGAAGAGGAAAATATATATATATATATATATATATATATATATATATATATATATATATATATATATATATATATATATATATATATATATATATATATATATATATATATATATATGGAAATATGGAAATAAGGATATCAATCTATGTTTTATGGTTGAATTTATGTGATCAAATTGTGGGAGGATATAAGTTTTATTTTTATGTTGGCGTTAATTTGGAACTAATAATGTTGTATGAATTGGTTTTTGATTGATTAAGAATAAAACAAGGTAGCAAATTTCTCTTCATTATTCTTTTTTTTGGGCGATGGTAAAAACTTATAAGTTTTGCTAAATTAAATAGTGTGTTTTTGTAAGTTGATACATAAAAATTCAAAAAAAACTTTAAGATTTTTTATGAATATTTTGTTTATTAACAAAAGCATTTCAAAATTTGGTAATACTTAAAATTAGCACTTAATGTTGGAATATGGCTTGTTTAATTAGAAAAAGTCAAGTTTTTGCTAAAAAAAGAAAATATTATAGAATAGATTACCATAGTATTACGTTTTTTTTTTCTTTTTCATTTTGCAGAAGAACCTTTATATAATTTAAGTTTTAAATAAAAATAAAAAATTTTAAATATTTGATAATGCAACGATTAACGAAATTAAAAATAATATATTATATTAAACAGCACAACTTGAATAGATAAGGGGTCTTCTTACAAATACCGCTAGTTCAATTTGTTGGGAAATTTGAATTCACGAATTTGTGTTCCGCTGCAAATCAAGTTTATTAAAAGTAAAAAATATTAATCTTCTTAGGAAATATAAAAAAAAATAGGATGAAATACGCTGTAAATCAAGTTTATTATCAGTAGAAATATTAGTCTTGCCATCCATTTCTAACCTTTTTTGAAATGGTTCGAAGTCATTTTCCGTAGAAAGATAAAAAATCTTGCATATGAGTAGATGATGGATCTCTCCGGTATTACGATATTTGATGGAAAGATAATAGTTTTAGGTAAAAGTATACAAAACTTATCTGAATTCGATTATCCAACTTTTTAAAATTTTGATTTTATTACCCAACCTTTCAATATGTTTGATTTGAGTCAGTCAACGACACTTTGACTTCAAAATTTGAATGCAATGTTTATCTTTACAGGTTCAGTTAGCATACTTCATGCGATTTTTGCAACTATAAATTTATTAAAGTAGTTAGCTTAAATTTTGAAGTAAAAATGGAGTTAATTGACTCAAATTAAACAAATTGAAAGTTTTGATAGTAAAATCAAAATTTTGAATGGGTGAATGACTGATTCAAAAAGACCGACAATTCAAGTAAGTTCTTTACGTATTTATCATACTTTTACTTTCACGTAACTTGTTTTTCAATCGAATTACAGTTAGTACTATAATTAATAATTCAGCTGTCAGAGAACGCGTGTTTAATACTGTATAATTTAACGATTCCCCTCAAGCCACTCCTCATAAGCTACCTAACCTTTCAATTTGTAATTCGAACAGTGGCGAAAATTGTTTTTCCCACTTTTAGAGATGTAAGGACCCCGCTCCTCATAAGCTAGATCGGCCACTGTTCGTACTTAGGTGTATGCTAATTATTAATTATAGTACTCTACACATCAGGACATCACATTAGTATATCAATGATGAGAAATGCTTTGCGTACGTCGATCTTATAAATTGTTGATCTGCTGACAGCTCACATAATATTATTCCAAAGAATTCTTGAAAATATTATGACTTTTTTGCATAAAAAATTTGCTGATTTTATGATTTTGCAAAAAAAATTTCTATTTTAAATTATGTAAATTCAGTCTAATATTTTAGGAATAGACCAAAATACCCCCTTTGTCGCTCTCTCCTCATCCACTGTCCGAAAGCCGGCATTGCCGCCGTGCACCTCCCAGACCATCTTACCTATACCTTCTCCTCCTCCTCCTCCCCACCGTGTTTTTCTTCCTCCTCCTCCTCTGTTGGGTGCTAAGAGAATTTGGAATAGAAATTTTTTTATTAATTTTGGCTAAGTACAAGAGAACTATACTTCTAGGGGGCTTGATTACATGACATTACTATTACACCCTATTTATAGACTTCTAAATGATTCTTGAGCTTCCTCATTTAATTCTTCACTAACTCTTGGACTTCTTGACTCTTAGAATTTTAAGATCAATGACCTTTAGACTTTCAAATTGATTTTTAGTATTCTACGAATTACAAATTACATTTAACATCCTCCTCCCTATCGTCTTCTTCTTCCTCCTCCTCCACCTCTGCAAACCCCGCAGCGACCCGCTCGCCCTGCATGCTCCGCCACCTCCACCTCCTCGCCCCGCTCCCCTACCTCGCCCTCTCCTACCTCTCCTCGCTCCACTACGCCCCCCTCCTCCGCCTCCGCCTTAGCTCCGTCCCTCGTGCAGCCGCCATCGCCGCCCTCAGCAATGCCCTCGACCCCGCGTCTTTGACCGCCACCTCGATGCCGCCTCACCTACAGCAGCGCCGACTTCTCTCCGCCCTATGGGCCGTCGTCAGCAAAGAAGGAGTAGAGAAGAGGATCGGAGATAGAAGGGAGATTAGGGTTTGGGTTTTGAGGATGGAGGGGAATGATGGTGGTTGCCATCGGTGGCGGGGCCCGGGGAGTCGCACCCCTTGAAGCGGTCAGTAGTGGCAGGGAGGAGTGTGGCGGCGACGTGGGCATTGGGACGATGAAGGAGGAGGAAGAGAGAGAGGGAGGAGAGAGAGACAATGAGGTATTTTGGTTTATTTCTAAAAATATTGGACTAAATTTGCAAATCTAAAATAGTACCATATTTTTGCAAAAGCATAAAATTATTGAATTTTTTATGCAAAAAGGTCAAATATTATAAAAGCTAATATATTCTACTCTTGAAAATATAATAAAATTTAAATTTTTTTTAGTTCCTTGAGTACGAGTACTCAACAAATAATTCAAAAAGAGAAATAACATAAACCGCATAATCAGTTTAAGTGATTTGACAACTAGTCTATGTCCACGAGTATAAATGAATTATTTACACGTCCAAACATCACATTGGTATGTTTATAATAGGAATGTACATACTTTACATGGTATACAATACTGACGTTATGATTGTTGATGTGACATTATTCCAATGCATTCTTGAAAATAGGATAAAAGCTAAAATATTCTAGTTACTTAAGCGAGAAAAGTCAAAAATAATTGAGAAAGAGAGGAAAACATAAACCATGTAGTCAGTATACGTGGTGTGGTCACTAATCTATGTCCACAAGTAGATATAATCTATAAATTCGCAATTAAAACAAAAAATCTCCGTAAATCCTAGCCTGCAAAATATATTCAATACTATTTTCCATTCGCCGTAGAAATACACCCAATAAGAGATATATTTATGTGAGTGGCTAAATAGCGATGAGACTAGAAATAATTTCAAGTTAATAATAAAAATTACTCAAATTTATTTATTTAAAACCTGTCCAGGAATAATCCCCTGTTTAACAAATCGAATTGACAAAGTAATGATAGAGAGCACAATATATAGCATGTGATTTGATTCACATGATATCTAGTATACACACACACACACAGTCACACACATTTAATTTCTTCTTCATCTTCTTATGCTTATTATATATGTATCATTCAAAAGCAATATATATATATATATTTCTCACTGTATCTGGGCCCATATGCCCTCACTTGGAATCCCATTATTCACCACAAACACCATGTAGTACCCCGGCGGCGCCAGCGTCGCCGCCGCCGGAGCCGTCGCGACCACCTCGTAAACCCCCGCCGCGAGTCCTACAGCCGCCGGCTTCGTCGTCTCCAGAATCAGCACCCTCTGATTCATCGAGAACGAGTGCGTCGCGAACGCCGGAGACGCCATCGTGACCGACACGGCGTTCGCCAACGGTCCTACGCGGAACCGCAGAGGGAACTGCCTCCCGTAGTTTATAAGGAGTTGGGGAGAAATTATGCTGGGCCGCAAGGCCGCGAAGGCGGGGTTGAGGTACTCCGGCGAGAAGGCCTCGAGGCTGAGGTCGGTCGGGTACTCGACGTTCGAGAAGACGTAGCCCTCGTGCGGGTTGCTCCCCCCGACGAGCACCCGGCCGTCGCGGAGCAGCACCGCCGTCGAGTGGTACAGCCGGGGAACCGTCCCCTGGCTTTGCACCGCAAATTGCGAGCCGGGCGGTGCGTCGGGACGGTACAGGAGCGGCGTCAGCATGGGATCCTGGCCCAGCTCCCACCCGGCCGCCCCCGAACCCGCCCCGTTTATTATGAGCACCTGAATTGCAAAAGAGAGAAATGCGCTAAATTTGAACTTTTCATTCTATCAAAAATTTATTTGGCTAAATAATTTTATTCTAGTCACGTCAACGCCACATTAATTTTATCTGAGTTTAAAATTTAGAAAGACTGTAAATCGTTTATCGTGTTTGGATTTAAAAAATAAATGACAAATAATTCACGGTTTATCTCTCATATTATACGGCAAATAATTTGCAATAATTTCTAAATGGCTTCCCTCCAAACGATCTATACAAATGAAATTTTTAAAGACGACAAACAATTCATCATTTTTAATGAAGAGAGTAAACGATTCATAAAAATCTTTCACTTCTCTCTCCGTCATATGCTGAGTTGGACAGAACAGAGTTAGTTTGTTGCAGAGATTATTTGACAAATTATAATTTTCTTAAGTGTTGTAGTGGAAAAAAAGTTGGACCAAAAAGAAATTATCATTTCTACAATCTCTAATCCAAAAATTTTAAGTTTTTAAGAATTACAATCTATTTTGGATTACAGATTT
Source organism: Puya raimondii (assembly GCA_016920855.1). Lineage (NCBI taxonomy): Eukaryota > Viridiplantae > Streptophyta > Magnoliopsida > Poales > Bromeliaceae > Puya > Puya raimondii. Next base: position 141,351,745 of record JABWPP010000050.1, read on the forward strand.
ACTCTCTTATTTTGAAATGATTGAATTATTATAAATCAATTTAGACATCGGTAATGGGTTGACACACGCACCTCATCGCCGGTCGGTAGCAACACGATGTCGCCCATCACCCTCGGCGTCGGCATCGTCTCCATCGCCCACGCCGGCGCCGCATCGGTTATCTTAATCCTGCCGCAGGTACTCAGCGCGGGCACGAACGTCCCGTGCTGCGACGCCTGCACGAAGGATCCTGCCGGCGACCCGCCGCAGACGAGCACTTCGGCTTCGGTCGGCGACGGCTTGAGCGGCAGCAGCACCGAAGAGCCCGTACTCGGATAGTTTCTCGGGTCGCCGCCCGGCATTGCCGGGTACGTCCTCACCACCGCGTTTTTCGCATAGTTGAGTAGTATGGCTCGGTTGTTCGCGAATATGAATAAGGTGCCGTCGATATTGAGGTGGAGAAAAGGGTAGAGATTGTTCTCTTCGGGGTCGCTCGTTTGCGATAGGAAGGGGAGGGGAATTGTAGCGGTATCGGCGGCACTGGTTTTCGGGTAGAATTCGTAGTTGAATTGGCCGCGGCCGCCGATTACGATCGCGCGGCCGTCGGGGAGGATTTGGTTGGTGGCGTACCAGCGGCGGGCCGCGAGGGCGTTTGGAAACTCCGACCAGTCGCAGGCGGCGAAATTCGAGCACGGGCGGAAGGTGCGGGCGTTGCGGTCGCCGTCGTTGAACCCGCCGGTCTGGACGAGGGTGCCGTCGGGGGCGACGGTGCCGGACGAGCACCAGGTGTCGGTGAGGACGGTGAGCGGACGGAAGGAGTTGGCGGCGACGTCGTACTCGGCGGAGTGCGCGGTGCAGTCGACTTTGAGGGCGAGTTCGTTGGGGTCGCGGCGGCAGGCACCGCCGGGGAGGGAGAGGTTGGAGCGGCCGTAGTCGGTGCGGTCGAAGACGACGACGCGGTCGTTGTGGAGGAGCTGCATGTGCATGGCCGACACGCCGATGCTGCTCTGCAGGAGGTCCCACCGCCCGCCCCCGGCGGCGGCGGCCGCGGCGGCCGCATAAAATATGAGATGAAAAACGAAGAGGAGAACACGACCATGCGCCGATGATAATAAGTCCATAATGTGTGTATGAATTAGAGTTTAGTGGGGAATGCTTTGCATGTAAATTTGGCACTACTAAGACTAGGTCTGGGAGATCATCGTTTGCGCAACTATATATATATATATATATATATATATATATATATATATATATATATATAGTTCTAGAGTTTACGTTTTCTACGCTTCCAAAAACAGGAAGGCTTTCGTGCGCTTTTAATTATTTTCGATAATAGGACATTCGATTCGACGATCAATTTCATTAAACACGATCTATATTATTAGAACTATTTAAAAATTAAATTTCATATTCACCAAATAATTATTATATAGAAAATCTTTGTTTTGTACATTATTATACAAGGAAACCTTCTTTAAAAATGCATGGAGTGTAGCTCACATTAGGAGACTAGGGGTTGCTTGGTAGATATATTAACAATAAATTTTAATTACAAAACCAAAATGCATGCTAGAGTCACTACAAGGAAATCACAATATAAGGACGCTTTTTAGACGACACTTGGGGTAAGTGTCCCTGAGTGTTCCTATAATGTAGCAAATACTGACGCTTCAAAAAGCATCGTCATATGAGTGCTATATTATATTAAAATAATTTATTAAATGATAAATTTTACTATTATTTTTTATTTTCCGACGCTTTAAAGCGTCATGATTCTAAAAAATTTTGACGCTTTAAAGCGTCAAAATATATTTTACCGACGCTTGGCACAAGCGTCGGTATATATCTAGCGACTTTTTATTTACTGACGCTTTGACCGACACTTTCAAATGCGATACTAGATTATATTCGGATGCTTTTAAGCATCGTTAAGTATAAAAAAAAAAGTCCTTAAATGTAACTTTTTTCGTAGCGAGTTTATAGTATTGAAATGGTAGAGATTAAAATGAAAATATTACATGTACACTCACTGTTATACAAATACACATCTTACATTTTAAGATCTTAGAGTTATAAAAAAATATTTAAATTTTTTTTATAAAAATATTAATAATTTTAATAAATAAATTCTAGCTACAGGAAACTCAGAATATATAAAATACGAAATGCAATAAATTAATACGAAGGTGTTCACGTGTGCAGGGGATGTACACATGCTCTTGACATAAGCAATAATTCGTCCTAGATTAATTAAGTCCTGTTGCATGGCTCAAAAGTACAAAAATAAATAAGACATGGCCCACAATATTATCTTGTGGACCACACAACTTGAAAAATTATTTATTATCGATCGCTATCACTGTATATAACAATTAGTTGATAATTTTATACTGAATTAGAGGATCTAAGTTTCAATTCTACTTTATTTAAACATTTTGATACATGTGTTGTCGCGCGTCTACGTGCGTTTACATAAAATAAAAAATAAAAAAACTTACCATCTAAATAGGTTACTCTAAATGAGACGAACATAGACAAACACAGATAGTATACAGAATGCTTAAGTTCAGATTACTCGTAGCTTCGCCAAGTTAGGACTGAAAGAATTATCTTTACAAGAAGTAGATTCAGCACAAAATGGAGCGAAGTTAATCTGTACACTTAAATACAAATCAGAATTCTGGCAAATATATATATATATATATATATATAGAATTGAGCTAGAATATTTTTGGAAGCACCAACCCCTTGGTGCTTCCATATTTTTAGCCATTGGATCTATTTTTTGATATACCGCACATCCCTTAATCCAAGGACCGAAATACTACAAGTATCAATGACTTGGTACTTTTAAAAACATAAAAGCTCAATTCTATCTAACTATATATATATATATATATATATATATATATATATATATATATAGAATGAGGCTACTATACTATCTATTGTACCGGGGCTCCGATACTATAGTCGCTTTTTCGATCTTAGGGTATTCAAATCAACGATCCACACCGTTGAAACTGATCTAGGGTATATGAAGTTCTTAGGAATAAAATTTTAATTTTTTTCGATATCGTTTACTTAGTAAATAAATCATGTCAGAATGAACGGTGGAAATTGAATAATCCTTAAAATTTGAGTTTAGGAGCTTCGAATTCAAGATCAAGGATGTTGATCTTCATCTATATAGTTTAAAGTATTTTCTATCAAAATTTGAATAAATTTAGATTCTTCTCCACCGTTAAACTACAAACTTGCCATGATAATCATTGAAATTTGACAATTTTGAAACGGTTTGATCACAAAGTAAACTACGTCGAAAAATTATAAAATTTTATTTCTAAGAACTTCAAATATCTTAGATCAGTTTAAACGGTGTGGATCGTTGATTTGAACACCCTAAGATCGAAAAAGCGACTATAGTACCGGAGCCCCGGTACTATAGATAGTATAGGAGACTAGCTCTATATATATATATAGAGTCCGGCTACTATACTCTTATGAGTATAGACCACTTTGTACTCATAAATTTTCGGCCGTTAGATCTACCCCTTTAATCATTTTCACCCATTAGATCATACTATTCAACCAACCACTCACTCAACCCTACTGGATCACTATCATCCTAACCGCACATTCCTTCATCCAACGACCGAAAACTTATGAGTACAAAAGAATTTATACTCATAAGAGTATAGTAGCCCTAGCCTATATATATATATATATATATATATTGATTGGTTTCTCCACCTCTAAGCTTAGACTTTGGATTGGGTTTGGACCTTTTAATGTAGTATCTTAGTTTTTGTTCACACTTTCCTTACGGCCCAATTTTGATTAATTCAAGTTTAAATGTTAAATGGAGATATCCTCCACGTTATATACAGAATGCGATCACACGAAATCCAATATATAATATTGCGTAACTAATACGTAACAACATTACGTACGTACTAGATGTATTTAGCATATGATCGCTAACCAGCCACAATTTGGAAGTTATATACAAAATGCGATCACACGAAATCCAATACATAATATTGCGTAACTAATATGTAACAACATTACGTACGTACTAGATGTATTTAGCATATGATCGCTAACCAGCCACAATTTGGAAGTTATATACAGAATGCGATCACACGAAATCCAATACATAATATTGCGTAACTAATACGTAACAACATCACGTACGTGCTAGATGTATTTAGCATATGATCGCTAACCCGCCACAATTTGGAAGGTGTTAGCCAATCTCTAATACTATGTTAAAGGGCTCCAGCCCCACCTAAAAACTTAAGTTATTATGTGTAGATGCTTTTAACATTTATATACAATTTAAGATTTCATTTTGTATCTGATATGAGAACATAATTCATATCATTCAACATTATAGATGTAAGAAGAGGAAACCAAACTAATAAGTTGGTTAAAAAAGAGCAATGAATTGAGATTTGAAATTTAAGTTTTTTATCCCTATTTTTTATAAAAATTTTATTGTTAGCCGTTCATCTTGAGATTACTCGTTCACTAAGTAAATAAAGTAAAAAAAATATAAAATTTGGTTCAAATACTGTAGATCATGTCTAACGAAATCGATCGTCAAATTAGATATCTCATCATCAAAAATAACTTACAATGATAGAGGCCTCCGTACTTTCAAAAGTATAGTACCCTAACTCTCTCTCTCTCTCTCTCTCTCTCTCTCTCTCTCTCTCTCTATATATATATATATATATATATATATAGAGAGAGAGAGAGAGAGAGAGAGAGAGCCCTTTGTACTTATAAATTTTTAACCGTTGAATGAAGGGATGTGCGGTTAGGATGATAGTGATCCCCTAGGGTTGAGTGGGTGGTTGGTTGAATAGTATGATCTAACGGATGAAAATGGTAGATCTAACGGTCGAAAATTTATGAGTACAAAGGGGTCTATACTCATAAGAGTATAGTAGCCGGACTCATATATATATATAGTAAAGTTAGAATATTAGTAATAGTAAGTGAATAGTGTTTACAATCAATTTTTTGACTATTGGATGTCTAGGATTCAGTGAAAGTTGGTAGAATAGTAATAATTTAAGAATAAAAAAGTTGATAGTAAATACTATTTATATACTATCAATACTCCACTAGGTGATCTCTCTCTCTCTCTCTCTCTCTCTCTCTCTCTCTCTCTCTCTCTCTATATATATATATATATATATATATATATATATATATATATATATATATATATATATATATATATATATATATATATATATCCAATGGCCAAAACCCGTAATCCAAAGTCTAAAAACTAAATAGCACCAAAGGCTCGGTGTTATTGATAGTATTCTAGCTCAATTTTCTCTCTCCCGCTCTCTGTAGAATAGCTTAAATCTCTCTCTCTCTCTCTCTCTATATATATATATATATATATATATCGAATAATAAATGTGTAAGTTACACAAGTGTAAATCTTGAAGATTCAAAATTAAAATATTTTCCATTAAATGTGATCAGGAATGTTTAAAATATATACTTATAAAGTTTCATAAGTTTGAAATTTGATTTTCTTTGCACGAAGTGATGTAAAAATCAACGATCCAAAATTTCCAGGAAAGAGTAATACCGTATAGATTTTCAAAAATTAATGCATAGCAAGAGATTTATGATTTGTCCATAAACTGTTAAAAATCAATGTATAGATTTTCAAAAAAATTTACATATTTTTGCATGTAGGACCTTTTATACTGTATAAAACACCTTCAATGATTCTGAATAAGCTCCTACTATTAATTAGTGGGCCTGATCGAAAGAGAAAGTGTGTCCGTGCTCCATCTGAGCTTTAAGTAACTTTAATAATGAATATTGGTATGATTAACGATTTAACAAAAGATTATATAATAACTTTATTTAAATAATATTTAAAAACATAAAAAAATTTGCTTAGGGTTGTTATTCTCTACATAAAATAATCATTATATAGAAAACTTGTTTTATTAAAGGGTTAATTGCATACAGTTCTCTGTAAACATATCGAATAGCATATATATCCTTACAAAGTTCAACTTTTTATTTTTATTCCTGTAAAAGTCCTACCGTTTTTAGATATATCCCTACTGTTAGGATCTGTTAGAAAAATATAGTTAACCATGAATAAAATACTTAATCCTGGTTAGTGAATGAGTTAAATTGATCTTTTTACCCCTCTTTTATTATTGGATAAAATTCTTTTTGGAAGAACATTTCTGTATAATTTTAACCGTTGGGGCTTTTAGAAAGATATATTTATAAGGGCAAAAATATCATTTCACTTAACTACTGTTAAAAAATAAACCGTGTTCTAAATGTAACAAACCAGAGAGACAAATATGAATATTACTGAACTTTTATAGAAATAAAAATAAAAAGTTAAACTTTGTAGGAATATAATTATTATTCATTATGTTTATAGGAAACTGTATGCAACTAACCCTTTATTAAATAGTGAGAAACCTTTCTTTAAGAATGGTGCAGCTCATTTATTAATTACTTGGTAGATCTTAAAATAAAAAATTATTATTTGTACCTGATGCATCCATACAATCTATGCTAGAATTTTTCTCATCGTTCATTTCATCGCTTGTTTCAATCTCGACAGCTCATTTGTTTAGCTTTTCATGATCACGACAGTTGAGGAATTGAACGATAGAGATCGAAAATACGAATATGTCATAAATTCTTAGATGGGTACGGTTCACGTGCGCACGGAATGTACAAATGCACTTGGTATAGCCACTTCTTAATTTGGTTTCTAGTAAAAGCATGGAAATTTTTTGTAAAGTATCATTTGGTTCAGAAATAAGTAAGAATTGATTATTCCTGCGATAGATATAATTTCGAGAATAAATAAAAATAAAATTAATTTTATATTTGGATGAAAACTGATTTATTCCCATCCTCCCCCTCCCAATACCCAAACCCAACACTGCCTGAGATAAATGTTTTTCATTAAAAACTTTTTTTCTCATTTTTTCATCCATTTGGTTAAAAAAAAAAAACTAGTATTTTTAGAATTTTTTTTTTCATATTTTATGAAAAATTAGTATTTTTATTTTTCTTTAATAAAAAATTGAAAAACAAAAACACTATTTTTTTCATAAAATTTGAAAAAAAAAACTTTACAAAAATATTAGTTATCTTTGGCAGCGTTTGGTTCGGGAACAAGGGGGTAATAAGCCCTAGTTCCCCCCTTTGTTTCCAAACGTGATTTTTCGTACCCGAGAACAGTAGTTCTCGAATTTTTGGAATAAGCTAGTATAACCTACTGTTCTCGGATTTTAGAAATAAGTTGATATAATCCGGTATAAGGTTGGAACTACTGTTCCACCCTTTTTTTGGAACAAGCTTGTTCCCAAGTGGGAACAAGATTAATTAAAGTTTAAATTTAATTTTAATTATGGTATTAAATTATTAATTAATCTAATTAATATTTTTAAATCAATATCCATTACTTAAATAATAAAGTAATTAATTAATTTATTATTTATAATTAATTATTTAATTAATTATTAATAATTCAATGTGTTTATTCATAAACTAATATTTATATTGATCAACCATTAATATTTTTATTGATATAATTAATTTTTTTACTAGTTATCTGTAGCACTTTGAATTTCGGTGCGTTGTTCCGAACTTTACTAAATTTGAGGAAGTTCGGAAAGAGCCAGTAATGGCTAGTGTGGATTTGGGTTCCGATGGTTTCGGGACATTTTGGGTGCGAGTGGGAACCCGGAAATCGAAGATTTCGAAGAAAAGGACCTACTGGAGCAAAACTGCTCACGGGGTCCGGACCCTGGAAACTGGGGTCCGGACAATGAAGTTCGTGGCCGGCTGCGGTCCGGACCCGAGTTGATGTCCGAGATGGGGAACGTACGGGTTCCGGACCCGGGGCTTGAGGTCCGGACCCGAGCCGCGTGCTAGGTTGGGGTGCGTACGGGTTCCGGACCCTGATGCCAAGGTCCGGACCCGGCCTGCGCGTTGGTCGGTTATCAGTGCGGGGTCCGGACCCTACCCGCAAGGTCCGGACCCGGCTGGTGCAGAATGCCCAGTGAGGGGTATTTTGGTAATTTCGTGGGGGATAGGCTATATATAGAGGGCTGGGGTCCCTCTCCTCATTACCCCTCCATTTCTCCTCACTTCCCTCTCCCTCTCCCTCACTTTCTCTCTCTAGAGATCTCTCCAAAGCTTGGAGAAGTGAAGGATTTGACCTTGGGAAAAGCTTCTAAGGTGGATTTGGAGCTTCTTGGTGCAAGAAGAAGCTTGGGAGCTAGGGCTTTGAGGTGAGTTCTTGTGATTTAGGGTTTGAACCTAGGATTTAATCCTTTGAAATGAGATTTTTGAAAACCCTATGCAATCTAAACCACAAATGGTGGAGGATTGGCCATGAAATCTAGGGTTTGGCTTGCATGCATGCAAACCCTAGGTAAATTTTGGGCTTTTGCAATGAGAGGTTCTAAAAATATTTGGACCTTCGGGAATTACAATTGAGGCATAGGAAATCATGTTAGAACACTTGATTTCACATGTTGAGTTGAATTTAGGGTTCGTAATGAGTAACGAACCGTTTTCTTGTAGAAGCTTGGGTTGAAGCAAGAACTCAAGGCTTGGACACTTAGGAGCTTGAAGAACACAAGGATTTGAAAGCTCTTGATGTAGGTTTGTGTTTACCGAAGTGATTAGGTCACTTCCATGTCTAGGGTAAATATCCATTTAAGGATAAAATGGTATGTGTTGTGAACCCTAGAATTTGCATGTTGGCAAAAGTAAAAATCATGATAGGTTGAACAATGAGATCCTACTGCATGATGTATATTTCAAGTATAATTCAAATATTAATACTTGTTGCATGGTTGCATGTATGGTTAAACCTAATGTTATTGAACATAGGTTGGACATATGAGATTGAAACCTAGTGTTATTGAACATAGGTTGGACATGAGGATTAAACCTAATGTTATTGAACATAGGTTGGACATATGAGATTGAAACCTAGTGTTATTGAACATAGGTTGGACATGAGGATTAAACCTAGTGTTATTGAACATAGGTTGGACATGAGGATTAAACCTAATGTTATTGAACATAGGTTGGACATATGAGATTGAAACCTAGTGTTATTGAACATAGGTTGGACATGTGGGATTGAAACCTAGTGTCATTGAACATAGGTTTGACATGAGATTGGAACCTAGAGTCATGGAACCTAGGTTGATAATGAGAAAGTAAGCCTAGTGTTATTGAACATAGGCGAGACTTAGTGACTTGAACCTAAGGTCATGAGACTTAGGTTGGCAAGTGAAAAACGTGAACAACGGGATGTGCGACGATTTTGCTATCCCGGGTAGACGACGACTTCGCTACCATGCCATGAGTTGGCCGTATTGAGACGGGATGTGCGACGATTTTGCTATCCCGGGTAGGCGACGATTTCGCTACCATGCCACGAGTTGGCCGTACCGACACGGGATGAGCGACGAGTTTGCTATCCCGGGTAGGCGACGATTTCGCTACCTCGCCTTGAGTTGGCGGTGTCGAGAGGGGATGTGCGACGAGGTTGCTATCCCGAATATGCGACGAGTTCGCTATCCATGCCATGTAATGGCGGTGTTGAGACGGGGTAGGCGACGATTTCGCTATCCCGAGTATGCGACGAGTTCGCTACTCGAACTAGGAGGTGACGAGTTCACTCCTTCGATGTTGGAACAATTATGGTGAGACGGCGATTCCGAAACCATAAGTAAATGACAAGTAAATGAACTTAGTCATTGTGAGACATAGGATGAACCTAGGAGAGAATGATAAATTATATTTCATTTGGTTGCATCCTTTATGTTTATTTACAAGCATGTAAATAATTGTTGCATAGTTATATGTGATCTAACTTATGCATATGGTGTTTCTTTGGACCTGGTGGGTCGAGCTTCTCTCTTGGGTGGCCTTACCCACTGGGAACTATGTTTATAGTTCTCACCCCACATTTTCCAGGTCCTTCCGCGAGTAAGGCGGCGGAGCGAGGCAAGGGTTTAGCTCTCTAGATAGCGGCCCTTCCATTTTGGTGACACATAGAGTGTACCCCTAGTTTTGGACTACGACAGCATAGGGAATTTTCATTATATGTATGAAATTGTATATTCCATTGTTTTGGAACATAGTGTATGGAATGAAAGGGAAAGAAAAAAAAATTTTGGACATGTATTATTGTGCCATGTGATGTAATAGAAGTAGAACTTCTTTATGTTGATGCTTTCCTTGTGCAACTCTTGTACTCCGTTCCTAGTTGGAACATTGTGGATAAGCTTGTGTTGTGACGCCTTGGGCGGATAGAAAGGACTCTATCCGTTCGGCGGGTCTGGTGCATGCGCCCGTGCGGTTATCCTTTCCACCTAGTTGGTGTTTAAGGCCCGGCGGGGCGTGACATTATCTAACTAAAATAATTTACTAACTAATTAAAAAGTTAAATTATTTTTTATAATTAATTAATTAATTAATATATTTTCATTATCTTATACAATATTCATAGTTAATAAATTTATTAATTTATTTTTAATTAATATTTTGATGATAATTAATTAGATAAAATAATTTTAATTTAAAATTATAACTCTTATTCTTTTTGTTCCAATCTAATCATCCAAACACTATTTTCCTTATTCCCAGAAACAACTCAATTTTCATCCAAATTAATGCAAAATTGTTAGGGGTGAAAATGGATCGGATATTATCCAAAAATATTCGTATTCTTATTCGATAATATCCGGATCTGGATAGAAAATATACGGATCCGGTCGGATACGGATATGGTTTTAGAGAGTTAAATTTTTGCGGATATCCGAAAAAAACGGATACGGATACAGATATCCGAATTTTTAGTACTATTATTTTTATATTCTTTATATTTTTGGATCCTCCCGGCCTCGGCCCAATTTCGCTTGCCCGGCCCGCCCAAATCCCTTTCCTCCAGAGTCGATCGCTCGATTTCTCTTTAACGAATAAAACCTAATCCCCAAATTCTCTCTCTATTTCTCTCTCTCCGGCGTTTGCTCTTTTGCCATGCTCATCTCTTCGCTCTCTCACCATATTTTCAAACCGATCGCGACGCGAGATCCGCCATCCGTGAAGAGGACGCCGAGGAATTTGGTGACTATTTTGATGACATTTTGAATTTGATGAATTTGGTGACTATTTAAATAGCTCTTTTTCGAGAAATCTCTCTTGTCTACCCTCTAATTCATTGCAAATCAAGATACGAAAGGATTATTAATATATGTTGTGGGGAAATAAGGTGTTTTTTGTATTATTCCTTTATTTATAACGAGTTATATATTAAAATTGCATATTTTATATGCGAAGAAATAAAGTGAGAAAATAAGATAGAAAAATAAAATAATTTTTTGTATTTCTCATTTATTGTATATGTGCATATTAATTATCCGAATACATATCCGATCCATATTCGAATTCGAAAAATATCCGAACATATCCGAATCTGTTTTTAGCGGATATGGTAATAAAAATTGCATCCATACCGATATCTCACTGTATTCCGGTATCTCACAATCCATACCGGAACTAATTGCATCCATACCGGAATCAACACATCCATACCGGAATCAAGTGAGTTTATTCCGGTTTCAACACTTGATTCCGCAGAACCCGAGAGCTGAATTTTCAGCTCAACCACGCCATTCCGGTATCAACACATTCATACCGGAATGAGCTGCAGAATTCTGCAGTTTGGCAGATTTGACCTTTTCGAAGTCCGTTTTCGCACCTCACTTGCGCTGAAAACATTTTTATAAGTCCCAAACTTGGCCGAAGCCACTCACATAGCCTCTCATGCCATTTTCCACCGGAACTCCACAATTTGTAGAAGTTCGGTACAACACACTGAAGTTCAGTGTACTACAATATATATATATATATATATATATATATATATATATATATATATATATATATATATATATATATATATATATATATATATATATATATATATATATATATATATATATATTTATGTATGTATATGTATATGTATGTATTGCAAAGTTAGAATACTTTCAATAGTAAGGGAACAATGTTTATTATTTCTCTTTTGTTCTTTGGATGCTTTTGATTTTAGTGGTGGTAGGTGAAATAGTATTTAATTTAATTTAAAGACTTTAAACTATATAGCAAACATTATTCATCTAATATATAGTCCGAATATAATGCTATCAACAGTACCAATCACTTAGCGTTACCAAGTTTTTCGCCGTTAGATCTACCCCTTTGACCATTTTCATCCCTCAGATCATATTATTCCACCAACCACTACTAAACCCTGGGGGACTAATATCATCCTAAGTGCACAAGTTTTCATCCAAGGACCGAAAACTTCATAGCACCAATGACTTAATGCTATTAATAGTTTAGTAACTCAACTATACGTCTCCTGTGCTCTCAATAGCACGGAGCCTTTGTGCTTATAAGTTGTTCTCAATGATATGACATCCGATTCGAATATCGGTTTCGTTAGGCATGATCCACACTATTAGAACTACCTAAAAGCCAAATTTTATAATTTTTTTGACTTTGTTTGCCAAGTGATGAACAATCCAAATTAGGTGACAGTTTTATAAAAATTCTACTTACCAACATGTTTGGTTCGCATTATATAGTATTGCAGGTTATTTCGATATAACAATGTATCTAAGATTTCTGAATCAGATTACTACTGATGTTGCATAAATTCGTTTGGTTTAATGCAGTAATACAATACTGAAGTACAGTGTATATAAAAATATGGGATAATTTCATCAACACCCCTCTGGGAGAGGTAATTTCATGAATGCCCCTCTAAACTTAAAAATATCATCAATGCCCCTCTAAAAACCAAAAATATTCACTAATGTCCTTAAAGGTTAACATTCCTACGTCAAAAAGTTGCCCAATATTCTATAAATATCCTTTTTACCCCTAGCACTAATTTAACTAGTGTAATAATTTAAGATTAATTAGATGATTAATTCTTAATATTTGAATCACATAACATTTTAACATTTTTTTAAAAATTTTATAATTAAATATCTACAGTCTATTAACTGTAATAATTAAATCTCATTATAAATTTTCGCTTTTAAATTATACATAGTTATAATACAATTTTCCATAGTAGTATTCAATATTAATAAATTCAAAATGTAATTTTTTTAAAATTTTATTTAAATAACTCAAATATCTCACACTAAAAATATTTTGATATTAAAATTCTTGATATTAGAGTATTTCTTATATGACCCACTCAAACAAAAAAAATTTAATTGTCAACAATAAAGTAAAATTGTATGAAGACTCTCTCATCATCTACTTTAACATGGTTTAAATTTGATTTATACATATATATACATACACATAACCCCCTTCTCAAACTAAGGGTTTTTTTAAATTTTAGCAATTGAATGGTTTTTTTCCAACTAAATTAAAAAATTTATCAAATTCGTGTGTGAACTGTGCCAACTTTGGATGTCAAAATAACCACATAGTAAAGGTCGATGATTTTATCGATGTCCAAATTAGGAGTAAGTTGATGTGATGCTTGAGTGCGCATATAATTATTAATTAAATTTTAAATAAATAATGCTGTACTTTTTTATAGTTTGAGGGAAAAAAATGGTGCAATAACTTTGTCTTGGTAGATTTTTCAATATAGTATAATTAACCCTTAAATGCCAAATCCAGATGTTGGAGGAGAGATAAAAATTACGAAGTTGGATGAGAAAATCCTATTCCACCTAAAGTTTGTATTTTATATACTAGTTCCTTCAAATTTTTACCTTAATATTAATTAGTTATTTCCCCAAAAAAAATATCATCCTAATTTTGAGGGTAAATTTGTCATTTTATATGTTAACTCTCAGTTAACTACGTTTTACTCTGGATGGAGTGACGCTCCGTTAACGACGGGGTAATTGTGATATTTTTGTGTGTTTGAAGGGGTAGTTGTGATATTTTAAAGTTTAGAGGGATATTCACGAAATTAACAAGTTTGAAAGGGGTACTGATGAAATTACCCCTTAAAATATTATATTTGGTTCATTTTATAAAATTCAGTAATCCCAACGATAAATTGTAATCTATTCCAAAATTACCCACAGTCATTTTTGGCAAATTTTTTTTACTGTTTATAAATACTTTTTTACTAAATTTTCATTTAAAATAATTTAAAATTTGAATTTTAAATTTTAAATTTAAAATCTAAAAAAATAATTTAATATTTTAATTTAAAATATAATTGTGAATCTTAAAAATTTAAAATTTAAAATATAAATCTAAATTTAAAATTGAAAATTTTAAAATGTAAATTTAAAATTTAGATATTAGATTTTTAAAATTTTGAATTTTAAACATTTTAAATTTTAAAAATTTTAAAATTTTAAAATTTTGAAATTTAAAATTTAAAATTTTAAAATTTAAAATTTAAAATTTAATTATTTTAAAATTTAAAATTTTAAAATTTAAAATTTTAAAATTTAAATTTTAAAATTTTAAAATTTTAAAATTTTTAAAATTTAAAATTTGACAATTCAAAAACTTAAATTTTTTTTTTTTAATAATGATGTATTGAAAGGGTTTGGGAGTTGGAGTGTAAACTTATAATTTTATATAATGCAAAATAACTCTCCATCTGTAATACGAGATACCCACCACTCTACTCGGTAATATTTTCGAAGTAATCTTGCATCATTTGTAATACTATATTACCAACCAAATTACAGATCGGATGAACCAAACGCAGTAATCTTGGCAGAATTGTCTGTAATCCTGACAAAATAATCCGAACCAAACACGCCCTAATTAGAGCAATTTGTAATATCAATATTTTCGATTTCAATATACATATACACTAATAACTGTTTTATTTTTAACTATATAAATCTCAATTATGTACTCTCCGGTTACAATTACATCCAATAAAATGGCTGATAATATATATATGGGTTGATACACCAGGTTTGCTTCATAAATATAGTGGTGTCCGTTTACACCCTTTCTCATTAATTTGTCTTTAATTATAAGCCTTACCATCTTAGCCAAATATAGATGCATGAGTTATTAAATGGAAAGGAAAAGGAGAGAATTGTTGAGGAATATGTTCACGTTCTTACGTTTGTTTCTATCACGTACAGTTTTAAGCCTTTTTCCTTTTCAGAGACGTACGTGTTGAATGTGACCACCTTTGTAGTACTTGAATTATATATTGCATCATGTGCATTAATTAAAGGGGGGGGGGGGGGGATCAGAAAAAGAAAAAAAGAAAAAGAAAAGAACTTTGATCTCCTTAGATTCATTTGAACCCAGTAATTAATTTTGCACGAACCCCTTTATTTGATTGAGCAAGTAGAGAGAGAGAGTGTGTGTGTTTAGATAGAAAGATTCTGTTTAGTATTATTGTACGGTGAAGAGATTCTGTTTAGTCTTATTGAACGGTGCAATATAGCTGTTAAATGAAGTATAATTATCTCAGTGTTGTTTTCTTGAGCAAGCATTAATGTATTAAAAATTTTCGATCAGATTTTTATTTATGGTACAAATGGAGGCTAAAAACTAGAACTGATTGTCAAGCGTATTGCAAAATCATACGTAACTGCCCTAATAATCGCACAAACTCAAAGGAGCATAATTTGGAGTTCTACACAGTTGACGCGAATGCCGAAGAGTCATGAGCTACCATGCATAGAGTTTCTAAAAATTGCAGTTAGTATAGTTAGATGGGAGTTGGCAAATAGTAGTTGTCTCCTCCTTTGGGTCCCTTCCACTTTCACTTGCCAGAGGCCTATATATGGAAGTAGTAAGCTTCAAGTCATTCCAAACCCTTCGACTGCAACAACCTGTACTTTTTTCTTTTAAATAATACTAAAATACAGTTCTAATTTCTCGAAGGGCTTCGCTCTCTTTCTCTCTTGTAATTTAGTCTTAGGACGAGTAGATCCAGATTAACAAGATAGAGACAAGCCTGCTTCTCTTCAATTCGCAGAGGAAGGCGGGCGCCTCACGGGTTTTGGCGAGCGAAATGCTTAGGCCCGCGACATGGTGCTGCTACTTTTGAGCACCAAAATCTCACTTTTAATTCTTTTTATTTACAAAATACAACAGGCATTATCCTAATATAGGAGGGCTAATGTTGCATATATACCCCTCCACTCGACTTTCATCGCAATTTGGATCAAGGTTTCACATTAAGTAGAGTTAGAGTTAGAATGCTTTCAGAAGCACCCGCGCTCTAAGATGCCTGCATGCATGCATCTGCTGAGCAAGTATGTTGATGCGCGCCATGTTAGAACAATATTTAAACATGGTAAACATATAAATCTAATCCGACGAGTAAAAAAGTGGAAGCATCAATTAGTACCGTCGCTATCATCAATCATTGGCTCATTTCATTTTCTTCCAACTTTTCTCTCTCTTCATTATGCTTTTCTTGTGTAGGGAACTTTATAAGAAGTATACAAGAATGGGCTTCTCTTTTGCTTGTACTCCTCATCTTCTTGTATTGCATTAATTATATGTACTCATACATTTCTATTAGGAGAAATCAACCCTCCATAGTGTTGGCTTAAAGGGTCATCATCTTACCCTATGGCGGGAGGTCAGGTTGAATCGAGTCATGTTCGAAATGGCAGGAGGTCGGGTTGGGCCGAGTTATGTTCGATGTGGCGCGAGGCTGATTGGTGCCGAGTCACAATTGAGATCCGTGGATGCTATGTCTGTATGATTTAAATGAATTAATTGTATCGTTCTAACAGTTCGAGCTTTTGAGATTAATGATTAGCGTCAACGATCCGACACATAGATACTTGGAAACACCAGATTCAATGGTTTCTCCTTCATTGTAGTTTCTACATGAAGAGGGATCAACCTAATGAAAGGAAAAGCATCTAATTCCTTCTTTATCACATACATAACACATGTAACGTTTTGTTTTGGCCTTTAGCTTTGCCTCTTTTTACCCAAAGACATGTGCAATCATATTCTGAAGAAAATTTTCAATTGGGTGTTTAGTGAAAATCAACCTAATCTTCTTCATTAGGACTAGAAGATAAGGGGATAGATAAAAATAACAGTCCCATATTAAATTAAAAAAAATGTAACAATCCGATCCGCTAGCAATAATAACTCGCTGGGCCCAAACCACCAGCCCAAAATGCTTAAATCCAGTTATTATTAGTAGTGTCCATGATTTCTTAATCACAATTCTATTTCAATCTGATATGGGACTATTGGGATATCACAGACTCCCCCCGTTTAGCCCTGACGTCCTTGTCAGTCCAATCACACACAGGCCAAGATCATCAGGCGATATGAGACTTGTCTTGCTAGCCTTGTCATTTCGACTCTGGCTTAGCCTGTCAATCTTCGACCCTGGCTTAGCTTGTCATTCCAATCCTGGCTCCGTTGAGACTCATCTCACACTTCTGGCTGGTGATTAGCTCTGATACAAAATGTAACGATCTGATCCGCTAGCAATAATAACTCGTTGGGCCCAAACCACCAGTCCAAAATATTTAAGCCCGGTTATTATTAGTAATGTCCATGATTTCTTAATCACAATCCTATTCTCATCCGATGTGGGACTATTGGAATGTCACAGAAAATGAAAACGTGTGAGAGGTATCTTCACGTATTACTTTAAGCTCTGGATTGGTTCAATTTTTTTAACCGGATATTTTATTTTTTATTTTTTACTAAAACAAGGAGATATAAAAGTAAAAAAAAATCGTAGTATTGGGACTATGGCCAAACTATTTTTTATAGCCAATTTGCGGAAAAATTCCTCCACATTAGTAAACAGTGTACATAACATAAACGAATTGTATCATTTAGGTCTAGAAATTTGGGATGATTTTTATAAATTTAACTCTGCGACAACATCAGGCATGTATTTGAACAAGTCGATGTTTGATTACTAGCTAGTGAGTAACCAAAGTGGGAAAGTGAAATTGTGAGAACTTACTTTCATACAATTATGGGAAAAAAAAGAAGAATATATCAAAATCTCAGAAACGGACTGTTTTCTATTATTTTTCAGCTTTACTTTATGACTTCTATTTCCCACTACCCATTTGAATAGGGTCGTACTGAGGCATCTGCTTAGACGCGTCCTTCTTTAGATATACGTAGTGAGATTATTTCGTGAGTAGAAAATTTCTGCACACCATAATTATAAAGATCACTATGTTGTTACTGTTGGCTTAAATAGATCAGTATTATGTCCTGTGGCGGGAGGTCGGGTTGGGCCGAGTCATGTTCGAAATGGCGGGAGGTCGGGTTGGGCCGAGTCATGTTCGAAGTGGAGAGAGACTGGCTGGGTCGAGTTACAATCAAGACATATGAGTGCTGTATTTGTACGTTATCCGACAGGTGACAGTTACAACACAAATATAACATAGCCTAATAAACACTAGTTAAGGCCCGCGCGATGCGGCCGGCGGGAAGATAATATTATAGTTATTTTTTAAAATATATATATTTTTATATATGCATAATTATATAAGTACATAAAATTAAATATAACTAAGCAGAATAAAAAATAATTAATGAATAAAACTCAAAAGAGAAGTAAGAAAGTTGAAAGCAATTATAACTAAAACAACCAACCAAATAGGAAACTAATAAATTCGGAAGCAAAGCAATGCATTAAAAAAAAAAAAACAAACGCATTAAACTTACAATCTGAGATACTGACGATAAAAACTATACTCTCATAGTAATTTGAAAGTAAGTACAAATTACAGTCGAAATACCAATCTTTTGAGATGATGATACAAATATTCAATTTGATAGCTCAAAGCTAGTTGTTCTTATTTATCTAAATTAAAATTATATATTTAAATTTCAAATTTAAATTTAAATTTTGAATGCAAATTCAAATATCAAAATCAAAATAAAAAAGTTCAGATATCAAAATCAAAATAAAAATAAAAAAATTTAAGTTTGAAATCAAAATTTAGATTTAATTTAAAATTCAAATTTAAATTTTAAGTTCAAATTATAATTCAAAATTCTGAATTCTAATTATTTTAAAATTTTAATTTTCATATTAATTTTAGATTTAAATTTAAAATTTTAAATTTTAAATCTTTATTTTTGGGACTTTGACATGTAAAGAATACTAAAGATAAAAAGTAATAAAAAGATTGGGTACTAATATGCAATTAAAGATCAAGTCTTATTTTAATATGAATTTCAAATTTAGATTTAAAATTAAAATTTTTTATTTTAGAAGACTAAACTGAAAACTATGCAAAGTTTAGAGACTAAGATTACCTTATAGAAAAAAGTCAAGTAAACGCTAATATGACAATTTTCTTAATTATAAAATTGCTTGTAACGGCTGGCACGTAATCACAATGAAATTAATAGTTTGAAAAATTGATTGTAAAAAAATAATTAGGAATCAAAGTAAAAAATAGGGATAACTTCAAATACCACCCCTGTGGTTTCGTGCTTTCTCACTTTAGTGCCATGTGGTTTAAAACGTATCACTTTAGTACCCTGTGGTTTGGTTATTCTCTTTTTTTGTTATCTTTTCGTTAATTTTTTCGTTAAATTATACAAAAATACTTCAAATATCTCACCTATGGTTTATCGAATATTCACTTTACTATCCTGTAGTTTTAACTTACTCATTAATTTAACAAAAAAATTAACGAAAAGATAACAAAAAGAGAATAACCAAACCACATGGTACTAAAGTGATACGTTTTAAACCACAGGGTACTAAAGTGAGAAAGCACGAAACTACAGGGGGTGGTATTTGAAGTTATCCCTAAAAAATAATACAAAGTTGGAGACAATAATATAACTCACCTTTAATTAAAATAGATGTGGGCCCCACAATTTTTTCAAAGAAGATGAAATCTTTTTTAGGATTCCGATTTCATGTATTTAATTAATTAATAATTAATAGAATATATATATATATATATTGTTGGCGGGACCCACCACCCACCCACACCTCCCCTGCTCACGTGGAGGCAGGGGAGGCTTTGCTTCCCCAATTCATAATATTATTATATATATTATTAAATATTAATATTATTATTAATAGGCCTTAGATGAGCTTATACATGTACAAAATTTTTAGGTGGATTGGGTTGGGTTGGGGCCCCATTAAGTTTTTTCATAAAATTTAAAACTAGGTCTAGCAAAAATATAAACTTTATGGGTCGGGCTACATACGAAGAAGGCCCATTGGGCCGGTTTTAAGGGCTTTCAGAAATATCAAGTCATTATTTTATTTTACTTTTTCTTAATATCTTAATTTTCTAGTGTCACCAAAATGCAAGCTAAATAGACAGTGAGATGATAATTTATTTGATATGAAGATTTTTTATTATTATTATTATGTAACTGAAAAGTAGGAGTTTGATTTTTCTCTCTTAAATTATCATAGTATCGATGATTTGATATGATGGCATATTTTTACCTACCAAGTGATTTACCTTAAATTTTAAAACTATGATTTCAAAACATAATATTTTATATCATTTTAGATATTTAGTCATATTTCTAATTTCTAATGATAATAGAAAATCTTCAAATTGAATAGAATATCATTAGATAACGACAGGTCGACATTTAAAGTGGGCCTAAAAGTAAAAGATACCTAACTTGCAATTACACAAGATAAATTTTAGATATAATTATATAAAAACTTATCAGAACTGCGGACTATTTTGATCAAATTATCTAAGTTTCAAAACTATTTATTTTATTATCTAATTTTCCAACTACTTTGATTTAAGCCATTTAATGACTCTTCTGTCATAAAATTGGAATGTTTTGTCTAAATTCTAATTAGTAAAATAAAACTTTATAATAATTAGATAGTTTAATTAAGATATATTATAAAATATTAAGACAGATTTTATAATTTTTGATCAAAATTTTATGACATCTGTATTACATCTATATACATTTATTATTTTCCAATAACATCACATCAATAATATT
The DNA here is from genome assembly GCA_016920855.1 of Puya raimondii. NCBI lineage: Eukaryota > Viridiplantae > Streptophyta > Magnoliopsida > Poales > Bromeliaceae > Puya > Puya raimondii. The sequence goes on from JABWPP010000050.1 coordinate 141,372,760, forward strand.
GGCTCCTCAAAGTGCCAGGTCGTCATTTGGACAAGAACCAATGTTGAAGCACCATATGTCAGAAGAAAATATTGGACGCACCGGGTGCGTCGTAAACCAACTCTAAAAATAAGTATGAAAGATAAATTGGCTGAAATATTATTTACCCGCAGCGAAGCGCGGGCCTTACACTAGTACATATATGAAGCTGGGGTCCTATTCCTACGTGGCGCCGCCATATTAATTTGGGGAATGTGGGGTGGGGTTGGGGCCCATTTTCCTTTTTTTTTTTTTTCCATCCCAACTCCTCTCTCTCTCTCTCTCTCTCTCTCTCTCTCTCTCATCTTCTCTCTCATCTTCCCTTGAATTAACAATTAACAACACTTTAAATTTTAATATCATATTTATAGTCTGATAAGCGATCAATTGTATATTTAGAATTTTTTAAAATATTTTAAATATAATTGGTCGACTTTTAATTTTAAAAATTAATAGTTCTAAATTTTATTAGATAATTTAGCAGGTTTTTTTCTTGAATAAAATCACTAATTGAAGAAAATTAATCAATGCTCAACCCTTGCTTCGTTTAAAATATATATATATATAAAAAGAACAAATTACACTTTTGGTCCTCAAGCTTGAGATGCGTAACACTTACGTTATAATTGTTACCATATATATTATATATATATGCTACCATACATATCATATATATGGCATATATATAATATATATAGTAACATATATAATATATATATATGGTATATAATATATATAGTAACATATATAATATATATATATGGTATATAATATATATGGTAACAATAATAAACTATAAGGTATATGACACTTTAGTCCTCAAATTTTAATTATTATAATTTCTGGCTCAAATTCTGAAGCATCTGACATTTTAGTCTTTAACTTTTATTGATACTATATATAAATATAATTTATTATTCTTATGATTTTGCTCTTAGTATTTTTTAATCTTTCTTATATTTTATTCTTAATTTATTCTACTTTTATTATTTTTTATTATTAATTTGACTTATTTTTTTCTTTAATTTTTTTATTTAGCTTCTTTTATTTATTTGCTTCTGCGGAATCGATCCGTCGTAATGCGCAGGTGCCTTCACTATTATAAATTATTACTGAATAGGAATACTCAGAAAAAGTATAGTGTAACGTCTAGATGACGCAAATTGAGCCTCACTATACACTATCCCAGAAAAGAAGCCCTAATGCTTTGAAAATAGAACAAAGATATGTACTTGTCACTCCCACTTATAAATTTAAATAATGTTAAAAGTAGTGCGTTAGGTGTATTCAACTATATATATATATATATATATATATATATAAGCATGTTAATTTTCTATTTTTTTTTTTCCACAAAAAATCACTTGGACATAGAAAATTTGTGTACTTAATTAGTCAACATGCATGTATGAGACGTGGATCGAGAACGGAGTTCACGAGAATCTCAACTTTGATTTATTAATTTCCACACCTACAAATGTGAATGTGTAGTCACCAACTTGTTTCAAAGTTGGGAGAATTCCATTGGAATGTGTATTGTGTGTCATATTTGACTTAACAATAGTCTATAATTAATCTAATTAATGTGTATTAAATCTAATTAAGATAATTGAAATCTCTATTCTTGGGATGCCAACATTCCAAATAAATAAAACAGAGACCGGATGGAGTGATTTGATAGTGGAGTACTGATGGAAGATTTACTGTGAAATCGACTTATTCAGCACTGCGTGATGGGAGTACAAGGAACGCCCGAGTAATAAGTAAGATTTGAAAACTCGGAATATCCGTGAAGGTGCAAGTATTTAGCTGGCTCGTCCTTAAAAAGAGGACACTTACAACGGACAATCTATTGAAGAGAGAATGGACGGGAAACAAAGCATGTGTACTTTGCGAGATCAAGGAGGAGACAGTGGACCATTTATTCACGCAATGAGCTTTTAGTAGATTTCTGATCGTGACGACTTTGGAAGGGGTTCAGACTAGAAAATTGGGGGATGATGAGAGATTCGTCTGGAATAGATGGATGATAAGGAGTAGATCACAGCCAACTCGAACTAGATTGACTGGTCTGCTGGTAGGTCATCTGGGATGTTAGGAATAATATTATTTTTAGAAAGGCTAACGCTGACACTCTATTAGCGGTCGATAGATCAGGCAATTGGCAATCTAGTGGGAGGAAATTCTCTCATCTAAACGGCACCATTCTTAATTTTTTATTTTTTTTCGTTTGACCGAGCTTTATTACCTCACTCGTAGAGCTTAATTTATCCTTCTAATGAAAGAAGTAGGTAGCGTGCTACCTTTTCCAAAAAAAAACATTTCAAATAAATACAGTCTAAGCCCGGTGAGGATGGTGTTTTAATCATTTATATTTAATATTATCTCTCAGTCTGTGCTCGAGATCAACTTACTGTAGGTCCAGCTATAGTGCTTTTAAAAGTACCAAGCACTTGGTGCTTGCAAGTTTCCCACCTTTAGATCTATCTCTTTGACTAATTACATCCCTTAGATTATGCTATTTCGCCAACCACCAACTCATCCCTAGGGACCACTATTATCCTAATCATACAAATCTTCGTCCAAAGGCTGAAAACTTACAATCACCAATAACTTAGTGCTTTTAAAAGTATAGAAGCTTAATTATATATATATATATATATATATATATATATATATATATATATATATACTAAATCTCTCCTATAATATAGATATAAAAAATACTAGGTAAATGTCAAATTAATTCCTTATGGGTTAGCTCATTTTCACTTTGCCAATCTGCGGTTTACAAAATTTTACATTGCCCATTTGTGGTTTAATTTTTACCTTTCAAAAAGTACTATATAAAACAGGATGGTAAAGTAAATATTTTAAAAAAATTACAGAATAATAAAGTAAAAAAATTGCACTAAACTACAGGGGACAAAATGAAAATGAAAAAGAGCTAAACCGCAAGAGGATAAAATGAAACTTTTTAAACCACAGAATGACGAAGTAAAATATACTATTTTAAAGTTTATCCAAAAATAATATTCTCTTCTCTTTTGGTAATCTATGATTGTAAATACCATAATCGATCTCCTTTTAGTTAAAAATAATAAAATAATATCTAGGGAGTAGATGTGGTGGTGTATTTGGCATGCGAGGCACGAAGAACTTTGCCACTAGATCTTCTTTTATAATGAATATATATCTTTCTTTTTTTAAAAAAAAAAGTGTGTGTATCATGGATTTTCTAATTTATTATCTCCTCAACCCCAATGAAACAGATGTTTTGAAATTAATGGCCCCTTCCTCGTGCAGTGCACATGCAATAAAATTAAATTTTAGAACAGCCATTATTTTTATAAAATTACTATTTTGTCCTTTCAAAAATATTTTTTTAACGAAGCAAAAAGATATTTTAATTTTTTTTTTAACTGTGGTAGACATTTAACTATAATTTAATTAGAGATGACTTAACGGGTACTAATAGCGGGATTATTTTTGAATAAAGAAAAAATATACGAAGATATATTTGAAACAAAAAAATAAGAATAAATCAGATATTTCAAAGATATTTAGGATATATCGACAATTATCCCTTACATAAAAAAAAAAATTTCTCTCAATTCGTGAATGTTCTAGTAAATTATTATAATTATTATTACAATGCACTTTATAGCCATGCGCAATAGATGTGTCATCGACTTGCATAGTCTTTATAATTTGAGAGCATTAATTGCTGGCGCCTGCGTTTTCGGCACGGTAAATTATACATTTTAGTACTCACTCAAATTTTAATTCATTATAATTTTTAATTTAAATTTTTAGAATTATCGTAATTAAATTTTATAATTTAATTTAGTTGACTAAATAATATTGACGCATTACTGATGTAAAATTGATATGGCATATTAATTATTACCCCGTCGCCAATTATAAAATTGCTACATCATTTCTATATTAGTAATATATCAATATTTACTCAACTAAATTGGGTTATGTAACTTGGTTGCAACAATTTTGAAAGTTCGAGCCAGAAATTATAAAAGTTAAAATTTGAGAACCAAAGTGTCGCGCGTCTCATAGTTTGAGGACCGAAAGTGTAATTTTTTTTTTTTTCAAAGGCCTTTTTTTATAAAAAGTCCACTGGTTTTATCTTTTTGTAAAATCGGGCCATATTTTTAAATTTTACAGTTTGAGGCTGAATTCTTTAGAAAATGACCAAAAGACCTCTATTTTCTTTCTCTTTTAATTCTTTCTCTCCTTCCTTTCTTTCTCCTCCTGCTTCTTCTCCCTCCTCCTCCTCCGATGCCTGCACGTTGTCGCCGCGCTCCTGCCTCTACCTCGCCTACATCTCTGCTGTCGTTCACGGCAGCGATGGCGAGGACTTGACGTGGCATTGATGGTAGAAGGGAGGGCGTGGATAGTGGCACAGTTTGAGGCGGCGGGGTGCAGGGGGGTGCAGTAGGGTGCCTGAGGAGGAGGAGGAGGAGGACAAAGGAAGAGAAAGAAGAAGAAGGGAGAGAAAGGACACGAGTTAATGTCCTTGTTCTTCTTCTTCTTTTTTTTCTTTATTCTTCCACGATTAAAGAGAATAAAATATTATACTATTTGACTATATATATTGCACTATTGATTACTGCAAAAGACCGTAAAAATAGTCCAACATACTATCAAATAGTATAATATACAGTCAAATAGTGTAATATTTCTTCAATGTGAAGGAACCGGCCGAGGGGTTACTGAGCACACCTCTAACCTACATGGCATACAAGCGTAGCAGAAAACTGGATCTTACGTAGATGAAAATAGACGAGAACGTTCTCTCTCACAAAAAAAAAGACGAGAACGATCTAGAAAAATAAGCACAAGGATAACTAAAACAATAAAGAACAAAAAAAAGACAAGAACACAGAATTTATATGATTCGGTCAACGATTTATCAACCTATGTACATGATAAGACTTTTCTCTGCGTTCTTCAATTAATCAGCAACATAAAAATACAAAGAATATGATTGGATTGTAAGAATCTCTTACTCAGGAGCTATCCCATGTTTTCCTCTCAACTTATCGTATTACAATAAAGCTCTTAATTCAAAACCATGAATTATAAGGGTTTAAAACCCTAAAACCTCAATTTTAGTAGAAAACGATCTTAAGCTGTCCATCGAAGTCCTTGATTCATTTTTAACCATCGATCTTTTTTTGAAAAACGCTATCCAAGATGTCCTGAACCATTCATAATCTTTAAGCAGAAAATTAAATCAAGTTTGAGTCAAATCAAATTTACTGTATCTGCCACGGCTTGAGTACGAGTACCCGGTAGATCGAATTAGAGTCAAATCCAACTTACCCTATCTGCCATGGCCTTGAGTGCTTGTACCTGAATTGGAGTAGCGATACTAACAACGCCCTCAGTGTATGCAGTACTGATACTCCAGATTGAGTACTGCAACTCAATACAAAATTCAGTTTTCACAATTTCGGATTATGAGGAATTTATGAGAAACTTTTGAGTACTGGTACACAACTATTAGTTTTGGTACTTGACATCTAGGAACATCAAAATCTTCGACTTTTCACCATCATATCGACTCGGAATGTGACTTCACAAAATTCAACAATTTTTCCATTGGAAGACATGTGTCGAACTCCATACAACACCAAATCGAACGTCTTGCCAACTTCCGCTCTCGTTATGTAGCTCCAAGATCAAGAAAGGTCATAGTCCAGTTGAACTTCTCTTGAGACAACCGGCTTCGTCAAAATATCCACTGGATTCGTATCGAATGAACCTTCAACAGTGTGATAAGACCATCATCTACCACATCTCTCACAAAATAATAGTGTATGTCAATATACTTCGTCTGAGAGTGAAATGTCGAATTTTTCGCCAAGTGTATCGCACGTTGACTATCACCAATTTACACTCACTACTTCTTGCTTCACTTTTAGTTTTCCTAGAAGCCTCTTTAAAGAAATGACCTCTTTACACGCATGTGTTACTGCTATATATTCTGCCTTCGTCTTGGCAAAGTCACCATCAACTAAAGCTTCGATTCCCAGCTAATGGTACCACTGCTCATGGAGAATGCATAACCCATGGTAGACTTTTTGCCGTCTCTATCTCCTTCAAAATTTGCATCCATATATTCAACAAACTTCAAACTCGCAGAACTATAATAGATTGAGAAATCTGCGGTGCCCCTCAAATACCTGAGAACCCACTTCACTGCATTCAAATAGTTACAATCAGAATTCCCCATTTATGTCGACTCACTGCTCCTACTGTTTGAGCAATGTCGGATTTCGTGTACACCATGAAAAACATAAGGCTCCCCATTGCCGATGAATATGTTATCCGAGTCATGTTGGCCTTTTTTTCTTTCGTGCTGGGTGATTGCTCTGTCGATACAATTTCAAGTAAATAGGAAGACATTCTACTTATGAGGTGATTTACCATAATCCAACACTACGAAAAAGATTATATTTAAGGACGTTTTTTTTTATAGTTAAAGATGCTTAAAAGCGTCCCAATATAATCTAATGTCGTATTTGAAAGCGTCGGCAAATGAAGAGTCGTTAGGTATATACCGACGTTTATGCCAACGCTTATGCCAAGCGTCGGTAAAATATATTTTGACGCTTTAAAGCGTCAGGATTTTTTAAAATCTTGACGCTTTGAAGCGTCAGAAAATTAAAAATAATAGTAAAATTTAACATTTAATAAATTAGTTTATTATAATATATGGTTCATTTGACGACGCTTTTTGAAGCGTCGAAATTTGCTAAATTATAGGAATGCTTGGGGACGCTTACTCCAAGCGTCGTCTAAAAAACGTCCTTGTATTGAGATTTTTTTGTAGTGCAAGAAAAAGATTTATTGGTCATCTATATTATGCAATAGTAGAGATTTTTTGTACCCCCTGATAATCATTTACCACATATCTATTAAAAAGATAAAAGAAATAAGTTGTACGTGATGATAACGAATAATAAAAATAGGGTAAAAGGTATAAAACTTATCTGAACTTTTTATTAGACTACTTAATCTTTCAAAATTTTAGTTTTAGTACACGATCTTTCAATTTGTTTAATTTAAGTGATCTGATGACTTATCAGATACAAAATTAAAACTAATTACTTACTTTAATGAATATATAGTTACGTAAATTACATAAAATATAACTAAATCTGTAAAGATAAATGACACATTCAAATAAAGCTAAAAAGTCACTAATTAGCTCAAATTAAGTAAATTAAAAGATCAGATAGTAAAATCAAAGTTTTTAAAGATTAAGTAGTTGGATCCAGAAGGGTGATAATTGAGGTTAGTTTTACAAAGTTTTACCTAAAGTATAACCTCATGCACCAGGTGATATGCACCGTATCCCATAGAGATCTTTAATCAGAATATAACTCTTATATGTGCTTTATAATCATACTGAGAAGACCTCGTATTAAAAGTATAAATTTTGGACATCTTTTTATGTAAATTAATTTATCATATTCCACACATTTGATATTTTCCACTAATTGATGCCTAGGTTAATTATAGGTTTTCAAAACTAACGAGTTTCCATACATAATCCTTTCAGATTATGCACCTAATTATTTAGGTTGGGTTCGATTTTGATCTTAAAACGTTGATCATCACATATTGAGTGCAGTATACCAGGAGTATGCATGAGAGCAAGAATTCGACAAGAAGTTGCTAGTGAGACCAGTATATTAAACTCAGAATCTAGAGCTCCTGTTCAAAATTTACCCACAAACGAATGTTCGAACATCCAACCTGAGTTATGGCTTGATAATCTCAAAATAAAAATAGATCAAGATTTCATATCATCATCACACCTACCCCCTTCACAGGGAAGCTTCTTATTAAACTTTGTTTAGTCTAAAAACCTAGCTTTTGACTTGCAAGTCAACCTTTATTAAAGTCTACCTTATCTTGACAAATGACAGACCCCAAGTCTGCCAGAAGTGCTATTGTCCCAACTTTTTCCAAACCCTAACCCCTCACATTCCCACAATATATACTCCATCAATACAATAGCTACTAGTACATATAATCAATTTTTTTAAAATCAGGTGGAACAGCTACGCGCAAATATTACTGAATCAAGGATCACTGGTCCAACCAGTGACCGGTCAACCACTCATTAGACTGGTGATGTTAGCATGACGTCATAAATATCTAATTATTATGTATCATACTTAATTTTTACATAGATATTTATAAATTAACCAAATTAAGTGATATAAGTTTTAAAAGTTTTATTTTTTATAAGGCTAATATGTGTTAATAGAAAATAACCTTAGTTAAGTTGATTTTAAGCTGTTAGATTTTAATATGACTTGATAAAAAAATCTAACCAGTCTGATTAAAATCCGAACGGTTCACCGTTCGATGGTTGAATCGCTAGTTTGAACGGTTCAATACAGTTTTTTAAGTTATCAGGTTCAAAGAGTTGAGCCGAGCCGCATTACAGACTGGATCACGGTCGGACTGGTCGAACCGGGCAGTTCGATCCAGTTTTTAGATCATTGCATATAATAATATATCATAGGTAAAAATGCGTTGAGACCCTCTCAAGTAGAGGTGATTCTGAAAAGAATCCCTTTAACTTTTACTTTAAAGGGAAATTACATGATTGCACTCAATAAATTTAAGTATTTTCTCAACATTTCACTAAATTTGATAGCTTTAAGCACTTTTCAGCAAATAAAACTAGACCGATTAAAGATTAACAACTAGTAGACCTATTAAATCAGATTTTTATTTATTTTATGTAACTAAATATATAAACTTAAATTAAAAAAAATTAGAAGCTGAATAAAATAAAATAAAAGTTGAGGGGTCTCCATACATTTTTACCTTAATATTATGAGCCCCGAGGGGTGTTAGGTCTACAACCACTTTTGGGTTGTATATTTACCGCTCTCCCATCTGGATTGTAGGCTTAACATTGGCTTTTTAATAAATACGCGTATGAACTTTTAATTTTGGTAATTATATTCACTAAACTTTATCAGACACTGCAATAGGATCGTCTCCTCAATTAAAGTTATTAATTACAAAATCGAAATAAATTTATTTTTTGTATTCTAAAATAAAAGAAAAGCGATAAAAACTAAAATTTGGTTCGACTTATTATTCACTCGTCATACTTAATTATCAAAATTAGAATATAAAAAATAATTTTTTTTTATTATTTAGAAGTCTTATAAGATTATATGTTAAGACATCCGATCAAAACGGCTGAACAATTAGAAAGTTCACTTAAAAAGAGGAACCTATCGAACTATCCTTTATTAATAGAAAAATGCTGACTCTACAATCAAAAGAGGTTATAATCTCTATAATTCCTTATCTAAAAGATTGCAGAGTTTACTAAACCTTTTTGAATTTTACTTTAAAAAGAAAAAAGATAAGTAGAGAAAGAAATTAAGACTTTTAGATGAGAGGATTATACAGATTACAACCCAAAATGGATCGTAAGGATAGCATTGCTCTTATTATTAAATCTCTTTAACTAACAGTACTGCACCCTCATCTTAACTCTCCCTACCTGTGTGCACCTGGCTTCATATTTAAAGCTTCTTCCCACTTCCCTCTTTCTCCTCTTTGACTCCTCTTTCCCCCCTCTCTTCTGCTCATTCACATGCATGTACCCTCATTCACATGCATGTACCCATCTCACCTATATATTTTTCTAACAACTTAAGCTGATAGAGAACGGCGTTTAAATATTTTTATAATCAACACTTCTCCTCATATCTGTGGATCGTAAGCGCTAACCAACTATCCTAAAAGCACGTGCTGATAGGAAGAGCGCACACATCGCACTTAAGGGCTCATCCATAGCGCTCGCGGGTTTCGACCTGACTCAACCCACCTGGACGTTGGGTCTATTGTTGGGCCTCTTATCGTTGGGACTCTTGTGGATCACACCCCCCACTCAACTTATTAGTCTCCTGGGCCTATTGTCACGGGACAGGAAGTTGGACCTATTTTAGCCCAATAATAAATAAATAGCCAACAATATCTGGGCTCAAATTTTTTTGATAAATCCATGACGTGAACTTGAATTAAATGGGAGAAAATCAAATAATGCTAGGAGTCTGGCATGACTCGAACTTAGGACCTCCTTATTCTAATACCATGTTAAATATATAGCATGTAACAACCGTTATTCTCTAAAAGCTTAAGCTGTAGAGAACGGTGTTTAATTATTTTTACATTTAACAGTAGATGTTGGCTTAAATGTGGCCAGCATTCTGCCCTGCGGTGGGATACCAGGTTGGACCGAGTCACGTTCGAAATGGCGTGAGGCTTGGGTTAGGTCGAGTCATATTTGAAATGGCGTGAGGCTGGTTGGATTGAGTCGCAATCGAGAATCGTGGGCACTGTATCTATACGCTTTAATTAAATTAGTTGTATCTTTCTAATAGCTCGAGCTTTTCAGATTAATGGTTAGCGCCAACGATCTGACAAGTAGAATCTACAATATTAAAGTTTATAACTTCAAGGGATAAAGAAAATACAATCTATACATCTATGTATAAATATAAATCTTATACCATATTTAATTTTACCATTCGTTAAGTTATAGTAAAATTATATTTATACGCAGTAAGTCTTTTGTTTAAAATTACGACTAACTAAAATAAAATAATTTTGAAAGTTTGGAATATTCAAAAAGTTCGAGGACCAAAATGAACTTTTAAAGAAGTTTAGGGACTAGTACTATAATTTTATTAAATTAGAATGGTGCAATAAAGTGTTCAAAATGGTCCTCTCTCGTCCAAAATAATGGCTCTTAATTTGTGGGTTGTTGGCCAGTTTCATTTATACCTGTGCTTTTTCAAACCGACAAACTTAATTAAATTAAAAAAAAAATAGAGGACCCCACTCCATATATTCCACGTGGGGTAATTTTTCATACAGGTCCCTAGCTCTTCAAATAATTTGAAGAACCTCCTTAAATTTTTATTCCTTTAGTGCAATTTCATTATTTAAATTTGATACGTATCTGAAGTGCATTTAAGAGATAAAGTATATTACACGAGCAAGAATACGAAAATGGCAAAAAAAATTTAAACGGATGGTTAAGTTTTTTAGATTCCTTTCAAAAAAATGTTACACAAGGATTTTTTTTTAATAAAATAAGAAATCCAAAATTTATATGAGAAGAAAAATTATCAGCAAATTTTTAAAAGGCTAAATTGTGCTTTCGAACCGTGACACTTCGGCCCTCCGATCTTAATTTATTTTAATTTTTAGTTCAAAATTTTAAATTATTGTAATTAAGTCATACTGTTTAATTTACTTGATTGAGCAGTGATGTGATAGTACGATAAAACATCAGTATCCGTCGATTAAATTAAGTTGTCGGACTTAATTGTAATAGTTTAGAAAATTTGAGTAAGAAATTATAATAAATTAAAGTTTACTGGCCGAAGTGTCATGCTTTTTAAAGCTTGACGAGTGAAAGTGGAATTTACCCACTTTATAATTATCTGAAGAGTTAGGGACCTGTGTGAAAAATTACCCATATATGCATGCTTGCCAATTTGTGTGGGACCCACCATGCACTCCATCCACTATGAGATCCTTTATAAAACCCACCATTCTCTTCCTAGCCCAACACAATCCTTTGGGCTCATTTTCTCTCTCTATATCTCTCTCTCTCTCTATCTTGTTTAGTTGTTGTTTTAGTGAAGTGTTTGGGATGGCTCAGGGAAGGGGCAGTGCAGAGATGAAAGCAGCAGTTAGGGTTGGCCTGGCAGTGCTTCTTTGCTTCATCCTCATCCAAGGGGAGGTCGCGGAGGCGGCGGTCTACACCGTCGGCGACCGCAGCGGCTGGACCTTCAACATGGCCGGCTGGGTCAGGGGCAAGCGCTTCAGGGCTGGCGACGTGCTCGGTAAGTGTCTGTTCGGCCTGACTTTTTTTTTTTCTTTTATAAATTTTATAATTTAAAAAGTAGTAGAAAAATGTTTGACAAACATAAAGAGTGAAACTATGCTACTTATAAGTAAAAATGATAAGCTCGTGTTAATCTACTTCCGTTATTGCAGAAAGTTACTGTATTTATATTTCAATATAGTTTATTAGCTAAATTACAGAAAACTCTCTTATAAATATCTGTTTTTTCATTTTTTTTTTCTAACTTTCAAAAATCTATATTTTACTCCCTCAATATTTTAAGTTATTGCATTTAGCTCCCCTCCTTCAGGGTACTATCACTATTCCGTCTATTTCTTATAATTTATACCAAAAATACCCATCAAAATGACTGAAATATATTAAAAAATTATTTTTTTTTATAAAAGACATAAGGATAATTTAGTTATTTTGCCATCTCCATTAATGTCGTACCCACCCTGAAAGTATTTTTAAAATTTTAAGGTGGCAAAATATAGATTTTTGAAAGTCAGAAAGAAAAAATAAAATAAAAATTATTTACAAGAAAGTTTTCTATCATTTAACCTAGTTTATTTGTACAATACTTATACAGACATAAGTTTTAGCTTGTTTGATTTGAATGGAGCTTTTGCTATAACATTATTAGAGCAGAACTATTCGGAAAAGCACTATCTGATTTTTTATAAAATTCTTTTAGAAGCTATGTACCGTACTTAGACGCTAGTAGAAGCTCTATCTTTTTCTTTTGGTTCCTAAAGCTTTAGTCTATTTTGGCTTTGCATTGAAATTAGAAGTTTTAAATTTTTTATTTGCTAAACAACTAACTTTTTATCTCGGAAGTAAAAATATTCGAAGATCTGTTTGGCCTTGCTACTGCTATAGGGAGAATTTTTTTTTTTGAGAGAAAGGTAGCACGCTACTCGTTTTGTTTATTTTTTTTAGAAATAAACTTAGCTGGAAATGTGAATCAACTAGGATTCGAACTTGGGACCTCGGGTACCAACCACCAAGTCCTTTGCCACTTGCGTTAGGGACGGTCGGTGCTATAGCGAGAAAAAAAAAGAGAGGCTATTCTGAAGCAACCTCTTCAACTTCTTTTTTTTGATTGAGACCCTTCAATTTTCTTTTAGAATTAAATAATTTAACCAAAAAATTAGAGGTTTTATCAAATTTATTGGTCCCAATATATGACTTTAATGGCTTTTTATCAAATAAAATTGGACCAATTAATAATTAGTAACTAAAAGAATAAGTAAATTTGGAAAAAAAATTTACTGATAGAGTATGTTTAGTTCCACATAAAACAGACCAAAAACTAGTTTTCCTTATGTTTGGTTTGACGTAAAAGAGTTTTCGACGCAAAACTCTCTTACAGATTTTCTGAAAAGAGAGACTTTTCATTTTCGATATTTTTTCGGCGGAAAACGAAAAGGAAACTCACCCACTCCCTTTTTTTACAAAAAGGTTAATACATGGTCACGAAGTAGAGCTTTCGTGAAAAAAACCATTTTTTAAAAAAAAAATATTACATTAGATTGTTATTTAAGTATAATAGATAATCTAATATAATAAAGTATGACTACTTTATATAATTTTGATGAATATAGTAAAGTTATCTAAATAGTCTTTTCCATAGAAATTTTTTTTATCAAAAATTATTTTTTACAATTTTTCGAGGAACTAAACAGGCTCTTAAGTATGAAAGCTCAAACAAAGATAAAAACTATTTAAAGTTGAAAAGGTCTCAAAAAAAAAAAAAAAAAAAAAAAATGGAGAGGGCTATTTCAGAATAACCTACAATTAATATATAAGGTTGTCACCGACCGTCCCTAACGCAAGTGGCAAAGGGTTTGGTTGGTGGTACCTGAGGTCCCGAGTTCGAATCCTACTTGATTTACATTTCCAGCTAAGTTTATTTTTTAAAAAATAAACGAAGCGGGTAGCGTGCTACCTTTCTCTCAACAACAACAATAAAATATATATATATATATATATATATATATATATATATATATATACATATATATATGAGGTCCCGAGTTCGAATCCTACTTGATTTACATTTCCAGCTAAGCTTATTTTTTTAAAAATAAACGAAGCGGGTAGCGTGCTACCTTTCTCTCAACAACAACAACAACAAAATATATATATATATATATATATATATATATATATATATATATATATATATATATATATATATATATATATAGAATGAGGCTACTATACTATCTATAGTACCGGGGCTCCGGTACTATAGTTGCTTTTTCGATCTTAGGGTGTTCAAATCAACGATCCACACCGTTGAAACTGATCTAGGGTATGTGAAGTTCTTAGGAATAAAATTTTAGTTTTTTTCGATATCATTTACTTAGTAAATAAATCATTTCAAAATGAACGGTGAAAATTGAATAATCCTTAAAATTTGAGTATAGGAGTTTCAAATTCAAGATCAAGGATGTTGACCTTCATCTATGTAGTTTAAAGTATTTTCTATCAAAATTTGAATAAATTTAGATTCTTCTCCACCGTTAAACTACAAAATCGTCATAATAACCATTAAAATTTGACAATTTTGAAACGATTTGATCACAAAGTAAACTACGTGGAAAAATTATAAAATTTTATTCCTAAGAACTTCAAATATTCTAGATCAATTTCAACGGTGTGGATCGTTGATTTGAACACCCTAAAATTGAAAAAGTGACTATAATATCGAAACCCCGGTACTATAGATAGTATAGGAGACTAGCTCTATATATATATAAAAGGTTGTCTCCATATATATTAACTTTAAAAAAAAAAATCCACCCAAATGGGACAACTGGCCCTGCTTTGCGCTGACGCAACATCAGGAGCAGGACCAAACATGTCTGAAGTACAGAGATGTCAAGACAGATTTTTAAAAATTCGAACTCGAATCCGACAACCAAATTTGAAATTTGATTATATGTTCAAATTCGATGGATTTTAAAAGTACATATCCAAAATCGAACCTGGCCAAAAATCTGAAATAATTATTTTCTCTTACCATATTTCAAAACATATTATATTAAAATCTAAATTTTAAAAATACAAATTCAAATATAATATCAAACATTCATATATATACTATATAATATAAAATCAGTTCAGATTCAGAACGAATACAAACAAAAACTATACCAAAATCTAAGTTGGACTTTTGTATTTTATACCATATCTATGTAGCATTAAATAAATCCGTCTTGTTCAGATTCGAGTACGTATAATATTTCGGGTATCTGTGCCCATTGACATTCCTACCTAAGTAGTACTATTCATGCCGAATATTTTGGCTGTGCTCATGGTTTATGTATGCGCTGCAGTTTTCAAGTACAGCCCGTCGGCGCATAACGTCGTGGCCGTCAGCGCGGCCGGCTACAACAGCTGCAAGGCGCCGAGGGGGGCCAAGACCTACAAGTCGGGCAACGACCGCATCACGCTGGGCCGAGGCCGCAACTACTTCATCTGCACCTTCCCCGGCCACTGCCAGTCCGGTATGAAGATCGCGGCCATCGCCGCCTGATCGGAAAACGCCGAAAGAGAGAGAGAGAGTTAATTTCAAAAGCGCTAGTTTAATATATATGTTGCATGGTTTAGGGAGATACTAAATAAGGTTTTGTGAGTGGCTTTGTGAAACTTTGTTTCTACGTAGTGTTTGCTCATGATATTCCATAGAAATTAATAAATCACGGTTTGTAGTTTAAGTAATTGCTGTTTTCTTATGTTTTGTAAATGGGCTGGGTTAGGGCCGTGTCGGGACGGGTCGGATCCGTCAAAATCTATCGTCGGGCTGAGTCTAGCTACGTGAAAAAATGGTTCTAAAATTGTGATCCTAACTCGACCCCACAAGAGAAAAAAAATAAACGGAACCGTCTACTTCTATGTCGACACTTTTGTTGATGGTGCTTCTGAATCGGCGATCGGCAGGGCATAAATTCGTCCGAATTTGCGCCTTACTATTTTGGGTCTTAGTTAGTAGCCCGGCAATTCGAACGGGCAAAATAGTATGACCCGATATATTCTCGTTATATTTAGGGTTCGTCCATTATTGACTCGATCAGCCAACCTGACTCGTATATGTCTTTAGTTGAACTCATATCTCAAATAATAATAATAATAATAATAATAATAATAATAATAAGACATTGTCACGCAGGCACCTGACTTCTAGTGGGTTGATTTCATATCTCCATTTTGATTTCATATCTCGATTTTATGACGGAGAAAAGAATAATAATAATAATAATACAAAAAGAGAAAGATATTATAACGACGCCGACATCTAACTTCCTATGTACAATTAATGGGACTTAAATAGAAGACCTATTGCTTGAGAATGATGAATATCTATCAACTAGATTACCTGTTGGTTGTTTTGTAATGGTCTTTTTCTTGTCTATGTTACTACCCTTTAGCTTACCTAAGCTTTGACTAGGCAGGGATGGATTCCATTTGGACTTGATTTTGTCACACCATAATAATTCCACATCGGATAGAAAATGAGATGTGATTGGTATATAAAAGACTTAGACATAGTAATAATAATTGGGCTTAAGCATTTTGGGCTGGTAGTTTGGGTCCAACGAGTTATTATTGCTAGCGGGTCGTTACATTTAGTATCAGAGCCGGTTCACCAGCCGAAAATGTGTGACAAGTCTCGGCTGAGCCAGGGTCTGAAAGAAAAGGTGATAGATTATACCGGAGTCTGAATGACAAGATGACCGGCTATATATACCAGGGTCTAGATGACAAGGCTGCCGAGACAAGTTTCACATCGCCTGGTGATCTTGGGTTGTGTGTGATTGGACTGACGAGGACGTCAGGGCCTTAACGGGGGGAGTTTGTCACACCCCAATAATCCCACATCGGAAAGGAAATGAGATGTGATTGGTATATAAGAGACTTAGACACTAGTAACAATAACTGGGCTAAAATATTTTGGGATAGTGGTTTGGGCCCAACGAGTTATTATTGCTAGCGGGTCGTTACAGATTTTGGGTTAAATCTTCGCCTACAAATATATATATATATATATATATATATATATATATATATATATATATATATATATATATATATATATATATATATATATAGTCCGGCTGGTATACTATCGGTAGCACGGAGGCCTCGGTGCTACCAAATTGTTTTCAATGATGCGGCTTCAAAATCGACGATCGGCTCCGCTAGACTTGATCTACACTATTGAAAGTATTTGGAAACTAAATTTCATAATTTTTCGACATCATTTATTTATCAAACGAGTAGTCTAAAAATGAACGGCTGAAAATAAAAATCTCATAAAAAATGGTGATAAAAGACTTGAATTTAAGATCAGAGGTACTGATCTTACTCTAAATAGAGAAAAGAATTTTCTATAAAAAATTTATCAGATTTGGATTGTTTTACACCGTTAAATTCACAAACGCATCACATCGACCGTTAAAATTATCAATTTTGAGACCTTTTGATCACTAGCCAAATAATGTCGAAAAATTATAAAATTTAATTTTCAAATACTTTCGATAGTGTACATCAAGTCTAACGAAGCCGATCGTCGATTTGGAAGCCGCATCATTGAAAACAACTTGGTAGCACAGAGGCCTCCGTGCTACCGATAGTATACCAGCCTAGCTCTCTCTCTCTCTCTCTCTCTATATATATATATATATATATATATATATATATATAATATAGAGCTATTATGCTATCGGAAGTATAATGGAGTTAGTGTTTCCGACTTTTTGACCCTTGAATCAAAGCTTGTACGGTTAGGATGATAGGCCAAAAAATCGGAAGCACAAGTCCTTTATACTTCCGATAGTATAGTACAGTTATATATATATATATATATATATATATATATATATATATATATATATATATATATATATATATATATATATATATATATATGAGGAGAGAGAGAGAGAGAGAGAGAGAGAGAGAGAGAGAGAGAGAGAGAGAGAGAGAGAGAGAGAGAGAGAGAGAGAGAGGTTATGATACTTTTAAAACCACCAAACATTTGGTACTTGTAAATTTTGTATCGTTAGACTATTTTTTTTGACTAATTTCATCTCTTAGATTATACTATTCCACCAACCACCCACTCAACTCTAAGAGATCGATCACTATTATTCTAACCCTATAAATCTTCATCCAAAGTCCGAAAATCTACAGGCATCAATGACTTGATACTTTTAAAGTGTGAAAGCTCAATTATATATATATATATATATATATATATATATATATATATATATATATATATATATATATATATATATATATATATATATATATATATATATAGAGAGAGAGAGAGAGAGAGAGAGAGAGAGAGAGAGAGAGTTGAGCTGGAATGCTATCAGTAGCAAACGGGCTTCGTTGCTACCCATTTGTTTTTTATGATGGAGCCTCTAAATCAACGATCAGCAACGTTGAACATGATCTATACCACTTGAATTATTTAGAAATCAAATTTTAAATCTTTTTGACATCATTGGCCTAATGATCAAAGGGTTTCAAAATTTGTAATTTTGATAGTCAATATGAGGCGTTTTCTCGTTTAGCGAAGTGAAAATATCCGAATCAATTGAATCTTGGTTAGAAAATTTTTTAAACTATTTAAAACAAGATCTGTACTCTTGATCTTGACTATGAAACTCCTATCATCACTTTCTAAAGGATATTCATTTTTAGCCATTCATTTTTGTGTCCACTTATTGGACAAGAGAACAATATCGAAAAAGCATGAAATTTGGTTTCTAGATACCTCCACTGGTATAGATCATTTTTAACGATGACGATCGTCGATTTGGAAGCTCCATCATCGAAAATAAATGGATGATAACGGAGCCCGTTTACTACTGATAGCATCCCAGCTCAACTCTCTCTCTCCATATATATATATATAGTAGAGTTATTATGCTATCGGAAGCATAGAGGACCTGGTGCTTCCGACCTTTTGGCCCTTAGATCAACCCTTTGATTATTTTTAACCTTTGGATTAATATTATACCCTGTGGGGACCACTCAACTCTAGGGAGACCACTCAACCCTACGGGGGACCGCTCAACCCTAGGGGGAACCGCTATCATCGCAACCGTACAATTCTTGATCCAATGGCCAAAAAGTCGGAAGCACTAAATCTTTTACGCTTCCGATAGTATAGTAGCTCTACACTATATATATATATATATATATAGAGAGAGAGAGAGAGAGAGAGTTTTGCTAGAATACTATCGGTAGTAAACCGAGCGGTTTACTACCGATTTGTTTTCGATGCTGGAGCTTCCAAATCGACGATCGGCACCGTTGAACATGATCTAGACCATTCAAACTATCTAGAAATCAAATTTCACGCTTTTTCGATATTATTCTCTTGTCCATCAAGTGAACAGAAAATAAATGGCTAAAAATGAATATCCTATAAAAAGTGATGATAGAAGTCTTGTAATCAAGATCAAGAGTACAGATCTTATTTTAAATAGTTCAAAGAATTTTCTAACAAAAATTTAGTTGATTTGGATTCTTCTATACCGTTAAACGAGCAAACACACCATATCGGCCATTAAAATTACAGATTTTGTAACCCTTTGATCGTTCGGTTAATGATATCAAAAAAGTATGAAATTTGATTTCTAGATAGTTTAAATGGTCTAGATCATGTTCAACGGTGCCGATCGTCAATTTGGAAGCTCCAGCATCGAAAACAAATCGGTAGTAAACCGCCCCATTTACTACCGATTTGTCAACGGGTTTGATGGTTGGTATTCGAGGTCTCGAGTTCGAATCCTAATTGAGTAGCGTGCTATCTTGGATTATTCCGACTTCAATCTAAACCCAATCATGTCAAATCTAAGTCTGCTAAGACTCTCATGTCACGTTAAGTGAGTATAAAAGATATCGTTATTAGACCGGCACTAAACTCTTATATAAAGAGAGATAAAATTATCTGATATAACTTTCACTTCAAAACATGTACATGTTTTGTTCTGCTTTAAATTAAAGAAGTCGTTATCAGACTGGTACTGAACTCTTATGCAGAGAGTTCATAGGAAATCACTCACGAAAACTTCACATCAAAATCGTCTTCTATAATTAAAAGCGAGATTAAATCTATTTAATTTAAACAACAAAATAACCATCGAATTGAGTGGGTTGACCCAATGCTAACAAGGCAAATTTTAATGCGAAAGGTATTCCAATATCATTTCCTACTAAATTAATTTTTCATCCTGTTGTTGATTTGTTCACGTCGTCTATAAGATCGATTTTTTCGATAATAATATAAATTAAAAAATTCGTAAAAGTTAACATTATTTATTTAATCAAATTTAATACCTTTGATCTCTTCGTGCGCACACATCATCATGGCATATGCGTGACCAAAGCGATACAGCTTTCTTACAATAGATTCCAAGTACAGAATAGGGGATGTCAATGGGTATTTGAACGGAGTGAATTTATTCGATGATAAATAGATATAGTTTCGAATACGGATATAAAAAGTAAAAATTCGATGAATTTGGATTTAGGTTTGTATTTTATCTGTATTCGACTCGAACCCGGATTGATTTTACATCATAATATATATATATATATATATATATAAATGTTTGATTTTATATTTGAATTTATATTTTAAAAATTTAGATTTAATGTAATGTGTTTTAAAGTATGGTAAAGAAAAATAATTATTTAGGGTTCGGATTAATTCGGATTTCAGATTTTTGGTCGGGTTCGTGTTTGGATATGAAATTTTAAAATCCGTCGAATTCGGATTCAGATTCGGATTTTGGATTTGGTGATCGGGTTGAAATTTGAATTTTTAAAAATCCGACCCGTTGACACCCTAATACTTAGAGAATCACACATGCATGTAGCCGTTACGCCGTACGTAATTAGGTTTTATCACGAGATTCATGTCCTGTTCCTACCTTTGTAAGCATTTTTGTCTCTCCTTTTGTCTCCAACAACTCATTGCATTTGTATAATTGTAGCCCACGTTATTTAATAATTAAGCCATCAATATTAATCAATTATTATTATTGTCCATTCAGGAGGGGGTGTTTGGTGTCGGATCGTTAGCGCTAACCATTAATCCCAAAAATTCGAGCTGATAAAAATACGCAATCAATTTACAAATTTGAAGCATGCAGGAATCGAATCCGTAATCTTTGGCTCTTATACAACTTGTCGTATCGTTCTGTTAAGAATACGAAACTAATTTACTTAAAACGTACAGACACAGCGCCCACGATTCTCGACTGTGATTTGGCCCAATCAACCTCTTGCCATTTCCAACATGAGTCGGCCCAATCCGACCTCCAGCCATTTCGACCGAGACTAAGTCTAACTTGGCCTGCCGCCACATAGCCGAATACTGGTCCCTTTAAGCCAACAAAAACAGAGAATGTTGCCTTTATAAACCATCATTTCACACTTATTATTATTAGGAATTAATCTTCACCATCTTAATTTTCATTAATCTCTCTCTCTCTCTCTCTCTCTCTCTCTCTCTTGCAATGGCACAGGGAAGGGGCAGTGCAACCCTAGTTCTTGGGCTGGGCCTTCTCTTTTTCCTCCTCATGATCCCGGCGCCCGTCGTCGACGCTGCCACTTACACGGTGGGCGACGGCAACGGCTGGACCTTCAACGCCGGCAACTGGCCCCACGGAAAGGCCTTCCGCGCCGGCGACGTTCTCGGTACCTTTTTTTATATACATTTGTCGGTACCTGTAAATCGCAAAATTAGTATTTTCATGTGTGCACCTGAAAATCATCTTTACCGTTTTCGTTCATATTTCTATATTGATATGCATGAACAAATACAGCACGCATGCAAATAAGTAAGATTTTTTAATTTCAAATTTAAATGTGGGCAAATGACTAAGTTATTGAACTTGTAAAATGTTAAACAAGTGAATGGAGAGAAAATATATTGGTCAAAATTAAAATTTGCTTTAATTTTATTAACTACTAATTAAAAAGGACCAGAGATTTAATTCTACTCAGCATCTACCCGAATATTTAAAAAAAAATTCCTCTTTTATAAGCACCTTAATATGCAAGGGCTTGTACGTAAATAATCTAGGTTTTTTTCTTTTTTTTTTCCACATCGAGATAGTTAATTTACTTATTTTTTTTTATTTAAATGCCTATATTTTCAAGGGCTAAAGACGATTATTCAGGATTTATGCATACAAATACCAACTTTTAGCGCTGTATTTGTATTTTTGAGTATTTGCATAGGCATAAATAAATTTAAACAAATAAAGAAATCTAAATTTCATGTTTTTTTTAATATTAATTTTTTTTCCGCATCAAATGGGCATAAAATGAACCGCTAAAAATAATGATAGGATTCTTATAATCGAAATACAGAGTATATATCTTGTTTTAAATAGTTTAAAAAAATTTCTAGCTAAAAATTTAATTAATTTAGATTTTTTATACCGTTAAACGACCAAACGCCTCATATTAATTATTAAAATTATAAAATTTTCAATCTTTTGATTATTAAATCAATGATGTCGAAAAGATTTGAAATTTAATTTTTAAATATTTTAAGTGGTATAGATCATATTCAACGGTGCCGATCATCGATTTGGAGGCTCCACCATAAAAAATAAATTGGTAGCAACATGTTATGGTGGTAGGCACACTCACAAGATCACCACATTTGTTATGGTGTGTGTGATTCACAGAAATAATTAAAAAATAGAAAAGAGAAGATGAGATGCGACAGTAAAATCTGAAAAACCTTAAATAATTGGTGGATCGATCCTCTCAGATACATTCATAGCCTAGATAGTTACCAATATATAAATAGATAACAATACTAAGAACCCAACAAATTGATTAACAACGCAACTAACACATGTTTGTCAAACTAATCAAATGAAGGATTATTCTAAGTAACTAATTTTCTAACAAATAGTTTGGTCTTATCTTCAACACAACAAAGCTATTTGCTACCGATAGTATTCTGGTCCCACACACAGACACACGACATGTTGTGATCTGATTGATTTTTCTTTCTTTTTTTTTTAAATTTTGGCACGCACACACACAAAGCATGTTTTGATCTGATTAATTTTTTTTCTTTTGGATTTGGCACAAAATTTTGTAGTATTTAACTACAACCCGTCGTCGCACAACGTGGTCGCCGTCGACAGCAACGGCTACAACGGCTGCACGATTCCGGCGGGGTCGAGGGTGTTCACCTCCGGCAGTGACCGCATCACCCTCGGCAGGGGGACCAGTTACTTCATCTGCAGCTACACCGGCCACTGCGAGTCCGGCATGAAGATATCTGTGACGGCTTCTTAATAATAAAAAAAAAATTTATTGTATATTTAAACTTCTGCAAATATGCAAAATTTCGTAAATAACTCCTGCAAAGGAGTCCTTATAAGTTTGACGGATCAACTTCTAAATAAATTTTTACCCTATTAAACTGGGAACTAAGCAGATAAAATCATCTAAGTGAGCAATTTTTATCATTTTTTTAGATTTTTCTAAAACAAGAATTAAAAGATGATGTAATAGACCATGTACTTGGCAAGAAATTAAGAAAAGAATACCATAAACTACTAAATAAGTATGCACTAAATAAGGGGTTAATATGGAATATGGTTGGGGTAAAATTGTCATTTCACTAGATTACTACTTTTTAATTGATTTTAATCCAAATAAATTTGGCGTCAGAAAAAGTTATATGTAGATAACTTATTTCACTACAAAAAAAGGCGCTAGTAGAATCGATTTTTAGTTACCATAGAGTCAGTAAATTTGTGCCTTGATTGGATGTCAGAATAAGTTTTCCGTAGATAACTTATTTGCAATAAAAAAAAATTTTAAATATAATTAGGAGTACTGAGTTTGATTTCTGCTCCATAAAAAGTCTTGACATATATAATTGGGTAGGATATCATATTTTACTGACCAGATGAGTTTTCACGAAAAAAATAATTTTAAAGCCGAATAATGTACTTTTTTTATATTTTATCACACTCCTTATCTATTAAATACTATGTACTTTTAAAGGCCTTATTTGAATGTCTGAATAATTAAGTTATCCAAGACTAATTTATTGGGTACGAGAATTTTATTACGCGATTAAAAGATAGGAGTTTAATTTTTGCTCTTGAAAGATCTTGATATCCATGATGATAAGATTGCATATTTTTCCTACGAATTAATTTATTTTATTCTAAAAAAATATTTTGAAGGTCAGAAATGCTACTCTGGTCCATGTCAGACAACCACCAACTCCGATCTACCAATACTTCAAGCTTTTTGAGCAACTCAAAAAAATATTCCAAAAAAACTATTTATACATCTAAACAGGATCTAAGTAGAATATGAAAATATATATTGAATAAGATGTTCATGCATCCAAATAGGATATTGAAGTTTGCTAATGGAAGCTGATGACAAAAGGAATTACTATAATTTGCTTGTTTAGGATTTTTTTTTTTCTTTACAAAAAGTTATACTTAGCTATCTCGTGCTTTTATACTATTTATGCATCCCCGAAAATTATTTTTTAACTTATCGCCGCAAACTTTTTCAATTATCATCTCTCTAAAGCTTCGAAACAAACAAATTATTTGTTAGGTTGACAACATTATTTGACAGTTAATGTTTAATTGTTAGGATTATTATTCCCTTGTAATAAGCAATAGTTTTTTTTATAATTTTGTTTTGGCAATTTAGGGTTTATGTAATGCTAATTAAACAAGAGAGGAATATTTAAGCAATTAATTTTTTTCCCACATAATTCAAGTTCATTAGCAATGCAATAATCTTACACACGGATCATAATACGCATGTTCTTCCACAATATTAGATCATCAAGAAATCATATAACTTAACAAAATCATTTATTTTTGGTCCCTTGATCCATATATCGATCGATCGATCGTTCGTTTACGTCGCGTGAACTGCGATCCTCATGCCTGCATTGCAGTGCCCAGGGAAGGCGCAGATGAAGTAGTTATCGCCCTTGTACAAGTCTAACTTGTCGTTGCCGGAGTAGTAGGACTTGGAGCCCGTCACCAGCCGGCAGCGGTTGTAGCCGATCTCGTCGACCACCGCGACGTTGTGCGACAACACTTTGTATCTGAAAACTGAGATAGAGAGGGATGTATTAAGCAAAGAGTTAGGTTTACATTAATATAAAAATTTAGGTGTTAATTCGTATATCATGTAATATTGTGATAGCGCCAATTTAGCATTAGAGTTTTTGAAAAAAACGTGACTCAACTAAGCTGGTTCGAAAATTCTGTTGAGTTTGACAACTTTTACAATCGGTGCAAAAAAATTTTAAACGATCATAACTTTTCGCTCGAGTGTCTATTTTCAGCGTGCAACTCAATATGAAAAATACTTTTCGACATCTATACATTAAATTGTAAAGCTGTTTCGATCAAGTTTGGGGCCCAATTTCAACTGTTTAGGCTTCCGTATATTTGCATTTTTAGGTTACTTTCGAAAAGTTTTGCATTTTTTATATTTTAAGTCCGATTATTCTGTTATTTCTGATCAATTTAGGTTTAGAGATATATTAGAATTTAGGGGCAATTCCATATATACTTTTGAAAAGTCTCCGACTTTCTGATTTACCCCTCTTAGAAGGCTAATATTAAAACTACCTTTCTTACGTTCCAACCTATTTCAAATATACTCCTAGAGTTAAATTCTGTTAATGAACTGTTAGCAATAGCTGTTATCTCTGTGAAATTATTATTTTACCCTTTCAAATATACCCTTCCACCATCACCGACTTTTCTTATTTGCCCTTAAGTTAGGGGTACAAGAAGTATTTTAATTTTTTGTCTTTTCAAATATACCCTTATACCATCAACAACATTTCTTATTTGCCCTTAAGTTAAGGACAAAAGAGGCATTTTAATTTTTTTTAACTCTGGTAGATATTTAACTCACGTTTAACTCAAGTTAACTTAACGGATGGTAACAGTAGGGTATTTTTGAATAACGGAGGAACATATGAGGGTATATTGGAAAGAAAAAAAAAATAGGGGTAAATAAAATATTTTCAAAGTTTTGAAGGGTATATAGGCAATTATCCCAAGAATTTATTATTTTCAACTATGGCAGGATTCAAGTACCGACCCTATATATATAAGTGGCATTCGGTAAATGTAATTTGTTTTTTGGAGTTGATTAATAATATTTGGAATTAAAATTTTTTGAAAACTTTTCTCTTTAGAGAAATATAGCAAGCAACCTGCTTTAATTTTTTTTAAAAAAATTAGAAATAAACTCAGCAAAAAATATAAAATAATTAGGCTTCAAACTTGAAATCTTGAGTACCAACCATCAAACCCTTACCGACCTGAAGGTATGTCGACGTAGTAATTCACCAATTTATTTAATATAGTGTAGCCCAAAAATAACAAGAAAAGAGAAAAATATACTCACCAAGCACATCTCCTGCTTTGAATGATTTACCCTTGGGCCAATCACTCACATTAAGACTCCAACCATGCTCATCTCCAACAGTGTAAGTGGTTGACTCAACAACACAAAGGTAATAATTAAGGAGGCAAAAACAAAGCATTAATCCAATTCCAAGGGACCATGATTGAGTCACACTACTCCTTACCTCACCCATCTTTTTTTCTTTTTTTTATTCCCCTCTTTCTTTAATTTTCTCTAGCCCTAACATTATAGGAAAAATATATATATATATATATACTAGGAGGCTAGAGAATTAATTAACTTTGCCCTAGTTTTATATTTAGTTCACATTATAGGAGATGGGTCCTCCATAAAGTGCATTTGGGTGCATGTGAATACTAATTAATGTACTAAAGAGATTTGGTTGGATTTTCTCTTTAATTTAGTGAGAATATCTTAGTAATAAATGTAGTTAGTTTTTCACACTGCAAAACACTTTTCCTATTCTCTGTTGTTAATATAAATATACCATTTTATCTTTGAATAACATCACCATCACCATATATCCCCATGTATTTGACTGTGTACCTAACTTAAATTCTCAATTTTAGCATGAAAGTAAATAAATGTAAAATGTGTACTAGTCATTACTTTTTCACTAAAAGTTCAGTTAGTAACTTTGCTTAAGGGCTAGAAAAGATGAATTGAATAATTTGATAAAGTTGAGAGAGTTTATTTGTCAAAATTAAAAGTTCAGAAAAATTCTAGATAATTAATTTGCTGGTGTAACTGCATATTCATTTCAAAATTAGTATAATTTTTATCGAGATAATTAGTTGTCAAAATGTGAAAGTTTAAATTGCAAATATGAAACTTTTAAAGTCTAAGTATATAGTAATTTACAAACAGGTAAAAGTTCAGATAATTCTGATGCATTTAATTTTAAATAAAACTAAAGATGTCGAAAATATATGTACCCCACATAATAATAGTATAAATTCATTAACTTGCCATGCATTAATTTCTCCAATTCCACAACCAATCAAACATAACACTTAAATCTCAATCATATATCCTCCCACAACATGAGAGATTACTATTACAACCATATAATTTATTAACATATAAATCTTTATTTTTCACTCATTCATTAATTCATTCATTAAGCTGCATGAACTGCCATCTTCATGTTCATGATCGTGCAGTGTTCAAGGATGCTGCAGATGAAGTAGTTGTCACCCTTCGCTAACGTTATCGTGTCGTTGCCGGAGCGGTAGACCTTCGAGCCCGGCCCTGGCAGGCAGTTCTTGTAGCCGTCGGCGTCGACGATGACGACGTTGTGGATCAACGGTACGTATCTGAAAACTGCAATAGAGGAATCACATCAATATAATGAGAGCAATGAGCGCTACTGGTATGCTCCAAAATAAGGTGTACATCTTACACTCACTGTGACACCCCAATAGTTCTACATCGGATGGGAATGAAGTTGTCCTTGGGTATATAAAAGGACTACATCCTAATAATAATAACTGGGCTTAAGCATTTTGGGCCGGTGGTTTGGACCTAACGAGTTATTATTGCTAGCAGGTCGGTGTTAGTGATAAACCCAAAAGCCAATCGGTGACATAGGCTTATGGACATATTTTGTATTTTTCTTATTTAATAAAGGACAAGTTTTTATTCATGTTTATTGTTAGCAGTGCAATGTATTTACATGAATCGTCCGTTGAATCTTTGTTAAGAAAGTATATTCCTAAGAGTTAGAAATTTGAGATATATATTTCTTTGTACAAGATTCATAAACGCTCCTAGCCATAGGAATATCATAAGGGCGATGATATTTCCGGATAGGCCGGTGTATGCTATACTTCTAAGTTGAGGTGACGAATCTCAAGTCACTAGTGTAGGGACACTAAAGTAAGTATACAGGTGCTTATTAGTGAATAAATAAGTACACTGAGCGTGACCATTTGGTTGAGCAGTCACATGGATTCATACTCGCCAGTGACTAGTTCATTTGTTAACAGTTGTGTGAAGTACTCCTTAGACCTGAGGCGTCATGGTTGCTTCACATATGGATTGCTACTGTTTGACTGTACTAATACTTAGACTCTAATCATTGGTCTACGTCTGGTACTGATTGGCTGTAGTAGTTTATATGGGGAGGCATGTGAATGCACAATAAGGGATTCAACACTCTCAATGTTTGAGAGAGAACGTCCTATGTAGACTATCAGACTCGACTCAGAAAATCCCTGGCCAGGGTACATGGTGTGTGGAAAGGTTTCCAGCTGTGTTACCATATTGAGTCGATTTTAGATATTCTAATCATATGATCGAATAATAAGTTTTGGCGAGTAACCATGACTTTGATTCGATCGGGGCGTTGTGTGTTGAAAGGAATTAATCACACGGTAACTGTAAGCGGAAAGGTTCATTTTTCATCACCATTCTGGTTTGCCGTGATATACTGCTAGGTGTCACTTGCGGACAGTGAAAGGAGTAAAAATAATTTAAATAAATTATTTTATACATTAGAAGAGTTCTAATTCAATATTAAAGGGTTTGATATTGGATCCCACTGCCGAATGGTAATGGACCTATGCGGTCACACACAATAGGAATTGTGTACATCCAATATGACGAGATGAGTTTAATACACTAAACAGTTTAGTGGATATAATGAGAAATTATAATTTGAATATTCTTTATGAAAGATTTAATCTCTAATTAGATTAGAGAATAATTAAATATTCGTGGATTATTATGAGATAATATTCTAATTAGATATTTAATTATAATTTAATGGATAAGATCCAATTAAATTGAATTCATTAGAGAGAGATAAGAATTAATTGGATAAGCTTCAATTAGTTACTAATTATCCTAAGAATTAATTAGTTACTAGATTGATGCTTATCCTTGAGGCTTAATTAGTTACGTTCCGGCCAATCTCAAGGAGATATTAATTCACTCTTGGTAATCGTACGGTTGCAAGAAACTAATTAAGTTGGCCGCGTGAATCTAATTAAGTTGGCCGCGTGATGTTGGCCGCATGACGATATATATAGGATCTTCCCTGATGTATAGAGACTAATTCAATTAGTCTTTTGAGGAGTTATTAAATCTTCTTCTTCTCTCTACATACCTTGTCTTTCATAAAGTTCAGAGTATTCAAAAAGGAGAACGTAGATATTAGAGGACTGCTAGCACCGTCTTCATAGTCTACAACTCATCTCTTCCGTGCGACGGAAGACGTTGGATCTGCATCAATTCCGTGTGGATACGCGTAGAGGCCGGGCACGTGTGCGGCTAATCGGAACCATAGATCGTCGTGTTCAGTTTCAACCGTACAGTAGATCAAGAGACCTTAACTGGTCCAAGGTGATGTAATCTGAACTTTAGATCTATATAGTTTAGATTATTTTACACTGTAACATGAGAATGATCTGCCGGCACTGGATTGATTTTTATTTTCGTTTTATTCCGCTGCGATTTGGATTTATTATTTTTGTGCCGGATAAATTCTTACAGTCGGATCGTTACATTTCGTATTAGAGCCGATTTACCAGCCGGAATTGTGAGATGAGTCTTGACTGAGCCAGGGTCGGTGAATGACACTCACTCTACTTGAGAACCATTAATACTTACTTGTCACATTAATCTTTTTTTGTTTTTGTTTTCTAGTATTAGTCTTGTGAACTCTTTTTATATTTAACTAAAAATTTATTTGAATTTTTGTGAACTCCCAAATGATGGAGATATAAGATTTATTCTTATGTATAGGTGTATATGTAAGCATTTTTCAAGGAAAAAAATTTGCACATGACTCCCTAAATTTAGCACTTTTTGCTAACAGGCATCGAAACTTATTATTTAAGCAAATAGAGTTTTATAATATAATTCACTAATTATTTAAAAAATTTAGACCCTTTCCAAACAATGATAAAGTACATGACCTAAAGTACAAAAATGGCTCTTATAAATAAGCTTAAAAGTTAATTTATGCATATGTATATATGCTTAATTAGAAATATATATAATATATAAATAGATAAGCGTGCATGTCCAAACCATTATACGGCATAATGGAAAGGTCAAAAGAAAGACAAATAAAATAAAATATAACCACTCAAAACTTTCGGCCAAAGTTGCACTTTAGTTCTTAAACTTTAAAATTTTATATTTAAGACTCTAAATACTTTAAAGAGTTTGCTTTAGTTCTTGTAATTTGAAAACTAAAACTGTAATTAATTAATTTATCCAAGCAAAAAAAAAAGAAAAAAACTATGGCTAAATTAGAAAAAACCTCCTTATAAATAACCGCTTTTTCACTTTTTCTCCCTAACTTTCAAAAACCTACATTTTATCCCCTCAACATTTCAACTTGTTGCATTTAGCTTCCGTCCATCAGGGTAACATTATTATTCCGTCCATTTCTTATAATTTATACCGAAAATACCTTTCAAAATGACAGATATATATTAAAAATTATTTTTTTCTTATAGAATAAGTAAGGACAATTTCGTCATTTGGCCCTCTCCATTAACATTGTACCCCTGAAAATATTTCAGAACTTTAAGGGGACAAAATGTAGGTTTTTGAAAGTCAGAAGTAGAAAGTAAAAAAGCGGGTATTTACAGAAAATTTTTCTGTAATTTAGCCAAAAATTATACACTCACCAAGCTCATCTCCTGCTTTGAATGATTTACCATTGGGCCAAGCACTCACATTAAAACACCAACCAAGCTTATCTCCAACATTGTAAGTGGTTGACTCAACAACATCAAAGTGATTAAGGAAACAAAAACAAAGCATTAATCCTAACCCAAGACACCATGATTGAGTCACACCACCCTTTACCCCACCCATTTTTAATTTTCTTTTTTTTTCTCTTGCACTAAAACTATAGGAAATTATATATATATGTAGTTTTTTTTAACTCTAGTTATTTAGTTCACATTATAGGATATTGTCCTCCTTTTTATAGGGCATTTTGGGTGCATGAGAATTGCTATTAATGTAATAAAATACTTGCCACTTTTTAATTTAGTGAGAATATATGTCTTTGTAGATATATATATGTATGTATTGAGTTAATCTTTGTGATAAATGTAGTGGGTCTTTGACAATGCTTTGAGTGGTACATTTGGAAATAAGGCATACAAATTGATTACTGGCATTATTACAGTCCAAAGCATTTGAAGTTTTTCAAAGTAAAATTTAATATTTTTTTGAAAAATATTTACTTAATGATCAAAATAAATTAATAAAACTGAATAATTTTGTAAAAAAAATAGATTTTCGGATTGTTGGCGCTACCCAGTACTCCCAAAAGCTCGAGCTGTTAGAAATACACAATCAATTCACTTAAAACGTACAGACACAGCACCCACGGGTCTCGATTGTAACTAGGCCCGACCAGCCTCACGCTAGCTATTTCAAACATTAATTACTCGGTCCAATCCGACCTCCCGCCATTTCGAACATGACTCGGCTTAACCTGGCCTCCTGCCACAGGGCAGAATATGCTGGCCCCTTTAAGCCAACATAGATGATGGAATTAATTATTTGATTCCTTATATACCGGAGGATTTTGGTTTGACTAGAAATCACCTTTAGTTAGGTGCAATCTACTAGTCAATCTTAGTTTTTCAAACTTTGTTGACATGTGATTATCATTATGTTAGAGGAAAATATGCTAAATCCCTTTGGTTTTGTAAATCTAAGTGGTGATTTATAATCTAGTCGAAGTTCCGGATTAATATTTTCCTCTTTTTCTTTTTTTTTTTCCTTTACTGTATGATGCTGACACGGTTACAAAGTATAACGAAGTTAATTAAAAATTATGATTAAATCCCAAAGAATCTCTCACAAAGAACAAAATAAATGAATAAGTTAATTATAGCTCTAAATTTGGGAAAGCATGGTCAGTTAAAAATTAATTAATTTCATGTCTTATTCTTTATTAATTAAACTACCAAACTAATAGCAATATATATATACATAACACACCCATTTGATTGATACCCCTTAAATTAAACCTCTCCCATTGAATACATGTACTAAAATTGTCTCTTTACATGTCTCATACACAAAAACTCACTATTTGTATATACACTAACCCTGGGTCCTAAATTTTTGTCATTGTGGGTGGTTGGCCAATTTCAATTAGCCAAACATTTCAATGACCAAGTTAAAGTAATGTAAACCCTAATTAGGGCATATATTTTCCAAAACGCACTTTAGTGGACCCATTTGTTTAGTTTTTTCCCCCTACCCCCACTCACTTTCCCTCCACTCTCATGCTTATAAATACCACCCTTCTCTCTAGGGTTCAATGTACACAATCTCAATTGGACTCTCTCTCTCTCTCTCTCTCTCTCTCTCTCTCTCTCTCTCTCTCTCTCTCTCTCTCTCTCTCTCTCTCTCTACACATAGATTAGCTTTACTCTTCTCAATTTGCTTTTGCTATATAGAGTCTAAAGAGCTACACATGGCCATGGGAAGTGGTAGTGCAAGCCAAGTTGTGGCTCTTGGGTTGTTGGTTATGCTATGCTTTGTTATGCATGGTGAGTTCGCCGAGTCGGCGACGACGTACACCGTCGGAGACGGCGGTGGATGGACCTTCAGCTCCGGTAGCTGGCCAAGCGGAAAGCGCTTCAAAGCAGGCGATGTGCTTAGTGAGTTTTATCCTCTTGGCTTTTTATCTAACAATTGCTCTTGAAACGTCTTGGTTATGCCACTCAGTTCTGTAAGGTTATGGGTTTAATGATCTTCAATAAGTCACATTTAATAGATCAAATCCTAACGTGTGTTTTTTCACATGTCAAATTCTAATTCGTTTGCAACTGTTGACTTGTTTGATCGCCCCAGTGTTCAAGTACAATCCGTCGGTACACAACGTCGTCGCGGTGAACGCGGCGGGCTACAAGAGCTGCAAGGCGCCGCGGGGCTCCAAAACCTACACCTCGGGCGGCGACCGCATCACGCTGGCAAGAGGAACGAACTACTTCATCTGCAGCTTCACCGGCCACTGCCAATCTGGGATGAAGATTGCCGTCGC
This sequence comes from Puya raimondii, assembly GCA_016920855.1. Taxonomy (NCBI): domain Eukaryota; kingdom Viridiplantae; phylum Streptophyta; class Magnoliopsida; order Poales; family Bromeliaceae; genus Puya; species Puya raimondii. The sequence goes on from JABWPP010000050.1 coordinate 141,406,227, forward strand.
CGCAGCATAATAAAAAATAAAAATAATAATCTCGCAATAGCTAGGTACGTTCATGGAGAGAGATCATTGAGGAGAATATCATTTGTATGACTACATATATGAGATATTAGTAAATAAAATGGTTGGTGGCTCATGAACTATGTTCCCGGGCAATCAATTATTTAAACTTCTAGGGTTTGTACTCATATTAATTGGATCTTATTATATAGCAAGTTGAGAGTGCTTCTTTGTTCCTTTCTCTTTTTGTCCTTTAATTCGAAAAACGTAATAGTGCGCTAATTCGGTAACAACAGTTGTTGAACAATAAAACCATTCCTCAGATAAATATATTGTTGTTTGGACCAAGATTCGCTAACGTATCATCTACAAAATCAAGGACCACTCAATAATTGTGTAACAAACTAAAGTAGGGATGTCAATGGGTCGGGTTTGGGTCGGGTTTTCAAAATTCCGAACCCGAACCCGACAACCAAATTGAAACCCGAACCCGTACCCGAACCCGGCGGGTTTTAAAAATCCGTATCCACACCTGTGACACCCCAGATAGTCCTATATAAAAAGATATAATAGGGCTAACCTCTCAACCCGGCTTAAGCATTTTGGGTGGTAGCTAGGCCCAAGAGGTTGAGAGAGTTGAGCGTGTTAGGACGGGAGTAATCCTAGGATGGGTGACCCCCTGGAAAGTCCGTGGCGTCACAGTTGGTATCAGAGCCAATTACCAGCCGGAAGTGTGAGATGAGTCTCGGCTGAGCCAGGTATAGTTATGGGTAGAGCATGGCTCCCCAAGGTTTATGGGTAGAATGTGGCTCCCCCGGTTTAGGCTAGCGAGATGAGTCTCACGCCGCCTGATACTTGTGAGTCGGAGCCTGACGTGGACGTCATGGCTTAAAGGGGGGGAGATTGTGACACCCCAGGTAGTCCTATATAAAAAGATATAATAGTGCTAAGCTCTCAACCCGGCTTAAGCATTTTGGGTGGTGGCTAGGTCCAAGAGGTTGAGAGAGTTGAGCGTGCTAGGACGGGAGTAGTCCTAGGATGGGTGACCCCCCGGGAAGTTCGGAGCGTCACAATATCCGACCCAATCAAAAACCCAAACCCGAAGTAATGAATTTTTTTTACTATATTTCAAAATATACCGTTGGATGAAGATCCAACGGATAAAATTATTATGCATTTTATATATTGTATAAATAAATAAATAATATGTATATAATTTATTCGTGTTTGGGTTTGGGTTCGGGTTCGGGTTCGGATCGAGTACATATGAAATCCATACCCGTACCCATATCCGTCGGGTTTTTATTTTCTATACCCATACCCGAATCCATATCCATTTAGTTCGGATAAACTCGGCCCGTTCGGATTCGAATTCGGATAATATTTCGGGTATCCATACCCATTGACATCCCTAAACTAAAGTGCCTTTTTGATAAGGTGTTATTTGACAAGTGCGATTAGGAAAAGCACTTTTACTAAATTCTCTCCAACAACTTTTCACTAGAGAAGTAGTACCTTAAGCTCCAAGTTAGAGCTACTTCTTATAGACCTCAAATCATATTTCTTTTTTCGGAAAAGCAGAAGTCACAAAGTTTCTATTTGAATTAATTTCATACGGCTCACTATAAACATATCGAATAGCAAATGTATTCCTACAAAAGTCCAGTAATATTCATATTTATCTCTCTGGTTTGTTACCGTTAGAGCACAGTTTATTTTTTAACAGAAGATAAGTGAAATGACATTTTTGCCATCACAAATATGTCCCTCGCCTGCAGATATGTCCTTTCAAAAAATTTCAACGGTCTTTTTTTTTTTCTTCTACCATCACAAATAATATAAGAGAGGTAAAAAGATCAATTTACCTCATTCATTAATTAGGATTAAGTATTTTACCTATGATTAACTATATTTTTCTAGCGGATCCTAACAACAAGGGTATTTTTGAAAACACTTGGATTTTTTTTTGTAGGAATAAATATGAAAATTTAAACTTTATAAAGATATATTTGCTATTCGATATATATATGTTTATAGTGAGTTGTATGCAATTAATCCTTTTTATTATTAAACTCTCGAATACAAGTAAGTGCAACCACAACTTCGATGAAAAGTAGCAGTAGAGCCAAACAGCATCTAACTCTATTATCATACCTTATTAAGGTGAAGAAACATCGAGTTGGGCCGTACTTTGGGCCTTCATTTGGGACCCAAAACTTAGGCTTAAATAGAATTAGCGCCGCGATTGGTGTTACCTTGATCTGCTGCAATCACTAAGTACTTCCATTTAATTATACACGCAAACACACATAAACAAGTTCAATTATATATCCACGCATACATATGTTGGCTTAAAGGGACCATCATTCTGTCCTATGACAGGAGACCAGGTTGGGCCGAGTCACGTTTGGAACGGCGGGAGGTCAAGTTGCGCCAAGTCATGTTCAAAATAGTGTGAGGCTGTTTGGGCCGAGTCACAATCGAGACCTGTGGGCGTTATGTTTATACGCTTTAAGTGAATTGATTGAGTATTTCTAACAAGTCAAATTTTTGAAATTAATGATTAGCGTCAACAATCCGACTACATACACACATATGTTTTCTATATTCACGGCCTGTTTAATTTAGTTGAATGAGGGAAACTTGAACCATCAACTTTTCTTGTTCTACAGTTAAACTAGTTTCTAAAACACATTTGAACTGGTTTTAGAGTATGGACAAACCTGATAAATTTGATTTTTTTTGTAATTATTTTTTTTGGACTAAACTTTAGCTTTGTGGTGCGACCCAATCCAGGCCTTGTTCTAAGCCGAGTAATTGAAAGTGAGCCAGTATAGGTTCGGATCGGATCGGATCACATCAGGCTAAAAAAAATGTGAGCCTATATCACTATAAAATAATTATCATACGGTGGCGACTAAATTTCGTAGATGACATAATTACATACTCAGAGAGAGAACAATTAAACAAAGTCTTCGAAGAAGAATCGATGAAAACTACCGTCGCAAAGTCATGCAAACAAAGCTGAATAGAAACTACCGTCGCAAAGTCATGCAAACAAAGCTGAATAGACTGAATTTCACCTTGAAAGCAGACTTTCTTTTGATTGATTGAATGAATTGCACTTTTTTTTACTGCTGACTTGTAGAATTTCTTTCCATCTTGGACTGGGGGGTTCCATTTTTTCCTTAAGAGGAGTTCTAGGTATGTGTTTTTATGGCTCCAATAAACCGACATTAGATTTGGAAAGATTAATTAATCAATCGTATCCTGTGGCATTGAAGCTTGTAAGTTAACAGAGAACAAGACTATAAAAAAAAGATGTTGTTGTATAAGCAACTGGTCCTATACAAATAGTAAGAGGCCGACGACGACGACGACACCTTACCATGGAAGAAGCTGGCTGACGAAGCAGAGGAAAACAGAGCCCAGTAGAGAATTTGGGGTAGTAGCGCTTGCTGGGATTCATTCTTGGATCACTGAGAGGCATTCTAACAACTGCTTCTCTTCCGAAACACCTATTCTTACAAAGAAAAAAATGATATGCAGCTACAAATAGAAAAGAGATGCTAAAAGGGGAAGCTGCCAACCTGGAAATTGAGAATATCAATCACAGCATTGATGGTACTGTGACTCACCCAGCTCGGGAAATAGGAGGGTGTTTGGCCTAGCTTTTGAAAAATAATTTTGGGCTCAAAAGTGATTTTCGGCTCAATAGAGCGTTTAGCAATCTCGTTTTCAAAATCTGATTCTGATTTTTAGAATCAGTTTTCTGATTTTCGATGCCCAAAATCAGAAACAGTTAAAATCTACTTCTTGAAATCTGATTCTGATTTTGGACTCAAACTTCAAATTTTTATATTTATTTTTGATTCAAAGTTTAAATTTAAATTTAATTTTAAATTTTAATTTTTCAATTTATTTTTCAATTTTTAAATTTCAACTTTTAAATTTTGAAATTTGAAATTTAGATATTAAATTTCAAATTTTAAATTTTGAATTTAAATGTCACGCCCGGGGGTCCATTTAGAGTTTATAAAAGATCAGCGGAAAAATACAGGATAATTTTTTTCTTTTTATTATTAATACATTGACAATCTTGACCCCAGAGACGACAGACCCGCCACAAACACAGGGAGTCCACTGTTCACTCGGACAGAATCTCCCCTGTATCTGCACGGCGTCGCACAAGTACATATACAACACATTCATTTCATTCACATCAATAATTCAAACGTATCACCAACAGAGGGGACGGGTTTTGCAAATCATATCACAAGTATTTTATTAAGCATTAATAAACTACATGTCCAAAGAGTAAATAAAACTGAACCATACTTCTAAAGTTATTTATTCAAAGTGCAAGTAAGAAAAACTAAACCAATGACCGGGTCGGGAGTTCTAGGATCGCAAATGACGTGCCTCACGTCTCGCCCCGACTCGAACTAGCTGGATCACCTGAAAAATCAACAAAGTGGGGGGAGTGAGAACATGTAAACATGTCTCCTCCTCCCAGTGGGTACCGCAAGCCGACGAAGGCAAGCGTACACACCGATAACCAGGAGATAGATAGATATAACAATACAGTAGCCATGAAAGAAGGGAAACAAGGTATAACTGCACTAGTGCTATTGTAAATGATATGCATCAACAAATGAATACAGCAAATATACCCAATCTAGCCAGTCCGCAGACCTCAGGCTCATGCCACTCCTACTCTGCCAGCATATAAGTGCCCAACTGAGCTCACGGGTCGGACGTACGACCACTTTTCCGGAAAAGAACACCCTCTTGCGGGGATCAACCGCTGGTGTTCGCGAAATGCGCAAGAGTAATGGCGATCAATGCAAGTATGACCAATAAATATTGGCAAACAGCCAATAATCCACCCCTCCGGGTATACCGACCGTATAGGTCATCAGACAACCGTGTCAAGAAAACCGACCAAGAAGGTCACGAGAATATCATCTCAGATACAGATATAATCATATCTACTCTACTACTAGAACAAGAAAAGAATGCAAGTAGAGATCATAAGGTGCTAGCTCACTATCACAGGCATATATGTATACGAAATATAAAAGGGGAGAGTGGAAAGAACGTCACCGAGCATGCACCACTAAACCAACTTCGGATCGAAGTACCCACCTGTGTGAATATCGCGTCTGTCTTCCGACTGTGGAGGATCGTCAACCGGACCTATGGAGGGTCCACCGGGTTAGTATCTAACCCACATATAAGAAATGCTAACTCACAAGCCCACACACGATCCCACGGGGATCGGTTTCCCAAAGCTGATTACCGTAACTCGCCGGAAGTCCCAAAATCATACCGGGACTCCGCCGGGACTCACGGAGTGTCCCGAAACTCACCGACTCATGCCACGAGTCAACCACTGCCCCAAAACACATCCCTTTGGGTGTTTGGGCAGCAAGCACAAGATCGAACATCGAAACGATCATCGTCAGACAATCGTTCCGATCCGGGAACCTGAAAGTGTCGATTTTGACACCGGAACCCACTACCGCTCACCGGGCGTCTCCGAATACCCGAGACAACCAGCCAACTAGGCTCAGCGGCAGTCCCCAAGTCATGCAAGTCGTGACAGTCGATCCCGAACCGTAATCCGCGTTTCGTCGACGGACTTCGTCGGAAACGCACCGGAAATCGACTTTCGGTTGTCGCGAAAGACATCGGACCTTGGACAATCAGTCCAGAGGTCACACGCAGTTCATACATACTGCCCACAGGACCCACGTGGTGTACAATTGCATAAAAGCCCTCAACCTTCCATAAAATCACATTATTTTATGTGATTTATCGGACACTATGGGTCGTTACAACAAACTGAGGGTCTTCGGGGTCAGCTGAGACACGCACTGATAGGTCTCGACGTACCGGAGGCCGTGCTCATGATTCGGAGCACATTCGGGCACTGTGGAGCACACGGGTGCGACGCAAACTTCAGTGAACTTTGCGCACTGTACGATGATCGCGCTTATTTCGCAGATCCGGGAGACGCTGACCACAATGGAGGTGAGCATCGCGTTCGGCACTGACAGACGATCGCCGTGCTCACCTCCGGAGGCATCGGAACAGCCTCCGGATCATCGGAATATGGATCCGAACCTAGACTCATGCACAAACAGCATAAATTATAACTTACCGGCAAAGGGAGCTAGGGCACGGCCGGCGGTGGTTCTCCGGCGGGCTCACCGGCGGCAGGGGGTTGCTGCCTGTCAGGGGAGGTCGGCGCGTGCGGTGGCCGACGGCGGGAGGCGGCCAGAGGCGGCGGCGGTGATGCCCTAGCTCGATTCTCTTCTAGGCCGAGCCTTCGTCTCCTGGCGATCGGCGGCTCCGGCGGCGGTCCCGTCGGCAGAAGACGTATGCGGGAGGGCCAAGGAGGTCGGCGCTCCGGTTAGTCGACGACGGAGGGCGGCGGTGGCGGCGCTAGCACAAACCGAGCCCGCACGGTTTAGGGCTCGGGTTCCAGAGGTCCAGCGGCCACGGCGGCGGCCGGGGTACTCCGAGGCGGCGGCGGCGGGTTGCCTGAGGCCGGAGGAGAGTGGTCCAACAGTTCTTGGACTGCGGCGACGCGGGGAGAGGAAACCCACGCAGATCCGGCCAGATCTGTGCAAGACTGGGTGCAGTCTGCTCACAGCGGCCGCGGCGGCGCGCAGGGACGGCGGCGGCGGCCGGGGAGGATCGCCGGAGGGTTAGGGGCGTCGCAGAGAGAGAACCCTCGGGTTAGGGTTGCTCAGGTTGGTCCCCACAGAGGAAGAAAGAGAGATGGAGGGTGGTGTGATGCGAGGAAGGGTGGTGATGCCGGGGTTGCACCCTCTGCCGGCCGGGAACAAGGTCGCCGGCGGCGGCAGCCGCGCGCAGAGGGAGGAGCAGGAGGTGGGGGTGTCGGCTGGGGTGGCTGTGGAGGGAGGAAGTGGCTTAGGGTTAGGGTTTGTGTAGAGAAAACCCTAAGACCACCTATATACTAGTTGGTAATTTTGCAACATAGCCCACCAAAATTAACAATTATCAGTTAAGTCCCTCACAGCGCGTGTATTTTGCGTGTAGGTACCTCACAGTCCAATTTCGTGCAATTTCGTACATAAAATATCGGCAATTTTCTTAAAATACCAACAATGACCTTTTGACCCTTTCTCGGAAAATGCGTTATATCTTGAGATCCGTCCGTCGGATTTTCGATCGGATTTCGCCAGCGCGATCAGCACTGCCGAAATATCAAACTCATTATTTTGTTTCGTTCGATTTGATTGTCGATTCACGACAAACTCATTGTCAAACCGATCCATCTATACATCATGTGTATAACAACCAACGATCGCCTCCAAATATCCTCGATTAGCGATAACGTGACCTAAGTCCATCCACACCAACTTTCTTTCACATGCTAGGCCCCTGTCCAAGGGTTCACACGCAAAGCGGAGCTACGGTAAGCTTTGCGAGGCTAAAACAATGAAGACTAATAGTCCATTTTTCGACAAGATCCAGTTTTCTCAAAAACCGTGCATCAAATCCAAAATCTATTAGTGCCATCGAGTCCAGAATAGTCGGACAGTTGAAAACGAGCTATTGGACCACTAAGAACGGAGTACGATACACTCCGGAAGCCATCTCTAATCATCGGCCTATCCGGAAAACCAGAGTTACTATTCACTTAAGTGAATTTTCGAAATCGCGTAACTCTTTGATTTTAAATCATTTTCTCCCGAAACTTGACGAGTGATTATGTAATTAAAATACACACAAAAACATCGTCAACGGAGAGTTAAATTAGATAGTAAAAATCTCAGTCCTTACACATTTAAATTTTAAATGTCAAACTTTAAATTTTAAAATCCAAACTTTTAAATTTCAAATTTCAAATTTCAGATAAAATTTATATTTTCAAATTTTAGAATTTCAAATTTAATTAAAAATTAAAAATTATATGTTTTAATTTTTCAAATTACAAATTTCAAATTTTTAAATTTCAAATTTTAAATTTTTAAATTTTAATTTTAAATTTTAAATATTAAATTTTAATTTTAAAATTTTGAATTTATATTTCAAATTTTAAATTTCAAATTTCAAATTTCAAATTTTAAATTTTAAATTTTGAGTTTTCTTAAATTTCATATTTTAAATTCTTAAATTTTATATTTTATATTTAAAATTCTTAAATTTTATATTTTATATTTAAAATTTAAATTTTTAAATTTTTAAATTTTTAAAGCTAAATATAAATTTTTAATTTCAAATTTAAAAAATTCTAAATTTAAGTTTTTAAATTTTAAATTTCAAATGTCAAATTTTAAATTTTAGATTTAAATTTGAAATTAAAAATTTATATTTAGCTTTAAAAATTAAAATTGTAAATTTTTAATTTTCAAATTTCAAATTTATTTTTTAAATTAAAATATGAAATTTTAAATTTCGTACAAATTTTAAATTTTAATTCAAATATTAAATTATTTTAAAATAAAATTTAATAAAATTATTTTTATACGCAAACATCAAAAATATTTTGTCAAACAGTTTTACAAAATCAATTCAGAACAATCGCTTTTATCTAAACTCAGCCAAACGCTAGATCTACAGTTTTTAACCAAAATTATTTCTTCAAACCAAAATTAATTCTGCAGAAATCACTTTTTCAGAATCTATGCCAAATGGGCCCTAGATAGCAGATTGTGATCTATTAACCTTTTGGTTGGTGATGTACCCAGTCGAGAGTCACTCAATTCTATTTCCCTTTCTCTTTATTAAAAATGGAAGACGACAAGGAAGAAGCGAAGGAGAGAACAACTACTAAGAGTTATACCATGAGCCATATCACAGATAGCTAACAAAAAGGCAAAAACTCCAAGCAGCTCAACATATCCTTCCTCAAATGAATCTGAACATTGGTGAAGAAAACCTTGCACTTTTCTGTCATTCGCTTCCAAGCCTGGCAGCTTTGCAAAATCATCGTACGAAAAAAAAGAAGAAAAAAGAACTGATGAAAGGAGAGAATGCAGGAGACAAAATGATGTCGGGCCAGCACAAGAGGTCAGACTAAAAAACCCATTCGACGCGTCGGTGGTACTCGACCACTTTGCTTTTGCAATTTAGCTAAAATGAAAAAAAAAAGAAAAGAAAAGAAAAGAAAAACTCAAGACTATCGTAATGGCAAACGGGGCTCCCAGGCCGGGACTTCTAGCAGAATACTTGGCCTTCTGCGCCTTTCCACGTCCAGAGCCCACCCCTGCTGCTGTGAGCATTCCGCTTCCCAAGAACCTCAACCCAAGTTTTCCATCCACAAGGGGAAAGGCGATCCAGTTGATCATTCGCCCTTTTGCCTTGCCTTCTTTCCTAGTTAAGATAGACCCACGCACATGAGGCTAGCTTCCTTGCTAGCACATTCATCTCTATAAGGGCTTAGTGCTCCTCTAACGAATAAGCACAGGTTGTTGCTAAACACTTCCATCTGCATACATCTTACTTAGCTCAAATCACTCATTAAGAAAGATTTTTGTTTATCAAAAAATAGTAAGCAGGGGCTATTTCTTAAAAGTGAGCATTCCCGTATCCTACAAAGAGACTCCCCAGAGCCAAAAGTATTGAAGGAATGTGTAGAACACTGAACTTCTACAAATTGTGGAGTTCTTGTGGGAAAGTGGCATGAGAGGCTATGTGAGTGGCTACGACCAAGTTTGGGACTTGTACGAGTGTTTTCGGCGCAAATGAGGGGCGAAAACGGACTTCGAAAAGTCAAATCTGCCAAACTTGTGAATTCTACAGTGAATTCCGGTATGGATGTGTCCATAACGGTATGGAAGTGATTAGTTCCGGTATGGATTGTGAAATACCGGAATGCGGTGGGAGAATCTGGAAATCCAGCTCTCGGGTTTTGAGGAATTTCTCGTGGCATACCGGAACTAACACCCGTATTCCGGTATGCCAGTGTGGATACCGAAATACAGAACTACGAAATGCCAGTTTTGGCTGGCTGTGTGTAGTGAAATGTGAGGGAGGTAAATTGGTCTTTTCACATGAGTAGGGGTGTATGAAGGGCTGAGACACCCTCCCCTTCTCATTTTCTTCCTCGTCTACTTCTCCTCTCCATCTCCCTCACTTTCTCTCTCTAGAGATCTCTCCAAAGCTTGGAGAAAATGGTGGATTGAGCTTGGAAAAAATTTCCAAAGTGGAGAAGAGGCTTCTTGGTGCAAGAAGAAGCTTGGGGAACTCGTGGCTAAGGTGAGTTTCTCATGATTTGGGTTCAAATCTTGGATTTAATCCTTTGTTATGAGATTTTTGGAGACCCTAGGCAATCTAACCCACAAAACGTGGAGATTGGCTAAGAAATTTTGGGGTTCTACATACATGCATGTGAAACCTAGGTAAAATGAGGGCTTTTGCCATGGAAGGTTCTAAAAATATTTGGACCTTCGGAAATTACAATTGAGGCATTGGAAATCATGTTAGAACAATTGATTTCAAGTATTGAGTTGATTTATGGGTTCGTAATGAGTAACGAACTATTTTCTTGTAAAAGCTTGGGTTGAAGCAAGAACTCAAGGCTTAGTGACCTATGAGCTCAAGGAATTCAAAACTTGGGAGCTCTTGAGGTGGGTTTGTGTTTACCGAAGTGATTAGGTCACTTCCATGTCTAGGGTAAATAACCATTTGAAATTAAAATGGTGTAAAAGTATGTAACCCTAGAACTTATATGTTGGCAAAATGAGAATCATGATGAATTGAGCCATGGGCTCATCTTGCATGTTAGTGAATTCAAGTATTTCATTATTAGTTATACTTGTTATGTGATTGCATATATAAATTAGAACCTAGTGTCATGGGACATAGGTTGAAAAGTGCAAATGGAACCTAGTGTTATTGAACATAGGTTGGAACATGAGAATGGAACCTAGTGTTATTGAACATAGGTTGGAACATGAGATTTGAACCTAGTGTCATTGAACATAGGTTGGAACACGAGATTGGAACCTAGTGTCATTGAACATAGGTGAGACTTGGTGACAATTGAACTTAGGTTGGCAAGTGTGAAATGTGAACATTGGGGTATGCGACGATTTCGCTACCCCGGGTATGCGACGATTTCGCTACCCGAGCCACGTGATGGCGGAGACGGATTGGGGTATGCGACGATTTCGCTATCCCGGGTATGCGGCGATTCTGCTACCCGAATAAGAAGATGACGATTTCACTCCTTGGAGGTTGGGACCATAATGGAGATGGCGATTCTATTGCCCGGTGCCCAACGCTATATTGTGTAAAGTGGACATGTTGGGGTATGCGACGATTTTGCTATCCGGATATGCGGCGATTCCGCTACCCGAATAAGGAGATGACGATTTCACTCCTTGGAGATTGGGACCATGATGGGGATGGTGATTCCATTGCCTTGTGCCCAATACTTGCGGCGATTTCGCTTTGGTTGAGAACCAAATTGGTGATGCGGCGATTCCGACACCATAAATAAATGAAAAAATTATTGAACTTGGACAATGTGAGATATAGGATGAACCTAGGAGAAAATGAAAGTTATCATTTTATTTGGTTGCATCATTTATATTTATTTACAAGTATGTAAATATTTGTATGCATAGTTAATTGAAATCTAACTTATGCTTATGGTGTTTTTTTGGACCTGGTGGGTCGAGCTTCTCTCTTGGGTGGCCTTACCCACTGGAAACTATGTTTATAGTTCTCACCCCTCGTTTTTCAGGTCCTTCCGCGAGTGAGGCGGCGGAGCGAGGCGAGGGTTTGGCTTAGTAGATAGCGGCCCTTCCATTTTGGTGTTATGGATAGTTGTACCCCGTATTTTGGACGATGATAGCATAGGGGTTTTTATTAAATGTATACAACTTGTAATTCCATAGCTTTGGAACTTGATGTATGGAATAGGAGTGAAGAAAAAGAAAATTTTGGCATGTATAAATGTGCAAATGTGTTGTAATAGAAGTAGAACTTCTTTATGTTGATGCTTTTCTTGTGCAACTCTTGTACTCCGTTCCTAGTTGGAACATCGTGGAAATGCTTGTGTTGTGACGCCTTGGGCGGGTAGGGGAGACTCTATCCGTTCGGCGGGTCTGGGCACGCGCTCGTGCGGTTTGTCCTTCCACCTACTTGGTGTTAAGGCACGGCGGGGCGTGACAGACTAAGGTGGTTTTAGAGCGTAGAAACGGTCTAGATGGACCTAGGAGACCCTAGGATGGTAAACCATAAGGACCTAGACTCGTGAGAGACGAGGACTTGTGATATGTGGCGAAAGATGAATCAATTGGGTCATGTGTTGATATGCCTCTAATAGGATGTAGAGGTAGATTCAAGGCATGGTTTATTCTCAACCGAGTGTGGTCATGTTGGCGCGCGACAACATAAAATCGAGTGATGAGAATAGGCCCCCTTGTGTAGCTTTCGCCTAATTGAGTTCGAATTTTGAGTGTCGTCTTGTATTGACCTTGAAGGTCGAGGATTTGACCAAGGTTGTTGTGTTTCGAGTGGTGATGGCAATGCACGGGCGAGCTCCTAGGAGGTCTGTGCCGGATGTGCCAACCAATGTACTTGTGCTGCCCAAAGCGCGCATGAATCAGGGAATACGCAACCAGATGGCTGCGTTGGTCGGAGAAATTGTGGATCCACGGATCATGGAAACGTGGATCGATTCCATGGGAACCCTATTTGAGGACTTGTGCGCTCTAGAGCGGAACAAGGTTCATTTTGCCGCACATTGCTTAGAAAAGTCGGCAAGGGTGTGGTGGAAAGAGGTTAAGCAGGACCAGTCTCCTAGCCTCCCTCCCATGACGTGGAAAGAATTTCGAAGATTGGTGTTCTCTGCTTATTTTCGACAGCGAAAAGAGGGAGATTCAGGAAAGGGTCAGAAAGTTGCGGTGAGGAGACCGCACTGTGAGAAAATATGAGAGAGAATTCTCTCACGTTGTAAATTGTATCCCTTACATGGTTCGGGATGACAAGGACACGGCCGATTGCTTCGAGCGAGGATTTCAGCCAGAAATCTTATGGTGTCCACTCGCTCAAGTTCCAAACTTTTGCCGAGGTATTGAACCGGGCCTTGTGGGTGGAGCAAGGCAATGCATTCGCGTGGGAAGAGCGCAAATCTTATGACAAAAAAGGGCGATTGATGGGAAGTTCGGGCAGTCAATCAAGCTCTAGGCGACCCCCGAGACATTTGCAATCGCAATCCCAAACCCCGGAGATGTCTTCTATTCAATCTTTTATGGGGTGTGTTATTTGTGGTGGTTCTCACCAGGCGCGGCAGTGTGTGCTGCGGGCAAAAAAATGCCCTCGATGTAGACAACCGGTGGGTTCGCGGCGGGCGCTAAGTGGCCATAGGTACGCGACCCAGGTTGAGAAGCCTACTGCTACCGACGACGTGGTAGCGGGTATAAATACAGTGGGGACAAGCATATGGGTAGGTGTAGGTACCCAGGCATGCTCGTGTCATGAAAGTGTATAACCTACCAAAACGGATAGGTGATTAGACGGTGCTGGCGAGTTGCTATTGATGAGTAAAGATGAGGGCTCGAGACAGGAATGGAAATGGTGAACTGACTCTCAAGGCAATGTGTGTAACCAATTGCGAGAGCCGAGTCATAGCACTCAAGGACATCGTGGTAGTCCAAGATTTCTAGATGTCGATCCGACGGACCGAATGGTGAAGGTGGAATCAATGTTGCGGGAATAATAAGACGGTCGCCAAGCTCTGGCGAGTGGGTCTAGTCGTACCCCAACCGAGGTGAGAGAATTGTGCTAGTGTACTTGTGCACTTAGGCAAGATTGCCTAGTGCCTGTGTTTTGCATAGAAAAGCATAGTAGCGTAGGACGCTCAAGTATAGGTACGGGTAAAGTACCGGATTTTGTTCAACCGAGAGGGTTGTTGGCAGTAGCACTTGAGCATTATTAAGTGTGAAGGAGGCCCAAGACTGCTCGAAGGGCTGGTGGCTCGCACTAGGTGCTTAGGAGCCGAAAGAGATACGTGTCGCTCGGTAGAGTGTGTTAGTCGTGTGTGACGACGGTGGCGGGTGTTGCTTGGGAACGATCCGTGCCCAGACTATGTGTGGACTGTGGAGCCTGGGGCCGTATGGACAGGCGCAGTCAGCTGTGTGTGACAGCAGCCCGAGACCTGAGGGTATGGCAGAGACTTATGGTCGGGGCGGTAGTCCAAGCGATGACCCGAGAACGTGGGATGCCACGTATGAGACAGTGTGAAGGATAGTACACCGAGGGTGTAGATATAACCCAACCCGGAGACTTGTAGTGGTTCGGGGTCTTGGTTGCTCCTGGCGGGAGTGTGTGTGCGAAGTTCCAAGTAAGGACTCCGCTAAGTGATGATTTGGATCTGTACATGCGAACGAGAGACGTAGCGCAATGATGAGACGAATTTTAGGCTGTAGGCCTACGTAAGAATTCCGGTCTATGGACCATCCGTGATAAACCGAAGTAAGCGGTTTAGTCAATGGCTCTGATAGTAAGAGAGCTTAGGTTATGGACAGGAGGACTGTAGGTAGTGACCAAAGGAGCGAAGGCTCGGTCATACCGCTCACCTAATTGGTGGAGTCACCAACTGCCGAGTCTGGCATTACCGATGAGATGAGATCGGATTTATGAATGGAGTGTTCGTGTGGACTCATCGCGAAAACGACGTGATGTTGACCCGTGGCTGATGAAAGCAGAGTGATGTGCTCTTTATGAGACATTGGAATAGTAAAAGCCACGTGGGGTTTGAGGACTGTGCTCTCGGGTGAACTGGAACTTGGGGATGTGCCGAAATGTGCCATCTCGCCGTAGAGCTGGAGGTCCACGTATGGTAAAGCCAATGTGGTGGCCGATGCGCTCAGTCGAAACTCCGTGGAGAACTTAGCAATTGAGATGACGGGACAAATGCCGTTGATCAAGGAAATGGGCCAATTTGCCTTGGAAGTCGTGGCCCCGGGCGTCCCCACAACACTCATGAATCTCGAGGTTTGGCCGACCTTGTTGGAGCAAATAAAAGAAAAGCAATCCGGAGATCCGGAACTCCAAAATGTGCGAAGTGCTATCGAGAGCGGGCGCGCCGGTGACTTTCACGTGGATTCGAAGGGCGCCATCTGATTTTAAAATCGGTTGTGCGTGCCTAACGTCGAGGAGATTCGTGGGGAGATTTTGAAAGAAGCTCACACTTCTCCCTATGCGATTCATCCGGGCGGCACCAAAATGTATAAGGACCTTAATATGCATTATTGGTGGCCGGGGATGAAGCTTGATGTTGGACGCTTCGTGGCACAATGTTAGTATGCCAACAAGTGAAGGCCGAGCGTCGCTTTTCAGCAGGAAAATTGCAAGGGTTGCCCATTCCAGTTTGGAAGTGGGAGAATATAGCAATGGACTTTGTTGTGGGTCTACCTCGATCGCAAGGTGGCCATGACGCGATTTTGGTGGTGGTGGATCGTTTGACAAAGTCGGCACACTTTTTGCCAATCCACACCACTTGGTCGGGAGACAAACTAGCACAAGTCTACTTGGACGAGATTATGCGGTTGCACGGGGTCCCGACCTCGATAGTTTCAGATCGAGATCCCCGTTTCACATCACATTTTTGGAAAAGCTTGCAAGAAGCTTTGGGTACACGGCTCGATTTCAGTTCAGCATTTCATCCTCAAACTGACGGTCAATCGGAGAGGACAATTCAGATTTTGGAGGATATGCTGCGAGCGTGTGTGTTGGACTTCAAGGGTGCATGGCCTACTTATTTACCGATGGCTGAATTCGCTTATAATAATAGCTATCAATCTAGCATCGGTATGGCACCATTTGAAGCCTTGTACGGAAGGAAATGTCGTTCTCCTATTCATTGGAGTGAGGTTGGCGAGAGAAGGGTCTTAGGACCGGATGTTTTGCGTGAAGCGGAAGAAAATGTCCGCTTGGCACGTGAACGCTTATCTACGGCGCAATCAAGGCAAAAGAGCTATGCGGATAGGCGCCGTCGGGACTTCGAATTCGCGGTAGGAGACCGCGTATTCTTGAAAGTATCACCCATGAGAGGGGTAAAGCGATTTGGGATACGGGGTAAGTTAAGTCCCCGCTACATTGGGCCCTATGAGGTTTTAGAGCGCGTGGGATCTTTGGCGTATCGGCTTGCCCTACCGCCAAAACTTGCGGGGATACACAATATGTTTCATGTATCGACGCTCCGCAAGTATGTGTATGATCCGGCGCATATCCTCGAGTATATGCCTATGGAGCTTCATGAGGATATGACTTACGAGAAATTTTCCTTATGTATCATGGATCGCGAGGTGAAGAAATTGAGGAACCGTAAAATACCTTATGTAAAGGTGCAATGGACGAATCATGACGAGCGCGAAGCTACGTGGGAACTGGAATGCTCAATGAAGGAGCGGTTTCCCTACCTCTTCGCTGATTCCAGCTGAGGTACGATTTTAATTTCGTGGTCGAAACTCTCTTTAAGGGGGGAGGAATGTAGAACACTAAACTTCAGTGTGTTGTACCGAACTTCTACAAATTGTAGAGTTTCGGTGGAAAAGTGGCATGAGAGGCTATGTGAGTGGCTTCGGCCAAGTTTGGGATTTGTACGAGTATTTTCGGCGCAAATGAGGCGCGAAAACGAACTTCGAAAAGTCAAATCTGCCAAACTTGTGAATTCTACAGTGAATTCCGGTATGGATGTGTCCATACCGGTATGGAAGTGATTAGTTCCGGTATGGATTGTGAAATACCGGAATGCGGTGGGAGAATCTGGAAATTCAGTTCTCGGGTTTTGCGGAATTTCTCGTGGCATACCGGAACTAACACCCGTATTCCGGTATGCCAGTGTGGATACCGGAAAACAGAGCTGCGAAATGCCAGTTTTGGTTGGCTGTGTGTAGTGAAATGTGAGGGGGGTAAATTAGTCTTTTCACATGAGTAGGGGTGTATGAAGGGCTGAGACACCCTCCCCTTCTCATTTTCTTTCCCCTCTACTTCTCGTCTCCATCTCCCTCACTTTCTCTCTCTAGAGATCTCTCCAAAGCTTGGAGAAAATGGTGGATTGAGCTTGGAAAATATTTCCAAAGTGGAGAAGAGGCTTCTTGGTGCAAGAAAAAGCTTGGGGAACTCGTGGCTAAGGTGAGTTCCTCATGATTTGGGTTCAAACCTTAGATTTAATCCTTTGTTATGAGATTTTTGGAGACCCTAGGCAATCTAACCCACAAAACGTGGAGATTGACCAAGAAATTTCGGGGTTCTATATGCATGCATATGAAACCTAGGTGAAATGAGGGCTTTTGCCATAGAAGATTCTAAAAATATTTGGACCTTCGGGAATTGCAATTGAGGCATTGGAAATCATGTTAGAACAATTGATTTCAAATATTGAGTTGATTTATGGGTTCGTAATGAGTAACGAACCATTTTCTTGTAGAAGCTTGGGTTGAAGTAAGAACTCAAGGCTTAGTGACCTAGGAGTTCAAGGAATTCAAGACTTGGGAGCTCTTGAGGTGGGTTTGTGTTTACCGAAGTGATTAGGTCACTTCCATGTTTAGGGTAAATAACTATTTGAAATTAAAATGGTGTAAAAGTATGTAACCCTAGAACTTGCATGTTGGCAAAATAAGAATCATGATGAATTGAGCCATGGGCTCATCTTGCATGTTAGTGAATTCAAGTATTTTATTATTAGTTATACTTGTTATGTGATTGCATATATGAATTAGAACCTAGTGTCATGGGACATAGGTTGAAAAGTGCAAATGGAACATAGTGTTATTGAACGTAGGTTGGAACATGAGAATGGAACCTAGTGTTATTGAACATAGGTTGGAATATGAGAATGGAACCTAGTATCATTGAACATAGGTTGGAACACGAGATTGGAACCTAGTGTCATTGAACATAGGTGAGACTTGGTGACTTGAACCTAGGGCCATTGAACTTAGGTTGGCAAGTGTGAAATGTGAACATTGGGGTATGCGACGATTTCGCTACCCCGGGTATGCGACGATTTCGCTACCCGAGCCACGTGATGGCGGAGACGGATTGGGGTATGCGACAATTACGCTATCCCGGGTATGCGGCGATTCCGCTACCCGAATAAGGAGATGACGATTTCACTCATTGGAGGTTGGGACCATGATGGGGATGGCGATTCCATTGCCCGGTGCCCAATGCTATATTGTGTAAAGTGGACATGTTGGGGTATGCGACGATTTCGCTATCCCGGGTATGCGGCGATTCCGCTACCCGAATAAGGAGATGACGATTTCACTCCTTGGAGATTGGGACCATGATGGGGATGGCGATTCCATTGCCCGGTGCCCATTACTTGCGGCGATTCCGCTTTGGTTGAGAACCAAATTGGTGATGCGGCGATTCCGACACCATAAATAAATAAAAAAATTGTTGAACTTGGACAATGTGAGATATAGGATGAACCTAGGAGAAAATAAAAGTTATCATTTTATTTGGTTGCATCCTTTATATTTATTTACAAGCATGTAAATATTTGTATGCATAGTTAATTGAAATCTAACTTATGCTTATGGTGTTTCTTTGGACCTGGTGGGTCGAGCTTTTCTCTTGAGTGGCCTTACCCACTGGGAACTATGTTTATAGTTCTCACCTCACATTTTTCAGGTCCTTCCGCGAGTGAGGCGGTGGAGCGAGGCGAGGGTTTGGCTTAGTAGATAGCGGCCCTTCCATTTTGGTGTTATGGATAGTTGTACCCCGTGTTTTGGACGATGATAGCATAGGGGTTTTTATTAAATATATACAACTTGTAATTTCATAGCTTTGGAACTTGATGTATGGAATAGGAGTGAAGGAAAAAAAAATTTTGGCATGTATAAATGTGCAAATGTGTTGTAATAGAAGTAGAACTTCTTTATGTTGATATTTTCCTTGTGCAACTCTTGTACTCTGTTTCTAGTTGGAACATCGTGAAAATGCTTGTGTTGTGACGCCTTGGGCGGGTAGGGGAGACTCTATCCGTTCGGCGGATCTGGGGCACGCGCTCGTGCGGTTTGTCCTTCCACCTACTTGGTGTTAAGGCACGGCGGGGCGTGACAGAATGGCCATAGGTATGGGCGCATCATGACATCGTTATCTATCTTGCTCGAATGATTTAGTTGGTACTAGAAATGTTAGAAATAGCCAGATAGCTATCAGTTCAATCAATTCCTCATTGAATTCACGCTCTTGTCGGTCGGAAGGCTAGGCTATAAGGAATAGATACCAGATCCGGCACAAGCAAAGCAAAAGCAATAGGGACTGGCATCTTATCATGACCAAATACCTCCAATCTCTACCGTAGGAACCAAAGAAGAATGAGAAGAAGCCCAAAAAAAAGCAAAAAGGAACATAACCTTCGAAACTATGAACAGAATCCATCCATATTGAGGTCCTAATTGTACAGCTTTTTCGGCAGCGAATATATAAAATGTCGTCATCAAATATCTATAATAGCAATAAAAATTGTTGCCACATATTGCCGCAATAGGTCCTGCCGGCTAATGAATCGAACGGCGAGATTTGGGCATTGACACTTTAAGCATAATTTTTTGTGGCGACAACAGTCGCCACGAAAGAATAGAATTTGATGGCAACAATTTATCGCCACCAAATTGTCATATTTCATTGCAACTTTTGTCGCTGTAACAGGTGGTGGCAACAATATTTTGCCACCAAAGTAAAAAATCTGATGGCAATTATTTTTCACCACCAATTGTCAAGATTTGGTGGCAGCTAGTTTTTGCAACCAATGTTTAACTTTAGTTGATAAATATTTGCCGTAACTAAATGTAACATTTGGTGGCAAATATTGGGCTCTCTTAATGTGAAGAATTATTCGACTCGGCCCGATAGTACCCGAATCGAGTGGGTTAGATTAGGTTGATTAGGCTCAACCAAAAGATATAAGTTAATAACTAATTTCTTTTAACTTTTAGGGCTTGTTTTATTTACGGTATGTTTTAAAATGTCTGAAATAGAATGTTAGAATCGTGAAATCATATGTTTGTTTTATCACATGAATAAGATGTGGCAGGAATTAAAATTTTTTGTGAAATCTTATAATCCCTGAAAACATGGGATCTAAAAACCCACCTCCTCCATTGGTAAATTTTTTTAGAAATTTGATTTAAAAAACTAAAATATCCTTGTTCACATTTTATATTTGTTTCAAAATTCTAAATTAAGTATGGGAGATAAATAAAGTTATGAATCTCTAAATTTAGAAATATTTAAATAGATTTTATATTCAAATAGTTATGATTTTATATGATTAATTTAACATAAAATGATACATAATATTGGCCTCTATGGAAAAGATATTGCGTTAATTTTATTAATATAACTGGGTAAAATCTGTGTTGAATCAAAAGCAGAAATAATATATTCCTGTGCTGTGACGCCCCGGACTTCTCAGGGGGTCACCCATCGTAGGACTACTCCCGTCCTAGCACGCTCAACTCTCTCAACCTCTTGGGCCTAGCCACCACCCAAAATGCTTAAGCCGGGTTGAAAGGTTAGCCCTATTATATCTTTTATATAGGACTACTTGGGGTGTCACATGTGCATTCTAAGATATGTACCACATAAAAATATTTACACAAGACAGAAATTTTATTATAAAAATAGATTTCTGAAAAGTTAATTCCTAGTGAGAAATTTAAATTTCGTGAACCAAACAAGACCTAAATGCTAGAGTGGGGATATAATTAACCACAAATGCAAAACAAACAAGGTTTTGTAGACAGTGACTTTTAAGTAGTTGAACCCTAATAAGATCCAAATTTTATAGCTCTTTTTATACTTTAGTAATTCTCTGCTCCTTACACTTCATAGTGTAGACTGCGACTTTATAGTTAACAAACATATTTCTATTTTCAGACTGTTTCGATACATTATATATAATTTCATGGCTAAATTACAAAAAACTTTCCTGTCAATACCCGCTTTTTCACTTTTTCCTCCTGTCATTCAAAAATCTACACTTTGCCTCCTTAAAAAATAAAAAATATTCACTTCGCCCCCCGCCGTCAGTGTTCCGTTAGGGTTCCGTTTATATCTTATTTTTTATACCCAAAATACCTCTGAAATCTTCATCCATGCCCACACATATGCCCTAGGCCGCCGCCTCGCCCTCGGCCGCCTCCTCGCCCTCGGCCGCCTCGCCCTCGCACGACGTCGGTGTTGGGGTCAAGAGAGGCGTGGGCGAGGGTGCGGAATGCGGGATGAGCAAGATTGGAGATGAGGAGATGAAGAAGATGAGGGCATTTTGGTCATTTTGTCACACCGTACCCCTTTGTGAATATTTTTTATTTTTTAAGGAGACAAAATGTAGGTTTTTGAATGACAAGGAAAAAAAAGTAAAAAAGCGGGTATTGACAGGGGAGTTTTATGTAATTTAGCCTAATTTCATAGAATTTTCTAGTAACTTAAAAAAATTAGCCGGTAAAGAGTTCAAACTAAAGGAAAAAAAAAAAAAAAAAAAAAAAAAACACTAGCCTTCACCATTATAGAGTTTGAAATTCTAAGAACTAGCTGCAGGAAATCAAGTGAATCAAGATAGTGGATTGTGAACCATGTGCGGATTCAATTCCCGTCATTCGCCCATCACATTATTTCAAATTCCAAAAATTCAATTTTTTTATATTCCTATTTACGGCGATGAAGAATAAAATTATCTCTATATTTTTTCCGTTTCCTACTTCTTCCAAACAAAAGATAACCCTAAGGGGTTGTCGGTTCTTTTTTTTTTTCCCCAATTGGGGGGCTCTCCCCTCACCACCTCCATGGAGATGGTCTACAGGGTTCATAACTATTTTTCTTAATCTAAAAAACTAGCTACTAAAACAGCCGTCAGGGAGCTCAAAATTCAAAAAAGTAGCGTTTAGACATTGTCATGCTTCTTTTTAGCCTATTTAAGCTCTATTTAAAAACATCAAGTTCTTAAAAGTACGCAACTATTATTTCTTACATCATCTTCTCTGCATCTCAACTACTATGAATTATGGATGACAACAAGCATACACTTCTTTTGAGGAGAAGAGAAGAGAAGAAATATGAGTTCGAAAACTTCATTCTTCCAACAATAAATGGGAATGGAACATCAGAAAGAAGACACATCCATACATCCATTTCTACTGGTTTAATGTAGGTTCAGAAGTTCTTGAAAGCCGTAAGAAATAATGCAAGAGGGAGTTTTGAATGAAAATTCATGTCTTTAAAGTGCTGGTCAAAGTTTGAAAGATAAAATAGTTCTTTCTGATACGAAATATGTCACTATGGAGAAACAAGTAATTATGTTTTTATTTATCTTATCTAAAAATACAAGTGATCGTATTATATATGAACATTTTCAAAAAAGCGGTAAAATAGTAAGTCATCATTTTCGAGTAGTACCAAAGGAAATTCAACGATCATCAGCCATCACTTCATTGAATATCACATGCAACAGAAAAATTTTACCTTATTTTGACATATTATGAATTTCTCATTTGTTTTGATTCAATTCAATGACCATTGCAACTCGTGAATAAATATTTTTTTTACTTTTACAATAGATTGGTCGATTGTAGTGTGTCGGTATCCTTAGGTATCGTTTGGTCCGAGAATAAATTATTTTTGATTATTTCTAGTATAGATACAACTCCTGGAATAAGCAGGAGCTAGACCAGCTTTGTATTTGGATAAGAATTGGATTATTCTCAAAAAAAAATTTAAAAGAAATAGTGTTTTCATAATTAAATTGAAATAGTGCAAATAAAAGTAATAAATTATTATATTTTAATCCGGGTCAAACTGGCCAACACGAGCGTTTTCGGCTATGACCTAGTTAATAAAGCGCTCTGGTTCAACACTTTGAACCATTTAAGTCAAAGAACTGCTTTGAACCATTCTGAGTCGACAATTCAATCAGCAAATGGCAATCTGACTTTAAAGAAACCGGCTTGATATGATTAAATTTTGCTGATTTTATTTTATGTTATATAAATAAAACTTGAAAACTTGTATTTACTTAATATGGTCTAAAAATCAGTATTTTATAATTAAATATATTACTAAATTTATATATATATATATATATAAATATAATAATAATTAAATATTATGATGTCATGCTAAGGAGTCACTAGTTTAACCAATGATTGAACCATTTGTTGAACCAGTAATCTTTAACCTAGTAATATATATATATATATAAAATTGAACTCTCATGCTTTTAAAAACAGCAAGTCATTAGTGTTTGTAATTTTTCGGCCTTGGAATGAAGATATATAGGATTAGGATAGTAGTATCTTAGGGTTGAGTGGGTGGTTGGTGAATAGTATAATCTAAGGAATAAAATTGGTCAAATGGATAGATCTAACGGTAAAAAAAAAATTACAAGCAATTGATGCTTTTAAAAAACCATGACTCTATATATATATATATTTACAAATTGTTACTACTTAGATTTTAGGTCAATCAAATGTAAATAGACTATTTTGTAAATTTCAGTTATAAGATTAAGATTCTATTTTTTTTAAATTTTATTCCATTTTTTATCTAATAGTAGCGCTGACAATTTAATTTGATATAATTTGATATAATTTGATATTTGTAAGCCAGCTCATGTTCGGCTCATTATTAAACAAGCCTAATACAAACTGAATTTTTCGGCTCGATATTTTAACGAGCCAACTCGTGTTCAGCTCGTTGACAGCCCTAGCAGGGTATAAAATGTATACCCCTTTTGGGGTGTATAAGTTGCATTCATCATTGATTCTCAAACTAAAAAACACGTGACACTTTAGTTCTCAAACTTTAATTTATTATAATTTCTAAGCCAACTTTTTCGAATTATTGTTCCATAACCAAATTTTGTTGACTAAATATTAATAAATTATTAATATAAAAGTAATGCATTATCTCGATTATTGTCGACTCATCAATCACCAATACTTCCACATTGCTGCTGAAAAATTATTAATATTTACCCATCTAAATTGGATTATATGACTCGATAACAAAAATTCAAAAAAATTTAAGCAAAAAATTACAACAAATTAAAATTTAAAGACCGAAATGTCACACCCCTCACGGTTCAAGAACCAAAAGTCTAATTTATCCTGGAAAACATATTGGAAACAATAACCCAATGCATCTGTTTTCTCAGAAAAACATAAAAGATCAAAGAAAAAGAAAACGCAATCCCTTGCTCCTTACATTATAATATATCATTTATACACCAAACTGCAGCAAAACAAGAATCATGGGGGCTCCATGAACAGAGTGATACATTGAACAGGTTATCAATCCAACAACTGCGAATGGTATGAAGCCCAAGTCCGGTTCACAATTCCACTACTACGGCGCACTGTATTTGTTTCAGCTTTTTTTTTAGCTAAATTACAAAAAACCTTCCTGTCAATATCCGCTTTTTCACTTTTCCTTTCTGTCATTTAAAAATCTATACTTTGCTCCCTTAAAAAATAAAAAATATTCACTTCGCCCCCAGCCGTCAGTATTCCGTTAGGGTACCGTTTATATCTTATTTTTTATACCCAAAATACTTTTGAAACCCTCATCCATGCCCACACATATGCCCTAGGCCGCCGCCTCGCTCTCAGCCGCCTCGCCCTCTCGCATGAAGTCGGAGTTGGGGTCAAAGAGAGGCGTGGGCGAGAGTGCGGGATGAGCAAGATTAGGGAGGAGGAGATGAAAAAGATGAAGGCATTTTGATTATTTTGTCACACCGTACCCCCTGTGAATATTTTTTATTTTTTAAGGAAGCAAAATATAAATTTTTGAATGACAGGAGGAATAGTGAGAAAGCGGGTATTGACAGAGGGTTTTATGTAATTTAGCCTTTTTCTTTTTCTTTTTTTTACCCTCCTTGTTTTCTATAGGTATTTCTTTTTCTTTTTCTTTTTTTTTTTCCCCTTTTGGTCTGTTTGATGGTACCTGGACTACTATATGTAATTAGCGTTGAAATGAGAGAGAGTATGAGCCGGTGTTTGGGTCTTTCACAGCTTTGAAGTTGTCGATGCTCATTCCGAATCGCCCCAAAACTGAGTTTCCCATCTCTTTTAGTTTTGCTGCAGCAAAATTGAATAAATATTGTTAGATTATCCACAATTAAGAGTCGCAGCGACTATTTTGAAAGCTTGTTTGTGAGAATTATTATCCTCGCAGAATAGTAAAACCGAAATTATGCCTAATTATATACCAATCATCTCCTCCTTCATCTTCTCTCTCTTTTCAGCTGCTAATGGCTCAAGACGTTGCAATGATTTCCTTGCTGTTGGCTTAAATGACCAGCATCCTGCTCTGTGACGGAAGGCCATATTGGGCCGAGTCATGTTCGAAATGGCATGAGGCTGGGTGGACCGAGTCATGTTCGAAGTGGCGTGAGGCTGGTGGGGCCGAGTCACAATCGAGACCCGTGGGCGCTGTATCCGTACGCTTTAAGTGAATTTGTTGCGTATTTCTAACAGCTCGAGCTTTTGGGATTAATGGTTAGCGCCAACGATCCGACACTTGCTTGGTCATTTGAAGGTTCCAGCTCGATTACTTTTTTCATATCTGCATTAAAATTTGATAGCAGGTTAAATAAGGAACTATGGCAAATAACTTATTTGAAACATTTTCACATGAAATAAAGAGCAGGTCATTTGCAAGGAAAGAGCATAGTAAATGACCCAATCGATTCAAAACAAATGAATCAACTGATATATCCAGAAGTTCAAACTGACCAGCAATAGCTTCTTCATAATGTTCGAGCTTCTCATGTGCTTCTGCCCTCCTAAGTAGTGCTTTCAAATATGAAGGATTCAACTCCAGCGCCTTTGTGCATTCCTTTAGGGGGCGTTTGGATTGACGAATTTTTAGATTCAACGTAACTCAAGTGCAGAGGTGTTTGAGTTTTCCTGAAGTGTGATTATTTTTCCGTTGTTTGTTTTGACGTAATTTGTATAGTCTGAAAGTTAAATTCAATCACTTCTTCTGTTTGTTTTGGGGTAACTTGATACTGGTGAAATTAATTTTTTGAATTACATTGTTTGTTTTGATATAAGTAAGTGGATTCTATTACATCCTGAATATAATGGTAAACTTATTCTATAAAATTCAACCTATTAAATAATTAAAAAATTTATTATTATTTAAAGATAATGCTAATTTATTATAAATGAGGTAATTTTAACTTATTGTAAAGGAAGTAGAGTTTAGGTTATACTATTTAATAAATTTTTTAGAGAAAGTTGAGTGTGCTGGAAGTCGAGTTCGGCATTCTAGAGGGGGAAGTCAAGAGTAGGTGAAGTGGAGGTCTAAAGTAACTAGAGTTACACTATTTTTTTGACTTACACCAAAACAAACATTGGAGGTGATGGAACTTGAGTTCCACTCTCCCACTTACACCAAACCAAACGGGCTTGTTTCATCATATTTACCCTGTAACAACACAATAAACAAATCAGTATTCCTCGAAGTCTTGCAAGTTAATGGACCAAATCATTAAATTTCAAATGGCTATGGAGAAGACAGGAAAAAGTATTGCTTTCGGTAAAGGTTCCTGTTTGTTTTGTCGTAAGTAGAGAGGGGTGAATCGGTTGTGGGCCGTAGACGGCCACTTCCGCTGTTTGGTTCACCGTAATCTTACTACAGCCGAAACTTAGGTTTCCCAAAACAGCATAATTGACTTCGGCCCAAGGTTCGGCCCAAAACAACGTAATCTATTTTGGCCCACCCTGGGCCTAAGTCAATTACGGAAAAGAGAAGAGAGAAAAAAAAAAAAAAAAAATTATAAAAGGAAATTTATTTTCGGAATAGGATTACCACCCCTCATCTAAATATATTTGATTGTTATACTAATTTCTCTTTTTTTTTAGTTTGCATATTTGAAATATAATGAAAATTGTTTAGTTAAGTTTTAGTTTTTTTTCAAAAAAAACTTAGTTTGCACATTTGAAATGCTATGGAAAATTGATTAGTTGAGTGTTAATATCTCTTTTCCTCTAGAATTTTATTATTGCATTACTATAATTTATGTAGAAAAAAAATTAATTTAGCCGCTTTAAATTACATTTTTTAATTATATAGGGATACAATTATAATATTTTTCCTATTTATTATACTATAATTTATTATTTATCAAATTATATAAGAGGCAACAATGTCATATGAGTAGAGAGCTATATACAAGATAAGTTTGCCGAGGGAGTGGGGAAACAACAGTTTTCGATGAAATAAACAAAGGAAGCGGGGGGCTTTAATTTTTACGACATTGGCTTCCTATCAAACAAGCAACAGAACTTGAAAAACTTCACTTCCACAGCTACAGAAAACAAACTACAGAGAAGAAGAAATTTCCGCCTGAACTCTAGTTCAACCAAAAGTCCAATTCAACCTAAACTTCACCTTCGGTGAAACAAACAGGCCCCTAAGCGAATTTTAATAGAGGCTCGAAACACAACTAAAAGCGTCTCACATACAAAGTGTAATACCAAGCTCCAATTACAACAATTGAGTTTTGGTGAAACGACTCCTTAAAGAATTTGCAAGTCTTAATAGAATTTAGTTATAATTTCTAAGACCAAATATAAGAGTTTTGTAATTATTGAAAGTTCTAACTATGTATCCAGCCAATCAGAATAATTAAATAAAATATTTATTTAATGGGCTGAATGATCTCGAAACTTAAAGAAAGTTGATCTATTTGACTGAAAATAATAATTAGAGATTGTTCTTAAAGTTTCATCATGATCTAAACACCGAATGATTTAAAATGAGGTTTAAATATAATTGCAGGTATTGCTCCGTAAAAATACAGCGTGTGAAAAGTATCTTCCAAAAATTAAAATAAAAATGATGATGATGATTATGGGCCTTAGGTATCAAATTTGGACTGATATTTAAAAGAAGGCGTATGGGCTAAATAGGACTAATATCTAATTATTCAAAAGTTGAGAGGCTTCAACGTAAAAATGCCTTCAAACTTACCCAACCAGCCACAACTGCCTCCTTGACCGCCTCATCACCCGTATATAAATCCTATTTCCACTGCCATTATCCGTTTTCGTCGCTTTTTCTTATGTTTACCAATTTCTCCCCACTATGCTTTTGTGTTCATATGAAATAATCTAGTTGTGTTAAATATAAAATATATATAAACACCGTTCTTTAAAACCTTAAGTTTTTAGAGTACAACGGTTGTTTCACATGGTATCAGAACAGGAGGTTCTGAGTTCGAGTCACGTCAAGCTCCTAGCATTATTAATTTCCTCCCATTTAATTCAAGTCCACGTCATAGGCCTTGCAAAAAACCTCGAGCCCAGACGTGAGGGGGAGTGTTAAATATAAAAATATATAAACACCGTTCTTTAACAGCTTAAGCTTTTAGAATATAACGATTGTTTCACAAGTTGGGAGTCTCTAAATCCAATCCAAGCCTTTCAAGAAGTTAAGCTTTTAGCTCCCGTTTGGTTGGGGGTTAAGGGGGGGATAAGGGGTTATCCCCCCCCTTATCCCCAAACAAGAATTTTGGGGGGTGGGGTTTGTTAACCCCACCCCTAACGGGTTATCCTGGGAAAACCCGTTAGGGGTGGGGTTTGTTAACCCCACCCCACCCCGGGAATAGGTGTGGGAATAGCTCACATTTTTTTTTTTTTTAATTTACATTTAAATTTAAATTTTAAATTTTAAAAATTTATAATTTGGAATCTCAAAATTAAGAATTAAAATTTTAAATTCGAAAATTGAAAGATCTAAATTTTAAAATTTTAAAATTTAAATTTAAATTTTAAATTTTAAATTTTAAATTTAAATTTTTAAATTTAAAATTTGATATTTGATATTTTTAAATTTAGATTTGATCTTAAATTTAAAATTTAAAATTTAAAATTTAGAACTTTCAATTTTCGAATTTGAGATTTAAAAATTTTAATATTAATTTTGTATTTTTGAAATTTAAGAGTTATCTATTTAAATTTAAAATTTTAAATATGAAATAAAAAAATTAAATTCAAATATAATAATTGGGGCGAAATTATTATTTTCTATTTATAACTACTCACTATTCTTCTTATTCCATCTTATCTATCCAAACGCTATTTTTCTTAATTCCGGGAACAACTCAATTATCATCCAAACGCAAAATTGATCTATTCCAGGCTTAACCCTGAACTTAACCCTATTCCTGGAATAACTAGTTCTTACTTAACTCCGAACCAAACGAAGCCTTAAAATATAACGATTGTTTCACAAGTTGGGAGCCTCTAAATCCAATCCAAGCCTTTCAAGAAGTTTATCTCATTCCTAGGCTAAGAAGGATATTTTGGGGAACCACACGAGACACCCTAACAGCATATCTTTAACTAAGGTACGTAGTAGAAGCTCTCCGGTAGTGGTTTGATCTTACTCTATGTCTAATAGCATTATTTTGAGCTAGTTTCCTCCTTTGATTCCATGATTTTTGTCGTTATTGTTGCTTTAGCATGCTTAATATCTCTATCGATATTGCTTATTGTCTATCTTGGGAGCGGGCATTTCTCTTGAGCTAAGCTTGCTTGTTGTATAGTAACAGAGCAAAGTATTTTATGAATCATCATTCCTCCATTACCTGCTTACTCGTTGTAGCATCTTCTTATTAAAAGTCTTAATTGAGATGATTTATTGATTAGTTTGAACATGAGCATATAACCACAGCTTGCAAAATGAGATATTGGTTAAAAACATTTTGGGTTGTGATTGTGGCAACTAGGTAACCAGTTCCAGCTCTATCCATGATAGCAAGCTTAGAACAGGTCTTAATGGCAGGTCAATAAGATTCAGTAATAACGAAAAAGTTGTTCTAATCTAATATTTAATGCAAACGACCCTATATTCGGGTTCATGTTTATGACACATATTCCTGTTGTATGCAGAGGCATAATAGTTCGTATACTACAGTAATTCATTTTGGTGAATAAATCTTGCTTAAGTTGATAGCATTGTACAGTTTTTACTTCTATTATGTCTTCTATTAGACCTAGTGAGTTCAGTTCACCTCTTTTGATAGAGGCACCAACTAAGAACTATTGTATATGTTTCTCACTCCTCTTATATTTTGCTTTCACTAAGGTGAACTATTGTATGCGTTTGAAACCGTCAAAACTAGATAATTTTAAGTTTTGTTATTAATATTTTGGGAATGAAGAGTAATGTATTAAAAACTAAAACTCTAAATAACATTTTTGTATGTGTAACCTACTTAGGGGGTGTTTGGCCAAGCTTTTTAAAAGTGATTCTGAGCCCAAAAGTGATTTTGGGCTCAGTAGAGCGTTTGGCAATGGAAGTTTCAAAATCTGATTCTGTTTTTCAGAATCAGAAAACTGATTTTTTCAACCTCCAGAATCAGAAGCAGAAAAAAGCTGCTTCTCCAAAACTGATTCCCGCAAAAACAGTTTTCTCACTTAAAATTTTTTATTCAAATACCAAAACTACCCCTAAACAAACAATATAATTCTACTCTACCCTTTTATTCAATTAATACTTCCAACAACCCTCTTCTCTCTCCCTTTTACCACAGCCATCCTCTCTCTCCAAAGAAAATTTTTTTCACTTTCCTCTCTTCTCTTCTCCATCTCTCTTCCTTCTTCCTCTCCCGCGAAACCTTTCTCTCCGGCGAATCTTTTCTTTCCGGTGAACCTCCTCTCCGGCGAACCTCCAAAGAAGGTACTCTCTTCTCTATCTTTTTCTTTTTTTTCTTTTTTTTTCCATATTTCACTCTCTCCCTCTGTCTGTCTTTCCCCATCGCTCGGAGATCTGGCCGGATCCGCGCCGGCGGGATCCATATTTGCCGGATCCGGCAGGATCCGCACCGGATCCGCGATCCTATGGATCGGTATTTGCCGGATCCGGCAGGATCCGCACCGGATCCGCGATCCTATGGATCGGTATTTGCCGGATCCGACCCCGGATCCGGCAAGTAAAATATATTTTTTTTCTAAAATAATATTTTAAAATTTGATTGTTTGTTGTTGCAGCCTTTTTTGATCCAAGCCAGCGGGATCCAAGCCAGCGGGATCAAGCCGCAGACCAACTTGCATTGTTGCAATTTTTTTGATCTTTAAAACTTAGAAAATGTGTGTTTGATTGTTTGATTAGTTTGTAGTGTGTAATGCTTAAAAATTTTATTTAGTTTGTAGTATTGTGTAGTTTGTATGTAATGTTTAAAAATTTTATTTAGTTTGTAGTATTGTGTAGTTTGTATGTGATGTTTCGATTATTTATTTAGTTTGTAGTATGGATGTTTCAATTATTTACCAAAATTTATAATATACAATGTTTCAAATATTTATTAAGTTGCTTGTATCTTTTAACACATAATTTGTTTACTAGAAAGTTAAAAGATGAATCCATCATAAGAAGAACCATCTACACATAATTTATCATTATATACTTTTATTATATTAAATAGTTACTGATAATTTAAAATATTGGCATGTAGTATTAATTAGTTTTAAAAATGACTATTGTTAAACAGCATTACAAAATCACTTCAGCAAAAAAATTTGTCAAACAGCTTTCTAAAAAATCACTTCAGCAAAATCACTTTTCTATCAGACTCAACCAAACACTCTACAGCTTTTAACAAAAATCACTTTTTCAAACCAAAATCACTTCTTCAGAAATCACTTTTTCACAAGCTAGACCAAACGGGCCCTTAGACTTTACCACAAAAGTGTATTAATATTTTTATTGTATCATATAAATTATAAGTTCAAACAGGCTGCTTGTGTTCTAACGCCTTGTATGTGCGAGGAAAACTCTGGTCATGCGACAAATCTATTGCGTGCCTAGTTGACCTTCCACGATGAGGCGTGACACAAATTCATCATAAAGATGAGTGGATTACTCAATGTGTGTGTGTGCGCGCGTGTATATATA
Organism: Puya raimondii; assembly: GCA_016920855.1. NCBI lineage: Eukaryota > Viridiplantae > Streptophyta > Magnoliopsida > Poales > Bromeliaceae > Puya > Puya raimondii. Next base: position 141,438,132 of record JABWPP010000050.1, read on the forward strand.
TCTATATCTATCTATCTATCTTTATCTATCTATCTATCTATATATATATATATATATATATATATATATATTCATATATATATATATATGTATTATATATATATATATATATTCATATATATATATATATATATATATATATGTATTATTATATATATATATATATCATATATATATATATATATATATATATATATATATATATATATATATATATATATATATATGTATTATATATATATATATATATATGTATATATATATATATATATATATATATATATATATATATATATATATATATTATATATATATATATATATGTATTATATATATATATAATATATATATATATATATAAATAGAGTCCGGCTGGTATACTATCGGTAGCACGGAGGCCTCCATGCTACCAAGTTGTTTTCAATGATGCGGCTTCCGAATCGACGATCAGCTCCGTTAGACTTGATCTACACTACTGAAAGTATTTAGAAACTAAATTTCATAATTTTTCGACTTCATTACCTATCAAACGAGTAGTCTAAAAATGAACGGCTGAAAATAAAAATCTCATAAAAAATGATGAGAAAAGACTTGAATCTAAGATCAGAGGTACTGATCTTACTTTAAATAGTGAAAAAAAATTTCTATAAAAAATTAATTAGATTTGGATTGTTTTACACCGTTAACCATTAAAATTATCAATTTTTAGACCTTTTGATCACTTACCAAATAATGTCGAAAAATTATGAAATTTAGTTTCCAAATACTTTTAATAGTGTAGATCAAGTCAAACGGAGCCGATCGTTGATTTGGAAGCCGCATCATTGAAAACAACTTGGTAGCACGGACGACTCCGTGCTACCGATAGTATACCAGCCTTGCTCTATATATATATATATAATTGAGCTGGAATACTATTAATAGTATTTGGGCTCTTTTGCTATCGAATTTTTAACCCTTGGATAAAAAATTGTAGGGTTAGGATGATAGTGGTCCCCTAGGGTTTAGTGGTGGTCCCCCTAGGGTTGAGTGAATGGTTGGTTGAATAGTATGATCTAAAGGTTGAAATTAATTAAAGTGTAGATCTAACGGCTAAAAAATCGATAGCAAAAGAACCTAAATACTATTAATAGTATTCCAGCTCAACTATATATATATATATAAAGTCCGGCTACTATACTCTTATGAGTATAGAACCCTTTGTACTCATAAGTTTTTTGCCGTTAGATCTACCCTCTTGACCATTTTCGCCCGTTAGATCATACTATTCAACCAACCACCCACTCAACCCTAAGGGACCACTATCATCCTGACCGCACATCCCTCCATCTAACGGTCAAAAACTTTTGAGTACAAAGAAGTCTATACTCATAAAAGTATAGTAGCCGGACTCTCTCTCTCTCTCTCTCTCTATATATATATATATATGAATATGAATATGTGTGCGCGAATGTGCGGACGTGTTTGTATTTGCACGTGCCCGACTCGTGTGTGTGCGTGCATGTGCGAGTACATGTGTGTATGCGTGTGCGCATGTAGCACACATGTTTGTGTATTGCACATGCACAACTCTGTGTAAGAGAGGGGGGTTGATCTTCCTCTACATAAAGAGGAGCAAAGTTCACTCATAATCACAAATTTATTCTCACAATTCAGCATAGTCAAGCAACTCAGACTCAGTTTGGATGTCGGAATAAGATATCCAATAATAACTTATTCCGTATAAAGATTTTCTTGTGTGATTGAAAGTTAGCTATTTGACTTTTGCTCCTTGAACAGTCTTACAATCTATGACTTGGTAAGATAGTACATTTCGCCTCGGAGGTGATTTATCTTATGTCAAAAAAAATGACTTGAAGATCAAATATGATATCAATTCTAAACATTCGATCACACTCATCAAAACTACATGCTTCTTGAGTAAGGCCCTATTTGGATACATGAATATTTTATTTTGAATATACCTTTGATTTATTCAAGAAGTCGTAGTATTTGGTAGATGAGAAATATAATCAAAGGTCTAAAATGAAAAAACATATTCCACTTTCTAGTCAATTTTTTTGAATAAGATAAATCATCTTATAGGTAAGATATGTTATCCTACCAAAGCATGGATGACAAGACCTCTCAAGGAGCAAAAAATCAAACTTTTTGCCTCCAATCATACAAGAAAAAGTTAATGCCAAATAATTTATTCAAGGATAACTTATTCCCACATCCAAACAGGGCTTAAATTGAAAGAATATGCTGAATTAGATATTCATGCATCCAAACAGGGCCTAAATATATGAAATTTACCTATCATCAAATCTAACATAAATCACTAGTCCAAGAAAAGTATCACGGCTACTCCCAATAGCTATTCTGAGTTTTGATTAATGCCCTGTTTGGATGTCGAATAAGTTATCGATGGATAACTTATCCCGTATGAGGATTTTCTAGTATGATTGTAAGTAATGAGTTTGATTGATATTCATGTACCCAAACAGGGCCTAAAGGAGTTGTTCATATACACATTTGAGCAAATGCAATCTCTAAACTTACAAAAATACCAATTTCAGTTCTAACCTAGAAAACCTACATAACAAAAATTGATAACAAGAGAATACACCATAATGTCTAACTAGGTTTTCCAAGATTACTATGAATTCTAATATTTCCTTCGATTCAGCTTTTAACTTTCATTAGCGAACTCTCGTGAAAACTTTGAAAAGAAATTGTCAGAAACACGAGAAATTGTTAAATAAACAAGAATTTAACTGAAAATGAAATAAAAACCAGGAGTTAAAACTTTCTTGAAACCTAATCACTAAGGCACCTGAGCATTTGCTGATAATTAAATCCTGACTATGATAAACTCCCACACAAATTCAACCTGTAAACATTAAAATCTTACCCCAACGATTAATTTGGATCAAATGCTAATTTAAGATTGAAGTCGATCAATTTTCTAAAGATAGTATGGGCATGGAATGCAATATGTTGCCGGATGGCATGAGTAGTAAATGCAGATTGCAGGGCTAAGTTGGCAATCACTACAAGAGTGGCTCAATCCAATTTAAGAAACAGATGAGGTATGTAGCCAAAAACTCAATTCATGAGATGATATACTTTAAAGGCTCTCTACTATACTCTAACCCGTTTGGTTCGGGGATAAGCGAGAACTAGCTACACCACGGATAGGTACAAGTGTGAAGATAAGAAAAAAAAATGTTTGGATGAAAATTGGGTTATACCCGGTGATAAGAAAAATAGCGTTTGGATAGATGATATGAAATAAGAGGGATAGTGGGTAGTTATATATAGAAAATGGAGGTATAGGTAGGGATAGTTATACCCGCTTATTCCAGATACCGAAAACTACTATTCTCGGTCAAAAAAATTGTGTTTGGGTATGTATAAAGGGGGGGATAAGGCCTTATACCCGGCCTTATCCCCGATCCAAACAGGCCCTAAAGGCTCTCTCTACAAGCCTACAACAACAAATAGTCCCTTGGCATTTCTGATGTTAAATGCATAAACAAGAAAAAAAAACAAAAAGGAACAGTAGAATACAAGCAAAAACAGTTTCATGAGTAGAAATTTTTTTAACTTTTCCTAAAGTAAAAAACTCCATAAAGCTAAAATGGCAAACTAACAGATAAAATGTATTATTATTATCAAGGTTTATTGCTATGTAAAAATCATCTCTAGCCTTCTCTATTGAGCATATTTGGTACTAGTTACCATCTATAAGCGTTAACTGTCATACTACTAAAAAGAGATGAATATACCTAGCAAACAAGAAGTTTGACATACCAGTTTTGAGAAGCATATATATGGCTCGGTTTGCATGACACATGGAACGAATTTCTTCTGATGATTGCACTTCAGAAGCAATCTGTAAAGCAATTTCATATTGTGACAGTGCATCATCATACTTGCCCGCACTGAAAACTTTGTTCCCTTCCGCTTTAGCATCATCTGCTTGATTTAAAGCTTTCTGACATAACAAGTAAAAGGGTAAAAAGTTTACAAAGGCTCAATGCTCCTATAAGTTACAAATAATTGGAGAAGAATTGGTATAACAGGTTGAAGGATTTCATGTGCAGCCTTGATAATTTTGAGGAACTAGGAAGAAGCATTCAAATTCTATATATTCAGAAGATAATATAAATGAGCAAAACAAAATATAGCAGCAGCAACACATTTTTCTTCCCATAATCTCTGTTGGTTTGGACATTAAAGATTCAGAACATGAAAATAATCGTAAAGCCACCTTAAATTTGACAAGAGTCTATATGGAACCACTAGGGGCTGACGAAACATGCCAATCATCCCTACTCCACTGTCCCAGCATCTTCAGTACAATTTCCTTTCTCAGAAAATGGGTTCGTTGGCTGTAATCAATGCATGGATTGAGATGGAGCACATCCAACACTGACTAAGCCATCCAATTAGGTTTTTAGAGGGTGTAAGTGAGCATAAGACTCGTATTGTCTACGAAAGGAGAGCCCTCCATCTAAGATGGACCATAGTTGACCTCACAACAAAACCACAGCAGCACGAGTTTTTTAAGGGATGAGGATGCGGGTTTGGTCTGACAAGTCTCATATGAAATAGCAGCACACTGCCAACTTGTGCGATAAGTGACATAATGCATGTTCACCAACACACGCACACAAAAATTGTCAGTGTAAGAAACACTAAGAACAGCTTTTCTTCCTAGCAGTTAGATACTCAAGAACTTCAATGACATTCATGTAGTAGAAGTTCGTTCAACAAGCAACGAGCACTATCTATGCTTCATGGACTCATCTTGAACTCACTTTAATCATTGCACATTTTTGTTTCCCCTACTATATAAGTTTGAGACGAAAAATAACTTGTTATAAAACTAAATTTTCATAACAATAGAAGCTCCATACGATCAATATGCTCAATACGCAAGGTTAAGATCCCAAGGCCCTCAAATGCATCATATGGTTAAAAAAAAAAAAGTAATGTTAATTCAAGTCCACGAAGCAAATTTCAGGCTGTCAATTTGCATATCATTATGAATATCCATAAAAGCTTCAAAGATGCGCTAGCCATGACAGAGAAGCAACATTAATGAGAGAGGTAGCTTAAAAGGCAATTTTTCTTCAACTCCTAAAGATCTTCCTAACTCATCAGATCAACAAAGAAAAACTTTCATCATCTAACAAAGACATAGTCATGCTAGTACTAGATTTAAAAACGAAAAATAAGTCTTAGAGTATGGAGTAGAATAGGTGGCTAGGTGGAGCAAGACGAATAGCCCTAACGGCATTCATTCGAAACTCGCTAGCATGTTACACACCCCTTAAAACAATAGAATGTATTAACTCTTTCCACCTTGGCATGCAAACTCCAAAACCAAATTCCCTCTACTCCCAACCCCGCTCTACCCTTCTTGTTGCCATGTCCACTCTAAATCCTTAGAAACCAAAAAAGAAAAAAAAAGTTCCATAAACAGCCTAAATCAGAGAAGAGGATACGATACGTTTGACAAGAACGGAGCCATTGTGCGGCTCACAGTGGCCATGGGCCCCCCCTCAACTGCTGAAAATTTTATATAAGTCCTTTGTAGCAAAAATCAAAATATTACAAATTTTTAGGTTTTAGTGAGGGAGCCAAATTGAAAAAAAAAAATTCACAAAACTTGTGCTCCCAATCTTCCCCTCCACCACCTCGGCCCTTCCTCTCCACTGCCTCTAGTCCTACTCCTCCTTGAGCACATCGTCACCGACAAACTCCTTTCCTAACTATACGAGGTCGAATTTTTCTCTGCCAAACCTAAATCTTGGTCCCCCCAAATCTTAATTCCTGGCTTTGTACCTAAAGTTACATAACAATTTTTGTGAATCTTAAAGCAAGCTCAAGTGTTATCTAACGGCTCATACCCCACTATCATACGATTTTCTTCCTTTTTTTCATCTCTTTCTCTCTCTTTCCTAAGGGATGTTGCTAAAACTATTCCAGCACAACATTGATGTCAAAGCGAAAGCCAAACAATTAGTGTTAGATCTAAAAAAACCTGAGCAATCTCTAATTAATTGCATTTAGAGCCAATTGAATGAGATCAACAATTTAACAATACTTATACCTCGCGCATCTGCTCATCAGTGAGAGCATCCTCGAAGGATTCTCCATCCTCTTCGATCACAACCATCTCTCTTTTCCTGTTAAAAAGGGGGGGAAAAAATGATTCAAATTGGAGATTTCAACACCGAAAAACGAAGGGAAAAAATGGGGGATTTGGATTCAAACCGCTAAGGATGAACAAACGGATTACGATTTTGGTTCTACGAGTAAATTCTTGGAGGAGGAGAAATGAAAAGCCACGATCGATCCTTGCCGAGGGTTTTGCACTTTGTAGAGGCTTCTGAGCCCGGACTATTTTGCTTTTAGCCCGCTTAACATCTTTTTATTTTATTAATGAACCTATTAAACTACAAAAGCTAAAATAATCTTTTATTTGTACACATGGGCACGCGTAGGGATGCAAACATGGCAGATCTCGGAGCGGGTCCCGCCCCGACTATTAAAATCCTGCCCCATCTCCAGCCCCGAATCTGTGACGGATTAAAAGTATATCCCATAATCCTATTTGGCACCACTGATTGATTTCCAATATTATGTCCTTTTATTTGGAATTGTTTCCTTAGTTTAAGATCTTCATGATTTGTATAAATAAAGGATGAACCCTATGTATATGATATATGAATAAGAGAAAGTTGCTACCTTCTCCGTGGATGTAGGCCATAAGCCGAACCACGTATATCTTTGTCCCTCCTCTTATTATTCTACTTCTAATTTCACATGGTATCAGAGCGGTGTTTCGATCCAATTGTTTCTTTGGTGCCGTAGAAGATTTTGAGGCTCATCTTCAACCTTTTGTTGGCTCTTTCGAGCACTATTTTATTTGGTACTATTCTTTTTCTTTATATCTTTTTGTTATTAAGATATGGCAGAGGATAGTAAAGTTAACCATATTTTGAGTTTCTCAAAATCTGTTTCTCATGAGTCCGATTCCAATACTGGTATGAAACTCACTACAGTTCTTCTTAATGGTTTTAATTATGTGTCTTGGTCACGAGCTGCTTCTATTGCACTTGGTGGAAAGTCAAAACTTGGATATATTAATGGCAAAAAAGTGCCCCTAGATTTTGATGACCCTTTCTTTGAAGAATGGCAATCTAATAATCACTTAGTTATGACATGGCTTCTAAACTCAATGGAACCCAGAATTGCTTAAATTTTTACATTTTCTGAAACTGCTAAAGATCTTTGGGATTCTGTTAAAACCCTGTATAGTCAACAAAATAATGCATCTCGAATATTTGAGTTAAAGCATGATATTACAAGGGCAAAGCAAGGAGATAAGGCTTTCATTGAGCATCTGGGTACTCTTAAAGCTATGTGGTATGAATTAAATCTTTATCAACCTCTAACTACTGATTTAAAGACTCTCCAAAAACGTGTTGAGGAAGAAAAGATTTTTCAACTTCTTGCTAGTTTAAAACCGGAATATGAGAGTCTTAGAAGCCAAATTTTGATGAGCCCGGAACTTCCTTCTCTTAATAGTGTTTGTGCTATTATACAACGTGAAGAGACTAGAAAAAAGGTTAAGAATTTTGAACCGAAGCATCAAAGTGAATTCTCTGACACTAGTGCTTTTGTTGCCTTGAAAGAAAAGAATGAGTATAAGAAGCCTCTTCATAATGATGTAAAGGGTACTAGTAGAAACAGAGGGCAAAGTGGAAGACCTCCACCCAGATGTGATCATTGCAATGCTATATGTCACATTAAAGATAGATGTTGGGTTTTACATCCTCACTTGAAACCTCACAGGAGCAAAGGTAGAGATAATGATAATAGACCTATAGCTCAAGTTGCTTCTTTGGAAACTCATATCTCTGTTGAAAAAATCACTCAGCTCCTTCAACACCTAAGCAAATCTGTACCGTCCTCCACATCGACCTCTAATCAGAACTCTTCTATAGCAGCAAACGAATCAGGTAACTCCAGTGCATTAATTTCTGATAACACAACTTGGGTTGTTGATTCTGGTGCTACTGATCATATGACTGGTAATTTGAATTGCTTATCACATTACCAAGATTCCATCTACATAAATCCTGTTTCAATTGCAAATGGATCATTAATTCCTGTGCAGGGAGTTGGAAAAACTAGTTTCTTTTCTGAATCTCACAAATCAGATGTTCTTTTCATGCCATCTTTTCCATCCAATTTACTCTCTATTGGTAAACTTACCCAAGATCTGAATTGCAATGTTACCTTCACTCCTTATTCGGTAATTTTTCAGGACAGAACCACGGGGAAGAAGATTGGTGAAGGAAAATTCCACCAAGGCCTTTATTTGTTTGATCAAAAGAATAAAGCTTTGGTAGCAAAAAAGGGACTGCATGCAAATTTCAGCTTATGGCACAGTAGAATGGGTCATCCTTCTGACAAAGTTTTAAGTATTTTGATACCTTCTGTATCTTCTAATTCTCATGCTTGTGATATTTGTCAATTTTCTAAACAAACTAGATTGCCGTTTCAACCATCTATTGAAAAATCTGATGAACTCTTTAGTTTAATACATTCCGATGTATGGGGTCCTGCACCTATTGATTCTCATGATGGTTTTCGATACTTTGTTCGTTTCATTGATGACAATTCTCGTTTCACTTGGATTTACTTGTTGAAGCACAAAACTGAAGTTTTTACTGCTTTTAAAGATTTTCTTAATCTGATCTCAAATCAATATAATGCAAAGGTTAAAGTTTTGAGAACTGATAATGGAAAAGAGTATGATAACAAATGTTTCTCTGAATATCTCTCTAATCTTGGGATTATACATCAAACAACTTGCGTCGGTACACCTCAACAGAACGGGATTGCTGAAAGAAAAAATAGACACTTACTGGAGGTTACAAGATCCTTAATGTTTCAAATGCATGTTCCTAAAATTTATTGGTCTGATGCTATACTCACAGCTTGTTACCTAATCAATAGGTTACCGAGTAGAGTGCTTAATAACGAATCTCCTCTTCAGATCTTGAAGGGAAGGAGTATTGATCTGAACCATTTACGCATTTTTGGATGTGTATGCTATGTTCATATTAATGAGCAAAATAGAGATAAGCTTGACAAACGTGCTATTAAATGCTTATTTCTTGGTTATTCCTCTACAAAGAAGGGCTATAAATGTTATGATCCTACCAAGAAAAGATTGTTTGTTTCAAGAGATGTTGTTTTTTCTGAAAATCAAGCTTATTTTAATGAGAACAGACATAATAGCATTCAGGGGGAGAATTACAAAGAAGTCGGGGTCACACCATTACCTTATGATGGACCAAATACAAGAATGAGTGAAATACAACTCAACAATGAGAAACAGCATGAAGTTCAAGACGTCGAAGGCCAGAATAATATCGCAGATGATGATAAAGGCCCTACTGACATTGCGGCTCAGTCTGAACAAGTCCAACAGATCTCCAATGTTCGTAGGTCATCTTGAATTCCTCGCCCTTCATCTAGATTGCAAGATTTTTATACTTATCATGCTTCTTCCTACCCTCTACAAAATCATATTCTTTATGACAAAATTTCTTCCAATTATTCGGCCTTTCTTAGTTCCATTTCTAATAATATGGAACCAACTAGTTTTCAAGATGCTAACTCCCAACCAGTGTGGAAAAAAGCAATGGACGAAGAACTTCATGCACTTGAGAAAAACCATACTTGGGACTTGGTCGAGTTACCTATTGGAAAAAAGGCCGTAGGATGTAGATGGGTTTATAAAATTAAATATAATAGTGATGGATCAATTGAAAGACATAAGGCAAGATTAGTAGCTAAAGGGTTTACTCAAACTTATGGTGTTGATTACAAAGAAACCTTTGCTCCAGTAGCCAAAATGAGCACTGTTCGTGTTCTTCTTTTTGTTGCTGTGAATCATGATTGGCCGCTTTTTCAAATGGACGTTAAAAATGCCTTTTTGCATGGAAATCTTGAGGAGCAAGTTTATATGGATCTTCCTCCAGGTCATGAAAGTCAACATCGGAAAAATCTTGTTTGTAAATTGAATAAAGCTATATATGGTCTCAAACAATCCCCACGCGCATGGTATGCCAAACTTAGGGCAGCTCTCACTCAAGTTGGCTTTAAACGAAGTGTTGCTGATTCCTCCATGTTCGTTAAGAAGGATAACACTGGTATCATAATTGTTTTGATTTATGTTGATGATATTGTTATTACGGGTAGTAACTTCGAAGGGATTTCAAAACTCAAAAGTTATCTTAAAATGAAATTTGATATCAAGGATCTTGGGAAACTCAAATACTTTCTTGGAATTGAAATTGCCTACTCAAAAAAAGGTTTATTTATTTGCCAAAGAAAATATACTTTGGACTTACTCAAGGAAACAGGAAAACTTGCGGTGAAACCAGTTGATACCCCTATTGATTGCAACTATAAATTTGATTTTGCGGAAGGAAAACCCCTCAAAGATGTAACTCGTTTTCAGCGATTGGTAGGCAAATTGATATATTTGACAATCACCAGACCTGATATAACATATGCTGTTAGCTTGGTAAGTCAATATATGCATAACCCATTAACTAGTCATATGCAAGCTGTTGATAGGATTCTCAGGTACCTTAAAACATCACCAGGTAGAGGAATATGGATGAGAAAGGCAGGTCACACAGAAATAAGTGGGTTTACTGATGCTGACTGGGCTGGAAATCCGACTGACAGAAGGTCTACAACATGATACTGTACTCTAGTAGGAGGTAATTTAGTAACTTGGAAGAGTAAAAAACAGAATGTAGTTGCAAGATCAAGTGCTGAGGCTGAATATAGAGCTATGGCGTCCGCTTCAAGTGAGTTAGTGTGGTTGAAGGCACTTCTTCAAGACATGAGCTTTAAAACAAAAGAGCCGATGAATATGTTATGTGATAATCAAGCAGCTATTCACATTGCATCCAACCCAGTATTTCATGAAAGAACGAAACACATTGAAGTTGATTGTCATTTTGTCCGTGATCAACGGTACCGATCGTCGATTTGGAAGCTCCATCATCGAAAACAAATGGGTGGCAAAAGTGCCCGTTAGCTATCGATAGTATTCTAGCTCAACTCTCTCTCTCTCTATATATATATATATATATATATATATATATATATATATATATATATATATATATATATATATATATAGTAGGACTACTGTGCTATTAAGAGCATAGCAGCCCTTATGCTCTTAAGTTCCTAACTATCCATCAATTTTGATGGATGGCTTTGATTAATCTATCATTTATCTCATTTCTCTCTCAATTTCTCTTCTCTCGTTCTGTCTCAATTTCTCTTCTCTCTCATTTGGTTTCTCTTCTATATCTCTCTTAGCCCACACCCCCACTATCCCTCTCCACTATAACCATCAACCATCCCTCCACCATCATCACCCTCCCGCCCCGCCGCCTCCGCCTCCGCCTCTCCATCATAAACCCTAAACCCTAAACCCTAAAACACTATCCCCAAAACCCTAAAAAACCCTAAACCCACCCCACCGGTGCCGTCGCCAGCGGCGCCGGCGGCGGCGGCGAGGGTGGGGCAGGTGGCGTAGCGGCATATGGGGTTGTTGGGCTGGAAAGTGGGGGGGGGGGGGGGGGGGGGGGGGGGGGGGGGGGGTGGAGGGGGGGTGGATTGATGGTGGGAGATGGGTTAGAGTGGAGGTGATTATGGTGGGAAGTGTGAGATAGAGAAGAGAAATTGAGGAGAAATTGAAAGAAATGAGAAATTGAGAGAGATGATGAAAAAAAAGAAAAAAAAATCTAACCATCCATTAATTCCGATAAATGGTTAGAAACTTAGGAGCACAAGAATTGTTGTGCTCCTAATAGGGCAGTAGCTCTGCTCTATGTATATATATATATATATATATAGAGTTTTGCTAAATACTATTGGTAGTAAACGGCTCGGTTTACTACCGATTTGTTTTTAATGATAGAGCTTCCAAATTGATGACCGGCACTGCTAAACATGATCTAAACTATTTAAACTATCTAGAAATCAAATTTCACACTTTTTCGATATTGTTCTTTTATCTATCAAGTGAATAAAAAATGAATGGCTGAAAATAAATATCCTTCAAAAAGTGATGACATAATTTTTATATTTAAGATCTACAGTCTAGATCTTGTTTTAAATAATTTAAAGAATTTTCTAACAAATTTTTTGTTGATTTGGACTCTTTTATACCGTTAAACGAGCAAATGCACCATATCAGCCATTAAAATTACAGATTTTCTGACCCTTTGATCATTCGGTTAGTGATGTCAAAAAATCATGAAATTTGATGTCTAGATAGTTTAAATGGTCTAGATCATGTGCAATGGTGCCGATCGTCGATTTGAAAGCTCTATCATCGAAAACAAATCGGTAGTAAACCGAGCCGTTTACAACCAATAGTAGCTCAGTCAAGCTCTATAAACATATGTATACATAGACCAAGGCTACTATGCTCTTAGGAGCACGAATGCCTCCGTGCTCCTAAGCCGTTTTTGATGATAGAATTTTCGAATCAACGATCGGTTCCATTAGAATTGATCTAACATATTTGAAGTATCTAGAAATTAAATTTTACGGTTTTTCGATATCATTTACCTAGTGATCGAAAGGGTTCAAAATCAACGGCTAAAAATAAAACCTCACAAAAATGGCGATATAGCACTAAAATTTTCAATCGGAGATATTGATCTTGTTGTAGATAGTATAAAAAATTTTCTGTCAAAATTTCATCTGATTTGGACACTTTTACGCTGTTAAATATGGAAATCGTATATATCAACTATTAATTATTATTAATTTTGACCCTTTTGTTTTTGATGATATAATTTTCGAATCAACAATGGGCTCCGTTAGACTTGATCTACCTTATTTGAAGTATTAAGAAAATAAATTTTGTAATTTTTCGATATCATTTACCTAGTGATCGAAAGAGTTCAAATTTAACGGCTGAAAATAAAAATCTCACAAAAAGTGATGATATTGCTAGGGGTGAAAACGGATAGGATATTGTCGGATATTTGATGAAACCATATCTACATTCATATTTTTTTTTCAGATACGGATTCGGATACGGATATGTATCGGATGTTAAATTTTTATTATCATATCCGCTAAAAACGAATTCGGATACGGTCGGATACTTTTTCGAATTCGAATATGGATCGGATATTATTCAGATAATAATATACATTAATATGCACATATACAATAAACGAGAAACATAAACAAAATTACTTTATTTTGCTACCTTATTTCCTAACTTTATTTCTTCACATATAAAATATGTAATTTTAATATATAACTCATTACAAAATAAACGTATAATACAAAAAAATCACATTATTTCTTCACAACATGTATTAATCATCCCTCCGTACCTTAATTAGCAATAAATTAGAGAAGTAGACAAGAGAAATCGACTCTGGAGGAAAGGGATTTAAACGGGCCGGGCGAATCCAAAAATATAAAGAATATAAAAATAATAATACTGAAAATCCGGATATCCACATTCATATCCATTTTTTCGGATATCCAAAAAAAGTTAACTCTCTAAAACCATATCCATATCCGTACCCAAACAGATTCGGATATTTTCTATCCGGATCCGGATATTATCGAATACGAATACAGATATTTTTGGATAATATCTGATCCGTTTTCACCTCTAGATATAGCACTAAAATTTTCGATCATAGATATTGATTTTTCTGTAAATAGTATAAAGAATTTTCTATCAAAATTTTATCTGATTTGAATACTTTTATACTGTTAAACTTGAAAACGGTAGACATCAATCATTAAAAATTATTGATTTTAAACACTTTCGATCGCTAGGTAAATGATATCTAAAAATCGCAATTTTTTTTTCTAGATACTTCAAATATGGTAGATCAAGTCTAACTGAGCCTATTGTTGATGCGAAAATTTTATCATCGAAAACGGCTTAGGAGTACGAAAGCCTAAAAGCACAGGAGTCTTGCTCTCTCTCTTTATAATTAGGGTTACTTGTATACAGCTCCCGCTCCCTATAAACATATCGAATAGCAAATATATACCTACAAAGTTTAACTTTTTACTCTTATCCCTATAAAAGTTCTAGCGTTTTCAAATATATTCCTATCGTTAGGATCAATTAGAAAAATATAGTTAACCATAGGTAAATTTCTTAACCTTAGTTAGTTAGTGAGGTAAATTGACATTTTTACTCCTTTGATATAATACCTTCTTCTCTCAATCAAAACCGTAGCAATGGGAAATCTTCTTCTTCTTCCTCTTCCTCTTCCTCTCTCTCCTTCACGCTAGTTTCGAACCCGTAGCTAGGGTTTTTCCATCCCACTCATCCACGACGCATGTTGCTTCGCCCATTTCGAACGCCGGGGAATCGGCCCCGATACTCCCTCCTTTTTCGAGGAGAATAAGGTGAGGTATACTGCACACTATGAATCCAAAACTCGATTGTAGTAATTAATTAGAAATTTTGGATCACTTTGATGTATTTTAGATTGATGTGTTGTTAATTTATTTTATTTTTTATGCATTTTATTAAAAAAATTTAATTTTTTCTATGATTTTTTCTTATTTTGTTCAAAAGAAAAGATTTACGAAAAAAAAGAGTGAGAGAAAAGGTTGCAACAATGGTGGATTGGGTTGGATTTTAAAGAGGAAGAAGATGACTATTGAAAGTTTTTTGGGGAGACATTTCTGCACGATTATAACAGTTGGGGCTTTCGGATGGACATATTTGTGATGGCAAAACTGACATTTCACTTATCTGCTGTTAAAAAATAAACAGTTCTCTAACGGTAACAAACCAGAGGGACAAATATGAATATCACTGGACTTTTATAGGAATAAAAGTAAAAACTTGAACTTTATAGAAATATATTTGTTATTTAATATGTTTACAGGGAGCTCTATAAAATTAATCCTAATTATATGTATATATATATATGTATGTATATATATATATATATATGTATGTATGTATATATAGAGTTGAGCTAGAATACTTCTAAGAGTATCAAGGAGGTGGTGCTTGTGGGTTTATAGTCTTTGGATTGAAATTTGGAGGGTTGGGATGATGGAGGTAGGTGGTGGTAGGTGGTGGTAGGTGGTGGTAGGTGGAATAGTGTTTGATCTAAAGGCTATTAGTAATCAAAAAGTAGATCCAATGGCTAAAAATGTGGAAGCACCAAGGGGTTGGTGCTTCCAAAAGTATTCTAGCTCAACTCTGTATATATATATATGTATGTATGTATGTATGTATGTATGTATGTATATGTATGTATGTATGTATGTATGTATGTATGTATGTATGTATGTATGTATGTATGTATGTATGTATATATATATGTATGTATGTATGTATATATATATATATATATGTATGTATGTATGGAGTTTTGCTAGAATACTATCGGTAGTAAACCGAGCGGTTTACTACCGATTTGTTTTCGATGCTGGAGCTTCCAAATCGACGATCGGCATCGTTGAACATGATCTAGACCATTCAAACTATCTGGAAATCAAATTTCACGCTTTTTCGATATTGTTCTCTTGTCCATCAAGTGTACAGAAAATGAATGGCTGAAAATGAATATCCTATAAAAAGTGATGA
Organism: Puya raimondii; assembly: GCA_016920855.1. Lineage (NCBI taxonomy): Eukaryota > Viridiplantae > Streptophyta > Magnoliopsida > Poales > Bromeliaceae > Puya > Puya raimondii. Next base: position 141,453,832 of record JABWPP010000050.1, read on the forward strand.
TAGAAGTCTTGTAATCAAGATCAAGAGTACAGATCTTATTTTAAATAGTTCAAAAAATTTTCTAACAAAAATTTAGTTGATTTGGATTCTTCTATACCGTTAAACGAGCAAACACACCATATCGGCCATTAAAATTACAGATTTTGTAACCCTTTGATCGTTCGGTTAATGATATCAAAAAAGCATAAAATTTAATTTCTAGATAGTTTAAATGGTCTAGATCATGTTCAACGGTGCCGATCGTCAATTTGGAAGCTCCAGCATCGAAAACAAATCGATAGTAAACGGGGCGGTTTACTACCGATAGTAGCCCAGTCAAGCTCTGTATGTATGTATGTATGTATATATATATATATATATATATGTATGTATGTATAGAGTCCGGCTACTATCCTCTTAAGAGGATAGAAGCCTTTGTCCTATCAAATTTTTGGTCGTTAGATTTAACTTTTAATCATTTTCAATCGTTAGATTATACTATTCAATCAACCACCCACTCAACCCTAGGGGGCCCACTATCAACCTAACCGTAACCACTCTCATCTTAGCCGCACATCTTTTCATCCGAACGGTAGAAAACTTAGGAGGACGAAGGTTCCCATCCTCCTAAAAGGATAGTAGCTGGATTCTATATGTATATGTATATATATGTATATATATGTATATATATGTATGTATATGGAGTCCCGCTATGGTGCTTGTAAAAGTACGAAGCACTTGGTGCTTGTAAATTTTTTACCGTTAGATCTACCCCTTGAACCATTTTCACTCGTTAGATCATACTATTCAACCAACCACCCACTCAACCCTAGAGGGCCCACATCATCCTAACCGCACATCCCTTAATCCAATGGCCAAAAATCTACAGGCACCAATAACTTGGTACTTTTAAAAGTATAGGAGCTCAATTATATATATATATATATATATATATATATATATATATATATATATATATATATATATATATATATATAGAACTAGGCTGCTATTCTATCGATAGCACGGAGGCCTCCGTGCTACCAAATTGTTTTCAATGATGCGACTTTCAAATCAACGATCGGCTCCATTAGACTTATCTACACTATTGAAAGTATTTGAAAACTAAATTTCATAATTTTTCGACATTATTTGGCTAGTGATCAAAAGGTCTCAAAATTAACAATTTTAATGGTCAATGCGATACATTTGTGAATTTAACAGTGTAAAACAAATTAAATCTGATGAAAATTTTATAGAAATTTTTTTTCACTATTTAAAATAAGATCAGTATCTCTGATCTTAAATTCAAATCTTTTATCATCATTTTTTATGAGATTTTTATTTTCAGCCATTTATTTTTAGACTACTCGTTAGATAGGTAAAGGATGTCGAAAAATTATGAAATTTAGTTTCCAAATACTTTCAATAGTGTAGATCAAGTCTAACGGAGCTGATCGTCGATTTGGAAGCCGCATCATTGAAAACAATTTGGTAGTACGGAGGCCTCCGTGCTGCCGATAGTATACCAGCCGGACTCTATATATTTATTAGGGATAACTTCAAATACCACCCCTGTGGTTTCGTGCTTTCTCACTTTAGTGCCATGTGGTTTAAAACGTATCACTTTAGTACCATGTGGTTTGGTTATTCTCTTTTTTTGTTATCTTTTTGTTAATTTTTTCGTTAAATTATACAGAAAAAATTTCAAATATCCCACCTATGGTTTATCGAATATTCACTTTACTATCCTATAGTTTTAACTTTCTGTATAATTTAACGAAAAAATTAACGAAAAGATAACAAAAAGAGAATAACCAAACCACAGGGTACTAAAGTGATACGTTTTAAACCACAAGACACTAAAGTGAGAAAGCACGAAACCACAGGGGTGGTATTTGAAGTTAATCCCTATTTATTATTATTATTATTATTTGTGGGAGTAACTGGGCCCCCCACTGTTCACACCAGCTTGGGCAAGAAGCCAAAGATGGTCAAAACTCAAAACCCTAGCTTGGGCCAAAAGCACGAAGCTTCTAGACCCCTCATCTAATCCTCTGCCGCTCCTTATAAATACTTCGTAATAACTAGACGAACCCAATCCCCACTTCATTCAAGCATTTCGTCGAACACAACTCTTGCGCTCGAACGACAATGGCGATCGCGATGGAGATCCCAAAGGAGTTCGGATACGTCGTCCTCGCCCTCGTCCTCTACTCCTTCCTCAATTTGTGGATGGCCTTTCAAGTGGGCAAGGCTCGGAAAAAGTAATAATCCCCTGATCACTCCCTAATTTATTCTTTTTTTTTTCTTCGGATCGAGATTTTGTTTTTTTTTTTTTTTGGGGTTTTGTGTGTGTCTGGGGTTTTGATGGGGGGTGAGTTGCATTTGATATTTGTTTATCATTGTTGATTGATTGCTCTCTTTGAAATTCGTGCTATTCGCCTTGTTTTTTGCGGGAGCTAATCCGCGAATCTCTCTCATCTATTTTAATTCTGTTTAGTTTTATTATTATTATTTTTTAAATTTAGGGTTTCCGATGGAGTAAATTGAAGTTGGTATTTGTTATTTTGGATAAATTTTTGTCTATTCGCTTTGTAATTCGTGCTATTCGGTTTGATTGTACGAATTTTTTTTCTCTGTTGTTCTTATTTTTGGTCCATTTTTCCTTTTCTTTTTAAAAAAAAAGACTTTTTTTTTAGTCTTTTGATGGGGTAATTGAAAATGAATTAATTAAATTGTTGGTGTTATTCGCTTTAAATTTGTGCTTATTTGCCTTTTTTTTAAAAAAATAATTATAATTATATTCGCAGGTATAAGGTGAACTATCCCACCATGTACGCGGTGGAGTCCGAGAACAAGGATGCTAAGCTATTCAACTGTGTACAGGTCTCTAACAACAATTCCTCTCTCTCCTTTATTTTTTTCCCCCTTTTTTCCCTCTAATTTTGATTCAAAAAGTGTAAAGAACCCTAGAGCTTATGTTTCAATCTGTTTAAATTTTTACCAGCATTTTTTAAAATTTTTTATTTATTGTGATGCTAAATTATTGTCATTTGTTCATCTTGGAAACCTGTGAATTGGTGACAATTTTAAATCGGAGTTCTACTGAATTCTATTCCGTTCTGTTGTTGTCGGTAAAAGATTTAAAATCATTTCGATGTGATTATATAGTATAAATGATTTCAGAATTAAAAAAAATAATCAAATATCGAATGGATTCTCACCAAATCGAACATCAAATCATGTTGTATTAGGAGAAATCTCACTGAATCCTCAGGAACGAATTTAATTCCCATCAATTTATGGTACCAAATAACAAATTTAGAAATATTTGTAGAATTTGGAGCAGCCGAACAAGGTGTAAGTGTTAAGATCTTTTTGAAACAGTCAAATCGGAAGTACGTAAATGGTTGAGAAAATGTCAATTGAAATGAAAAAATATATATATTTGTTTTAAGTCTTTATGTGGAAAATGGCCTATAGCTGTAGGTTTCCGTATAATTTTCATCAAGTATATAGAGACTTTAAGTTGTTTGCGACGAAGTGGAGGGCGTAATTCCCCGAGAAAGTGAGTACTTCTGATTGTTTGGTTGAGTAATTGATTTTTCGAAGTTGTCTGTTCCACATATAAAAATGCTCTGGATCTCCCTACTTTCGCGTACGGAGGTGAAATTCAACATCGTGCTTTTACAGTGCGATGTCGAGTTCCACGAACTCAAGAGTTTGCTGAACCCGAGATCGGATTTACCAAACACACTGTTATCCAACTATAAGCATTTCTTGTTTAAGCTGTTTAGTTGATACCATCTCTATTTTTATTTGTTTTGATCTAAATTATTTAAGTCAATTTTGAATTAACTGGTGATTTTTTGTCAAATTTCACGTCGTAGATGATTCCCCACAATTTTAGCTTGAGAGAAAGAAAGGAATATGTAACCTAACTGTTTTGTGAATATGTGTTTGTAACTGAGCGCAGAGGGGGCATCAGAACTCGCTGGAGTCGATGCCGGTGTTCTTCGTGATGCTGCTCGTCGGGGGGCTCCAGCACCCGACCATCGCCGCCGGGCTCGGCGCCCTCTACACCTTGGCGCGGTTCTTCTACTTCAAGGGCTACTCCACCGGCGTCCCCGAGAATCGCCTGAAGATTGGGTATCTATCCCTATTCCTTCATTACTTTAGGATGCTTTGTACATTCTATGTTGTACTTTTTATTGTTTCCAAACTCTCTATTGAGTTTTATTTTCTACAATACTACCTACAGTCAAATAATAGATTACAGCATTTTAAGCAAAATGGAGCATTTTTGTTACTTAAGCTTTTATGGTCCTTTTATGAACTTCCAGAAGATCTAGTTTTTTAAAATTGTAACTTATGCTAAGATATCTTTGTTTGACTACTAATGTGGGAAGCGATATTCGTTCTGATACCAATTATAGGATTCGGTATTCGCTCTGATACCAATCCTGTAAATCCATGGTTTATAATTTCATCTATAGATAGAGAAATACAGAGGAGAGAGAAACTAAACAACTATTTTGTTAGTCGAGCTCCCTAATACACCCAGCTACATGGAGCTTAATTCCACCTAACCATACAATCCTTTATATAGCTTGTATGGCCGTATCAAAACACACCTTTAACTTCTAAACAACTAATTTATACTCGATCTCTTAATCCCACTGAATATGCATACATATTCTATGTAATATCTAGTAAGATATATTTGAGCTCGAATAGAATTTTGAGTTAAACTCTCTTTAAGTTTGGATTACTACTAGTAAAATATAAACAGTGAATCGTAGATAGTTCGAAACTAATACATTCTCTCTTTTTTAGTACTTTCTTTTGAGATTTGCCACTGGTTAGTACTAAGTAGCTCTCTCTTCTGAGTTTCGCCACTAAAGTTGGTCGTAGAGAATTCGAGATCTCGAAGTTGTTTTACCAATATCAAGGATCTTCCAAACTTCTTCATTGAGCTATAACTAGCAACGAATGATATTTCGTGTTAAGGGAGAGTTTTAATTAATTGAGTAAACTCGAATTGTAAGCTATCATTTCTTAGCAGAGTGTAGGGGATTGTTGCAGAACTCATATAAAGTTCTATATTATAGAGAGTTTCGTAGAAATCATTGTTCAGCGGAGAAAATGACAATGCCTTTTAGGGTTTGATGGTCTTATTTTTCTCTCATTTCTCAGGGGCCTTAACTTCTTGGCACTGTTCGGGCTCATTTTGTGCACGGCGTCGTTCGGGATCAATCTGCTTCTCCGAGAAGTGCTCTGAAACCGGCTTTTGTACTTTTGTGCGTGGATGCGTGTGGGTGGTGATATTTCTATGTTTGCGTCTGTTTATATAGTTGCTTTTGGCAAATAATGTGGCGGGGTCTGTGAGATTTTCGATGTGTTCCTTTTCGTCGAGGAACATATGTTATGTTCTTTGTTTTTAAGTACAGGAATTGTTATTGGCAGAATTTTTCTTTGTATAACTTTTTGAATTGAATGATAAGCTCTTTTTGTGATCAAACGTCCAATTGGTGAGACCTCTTGTTGTTATATAATTTTTGACCATATTTTTGTCTTAGGTCCTGTATATGGGAACTCTTGCCATTCAAGAGTACAAACAGAAAGGCCCAAGTGGTGCTAACATAAGAGAGAGAGAGAGAGAGATCCAGCTACTAAACTATTATTAGTACGATCGTCTTCATATTCGTCAGTCATCTTTGATGACAGAGGTTTCGAATAGTGCGATCGTCTTCATACTCGTTAGTTATTTTTGATGACAGGAATTTCGAATCGACGATTCATACCGTTAAATATAATTTAGAGTATTTAAACGTTCTAGAAACTAAATTTTATGATTTTTGACATCATTGTGATCTAAACAATAGATATTCACTATATATATATATATATATATATATATATATAGAGAGAGAGAGAGAGAGAGAGAGAGAGTTGAACAATGATACTATTAATAGTATATGAATAGGGCTAAATTACAGAAAACTTTCCTGTCAATACCCGCTTTTTCACTTTCCCCCTGTCATTCAAAAATCTACATTTTGTCTCCTTAAAAAATAAAAAATATTCACTTCGCCCCCCGCCGTCAGTATTCCGTTAGGGTTCCGTTTATATCTTATTTTTTATACCCAAATACCCCTGAAACCCTCATTCATGCCCACACATATGCCCTCGGCCGCCGCCTCGCCCTCCGGCGCCTCGCCCTCGCACGAAGTCGGAGTTGGGGTCAAGGGAGGCGTGGGCGAGGTGCGGGATGCGGGATGAGCAAGATTGGGGAGGAGGAGATGAAGAAGATGAGGGCATTTTGATCATTTTGTCACAACGTACCCCCATGTGTACATTTTTTATTTTTTAAGGAGGTAAAATGTAGGTTTTTGAATGACAGGGGGGAAAGTGAAAAAGCGGGTATTGACAGGAGGGTTTTATGTAATTTAGCCTATGAATAGTATTTATTATTCACTTTTCTATCCTTAGATTATTACTACTCTACCAAATCTCACTAAACCCTAGACATTCAAAGATAGAATGTATAATATACACCCCATAATAATAGAGTGTATAATTAGCGCTGTTTTGAAAAAAAGAAAATTCTTCATATAGCAAATGTTAGTTCTAGATGAACTTAAAAATCGATTACATTATTTTTCAGGAAAAAGGGTAAGAAGCTTAAAATCCTCATATCCTACAAAAGTAGGGAGAGAAATTATGATTAGAATATTGTACTGAGAAAATCAACATATTACTCAATATCTTATGCACTTATGCTTGAACTAAAGAGAAGCATTATTTCATTCTATGTGCCTACACAACTTGCTTTATTCTTTCTTTTATTCCCCCTTTTTCTTTTTCTTTTTTTTTTGTGCTTATATTCTTTACTTGATGTGGGTGTTGTTGGTTGCATGAGGAAGTTTAGAATAAAAGGCCTACCTGATCTCTTTATGCCTCATTAATGTCTTCAATTTGGTGTTTTTTTTTCTTTTTTTTTTCTTTTTTTACCTTTATCATAACCTGATGTTTGGAGGCCGCACAGACACATTTTTTTCAGTATATAACAGAATTCAAACTCGAAAGTTAAAATACAATAAGGAGGATATCAACTAACTATTATATTCAGGAGTTAAAACTTAATGTGGAATGTGTCAACCAACTACTATAGTAATAGTATACTCCCATTATTCTGGTCAACTAATCTACATTTTTCTAAATTGAAGACTTTTTTTGTTTAGTTCTGATCTTACCAAGTTGTTGGATTCATAATCCGCAAAATTCTAATAGAGCAATAAAAATTAATTAAACATGCTTTATTTTTTGCTTCAAAATGATTATTTGAATGATAATTTTTCTCATAAAAATCATAGATTGATTTATTTAACAGAAAAATTAAAGATCAAATTACAAAGTCATCAATGACATCCCATACAAAGATTAATTTGTTTTTTAGAAAAATTGAAGGGTCATCTCACTAAGTCAAAGACTATGACTCCATACAAAGATTAATTTGTTTTTTAGAAAAATTGAAGGGTCATCTCACTAAGTCAAAGACTATATATAACTCCTACACAAAGATTGATTAATTTCTTTATCAAAAGATTAAATCACTAAGTCAAAAATCTACAACTCCTATGCATTTGGCCATTATATTGACAAAGAACCCTTGAAATTAGAACCTAGAAATTGAAACAAATCATTAAAGTAAAAAATCTATGACCCCCACATAAAGATTGATTTGTTCAACAAAAGATTAAATCACTTTAAGTCAAAAATTAATGACAATCATACATTTGTCCCAAATATTGACAAAGAACACTTGGAATTAGAACCTAGAAATTGGAGTTGGATATGAGTATCATACATTTGTCCCTAATATTGACAAAGACCATAGGGAAATAGAACCTAAAAATCGGAGGTATCAAACACGTCGTGATTTGGCCTTCTTATGTTCGTAATTTACTGTGCTAAAACTAAATTGCACTTAATTCTCACACTTTAGGCCGGTAATTGCTCAGATACTATATGTTTGACCGAGCTAATTTGTTTAGCTATGTATTCTGTTAAGACTACTATCTTAAAATGCTTAGCCTAAGTTATTAATATTTGAGTTACGATTCTTCTTCTGTTCAATACCGGACTACTACGTTGTTATATAAATATTGTAAACACCATTTCGAAAGTCAATAATGAATTCCACTTTGAGTCATATACTAAAGAGCAATGCTACCTATAGATCCATCCCCCAGGTGTAAATGTTACACCCTAGCTTTTGGCAGGCTAGGATCACCCTACCGTCCCTAGCGCAAGTGGCAAAGGGCTTGGTGGTTGGTACCCGAGGTCCCGAATTCGAATCCTAGTTGATTCACATTTTCAGCTAAGTTTATTTCTAAAAGAAATAAACGAAGCGGGTAACGTGCTACAAAAAAAAAAAAAAAAAACACTAAAAATTTAAAGGCTTTTTATAAATCATTAGATGCAAGGGGTGCAAGATGCACACCCTTATATGATGTGATATGGGTCATGCTGAGCCGGAACGGCCCACATTATCGAGGCACAAACGGGCCAGCACGGCCCACATTATCCGGGTCGAAACGGGCATGGGTCCGGTGCGACCAGTCCCAAATTCGGGCCGAGCCGTGCTGGGCCGGGTTTTCAGAACTCCGTGCCCAGCACGACCCTAAGGCTCAGACCGCATGGGGCAACCCACTAATTTGTTTATGTTTTAAATTTTTTTTAAGTATTGTAAAATTTTTATCTTTGAAACTTACAAATATCAAAATATTCCTTTTTCATTCTAACTCTTAGTGGATATTATGTTTACAAAATTAAATGTTTAAAATTTTTAAAAAAATTTAAAAAAATAAAAAATTTTAAAAATATTTGGACAATTTGATAGGCCGCTTAAATTGCATCGGCTAGGAAAAACAATCGACTAGTAGCCAGCCCTGCGGCGATTTCAGAGTTAAGGCCTCGCCGATAAATTGTAATCAAAAGATCCTCATTCCAAGAGAATTCAGACCTTGGAATTCTGTAATGTACTCCTCCAAAGTTTTGGAATCTGGGTGAGCCGTCTAAATTGTAATTAAACCCGTTGACGGTAATTCGGGAGGATGAATTCTCGAGACATTGTACATTTCATATCTTTTCATGTTCGGATTGTCATGTAGTGATGTTGCTGCTCGCGAGTCCACCAAATTCTTGCAGTCCATCGTAGTTTAGATTCCGCGATAAAAATTTTATGTTCTTCGGATGGCTGATAGCATTGAAAATATACTTCGAAACTATAAACCCAATCTAGAAAAAGTTCCTGGGATTTCAAATTTGATTCCACGAGGGCATTTGAAGGTTTGACGATAATTGCAGTGGATTGGACATGTTGAGGAAGGTTTTGAATTGATGGTAGTATAGACGGAGGCCGAGGTAAAGGTGGAACAGAAATTGAAGATTTTTTGAATAAATTTTTTTTTTTTTGAGAGAAAGATAGCACGCTACCCGCTTAGTTTATTTCTTTTAAAAATAAACTTAGCTAGAAATGTGAATCAACTAGGATTCGAACTCGGGACCTCGGGTACCAACCACCAAGCTCTTTGCCACTTGCGCTAGAAAAACATGAGAAGTTTTTTTATTAATAGGCTTACAAATTTTTATAATTATAAAAATAGTCTTATAAAAAATTTATTTACAAAATTAGGCATATACGGTGAATGAATTACCGCATTCCAAATGCGGTAAATCATTCACCGCTTTCTTCAAAAGATTATAACTATTTTGAATATTTAATATTATATATCTTTTAAAGTTTGGATATAAGAAATATATAAATTAGGTGATTCACCGCTTTTACCGGTCTACTTTTACAAATAATAATTTTAGATGCCTAATTTTACATTTAAAATTTTTGACAGATTTATTAGCCCAAAAACTCCGAAACATGATTGTTTATTGGTGGTAAGATTTTGAAGGAGGGTTCAAAGTTCGGCTATTTGTTTAACAAGATCGTCATTAGAAGTTTGCAGGGAGGACAAAAGCAGGATTTGCCTAATCTCCTCAAGCATAAGTAAATTTAGGTAGGCTTAGAAGGTTATAATTGGAAAACGAGAAATTAAGATTGGAGATGATACAGAAGAGAAGAGAAGAGGAGAGGAGAGGATGAGGATAAGAGATAGAAAACAAGAAATTTCTCTTAAACCAAATTTTTTAATTCCATAAAATTCTCCTATGATTACAAAATTCTAGACTATACTCATAGCTGTAAAATATAATCTAGTCTAAAACAAATCCCAAGATTTTTAGAAATTTTCTAATCCAAACATGTCTTAAATACGCCCTAACCATATCCCTAATATTTAGAGATTTATTAGTCATGAAAAATCATAAAAATCTATTTAAAGTCACTAAAACAAACAGCCCAAAAGAAATAATTCTGAAATCAGAAAACAAATAAAATTTAAATTCTAAAAGATTTTCTCTCTGCATCAAGAATCATGCAAATAACAAACATTTGAGGGACTTGCATTCAAAATTGGAAGACTTTATGGAGCAACACAAAGTCTCCTTATATTCTTTTGTAAATCAAAATTTTAATCATACATAAATTTACTGGTTGCATTTAGAGTACAAAAGAAGTCATACAGTTATGAAACTGGCATACATATTTTTTTAAACTTTACAGACACCAAAAACAAAATCACAAGCAAACAAATTTGTGAAATTACCTTCAAAAGATGTGAAACATTTTCCACTGTGTAAAGATCTCCAGCAACTACTCATGATGGGTTGTTTCATTTTCTCGCAAGAGGTCGATAGCCTCTCAGCGGGTGTTGCTCCGTTGCTTGCTGCAAACTCGCGCCTCCATCTTCCTTATTCAAGGGGCAAGATATCATCATCTTCTTCCCTCGACTTCACACTCATCGTCTCCAAACTTAGAAGTGTTGTTCTTCGCAGACGCCAACGGCCTCCTCAATACAGTCTTCAGACTGAGTTCCCCCTTCTTCGGCCTCGGGACGAGCGCAGTTGCACTTAATACAAACCCTGTTTCTCCTGAAGTTCACAAAATCGCACCTGAACAAGACAGTTATTATGTTCAGTCAGTAACTAAATGGTAGGTTTTACTTCCAGACGACACGAGAAAATAAAAATGAGGGGGATTAGAAGACTGACGAGGGGCATTCCCAGTCGCCGGGGATCAACTGCCTTTTCGGCCGAGGCTCCTCACATCGATGGCACTGCTTTTTGCGGGCGAAGTTCATAAATTCACATCTGTAGATAACACATAAACAGATGAGTGTGGTCCGGCCTTTGAAAGTGCTTTTGAGAGAGAGAAAGAGAGAGAGAGAGAGAGCATAACAATTTAATGTAGAAAAGATGGCAGAGATGAAAAATTATTAATGAGTTTCAGTTTTAGAAGCGAATATTTGATCACATTATTTACCAATTGTATACTGAATCACTAGTACAGAGAAAACTTGAGAGAGAGAGAAAGAGAGAGAAAGAGAGAGAGGGTCTACTTTGGGCAAGTCCAGTCACCCAACTTCATTTCGACGATCCGTGCTTCTTTCCTTGGGCCTGCTTTTTTGCATTCTAGGCACCGCAAATTTCGGGCAAAATTTAAGAAATTGCAACTGCAACAACCAAAATGCATTACATCTTTAAGATTATAATTCCTTTTATTTTTATGTAACTGAAAACTGAAGAACATCAGCTAAATGAAATCACATGGCTACGTTTTGATATTCAAGTAGAAAAGAAGTAAACAGCCAACATAGTTCGGTGCATGGATAGTTCCAAAGAATAGAAACTTGGCTTTGAAACAAAAAGTAGTTGGACAAAAACAGAAGGGAAATACAATAACAAACTATGTCGCTAAACAATTCAGAAGCCTTTAAGCTAGGGGTGAAAATGGTTAGGATATTATCCAATTGAGTCCGAAACTGAATTCGGTCATTGCTGGATTCAGATGCTAAAGTTGGCTATTCGGCCGGATTTGGATTCAAATCAGGTAATCACAATAAAGAAATTTCGGATTCGAATTCAAATTCATTTTTTCTTTGGATGTGAATTTGGATAATTGCATTCAGCTTCGGTTTTAATTTATATGCTGACACTCAGAAAAAAGAATAGTAAAACTATAAAGACATTTAGATCCCAAATTTTGGCCTTTAAAATAAAGACTCTAATCAATCAAAGAAGCTGATCATGTATGTAGCTCAACGCTGCGGAATACAACTGTATAATATAATAAAACAAAAAATATATATAGATGAACGATAAGTGAAACTTTTATTCTAAAAAAAGATATTAAATATAGTTTATGTAGTATTCTAAACTTTGCAAATTACTACGATTCAGTGTAAAATGGCTTGTAGCGCCATTTGTGAGGTTTTGGGAGAGTTTGAGTTGAGTTGGAACTGTTTAGGCACGAAAAATGAAGTTTTCGGAATCAACCTACAAATTGGCCACTTTCCCACTTCAATACCAGTACTGAAGTTTAGGAGTATCGGTACTCAATAGAAATTCTAACAGAGGAACGCTCGGGTTCTGTAAAACTCTGGCTAAGTATCGGTACTAATTGTCATGTACCGATACCCGAGGTAGAGTATCGGTACTCTTGAGCTATTTTTGCTGTAGAAATTCTCGGGTTTTGCAGAACTTCGGAGGTGTACAGGTACTAAGTGAGGGAGTATTGGTATTCACCTATACGCAAGAGATAGAGCTTGGATGAGGCGAGTTCATATTCCTTTATAGTTTAAATAGTGTGATTTTGGAAGTTCTTAGGGAAGTTTGTAAAATGTGAAATTTTAGGGTTTAAATTATGGGTTTTCATTTTAAAGATTTCTAGATGAAATTGATGGGTTAGAAACCCTCTTGTAGGGTTTTTTGGTAGACTCAACAACTTTACTTGGGTTGTAAAGATTTTCTCCTTGGAACCGATGGGTTTAAGTCTCCGAAATGGGTTATCTCTCTCAATGTCTTCTCCCTCTTATTTTTAGTTGTTTATCTACTATGTTGCACGAGAAATCCTAGTTCAAGTAGAAATTTTCTATTATTTGATGGTTCATGGACATAAGTAGAATAGTTTCCAAAGTTGAACATGATGAAAGATATATACTTGCATGGTTTTTAGTAGTTGTTTATTTATTCTCTATGATGAAACATACTTAAAGAACATTCTATGGTAGTGCAATAGCAATTACATATAATATGACATGTAGAACTTGAATCATGAAAACGCACACTAAGTGCTCGACGAAATGCCAATGTAGATAGATAGCTTCCATATATGTTTCGATTGTGGCATAGTAAGTGGGGTTATGTAATTATAGCTTGCAAGAGCCAAAATGAGCTCAAGGAGTACTTTAGCTTGTGAGGGTCGCTCTCTACAAGCCGTGACCCTCCATAGGTATAGCCTAACGAGGATGCGATTGTTCGCCTCGCTCTAACTGTTGAGTGCCAAATGTGGGTTCATGTACGATTGTTTGACGTCCCAAGCAAGGCTCAAGCTTGAAAGGACGTCGTATTGGTCAAGGTATCGGTTAATGAGTAGTCAACTTGTAATCATATAAATTGATGCATATAGAGATGATGATTAACATACTCCGCTATGGTAGAAGCATAATAGTAGACTTTCCAGGTCATGAGCATTTCTTATTCCGCATTTATAAACTCTTTATCTCATTATTATGCCTCTAGTTGAGCTAGTGGGTAGAGCGCTCCTTATGGCAATTGCACCCACTGAAAACTATTTTATATAGTTCTTACGCACTATTGTTGCTTCTTTTTTCAGAAACTCCCTACCCTTCATTTTGGTGTTATTTAGAGGTGGAGCCCTATGTAGAATCTTAATATTTTGGAAAAGTTGTAAAATGTCGTTCAAACTTTTAATAGTTTGTTTGGAACTTGGTTGTAATAGAATAGTAGTATTATGCTTTGTGTGACGCCCCAACTTCCCAGGAGGTCACCCATCCTAGGACTACTCTCGTCCTAACACGCTTAACTCTCTTAACCTCTTGGGCCTGACCACCACCCAAAATGTTTAAGCCGGGTTAAGAGTTTAGCCCTATTATATCTTATATATAGGACTACATGGGGTCTCACAATCTCCCCCCTTTTAAGCCCTGACGTCCTCGTCAGGCTCAGACTCACAAGTACCAGGCGATGTGAGACTCGTCTCGCTAGCCTAAACCGGCCTAGTGGTGAGCGGCGCTCCACCCACAACAGTCAACAGCATGAGAGCCTCGCTCTCCCCGCTGTATAATCCTGGCTCAGCCGAGACTCATCTCACACTTCCGGCTGGTAATTGGCTCTGATACTAACTGTGACGCCCCAACTTCCCAGGGGGTCACCCATCCTAGGACTACTCCCGTCCTAGCACGCTTAACTCTCTTAACCTCTTGGGCCTAACCACCATCCAAAATACTTAAGCCGGATTAAGAGTTTAGCCCTATTATATCTTATATATAGGACTACATGGGGTCTCACACTTTGATACTCCAAATTGTATGAAACTCTTGTTTGTTTGTATATGTTGATTGTTGTTATTTGTCGCTTTGTATGTGTGGGGGAGCCCTATGCACATGGTGGATCTGGGCATGCTACCAGAAGTGCTTTCGCTCAAGCCCGGGACGTGACAGTCTATTAATATTTTTTTTTTTATATGGTATACAATATTTTTATATAGGACTTGTGATTGGTATTTGTGGAGTTCAAAAATTTTGTCTGCTGTTAATTTCATAAACCATGATCATATTTCCAATATATAGATTTAAGTTTTCAGACTTCCATACTTATATATGAAATTATCTTAAAGAAATTTTTATTTATTACATGTGAAGATAATTAAATCTTTGAGTGTCAAAATTTTATTTTGTGCTTTAAAATAATATAACATATGTATATATTGTATGTTTTTCTAAAATTATGAGTTAATTTTTATATATCATGCATGGATCCGAAGCTTTCCGTACGTCCATGGATAGTTTGCTAATTACATTTTGTTATGTGTCTTATTAATTTTCACAAATTTATATGCTTAAATTAGAGCATGATCTAAATGGAATAAGAACGGGTCTAAGAGTGACCAAATAGTCAGATCCGATTTCATATGCCATACAATTGGATTGAGTTTGGTAATTACTTATTCTTATTGATTCATATCGAATTATGTCTAATCTTTATAATAAATGAATTACTATATATTATATAGATGTGAGCTTACTTTACACTTATAAATTATCATCTCACATCTAGTAGTATTAATAACACTTTGACATAGGCATGCTGCACTATACCTATTAGTTGCAGAGTTGTCACCTCAAATCGACCATCAATTATCACATCGAATTTATTAATTTGATATACGCCAAAGTTCATTAAAGAAAGCAAATATCTTGTTATCTTATATTAATGAGATATAGTTTTTTATTATCACCTCTGACATATGAGTAGTAACGAAAAATTTGACAAATATGAATTATGTTCATACATTAGTTAAGATACTAAATATATAAAAGATTATTGAAATATCTCATATCTGACATTTATAAGATATAGCGAAAAGTTAGCAAATATGACTTATTTTCTTGCAATAATTAATACAAAGACTAAAGAGATAAGAGATGGTTGCCGATTAAATGTCGAGTTACAACTTAAATCAGCTGTCAATTATGACTTCAAATTGATCGAGTTGATATATGTCCTATCTCGTTATTAAATTTAATTAAATAATATAAAATATACAAAAATAAAAGAACACTATATTGATTTACACCTAAATATTCTTGATATCTCATAACAAATGACTTGCAACCTATATAGATATAAACTTACTTTATACTCATAAATTTCTATTTTACATCTAGTCGTATTAATAACAATCTGAGATATATATGGTATATCTTATATATTAAATACTAAGTTGCCACCTTAAATCAACCGTCAATTATTACGTCAAAATTTATTAATAACGATTTGACATATGTACAATATACCTTGCCTATTAAATACTAGGATTAATTGCATACAGCTCCCTGTAAACATAGCGAATTGCAAATATATCCTTACAAAGTTCAACTTTCTTATGTTATCCCTACAAAAATCCTAATGTTTTCAAATATACCCCTGCCGTTAGGATCCGTTAGAAAACTTTAGTTAACCATAGGTAAAATATTTAACCCTGGTTAGTCAATGAGGTAAATTGACATTTTTACTCCTCTTATATTATATCTTCTTCTCTCAATCAAAACCCTAGCAATGGGAACTCTTCTTCTTCTTCCTCTTCCTCTCTCTCCTTCATGCTAGTTTTGAATCCGTAACTAGAATTTCTCCATCCCCATTCATCCACGACGCGTGTAGCTTCGCCATGTCGAACGCATGTTGCTTCCCCATTCAATTTCCTCTATGATTTTTTTCTTATTTTGCTCAAAAGAAAAGGTTTAGGAGAAAATGAGTGAGAGAAGAGGTTGCAACAATGGTGTAAAGAGGAAGAAGATGAGAAGATAACCATTGAATTTTTTTTGGGGGGATATTTCTGCACTATTATAGCAGTTGGGGCTTTTGGAGGGACATATTTGTGATGGCAAAATTGATATTTCACTTATCTGCTGTTAAAAAATAAACAGTTCTCTAACGGTAACAAACCAGAGGGACAAATATGAATATCACTGGACTTTTGCAGGGATAAGAGTTATAAGTTGAACTTTGTAGGGATATATTTGCTATTCGCTATGTTTGCAGGGAGCTGTATGCAATTAACCCTAAATACTAAGTTGACACCTCAAATCAAATATCAATTATCGTACCGAATTTATTGATGTGATATATATTCAATCATATTAATAAAAAAAAAAGTATTATTAAATTAATTAAATAATATGAAATATATAAAAAAGGAGAAGGTTATTCGAAGGGCGCTACATGGCATCATCACGCATTTTCATATAATGTTACAGATAGGCTATTTTACAGTAAAAATTAAGATATATTTAATATTTAGGACTAAAGTGTAAAAAGATATCAAAGTTTACTAAAGTGTGTAAATAAAAGTTTAGGTACCATCTTGCAATGTTTGATGGTAAAATAAAGACAAAACTATAGGTACGAAAATAATACGTTTTAGGCAAGAATTTTTTAACATTCATAAAATAAAGTACTAAAATATGCAAATATTTAGAGATTAAATTTTTAAATAAAAAATATATGAGTTAATTTGTAATATCTGAATAATGCACGGACTATCCAAATGTTTTACTCTCAGTGAGTAGCACCCATATATTGCACCAATCCCATGGGAGAGCCCAAGAGAGACCCACATGGCATCACACGGAAGACCCTCTGGATCTCCTTTCATATATAGGTATAGATTAAAAATATTATCATTTATTTTAAGTGACTAAAATAAATAAATATATAAAAAGGAAATAAAATAAAATGAAAGAAAAATGAGAAAAATGGAAGGGCACCCTCACTATCTTATTAATTTAAAAAAATTATTATTAAATTTAAATGATTAAAATAAAAAATAAAAAATAAAATAACATAAAATGTAAAAAAAGGAAAAAAAAAATGGATAGGCACCCAGAGGGAGCCACGTGGCACCCACTGGGTGCCCTTTCATATATAGTATAGAAGCATAGATTGAAGGTATTTTAAAACTTGAATTTGATTCATTTTCATATTCGTCCCAAATCCAAATTCTATTCAAATTCATTTTGATCAAATATAATTATGAAATTCAGCATCCATTTGATATCCATATCCGTGTTCGCATCCGTGTACTAAATATGGATGCGAATATGATTTTGTCAAATATCCAAGCATATTTAACTGTTTTCGCCCCTACTCTTAAGTCCTTATTTATAATTCAGAAATGATAGCGCAGACAACAAAGTATATCGGTAAAGAAGAAAAGTTTCTAGGAATAACCTTATTTATAGGCATAGAGAAAAGCCTCTAAACTTTAAGAGAAAAGTTACCACTTGGCACTTGCTGAAACTTTTAGAACAAACACTATGCCGATCTCGAGCTCATACCAAAACTAAAGTGTTTTGTTAGCCACAACTTGCAACAAAAAAGATGAAATTGGAAGTCACAATCATCGAAAGACATGTAGACGGACTCAAGCAATACGTCACACTTTGAACCACGGGGTGGTGAAGTGGAAGCAGGTTAGTTATTCTGGGTGTGAAGAAAACAAACTACAACTTGCATAATTTGTTAATCAAACTACAATTAGCAGCAATGTTGTCAAAAGACAAAAATTAACTAGAAAAAGAACTTACCTGGGGCATAACCAATCACCTTTCTTCATTTCAATACCAGGTGATTGATCATCCTGCTTGCTGATCCTCTGAGACGGTGCCTTTTGACTGGGAGGATCTAATATTCGTTTTGGAAGGGATGGATCAATGGTTGTGTCACTGAGTAAAATAATCTCTGACAGTAGCTTTCTTACAGATTCTTGAACATTCTCTTTGATGGAATCTTCTCCTTCCGAGGGACTGGCTGCATTTACTGCATAACTCATCAAAATACGCACCATGTCCACAGTGCGAGCTCCTTCATCTTCCTTTGGAATGACATAAGCTTTATCACATGATCCACGTATATCGCAGGAACTACATACCTACAAGTACAGGAGTGTGCATTTAATTTTATCATAATTAAACATCTGATTGAACATTGAAAAAAGGAAATATTCTTTTACCTCCTGCTTACAGTTATAACATCAAGTGCGTATTAAATCTGAATTTTTTGAGTAAATTGATCAGGAGTCATCGAAATTTATTCATATTACAATTTAGTCCCAAACGTTCAATTGTTCCAGCTGGGTCTCTAACCTTTTTGTTTCATTGCAAATTTACCCTTTAGGTTAAGTTACTACATCGGATTGGAGAAAATATCATATAATCACAATCTAACTGCCAAATAAGAAACTTTTGAATTGTATGGCAATAAAGGGCATTTCAATCCTATTTAACAGGGGAATTATATTAAAACAGTAAGATTGCAACAGCGAAAGATTAAAGGAACTGCCTAAAAATGGGTACTCCGGTGCAATTTAACACTAATATTTTAGGTTTTTTTTCCTATTTTTCTCAAACTAATAGTAGCTGCAACTATTATTAGCATTATATATTTAAAGTATTTTATGTTTTAAAAGTACAGTGGAGTTCAACTTACATCTCCTTCGTCAAGCTTAAGAAGTGATCTCAACCGCTTTGCTGAATTGACGACTTTCGGAAAGAGATTGGGACATCCACACTCAACAACAGCTTGAATATCATGTTTGGGCAGAGAGCTGCAACATAAAGGCATTTAGATACGACATGACTAACAAAACGCAAAGCAGAGGATGAGAAATCATGATTAGTTCCGAGAAACGGTAGAAGTTTGGAACAAAACAAGGTGAAGATAACAGTCCTTCACAAATAGTTTACTGGAAACACTTCAAGGAGGTTTAGGCAAATGATATCCATGTTATATGTTAACTCAAAATCCACATAACATATCTCTCTTCCACATGGTCATGTTATGATGGGTGCCATATGTATCCAAATGGGCAGGTCCTCCTACCCGTTTATAACTTCTAAAAGATTCCCATTCCTGTTGTTTACGCGGTTTCAAGTTAGGAAAATTTATTAGAAAGTCCTGCAGATATTGAAGAATAGGATTCAAAAACCTATATTGGTTGCAGCTGAAGTCAAATTAAATAAAAGCAGGTATGAAAGGCTTGCTATTTAATTGAGCTGCTTAACAAAGCACTACATCTTCTTTCAAGAAAAACCTTCCGCTAGCTTCCTATCACGACAAAATCAGAAGATTCAATTCGGAGATTCTAAATTTTGGGTTCAGAAACTCATTACAGCTTCTCGTCACATCAAAAGCTCCAAACCCTTTCTTAGCCAAAGGTATGACTGCTGCTTCTATTCAGAAACTAGGCCAATCGGGCGCTAAGCACAAGTGTTATTATTGGAACAGATTATCATGCATATCCTGCAGAATGTCATTCAAAGAGTTCTCCGTTCAAAATACCCTTTAATTACACAAGTAAATGAGACTTTTGTTCCCACGGAGATACTCAACAGGCTCAGGAACAGTGACATGGAATGCAATGTTAGATTTTCATCTCTCCAAGCAAAGAAAGCTGATGCTGGGACTAAGATCGAAGCATTTCGAAAATTCGAGCTCACTAATTCAACGAATCAAAAGCTTCGTAACCAAAGTGAAACACTAACAATAATAGAGGAACTAATATGTAATCTAACCTAGATTCAAACTTTCAACATCTTGCAACTAGTGATGATCCAAACAAACAACCCAATGCACTAATTGCGACTAGGAGAGGGAAATTTGAGGAGAGAGACGAACCCGAGGATGTCGAATCGCTCGCGCGCGAACTTAAGGCACGCGTTCTTCGCCCGATTCGTCTCCGCCGAAGCCTCCGCAGCGGCGGCGGCGGCGGCGGGGCCGGGCCCGTCGTTGAAGTAGCCCTTGCTCCGCAGCTTCTCGAGGAACCGCTCCCACTCCGGCCACCGGTGCTCCGCCGCCGCCGCGGGGCCATCGGCGGCGGCGGCGGCGGCGGCGGCGGCGGAAGTGGAGAAGAGGAGGATCGAGATGGAGGAGGGGGAGGAGGAGGCGGAGGGAGAGATAGGGTTGCGGCGATGACCAAGGAGAGAGGAGATGAGGGGGCGAAGCTTGGGAGAAGCCATGGGAGGAGGAGGAGGACGATGATGAAGAAAATGGCGGTTAGGGTTTTTGAGCGCCAGAGAGGGGATAGGGTTTTACGCCAGATAAATTTTACACTCTAGTCCTCAAGTTTTACACAATTTAGCTTCGCCACTCAATTTGTTGTAAATTTGCAATGTACTTAATATACACTACCAAAATTATTTTGCTCAATTGGTTGGTACCCTCGTTCTCAAGTATTTTCGTTCCCAAACAATAATAGATTTTGAATTCAAATTATGAAATAAGTAAAAAAAGTTATATACATATGTTATATGTATGCCTACAGGCTTTTTCTTTAAACAAAAAAAAAAAATTGTGCATGAAATTATTCGAGTTTACTATTAGTTTACTTAATTTTTGTATGTGCAAAGTGTGAGACCCCAGATAGTCCTATATATAATATATAATATGCTAAACTCTTAACCCGGCTTAAGTATTTTGGGCGGTGGTTACGCCCAAAAGGTTAAGAGAATTAAGCATGCTACTACGGGAGTAGTCCTAAGATGGGTGACCCCCTGTAAAGTTGGGGACGAGGACGTCAGGACTTAAAGAGGGGAGATTGTGAGATCCCAGATAGTCCTATATATAATATATATAATATGGCTAAACTCTTAACCCGGCTTAAGTATTTTGGGCGGTGGCTAGGCCTAAAAAGTTAAGAGAGTTAAGCGTGCTACTACGGGAGTAGTTCTAGGATGGATGACTCTCTGAAAAGTTGGGGCATCACACAAAGAGTTATAATTATTATTTTTTTAATATTCACAAGAAATACATGCGCAACCCTCTGATATAGAAGTTGAACATTTAATAAGTGTTAAGTATTATCAACCATCCCTAGCGTAAAGTGGCAAAGATCTTGACTGTTGGTATCCGAGATTTCAAATTTGAAATCTGATTGCTTTACATTTTCAACTAATTTTTAAAAAAAAATTAATGAGCGAAACAAGTAAATATTATCTTCCTCTCTTAAAAAAAAAAAAGGCTTAATTATAAAAATCTCCCTGTACTTTACCCAAGTGTCTCACTTGGCCCCCTGTATAAAAAAAAGGGATAACTTCAAATACCACCCCTGTGGTTTCGTGCTTTCTCACTTTAGTGCCCTGTGATTTAAAACGTATCACTTTAGTACCCTGTGGTTTGGTTATTCTCTTTTTGTTATATTTTCGTTAATTTTTTCGTTAAATTAATGAGAAAGTTAAAACTACAGAATAGTAAAGTGAATATTCGATAAACCATCGGTGAGATATTTTGAAGTTTTTCTGTATAATTTAACAAAAAAATTAACAAAAAGATAACAAAAAAAAAGAATAACCAAACCACAGAGTACTAAAGTGATACGTTTTAAACCACAGGGTACTAAAATGAGAAAGCACGAAACCACATGGATGATATTTGAAGTTATCCCTAAAAAAAATTCGACAATGTCCCCCTTACGGTTTGCTTCGTGTCTCACGCAGGTTCCCGTGCTACACAGTGCACAATGCCCCCTCAACTATAGAACATTTTGAAGTAACCCCTAGCTTAGTTATTCCTTGAATTCAAAATCTAAAATTAAAATCTGAATTTAAATTAAAATTAAAATCTTAATTTTAAAATTTTAAATCTGAATTTAAATTTGAATTAAAGTTTAACGTTAAATCTAAATTTAGATTTGAAATTTAAATTTACATTCAAATTTAGAGTTTAGAATTTGAAATCAAAATCTAAATTGAATTTGAAATTTAAATCTAAATCTAAATCTAAATCTAAAGCTAATTCCACAATTTGAATTTAAAATTCAAAATATAAATTTGAATTTAAAATTTAAAATTTAAATTTCAAAAATCTGAATCTAAATGTATATTGAAAAAAATTGATTCCGTATCCTAAATTTAGATTTGAAATATAAATTTAAATTCAAATTTGAATTTGAATTTGAAATTCGAATACAAAAAAAAATCTAAATTTGATTTGACATTCTAATAAAAGAACTAAAATTTAAACTCAAAATTAGAATCCAACATTCCTTAAATTTATATAGGCTTAATTATAAAACCACCCTGCACTTTACCCAGTATCTCAAATACACTCTTTTAGTCCAGCTGGCTGCTGACGTGGCAGCCCGCAAGACCATGTCAGCTTCAGACATTAGTTTTAATTGAAAAACTTAATGAAAACATATCTTATTTTTTGAAAAACTTAAAGAAAAGGATCTATTTGTGACGGGGGCAAAGTGCAAGGGGACATTGTTGAAATTTTTGGCGTATTAAGTTAATTGAGACTAGGTAAAGTGCATACACCCAAAAAAAAAAAAATTAAGTGTTGAGAATATCCTCAAATTTTCTTTCCTTTAAAAGAACAAGATATTTCACAAGCAGATTTTTCTTTCAACTTTTGGAAATTCACTACATTGTTGGAAATTATAATCCAAACTTTATTTAGTTAGAATTTTAGTTTAGATTGAGTTGGTGATGTTAGAGATAAGTTTAAATTTTAATTATTTGATTGCTATTAAAATTGAATTTATATTTAGATTAGGATTTAATTATTTTGATGCCTATAAAAATGTATAGACATATGGATTATTTACCACGGCCGAGAAATGAGCCGAGCATAGTTGACGGCTTAGGGCCTGTTTGCTTCACAGAAACTGAACTTTCTATTAAAGCGGACTTTCTATTGGACCTGTTTGTTTGGGTGAAAGTGGAAATGGGTAAATCGTTTTCAGCTGTAAACGATCATTTATACTGTTTGATTCACTGTAATAAAGATACGGTCAAAACTCGAGTTATCCGAAACAGCGTAATTGACTTCGGCCCACACTGAGCCGAAGTCAATTACGATGAAGAGAGGTGAAGGAAAAAATAATAAATAATATAATGGGTAATGCTAGTATATTTAAATATATTTATTTATAGTACTACTTGCTCTTATACTTAGTTTGCATATTTAAAATATTATAAAAATTAATTAGTTAAGTTTTAGTATTTTCTTCATTTAGTTTGTACATTTAAGATATATGATGAAAATTGATTAGTTAAGTATTAATTTTTTCACTTAATAATTTTATTGTTGTATTATTATAATTTATGTATAAAAAATAATTTAGTTGTTTTAGATTTTGGATGTTTTTTTTTTATTATATAGAAAATATAATTATATTATTTTTATTTATTATATTATAAATTATTATTTATCAAGTTATTTATTATTTATACATATATTATACTTTTATATCATTCACTTCCAGTCAAACAAACAGTGGAGCTGAAAAGACTTCACATTCCATAGCTACGAAATAAACAGCGGATCTACTTCAATCCAAAGTTCAATTTAACCAAAAGTCCAGTTTCGATGAAACAAACAAGCAAGCTAAGGTCAAGCGGTAGTTGAGATCTATTAGGGTCCTTGGTTAATAATATATTAGTTTAGTTGTCTTCTTCTTAATCCAATACTTATTCTCCATATTATTCTATTTTAGTAGATTCTAGGTCATACGATTGGCGTCAACAAGAATACTTGATTCCAACATTTAACATCATATAAAATAAGATTAGAAGAAAATAAAACTTTCCTAATATAATAATAATAATTAAAAGGCTAAATTACAGAAAACTCTCTGTCAATACCCGCTTTTTCACTTTTCCCTCTGTCATTCAAAAACCTACACTTTGCCCTCTTAAAAAATAAAAAAATATTCACTTCGCCCCCCGCCATCAATGTTTCGTTAGGGTTCCGTTTATATCTTATTTTTTATACCCAAAATACTTCTAAAATTCTCATCCATGCTCACACATATGCCCTAGGCCGCCGCCTCGCCCTCGCACGAAATCGGAGTTAGGGTCAAGAGAGGCGTGGGCGAGGGTGCGGGATGCGGGATGAGCAAGATTGGGGAGAAGGAGATGAAAAAGATGAGGGCATTTTGGTTATTTTGTCACACCGTATCTTTCTGTGAACATTTTTTATTTTTTAAGAAGGCAAAATGTAAATTTTTGAATGACGGGGGGGGGGAAGTAAAAAAGCGGGTATTAACAGAGAGTTTTATGTAATTTAGCCTAATTAAAACTGACGATTTAGAGACCAAAAGGATAGAATTTGGACCCAAAATCAGTGTTGAATAGCAAAACTATAATCCAGCCCTAGGCTTCAAGCTCAAAAAATTGTTTTCCAATTGGGGCTGCGCGCTCAAAATGTACAATCAAGCGTAAAATTTTGATTGTTTTACTAAACCCTAATCCAAACTGCATCAAACTAGCTATATTTGACTCTATTTCAACTCTAAGATCAGATCATCAGCATCACCATCTATTCCTATTGAAAAGTTTATTAAACATCAAATCATGTACAAAAAAAAAATATGAAAAACTTCAAATATCATCCCTGTGGTTTCGCACTTTCTCACTTTAGTATCTTGTGATTTAAAGTGTATCACTTTAGTACCATGTGGTTTCGTTTTTCTCTTTTTCTTGTTCATATTGTTAATTTTTTCGTTAAATCAGTGAAAAAGTTAAAACCACAGGGTACTAAAATGAATATTTGATAAACCAGAGGTTGGTTATCTGAAGTTTTTTCTATATGGTTTAACGAAAAATTTAATGAAAGGAACAAGAAAAAGAGAAAAACGAAACCATAGGGTACTAAAGTGATACACTTTAAACCATAGGGTACTAAAGTGAGAAAATACGAAACTACAGGAGTGATATTTGAAGTTTTTCCAAAAAAATACCATATCCGATCCGTTTACACCCCTAGCTTCTCTACACCTTTGAGGATACAACATAAACACAATAAAAAATAGCTATTTCTTTTGGTGGAACTTTGGACTCATCCACTTGTGTAGAATTGGTGAAGCCACACAACGAGAGCAAACCGTTGTATCCTGGAGGATACAAGTCAGTGTTTTGCTGCATCGGTTCAAAGGCTTTGCCAACTGTAGAGGGCTTGAATCTCCTTAAAGAGAGCGAGATTTTTGTGCCTCGGTTTGATCGACTCGTCAACACTTTTTATATTATTTTATAGTCTAACCTCTATTTTTGGGTATTTTTACCAACAACTACCACGAAAACTCTTGACACAAATTATTAGCTTATGTTCATTATAATTGAATCAGAGGAACTACACACACATACATATATATATATATATATATATATATATATATATATATATATATATATATATATATATATATATATATATATATATATATATGGATGCTGCATTAAGACAATGGAGCCTTGTGAGCCTCTCTAACTTCACCAACACAAACAGCAACAGTTGAAGCAACCAAAAGTAACTCCAATGCTCTACACAATAGAAATATGTAGAGAGATTAATTAATATATATTCAGGCACATGTGGGTGGAACGGGCAATCTTTTCACTACAGGATCGTTTGGGCTGCTGCTCTCCAGGCTGATTTGGTCCAGGAGGAGGTTGGCCGCGTGCTCGTCGAAGCACTCGTCGACGGTTCGGAACTGCACGTCGGGGTACAGCCAACTGATCTCGATGTCTTTGATTCCGTCGATCGAGAAATTCGTCTGGCAACCGTTTATGAATATGTCGTGCGTCAAAGCTGCAACGATGCTCGCCGGAATGCAGTTCTCTGCTGTTGATCAGACGCAGGAAAAAAAAAAAAAAAAAAAAAAACAATAAGCTTAGACTAGATAGAAACATTCAAATAATCATAGGATATGGAGGGTGTTCTCCCCATTTTCCTATATTCACTTCAAAAATGTTGCATGCACCTGGCCTGTAATAATATAGCATACATCAAAAAAAAAAATTCTTAATTTGAAATCAAAATATAATTTAACAGATATAATCTACACTATATAAAAGGAATAATTAGTTTATATACAAAATATTATAGAGTTTAAATTTGAAAAATAGTGATTTATTAATACAGTGTCCCTCAAAAAGGGGTCATACGTTTTGGGCAAGTATTTTTGTTCATTTTCATCATTGCATAATCTGGTCCTTTTTTCGAGCATATCTAGAGCAAGAAATCCCTTTTCTTTTTCGAGCAATTCCAAATGTGAAGTAAGTCTCCGTATCTTATTGGTGAAACTGAATACTTGAAATTCAACAGAACCTTTGTTTTCTTCTTTTTCTTCTTGTGGAATAATGGAAATGAATGAATTTTTGACCATAAAAAATTTTTCTATCCTTTTTCTTTCTTTTTCACAACTCAGTGGGCTTTGTTGTTTTTATGGCACTCGGCCGGGTTCGACAACTATACCAAAGTGGAAGGACCACTATCTCGAGCTCATGATTCTTCTCCCAGCCTATTCCTCATCTATAAACAAATTGCCTACACCCGATTTATAAATATTACATGCACTAATCCTAACTTTAAATAATTAATATTATAAAATAAAAATATAATTTTATAAATGCGGTCTATATTATATAAGAAGTCTCTATATAAAAAATTATCAAGGTTTAAATTTTTATATTAAATTTTTAAATGAATTTAATACATTTATAAATTTTTTGATAAAATTATTTTAGTCAAAAAATTAAAAGTTTAGGGAGTCTATGTACATTTTCACCATAAAAAAATTGAATGATGCTACACATTTAGGGGTGTATAGGTAGACTTTTCCAAAAAAATTTGGTAAAAAAATGTGCAAAGACCTCCTGAACTATTACATGCTTTGAAATAGACAATTCAAAAGTTATTTTTTTTAACTGATTTTTTATAATTTTTAATTTTTTATGATTAATTTTAGTTAATTAAATAAAATATTTATTAAAATTTGTATAAATCAAAATATTTAAGTTGGCTGAAATACTAAATATCCGCCGCGAAGCACGGCCCCACACTAGTTTTAGGAAAGTTCTATCCATATACACCCTTCAAATGGCGCATTTTGGTTTGAAAATTGAAATGTTTATGAAACCAACGAATAGTACATACAAACCAATAGAAATCGGAAAAGAAATAGAAGAGCATTTAGAAATATGAAAATGTTGGTAGACTGGAAAGGAAGCAATCTGATCTATAATTTTACCTGCTGCCAGGGCAAGCAAGTCTTCCTCGCTCAGCACGGCTCGCGGTAGCGTTCGTCCGATCTTGCTCTCCCACAGCGATGCCATCTCGTTCATGTTGAGGAGATTGCAGGTCGGGCGAAAGTGAACTATTTTGTTCAGCGCGCGGAGATCGTACGCAGCTTTTATCGTGAACTTCCCGATGTCGCTCCCGGCCACGAAGAAAGCTAGAGAGAATAAGCAGAAGAAGAAAAAACATCATGAAAATGTAACAGCAGTTTAGAATCTCTAATTGGCATCCAACAGGAATAGGATAACAAATTCTAAAGAAAGTAATTATCTTCGAAATTTCTATAGTAAACTGTTACATCCTCCTACTACTGAGGTGAGACAAATCGAACTCAAAAATAAGATGTAAGCCATCCTAAATTTTCGCTAACAGTTTAGAGACATTATTTTGTCTCAAACTTACAGAAACAAAACTATGAGATTAAGAACTTAAAGTTATAGTAGCAAATGTTGACGTAAAAGAGCCAGCGTCTAGCCTTGTGGCGGGAGGCCAAGCTAGGCCGAGTCACGTTTGAAATAGCGTGAGACTGGATTGGGCCAGGTCATGTTCGAAGTGGCGTGAGGTTTTGGGCTGAGTCACAATCGAGACCCATAGGTACTGTATCTGTATGCTTTGGTTGCATAATTCTAATAGCTCGAGTTTCTGGGATTAATGATTAGCGCCAATGATCCGATAGCAAACGTACGTATAAGGAGCTTGATTCATGTTACAATTTTGAGAACAATCAAATTGTTTCCACTAACCAATCGATCAGATGTTCCATCAAGTTCTCTCGTCGCCATCAGCATGCGCCTGTCAAGTGAAGAGAGATATATGCTAGTTTAGGAAGGATTTAGCATATTTTCTCGTCATGTGATAATCACATACTGATAGCAGTTATGAAACTTCCAAAAACATTAGGCCATGTGGTTTATTCAAATAACTTACTTGTTCATATAGTAAATTCTGGCTAACTAGACAATGTTGGTTGATTTGCAATCATGCCAACATTCGAGGGGTTTTGTGGCTCTGAAGCATGTGTTTGTTTTTGTGGTAGAAGCAACTATCTTAAATTTTAAATTTGATCTTAAATTTACAATTTAAATTCAAAATTTAAATTTAAATTTAAATTTTAAGTCTAAAATTAGAATTAGATTTTAAGAAGCAGGTTTTAACTGCTTTTGATTTTAGGGACTCTAAAATCAGAAAACTGATTATAGAAGTTAGAATTAAATTTTGAAAGAAAAATTACCAAACATTCTATTGAAGAAAAAAATCACTTTTGGCCCTAAAATCAATTTCTAGAATCTAGCCCAAACACCCCTACTACTAGTGGAATCCTCAATATGTACTGTACATACCTAGTGCCTTTAATGCTATAGATTCCTTCGCCTGATTAACCTAAAATGGCCTATTGGTTTAAATATGAAATTTCAAATATGACCACTTTGTAGTTAAGAGTTTATCCGCCCAGTTTGCAAAACCTTTGCTCTATGCCTGCCTATTTAAGGTAGATTTCAGTAGGTTGGTCTGTTTAGATTTGAAATATATGGCCTGCAGTAAATTTCAGGAGTTAGTTTGAAAAGAGCTAAAGCGATGTTTAGCCTTATTGAATTTTTTTTTTTCCAATCTAGTCTTATTTTCAAAAATATTCATAATCTGACCTTATTATTATGAATTAGAAAAAAAAATAAGTTAAAAATTTTTATATGAGTTTATGTGTTAATTGGGAGAGAGAAATTATTTTTTCTGTCTCCTCTCCCATTTCCCAAGACCTCTCTCACTCTGTTTCTCTCTCTCTCTCTCTCTCTCTCTCTCTCTCCCTAGCCAACGATACACCTCTCTCTTTCTCTCTTTCAGAACCCCCCCCTCCCCGCTAGGGCTGGCAAATGAGCGAGCCGGCTCGCGTTCGGCTCGATATTTAGCTCGTTCGAGCTCGACTCGAAATTAAATGAGCTGAGTTTGAACAGAAAAAAAACTCAAAATTTATTTCAAACCGAGTTTGAGTATTATTGGGCTAGCTCGAATTATGCTCGAAAAGCTCGAATATATATATTATATACTCCGGCTAGGATACTATCGATAGCACCAAGCACTTGGTGCTATCGAATTTTCTATCGTTAGATTTATCTCTTTCATCATTTCTAACCGTTAGATCATACTATTCAACCAACCACCCACTCAACCCTAGGGGACCACTATCAACCTAACCGGGAATCACTATCATCATAACCACACATTTTTTCATCCAAGGGCCGAAAACCTAATAGCACCAATAACTTGGTGCTAGTAATAGTATTCCAGCCAAATTCTATATATATATATATATATATATATATATATATATATATATATATATATATATATATAGTCCTTCCGGTATACTATCGGTAGTACGGAGACCTCCGTGCTACCAAGTTGTTTTCAATGATGCAGCTTCCAAATCGACGATCGGCTCCGCTAGACTTGATCTACACTATTAAAAGTATTTGAAAACTAAATTTTAAATTTTTGACATTATTTACCTACCAAACGAGTAGTCTAAAAATGAACGGCTGAAAATAAAAATCTCATAAAAAATGATGATAAAAGACTTGAATTTAAGATCAGAGGTACTGATCTTACTCTACATAGTGAAAAAAAAATTCTATAAAAATTTCATCAGATTTTAAAAAAATTCTATAAAAATTATATATAGCTAGGCTGGTATACTATCGGTAGCACGGAGGCCTCCGTGCTACCAAGTTGTTTTCAATGATGCGGCTTCCAAATCGACGATCGGCTCCGCTAGACTTGATCTACCTTATTGAAAGTGTTTGGAAACTAAATTTCATAATTTTTCGACATTATTTGGCTAGTGATCAAAGGGTCTCAAAATTGACAATTTCAATGGTAGATGAGATGCGTTTGTAAGTTTAACGGTGTAAAATAATCCAAATCTGATAAAATTTTTATAGAAAATTCTTTGAGCTATTTAGAGTAAGATCAGTATCTCTGATCTTAAATTTAAGCCTTTTATCATTATTTTTTATGAAATTTTTATTTTCAGCCATTCATTTTTCGACTACTCGTTTGATAGGTAAATGATATCAAAAAATTATAAAATTTAGTTTCCAAACACTTTCAATAGTGTAGATCAAGTCTAGCGGAGCCGATCGTCGATTTGGAAGCCGCATCATCGAAAACAACTTGGTAGCACAGAGGCCTCCGTGCTACTGATAGTATACCAGCCGGACTCTATATATATATATATATATATATATAATTATGCTACTATACTATCGATAGAACCAAGCGCTTGGTGCTATCGAGTTTTCGACCGTTGGATGAAAGGATGTGCGGTTAGGATGATAGTGGTTTTCTAGGGTTGAGTGGGTGGTTGGTTGATAATCTAACGGATGGAAATGATCAAAGGATAGATCTAGTATAGTAGCCGGACTCTCTCTCTCTCTCTCTCTCTCTCTCTCTCTCTCTATATATATATATATATATATATATATATAGAGTTAGGCTAGAATACTTGTGGAAGTACCGGGGCTCCGGTACTTCCACGTCGTTTTCGATGTTGGGACTTCCGAATCGACGATCGGCTCCGTTAAACTTGATCTAGAGTATTTGAAGTATCTAGAAAATAAATTTCGCGATTTTTCGATATCATTTACCTAGTGATCGAAAGGGCTCAAAATCAATGGCTGAAAATAAAAATCTCACAAAATGTGATAATATGACTCTAAAATTTTAGATCAAAGATATTGATCTTGTTTTATATAGTATAAAGAATTTTCTATCAAAATTTTACGTGATTTGGATATTTCTACACCGTTAAACTTGCAAACGGCTCACCACGACCATTGAAATTGCTGATTTTGAGCCCTTTCGATCACCAGGCAAATGATATCGAAAAATCGCGAAATTTATTTTCTAGATACTTCAAATACTCTAGATCAAGTGTAACGGAGCCGATCGTCGATTCGGAAGTCCCAACATCGAAAACGACGTGGAAGTACCGGAGCCCCGGTACTTCCACAAGTATTCTAGCCTAACTCTATATATATATATATATATATATATATATATATATATGAATATTTTTGAGCTGGAATGCTCTCGGTAGCAAATGGGCTCCGTTGCCACCCATTTGTTTTCGATGATGGAGCCTCCAAATCGACGATCGGCACCGTTGAACATGATCTATACCACTTGAAGCATCTAGAAACCAAATTTCAAATCTTCTTGACATCATTAGCCTAATGATCAAAGGGTTGCAAAATTTGTAATCTTAATGGTCGATATGAGGCGTTTTCTCGTTTAACGGTGTAAAGATATCCAAATCAATTGAATTTTGGTTAGAAAATTCTTTAAACTATTTAAAACAAGATCTATACTCTTGATCTTGATTACAAGACTCCTATCATCACTTTTTAAAGGATATTCATTTTCAGCCATTCATTTTTGTGTCACTTTGATGGATAAGAGAATAATATCGAAAAAGCATGAAATTGAATTTCTAGATGCTTTAAGTGGTATAGATCATGTTCAACGGTGCCGATCGTCGATTTGGAGGCTCCATCATCGAAAACAAATGGGTGGCAACGGAGCTCGTTTGCCACCAATAGCATTCCAGCTCAACTATATATATATATATATATATATATATAGAGAGAGAGAGAGAGAGAGAGAGAGAGAGAGAAAGAGAGAGAGAGTTAAGCTGGAATCTATTAAAAGTATTTGGGCTTATTTGCTATCGATTTTTTAACCGTTAGATCTACACTTTAATTAATTCCACCTTTTAGATCATACTATTCAACCAACCACCCACTTAACCCTAGGGGGGCCATCACTAAATCCTAGGGGACAGCTATCATCATAACCCTACAATTTTTCATCAAAGGGTTAAAAATCTCGATAGCAAAAGAGACCAAATACTACTAATAGTATTCCAGTCCAATTATATATATATATATATATATATATATATATATATATATATATATATATATATATATATATATATAGAGAGAGAGAGAGTTGAGCTGGAATACTATCGATAGCAAACGAGCTCCGATGCCACCCATTTGTTTTCGATGATGGAGCCTCCAAATCAACGATCGGCACCGTTGAACATGATCTATGCCACTTGAAGTATTTAGAAACTAAATTTCAAGTCTTTTCGACATCATTGGCCTAATGATCAAAAAGGGTTGCAAAATTTATAATTTTAATGGTCGATATGAGTTGTTTTCTCGTTTAACGATGTAAAGATATCCAAATGAATTGAATTTTGGTTAATTTTTTTTTTAAACTATTTAAAACAAGATCTATACTCTTGATCTTGATTACAAGACTCCTATCATCACTTTTTAAAGGATATTCATTTTCAGCCATTCATTTTTTTGTCCACTTGATAGACAAGAGAATAATATTGGAAAAGTATAAAATTTGGTTTCTAGATGCTTCAAGTGGTGTAGATCATGTTCAACTAGGGGTGGAAACGATCCGAGCTCGAGCGAGCTTACCTCAGCTCAAGCTTGGCTTGAAATTAATTTCGAGCCTAAATTTAGGCTCAAGCTCGGCTTGAAATTAATTCGAGCCGAGCTCGAGCGAGCCTAACTTCGAGTCCAGCGAGCTCGAGCCCTAAACGAGCCGCTTGAAATTCTCAACATCATGCAATCTATAGTTTAATTTTTATAAAACATTATCTAAAATTTGATACAAAAAATGTCTAATAGTTCAACATACAAAATGAATGCATGAAATGATGTACTATAATATTAAAAAAAATAGGGGAAGCGACTCTGCGAGCAAGTGAAAGAGAGAGGGAGAGAGCAATTAGAGTAGAATTTTGTTGGTTTGGTTTTGTAGGCCAGCAAATATACCCAATAATCTAAACTTTATACACATATGATTAAAATATATAATATATATTATTATATATAATTAATATGGAGTCCGGCTACTATACTATCGATAGTACCAAGCACTTTGTGCTATCGAATTTTTCGCTGTTAGATCTACCCTTTTGATCATTTCTACCCGTTAGATCATACTATTCAACCAACCGCCTACTCAACCCTAGGGGACCACTATCATCCTAACAGCACATCCCTTCATCCAAGAGCCCAAAATCTAATAGCACCAAGTGCTTGGTACTATTATCTAATAGCCTAATTAAGCTACTATACTATTAATAGCATAGTAGAGTATAGTAGCCTAATTAGGCTATTAGATAATAGTACCAAGCACTTGGTGCTATTAGATTTTCGGACCTTGGAAGAAGTGATGTGCGGTTAGGAGAATAGTGGTCTCCGGTTAGAGTGATAGTGATTTTTTATTGTTTGGTTGAATAGTATGATCTAACGGGTGGAAATGGTCAAAGAGGTAGATCTAACGGCGGAATACTCGATAACACCAAGCGTTTGATACTATCAATAATATAGTAGCCGGACTATATATATATTCGAGCTTTTTGAGCCTAATTCGAGCGAGCCCAGTAATGCTCAAGCTTGGCTTGAAATAAATTTCGAGCTTTTTTTTCTGTTCAAGCTCGGCTCATTTAATTTCGAGTCGAGCTCGAGCGAGCCGAATATCGAGCGAACGCGAGTCGAACACGAGCCGGCTAGCTCATTTGCCAGCCCTATGTTCAACGGTGCCGATCGACGATTTGGGGGCTCCATCATCGAAAACAAATGGGTGGCAACAGAGCTCGTTTGCTACTGATAGCATTCCAGCTCATTAGATATGATATAAAGTTGACTACACTTGATGTAAAATTTGATTTGACTACACACTTGACATGATATAAAAATAATATGACTATACATTATATAAATATAAAAGTGATATAACCACACATTAGATATGATATAAAATTGACTACACTTGATAGAAAATTTGACTTGACTACACACTTGATTTGATTATAGAACTGACATGACTATATTTGACATAAAGTTAATTGTATTTGATATAAAATTTGACTTGACTACACACTTAACATGATATAAAAATAATATAACTATACGTTATGTAAATATAAAAGTGATATAACTACACATTTGATACGATATAAAGTTGACTAGACTTGATTTAAAATTTGACTTGATTATACACTGAATTTGATTATAGAACTGATATGATTATATTTGACATAAAGTTAACTATACTTGACATAAAATTCGACTTGACTAGACAACTGATATGATTATAGAATTGATATGACTCTACATTGTACAAAACTTGACGAATGTTATGACTATAACATGCACATTTTGATTTTAATATTTAAAAAATCAAAATTCTCTATAAATAGTTGAACATTTGTTAATTCCAACCTCACCCTCATTCCTTTCTTTTTTATACACTTTAGAATATACTCATTTCTCTTCTACTTCTCTAATTTTCACTACATATTTTACTTATATAATCTAAAGGGTTCTAGAAATATCACTTGCTCTAGATCGGATTCGTGAAGACCATTTGTGCTTTTATGGAATTTTCTAAGCAGATCTTTTCTACACATCTGGTGTTATTTTGTTGGTATGTTTTTAATTTCATAATCTAATTTCAAATAAATTATACTAATTTCTCCGTATAATTTATCTTATATCGATTTATTTCAAAATAGGAAATTTTCATATGGTGTATCAACCAATTTCAATCTTCTTATATTTTGATGGTAATATTGTGCATGGTCCCGAAGGAGTTGAATAAATGGTCATGATCCAAAAACTATTTAGATTTCTCGTACTTTAAGTTTTAGTACATTAAAACATGAAATTTATAGGCAAACCCAATGAGATCGAGATTATTTTGATATAAAAATTAATAGGAGATATCAAGTTGGTGGGAGAAATAAACTTTATTTTATGCTCGTTCCTATCATTGATGACTCTTCTTTGCATACTTTTATTGAAACATTTCAAACAGAACATGCGTGCTGGGGTGCTGTCCAAATATATCTTGAGAAAATTAGTAAGACGCATAGATCTATCACAAACGTCAATGTCATTTGATTTACAAAATCCTCAAAGAGATTATTATATGCCATTTAGTTCACAAAATATTGGCGAAGGTCCATCTCAACCATTATCGTTTCCATATTCTGGAACTGCTACATCAAATCATGAGAATAGTGAGGATAATTATTGTAGTACACCGAACTTCTACAAATTGGAGAGTTCTTGTCAAATGTAGCCAAAAAGGACTATCTAAATAGTTTTGGCAAGGTTTGGGACTTATACGAGTATTTTTGGCGCAAATGAGGCGCGGAAACGTACTTCGAGAAGTCAAGTCTGCAAAACTGTAAATTTTGCAGCTGATTCCGGAATGGATGTGTGACATACCGGAATGCAGTGGAAAATCTGGAAATCCAGCTCTCGGGTTTTGCGGAATCAAGTGTTTATACCGGTATGAATGTATTTAGTTCCGGTATGAATTTGTGGATACCGGAATATTAGTTTATATTTAAGAATAAATAAGCAGCAATGGTAATAAAAAAGAAAATCAATTTAAAACATTTGTGACAGGAGAAAGATAAAGATTATATAATTAGGATGTTATCCATATTGACTAAGGTGGCCAAAGTAGCAATCAACGTGATTTATACGTGATTTGTACATGGAGATTGCAACTTCCTGGAAAAGAAGTTCTTTTGTCTCCTATATATATTAATTTGATTAATAGATTTGACAAAGAGTACTTGGCCCGTATAATTGTTACATTGTACTTTTTTCCTCTCAATAATGAAACCACTCATGTATTTTCATTTTAATGTTTTAACCTTCACTGACAATAATATTAAAGTATGATGAATCTTAGTTCTCATTTGATATCGTTGTTATTTTTTAATTTTTTCAAACATTAAATCTATATAGTTTGATATATATATATATATATATATATATATATATATATATATATATATATATATATATATATATATATATATATATATATATATATATGACTCTAGGTGTGCATGTGCATAATAGGTTGCTTACAGTTTTATAGAAAGTTTTTTCACTTCTTTGTTATTTTATATGGAATGTGCTCTATTTCCAGCCGAGGTGCTCCACAAAATTAAAATCAACAATTACAATAATAATAAAATTCTTATGCTAGCACATTCAATTCAATCATATAAAATGCCAATAACACTTGTGGCTTAAAAGTTGCGCTTCTTTTCAAAGGATAAGATTAGGACGTGGTCCATAGTCACTAGGTTCGCCAAAATAGTAATAAAGTGATTTGGACTTGTGAGATTGCAACATTTTGCAATAAGTCTTATTTTATCTAATCTCCTTTAGTAATTAATTGATGGGCAAAGATTACATCATAGCCATTAGAATTATGGTCATGCTTCGAGAACAATATAGACCAAGTCACTAACTTGGACAAGCATATAATGTGTTAGGTAATTTGGGTAAAAGTGAGAACCACAATTCCCTAAAATGTGGATGAGTGAGGTGCTTCAATTTGGATTTTGTCAGACCGAAGTGAAAAGATAGGTAAAATATTAATCGTACACTCCATCCTGGGTGTATATCTTACATCTCTTTCATCTAATGGATAGGAGAGCTGTACATCATACATCTCTTTTAGGGTGTATGGCTAGCATTGCTCGAAAAGATAAGAATAAATAGTACTAGTAGTCAGTGAACTTTAAGTCAAGTTCTATTTTGGTCCCTAAATTTTTTCAATTTTGACTTTTTAGATTCTCAACGTTCAGTAAAGTTTCATTTAGTTTTTACTTATAAAGTACAAATTACTTCTTACGCCTGTTCGTTTGTAGGTCTATATACTATGTATATTTCAATTTCTTATTCATCTTTTACTTTTATTTCAACGGCCCAGCTTTTATAGAGAAGATGGTAATATTGAATTATGAGATTGTCTGCCGCGAACAAACCGGCCCCGCCACAGGCTAGTGGTCATTCATGATACATATTAGATTTGTTTGAGTTTTGATTTGGAATCATGTTTATAGGTTCATGGCTTCCAGCAGACTCAAAAATTTACTGTTAATTACCCCACACTTGCAGTGTTAAGGAACCCTCGATTATGAGACCAAATTTAATACTGATAATAAAAGAGACCAAGGTATGAAAATAAAATTTTATTAATATGATTTGCCTTATACATGGCTTAAGCATGGGCATACTCCCACTGTGAATGAATTTTAGAAAATTGAGATGTTGGGTCGAAATTTAATTTAATTTGCTCAGTTTAACAACTTGGCGGTCAAAATGGGTTGAGTTTAATTTAGATTGCTCAGTTTATTGACTTGGCGGTCAGTCTGAATTTGAACTCGGTTTGCGCAGTTTAACGACTTGGCGGTCAATTTGAATTTGAACTTGATTTGCTCAGTTTAGCGATTTGATGGTCGATTGAGTTGAGATGCTCAGTTTAACGACATGACGGTCAGCTTGAGTTGAGATGCTCAGTTTAACGACATGGCGGTCAGTTCGAGTTTGAAATTGGTCTGCTCAGTTTAACGACTTGGCAGTCAAAAAGTGTTCGCATTTGGCTTGCTCAGTTTAACGACTTGGCGGTCGATCGTTCAGTTTA
Organism: Puya raimondii; assembly: GCA_016920855.1. Taxonomy (NCBI): domain Eukaryota; kingdom Viridiplantae; phylum Streptophyta; class Magnoliopsida; order Poales; family Bromeliaceae; genus Puya; species Puya raimondii. Next base: position 141,492,133 of record JABWPP010000050.1, read on the forward strand.
ATGACTTGACGATCAATTTGAATTTGATCTTGATTAATTCATGAATAGAGGCTTATTTAGAAAGCCCATGAAACTGGTTCATGAAATTAATTTATAATAGATGTTCATCTTTGTGGTTCATGAAATGAATTCATGAATAGAGATCCAATTGGAAAGCCCATTTTGACTCATGAAATTTATTCATGAGAAGAGCACATTTTAAAAAAATCCATTTTGGATTATGAAATTAATTCATGAGAAGCCCATTTTTATTTGGGCTAAATTTGATTTGGGTTGGAGGCACTAGATGATATGGGTTTGGTAGTTTGGGCTTTATGCTTTTGGGCTTTGGTGAGTTTATTTATGAAATAGATTAAGTTGGATTTTATTTGTGGACTTTAGGTTTTGAATTTTATTTGTGGACTTTGGGTTCCATGGATTTTATTTGTGAACTTTGAATTTTATGGGTTTTATTTGTGGACTTTGTATTTTGGGTTTCATTTATGGACTTTGGGCTTCATGGGTTTTATTTGTGGACTTTTGGCCTCATGGATTTTATTTGTGGACTTTGGGTTTCATGGGCTTTGTTTGTAGCAAGAAATGGATTTTGGGTTTTGGATTTTATTTGTGGCCTTTAGGTTTCATGGGTTTTATTTGTGAACTTTGGGTTTTGGATTTTATGGGTTTTGGGCTTGAATCTGCATGTGGGCTGGATCGAGAAATTTATTCATATGAGACTGGATTTTGAGTCTTATTGATCCTGGACCCGAATCTACATGTGGGCTGGAATTGAGGCCCTTGTGCAGGCTGGGCTTTATTTTCATGCAGACTGGATTCTGGGCCCGTGAGTAAACTTGACCTGCATTTCTTTATGGGCTGGATTCAGAGCCCGTGAGTAAACTGGACCTGCATTCATATACGGGCTAGATTGGAGCCCGTATATAGACTGGGCCTGCATTTGTACATAGGCTGGATTCAGGCCCGCATGTAGACTGGGCCTGCATTTGTATGTGGGCTAGATTCAGGCTTTAGACAGGATTTGATTTAATCTTATGAGGTTTTATTTATTGAGCCCATGAATAAATTGTAGATTAGGCTCTTTTAAACTAATTAACTCCAAACCATTCTTTCTTTTTTTTAAAAATAATTTGAATTAATTTGATCCGATTTAAAAATCAATTTTTTCTTGCACTCATAAGGTGTTGCTATGACAACCTGTTCCAATCATAAAGTCCGATTAAGTCACATTATCCTATCACGAGGATGGCGATTTGATCAAATATGTGCCTATCACGAAGATAACAATAAGATCAAATCGAACCGTGCCTATCGCGAAGATGGCATATGGTTCGGATATTGCCTACCACGAAGATGGCGAGTCAAGACATGTTCATCATTTTTATTTTTTTATTTTTTTATTATCATATTTTGTCCAAGTACGCGAATTCGACCGTGTCGAGCCTATCGCGAAGATGGCCGCTCGGTATAGGAAATCGTGAAATAAGTAGGTTTGATCGTGTCGAGCCTATCACAAAGATGACCGATCGATCAACCCTTCGACCGTATCGAGCCTATTACGAAAATGACCGCTCGGTATAAGGAATTGTAAAATAAGCGAATTTAATCGTGTCGAGCCCACGAAGATGACCGCTCGATCAATCATTCGACCGTGTCGAGCCCATCGCGAAGATGGCCGCTCGTCGTCCGTATGTATTGCTAATGCCCATACCGAGCCTTTCACGAAGATGATCGGGTTGATCAAACCAACAAAATAATCATACTTACACCGTTCGTATGCATGCGTCACCCTTTGTTGCCGTGGAAGCCGCCGTGATCGTCGTCGTCGTCTTCTTCGGATAAAAGAGCTTTAGATCTTTCTCCCTTTTTCTTGTACGGACTAAAGGAGGGAACACCTCTCTCTGCTGCCAGAGAAGAAAAAAGAGAAGGGGGGAGGGGCGCCTCCCCCATGTCGTGCGTGCACCAGAGAGGGGGAAGAGAGTGGAAATAAAAATAAATGCTCTCTTTATTTTTTATTTTTACCTTTTTTTTTTCTTCTTCCTCTTTTTTTCTTTTTTCTCTCTTTTTTTTTCTTCTCTTGCCTTTTTAGATTTTTTTTTTTTAGTCAAAAATCTTTCTAAACTCTTTCTTGCAAATTTTTGATTATATTTTATAGGAGACTCAAAGGCGATATATTTATTCGGAAATAATTTAAACTATTAACAAAAAAAGGAATCTTAACCTGTTGAGAAAGAAAATCAAATAATCCATACTATTTTTTTCCCTTTTTTTTTGCGCACTTTCCTTCTTGTTTCCCTTTTTTTTTTACCTATTTGAAAGAAAGGGAGGTGCGCTCACCTCCCCTCGTACGGCTCAGGGGAGGTGAGTCACCTTCCCTTTACTGTATTTCGTTTTTTTTATTTTTTTTTATATATATATATTTTTTAACTTATTTGGAAGGAAGGGAGGTGGGCTCACCTCCCCTCGTATGGCTCAGGGGAGGTGAGTCACCTCCCCTTTACTTTCCTTTTTTTTTTTTTTTTTTTTGCACATTTCCCTCTTCTTCTTCTTCTTCTTTTTCTTTTTTTTTTCTTTTTTTTTGCATGTTTCCTTTATTTATTTATTTATTTATTTTTTGCATGTTTCCTTTATTTATTTATTTATTTATTTTTTTGCATGTTTCCTTTTTTTTTTTTGAATCCCAAATCTAATCAAACTAGAACTCCCACTCTAATTGATCTATTCTTCCTTTATAAAAATTTTCTCTCTTCTTTTTTTTTTTTTTAACTCAAACAAATTGTCCCCCAACTTTCTGTTGTGAACTCTAGGAGAGCAAGAGAAATGTGTATTTTTATTTTAGGAAAGAGAATGATATATATATATATATATATATATATATATATATATATATAGAGTTCGGTTGGTATATTATCGGCCTCCGTGCTACCAAGTTGTTTTCGATGATGCAACTTTCAAATCGACAATCGGCTCCGCTAGACTTGATCTACACTATTGAAAGTGTTTGGAAACTAAATTTTATAATTTTTCGATATCATTTACCTATCAAACGAGTAGTCGAAAAATGAATGGCTGAAAATAAAAATTTCATAAAAAATAATGATAAAAGGCTTAAATTTAAGATCAGAGATATTGATCTTACTCTAAATAGTTCAAAAAAAATTTTATAAAAATTTTATCAGATTTGGATTGTTTTACACCGTTAAACTTACAAACGCATCTCATCTACCATTGAAATTGTCAATTTTGAGACCCTTTGATCACTAGCCAAATAATGTCGAAAAATTATAAAATTTAGTTTCCAAACACTTTCAATAGTGTAGATCAAGTCTAGCGGAGCCGATCGTTGATTTGGAAGCCGCATCATCGAAAATAACTTGGTAGCACGGAGACCTCCGTGCTACCGATAGTATACCAGCCTAGCTCTCTATATATATATATTTAATATGAAGTAGAAGAAAGTGGATTTTCTTTTTTTGAATCAAAGATGGCACTTCAATACTTTGTTTTGGTCAAAGCTCTCTCTCTTTGTGTATTTTTTGAAGTAAAGAAAGAGAGTCCTAATCATAGTTAGTTAATTCGGATTCGGCAAAAAATCAGTACGGGTATAATACGAATAAAATTGGTATCCTAATTTTTAAATTTGTTGAAAAATACGGTTTAAAAAACGGATTCGTCAATTATTCGGCTACGCGATTTATACGAAAATTATATGTTTATCGTTTAAAAATTCAGAATCGAAAATTTGGCTATTGTATTAAACTTTTTCTTTAAATTGATGCTATTATCATAAATAATTATGATTCATACGAATATAAAACTAAAAAGATATAAAATAATATAGATTATAATATATATATATGTATATATATATATATATATATTACATACACAAAAGGGGAAGAGAGTGAGAGGTTCACGATGTACCTCTCACTCCATGCGGTCCACGAGGCTGCACTCAGCCAGCCTCGTGGACCGCGATATTTCTCTCCCCGTACGCCGCGATTTTTTCTTCCCAACTCCTCTCCTTTTCTTCTTCGCTGCCGCTCCTTCTTCATTTTCTCTCACAATCCAACAGGTAAAATTGCTCAGCTGCTCAGAAGGAGATGCATGGATCTGCGGAGCGGCGGTCGCGCAACGCCGGATAAAGAAATTTCATCTTTCCGCAGCCGCCTGTTCCGAATTTTCTCAGAAATTCCTTCTTTGCAGCCGCCCATTCCGAATTTTTTCAGAAATTCCATCTTTGCGCAGTAGCCCAATTCGAATTTTTCGGAATATAATTCGGTGAAGCCGTTTTGATTGCGAACATTTTGAGCAAGAAAAAAAAATCGCGTTTTATTCAGATTTTTTGGGAAAAGTTCGTAAACGGCCGTTTTATACGTTTTATTTTCTGTTCGAGAATAATTCGCGTATTATACGCGAATTACTAACTAAGATCCTAATCTCTCTCTGTGTACGGCCCAAAGAGAGGTACTTTTTTTGGAGGGAGTTATAATCTCCCTCTTTTTATGTACGGCTAAGAGGAGGGTTTTTTTTTTCCTTTTTTTCATTCTATTTTTTTTCATTTTCTTTTTTTACCCTTTTTGCTTTCCTTTTTTTTTTTTCTTTTTTTGAGCCAACCCCCCTTTTTTTTTACATAAAGATTTTGTTTTGTATATATATTCTTTGTCAATTCATATAATCGTGAAATTTAATCCTTTCTTCTTCTTCTTCTTTTTTTTTTTTACTCATTCACCTGTGTCTGCTTATATAGGTCATGATCATACTCCCCTGATGAACACAGACTGTTGTGACGGATCCTCAAGACATTGTCCCTCCTCAAGGTGTCTCCTCTCTTCTTTTTTCTTTTTTTTTTTTTTTGTTTTTTTTACTAATATCTTAAGACGTGGGCAAGTTTCTTAGTCCCCCTTCTTGTGTAGAGATCAAAAACAGTATCCCTTCTCGCATAATCCTGAAGTTGATTACGAACCGACTCCATCGATTAGTAAAGATAATTCGGGCTCGCCTCAAAATACGGTAATCTCTTAAGATTTGCATATGATGACCATTAATGTGTTGTTGGCATAATGATTAATCTGTTCTTCTTCTCCCTTTTTCAGTTGGTAGGTGATGGAGATGCCTCAGCTACAAATATGGCAGTTTCTGCGAACACTTTAATAGTAAATCCGATTATGATGTTGATGATATAGCTGCAACGAGAGGTCTAGAGGTCGGGTCTATAAGCACAGGTGGTCCAACGTCTTCTGACCACGACATCGGGCGGAGAAGTAGACCCACCTTGATAGATCGTTTGATTGAGATAGTGAGAACTTCCAGTTATCACAATTACCCCGTCATTCAAGAAAAAGCTATTGAGTATTGTGAAATTCTATCCCGTATAGGGATTGATATTTCAAGCTTAAATATGCGCCTTCAAAGGTTGTTTGAGGAAGCAGAATCTATCCGAGAGGTTGCAGCTCATCCGTCTTATTCCTCTTCAACCCGTATGTTGAAAGCCAAGGAGTACATGGATCAAGTCACTAAAGAGCTCGAAGATTATGATTCTAAAAGGAGCTCGCTGATCCAAGCTAAGGAAAAGGCTTTGACTTATCTTGATCAACAACGCCAGAAGATTGAAAGACTTGGAGAGGACCCTCGCAGAAGAACGAGCAAAGGAAGTAGGATTAAATGACGAGATTAATACTATAAGCGAATGCATCCTCCGACTCGACTCGAGCAAAGATAAAGCAATGACGACAGTGGAAGGAGCAATTGAAGAATTCAAAGTGGCTGAAAGTGGTCATAGCGCGATAGTGGAGTTCAATCATCTTTCCAATTAATCTTATAAAGGATTTTGAACGTCACTGCAGAGAGTTCGATTTATGAGTCCCCCTTTGTGTAGAACTCATTTATTCTTTTTTTTTTAGATCTCTCTTCTGTATAACGACTTTTCATCTTTTTCGCTATTATACCTCCTTCTCAATCTTCTTCTTCTTCTTTTTTTTTGAAAGTTTTTTTTTTTTTTAGGAATGTGCTTTGTTGGATTCATTTGATCTCCAGAAGCAACTTGGTATTGCGGCGCGTAACTAACCCCAAAGGGTGAGTTAGCATTCTCTTGTTGGCAGGAAAATAGATTTTATTGAGTTTGTTTGGCCTCCGGAAGCAACTCAATACGTCGAGTTTGCTGCGCATAACCGACCCCAAAGGGGGAGTTAGCATTCCATCGTTGGCAGGGAAAATGAATGTTGTTGAGTTTGTTTGGCCTCTGGAAACAACTCGGTATGTCGAGATTGTTGCGTATAACTGACCCCAAAGGGTGAGTTAGCATTCCATCTTTGGCAGAATAAGTGCGGATTTTAAGTTTATTGGAAACTAGTGCCCGTAAGGGTTTTTCACTAGAAACCTTTCCCTTAACTTTTGCCTGTGAGTCGAGAGCAGGTCTTCTCACAGCGGTGATTCTATTTTTGCCTGTGAGGTTCTATCACAGCCCGATTTTTTTTATTTTTTATTTTTATTTTTTATTTTTATACGGGTAGTACTTCTTCAAGAATCGAGCATTGATCGGCAGCATTGGTCTTTCTCCTTTTGTATCAATTAATTGATAGGCTCCTCCCTCATATACTTTTTCTATGACGTAGGGACCTTCCCAATTTGGATCAAATTTGCTCCCGGCATGTTTGTTAATGATGATAGGTCGACGATGAACTAGTACCAAATCTCCTGCCTGAAAGGTGTGGACACGCGCCAGTTTGTTGTAAGCCCTTGACATTTGAGACTGATAAAGTTCTAAGTTTTGTTGCACAGCCAATCGCATCTCGTCTAAAGAATCCAGTTCATCAAATCTCAAGAGAATATTTTCTTCATTTGTCATCTCATGTTGCACTGCTATCCTCAGTGACGACAACTCTACCTCTAAAGAGAGCACTGCTTCAGTTCCGAAAACCAAAGAATAAGGTGTGGCTTGGGTAGGGGTTTTAAAGTCGTTCGGTAAGCCCAGAGTGCATCTGAAATCTTGTCATGCCATTCCCTCTTATTTTTACCGATAATTTTATTCAGAAGTTTAACTAGAGTCTTATTGAAGTCTTCGGCCAAACCATTAGCCCTTGGGTTGTAGATCGATGAATATCGCCAGTCGATCTTATGATGGGAAGCGAATCTGCCGACCTTAAAGCTCTTGAAGGCCGAGCCATTGTCGGAGACAATTCGACGAGGAACTCCGAAGCGGTTCAGAATGTTTTCTCTAAAGAATTTTATGACATTATCAGCTTTCACTTCTCTCAAAGGAATAGCCTCAGCCCACCTAGAGAAGTAATCTGTTGCGGCAAGAATAAATTTGTGTCCTCGGGATGAAGGCGGATTAATTGGCCCTATGACGTCTGTTCCCTACATGTCGAATGGCCATGAGGCGATTGTTGGGTGTAGAGGGTTCGGATGTTGATGAATGAAATCGCTATGGATTTGGCATTGATGGCATTTTCTAGCATATTCTGTACAATCTTGAACCATTGTGGGCCAATAATAGCCCAGGTGTTTGATCTTAAGGCGCATTTTGGGGCCATATTGGTGTGTACCGCATACACCAGAATGGACTTCGTGCATAACTTGTTCAATTTCTTTTGGCGACATTGTCACGCCCCGGGCTGGTTTTAGAAGCGAAAAAACGTGTCAATTTTTTTTTTTGAAAGCCTAGCCCGCGCCACGTACAGACCCGCCACAAATACAGGGTCCATTGTACACACGGACAGAGCCTCCCCTGTATTTGCACGGCGTACACAACATACACACAGGATCACAACCACCATTCATTCAACACACAAACCACAACAACACAATAAGATTCATACAGCTAACAGTCCTTAAACCTGTATGAATCTAAGCAAATCCTTAGGCGAAGGATGATGCGATGCACAAACAACAAATCATTCTAGAAAACTGCTCCTTACCCAGAAGCTTTATTTGAAACCCTAATCTCAATCATTTAAAATCCTTTGAAAAGCGTTCTCCACACGAGAACTTTCTTTTGAAATCCCAAAAGACGCTCGATCAAAAATTCATTTGAAAATCGTTTCCTACACGAAAACCTTTATTTGAAAACGCTACCACAAGGGGTAGAAATCAAAGATATGCGATATAAGCCACAATGAAAGATCTAAAAACATCGACATCCAAAAAGTCTAAGCATACAATCCACACATGAATACTAAACCAAATCCACAAGATCTAAGCATGCAAGACAGAATATCCAAAATGTAACTTAACCACATCCACAACTAGCTGATGAAAGGGATAGGGCGATAACCAAAATCTGAAGGGAGGAGCCTCACAAGTCAGGACCTCTAGTACCACTAACTAGGCGTGCCTCGCTGCGTCCTGACTCCCACCACCCTGCTCACCTAAAAACAACAACGATGGAGGGGGGTAAGAACATGTAAACATGTCTCCCCTCCTAGTGGGTACCACAAGCCGACGAAGGCGAGGTGTACACACCGGCACGAGGGTCAACAAAGAGATAGATAGGGTAAACAGTAGCACAAATAAGTATGAGGCTGACATACAACTGAACAACTATGCTACTGCAAGTAAGGTAATCATATGCATAAAAAGTAATAACCACAAATGTATACCCAATTCATAGCCACCGGGATGTATCCCTGATACTGTCACAACCTGCTCAACCATCGGCACATAACCTCCGCAGATGCACGTGCTAAGAGGCTCACGGGTCGGATGCACGCGACCATTTTCCAAAAAAGAACACCCCCAGGCGGTGGATCAGACCGCTGGCGTACGTGAAGTGCTAGAAGAGCTGTGACGATCGATGCGAATGCTCAATCCACAGAACGGCAACGAGCCGTGAAGCAACTGATAAACCAATATACGAGGATTGCTCGGAACAACAGGCGATCAATACCGACCAACGAGGTCGTCTCAATAATCATGCAACCAACAACTACTGTACTAAGGCAAGCACACATATGTAGAGTCAACAGGAGTCAAGTGAACTAAAAACGAAATGCAAGAGAAGGGATAGAAAGGTATCACCGTAGTCCACTGAACCGACTCCGGATCGAAGTACCCACCTGTAGGAATGATCGAGCCTAACACCGACGGCTCTCAGGAATCGTGACAGGACCTACGAAAGACTCACAGGGTCAAGGTCCACCAAGTCGACACTAAATACATAGCTCTCACATCCCGAAACCGACGGATCGCCCGGAAAACCCACCGGGACGATCCCGAAACCACGCTAAGCCCCAAAGGGGTACCAACAGCCAAACCAAGTCCTCCGCTGTCCCCAAACACACAAAACAAAGTGACGGGACAGCGAGCACAAGCTCGGGGTGCCACGAACACAAACGCACCCGAAACGACTTTTCGGGTTCTCGAAAAATGCAGATTGGGCACCGGAACCCATCGTCACTCATCCGCTGTCCTCGAAACTTCGGGACAGCGATGAGGAACAGCCAATGAGGCTAAATGATGAAGCCAAGTCGCTCGCAAAATCAGCAAGTGAGTCGCACGACTAAAAACACGCGTTTCGCAGACTATTTCATCGAAAAACGCATCAGAAATAAATCCGGATCTCCGTGAAGGGCGAAGGGGTTGGACAACTAGTCCATAGGGCCTCAAGGATCATGCCTTTGCTGCCCGCAGTGTCGCAACACTGCCACAATCACCAAAGTCCTCAAACAAGCAACATTAACACATAAAGTAAGCATAATTAAGGCCGTTTGAGCACTCCGTTCGTCCGCACGACCTTCCGCAAGCACCAGCGGATAGGTAACGACGTAACGGAGGCCGTGCTCACAGCCCCACTATGATAGGACCAGTCGCAAGCACAAAAAACTAATAAAAACAGCGAATACATGCGATAACATTGCTCGACAAAGGCCGAACAGTGAAACAGCTCACCCAAACAGAAAACTAAGGTGAGCATGGTGATCAGCGCATCGCCGCGATCATCGTGCTCACCTTTTCGAGCTTCGGGAGGCAACAGAGAGCAAAAATACATGCATGCGGCCCAAAACAAAGCCAAAAGCACCCTGGCCGGAGCAACTAGCTCCGGCTGGCTGCCGGCCGACATGCACGGCGCGCGGAGGCTAGGATTGGATGCGGGGGAGGTGAGGAAGAAGATGCTCACCTCAACCGGCGGTAGGAAGCGGCGGCGGCGGCGCGGGGAGAAGAAGAGCTCTCGGGTTGGCTAGGGCACGGCGGCGCCGGCAACAAACGGCAGCGCCGGCGGTCGGGACGGCGAGCACCGGCAAGAGGGGCCCGCCGGACGTCGGAAGGCCGGTGACCGCGACAATAAAAACCGGCGGCGGCGGCGGCGGCGCAGGGCGCTCGGCCGCGGCTGCCCTAACAGCCCAGGCTGAGCCCGCGGCGGCTGCGGCGGCGCTCCGGCGGCACGGGGGCGGCCGGGGAGGAAAGCGATGGCGTCGGAGGCCCAGAGGGTGGCGGCGGGAGGCGGCGGCGGCTCGGGTCCAGCAACCTCGGCCCGCAGCTGCCCTAGCAGCCGCTGGCAGCAGCTCGTCGGCGCTCGGCGGCGGCTCCCGGCGGCGGGGCAAGTCGCCGGCAGTCGTGCCACCTCAGGGGGACCCGAGGCGTGGGTTCACCCTGGGTGCACACTGCAGGGAAGGAGAAAAAGAAGAAGAAGAAGGAAAAGAAGAGAAAAGGGAGAGGGAGAGGTTTCCCGGAGTTTGCGCCGGCCAGGGGAGGTCGGCGGCGGCCGGCGGCGCTCGTGGAGAGGGCAGAGGAGCTAGGGAGATGGGTGGCACCTGCTGGGAGCTGAGGGAGAAGAAGAGGGAAAAAGGTTCTCTCTCTCTCTCCACTCACACACACACAACACATATACACCCATGCACATTTGCAAAAAGGCCCTCAAAATAAAAAAAATAACCCCTGAGTCCCCCACAGCAGGTATAAAAAGCCCAGACACCCCTCCACAATCGAACTCACGCGAAACGGTGCGTGAAACAGGGTCCATATCGCGAAACAATAAAATGTACACTACTACCCCTCAGTGAAGAACTCGCGATATCTCTCGATCCGTCCGTCGCATGTCGGAACGGATCGTGCCATCGTGTTCAGCACTGCCGAGACATCGAATCTACCATTTTGGATCGTCAGAAACGAACTCCGAATTGGGCCATAAGCCGTTCTCTCTCCGCAACCAAAAACATAAAACAACATAATACTAAAATAATACAATATATATACATATATATATACCTATACATGTATATATATACAAATACAGATCAAAAACACAGTAATGGGGAGAGGAACACAGAATTCAAATTTCACGATAAAATTTTAAAAATTCGAATTCTCACAGATATACATCTTAGCCATAACTGATTATAGGACCTTCGGTAGAGGATATCGTTCACGAAGGCATACCGCATTGCCCCCTTTTTTAATTGAACTTGTTTTGATTTTTCTTCAAGAAGTTCATTGTATTTGAAATAGTAAATGAAGGGTTCCCTCCAATCATCGTCCACTTTAACTTTTAGCACATTTGCCTTCTGAATTTCTTTTGATTCTCCTTCAAGATTCAAGTCTATAGGTGCCAAGATTTTTCTATTCTTAATAGTCACATGGACTTCGTCAAGGTCAGGGTCAGCTAGCTCTTTAGCTAGTCTAGCCAGAGTATCAGCCTTTCCGTTCACGGCTCGAGAGACCCTTTCCAATGTGACATTTGGTATTCCCTTCATAAGTTCTTACACCTTTTTTTGATATTTGGTCAATTCCGTCTTGTAGACTTTATATTCGCCCATCACCTGATTAATGATTAGCTGAGTGTCCCCATAGATGCGTAGTCATTGTATATTCATGAAGAGGGCTAATCCCGCAATTAGGGCTTCATATTCAGCTTCATTATTGGTGCGAGGATCAGAAAGTGCTAGAGAATATCGCAAGATTCCTTTTGCAAGTGTCACAAAAATTAAACTGACCCCCGCCCTTATTTGTGGAATATTCGGGCTATATGCAGGTTGGATGGAAGATGCTCCATCGAAATACATTTTCCAATATGGTTGCTCATCCTCAACAAACAATGTCTCTTCGTCTGGCAGATTGCATACCAATAGTGAGTCAGTAGGTACTGGATGCACAACTAAAAACTCAGCAAGTGCCTGTCCTTAAACAGCCTTTTGTGGCATGTATGTAATATAAAACTCCAGGAGGATGACAGTCCATTTTGCTAGCCTTCCAGTTAAAATGGGTCTTGTCATTAAAAATTTGAGTGGATCAACCTTCGACACTAAATAAATTTTGTGCTCAAGTATATAATACTTCAGTTTCTTGACAGCAAATATAAGTGCCAAACAGTATTTTTCTATTGGTGAGTATGAATTCTCTGCTCCCACCAATATTCTGCTAAGGTAATATAGAGCTTGCTCCTTTCCCTCTTCATTGTTTTGCGCCAAAAGTGCTCCCAACGATCCGTCAAGGGCTGCTATGTATAATATTAAGGGTTTGCCATGTATTGGTGCAGCAAGTACTGGTGGATTCATTAAATATCTTTTTATGTCTTCAAAAGCGGCTTGACACTCTGTATCCCAAACGAATGACGCATCCTTTTTCACTAGTTTGGAAAAAGGGTTTGACCCTACCAGAGAGCTTCAGATAAATCTCCTGATATATGCTAATCTTTCTTGAAAGGATCGAAGCTGTTTTAAATTCTTTGAAGGAGGCATCTCCATAATGGCTTCGATTTTTGAAGGGTCAATTTCTACTCCCCGGTGCCTGACAATGAACCCTGAAAATTTGCCGGAAAAAACTCCAAATGCGCATTTAAGTGGGTTCATTTTTAATTGGTACTTTCTCAATCAAGTGAAGACAGTTGTTAGATCATGGAAGTGATTTTCTTTGTCCTTTGTTTTCACAACCAAATCATCAACATAGCACTCGACTGTCTTGTGGAGCAAGTCATCGAATATTCTGGTCATCGCCCGTTGATATGTGGCTCCCGCATTCTTGAGGCCGAAAGGCATGACTCTATAGCAATATATTCCAATGGGGGTTCTAAACGCAGTATGTTTCTCATCTTCCGGCGCCATCTTGATCTGATTATATCCTGACGAGCCATCCATAAATGAAAATATCTCACAGCTCGACGTGTTATCGATCATTAGTTCTGTTATTGGTAACGAAAAGTCATCTTTTGGGCATGCTTTATTTAAGTCTCGGAAATCAACGCATATGCGGATTTGGCCATTTTTCTTTTTGATCGGGACAATGCTAGCGATCCAATTAGCGTATTTTTCTTCCCTTACAAAGCCTGCCTCAATGAGCTTTTTGGCTTTTGCAATGATTTGCTCCTCCAGATCCACCCGTACCCTCCTAGGAGCTTGTTTGATTGGGTGAGCTTATGGGTCTATAGCCAGCTTATGAACAACCTGATAGATCTTTATAGGTATGTAAAATAATAATAAAATTAAACACATACCAATATCCAGGATCATATACAAAATAAAATTAACTCACAGAGCGCCATAGAGAAGAAGTTCTTTATCAATTTGCGGAAGCGGAAAGTCCGGCTATGATATGGAAGTCACCAACCGAACTTGGGTAATTTGGTTTCTCCTCCTATCTCATGCACTCTCCCGTATGGTGTGGAACAGATGATAATTCTTCACCAGAATGCGTATGAGGCATGAGACAATTCTATGCATGTGGCATAAATACTCTAATGTAAAGACTTGAGATAGTTATACATAATGCATATAACTTCTTATGCATGAATTGTATTGTTGAGTAGTGCCATCTACTTAGTTGAGACATGAGTAGCATACCCTTTATGTTTACTATAGTTGAGAGATATATGATGCATCTGCCATTCATAGATGAGATATCTTATGACATTGATTACTATTCTCCTTAAATGTAAGTTGAGATATTGGAAAGGGTCAAATGACCAAGCATGCGACCAAAGGGTCGAGTATTGGGGTTCTATGTCTTTAGACATGACGCTTGAGATCACGTTTGCTTGCCACTAATGCTTATTTGCATATGCTTGTGAGGGTCGCTCCCTACAAGCTGACACTCCTGAGTTTAGCCATCGCGATACCATGCTCGCTTATGTGGGATTGGGCTCCGATTGGGACGCCGTGGAGGGGGGTGGGGGGATCATCTCTAGGGTGGAGATGTTGACTACCACGGGACCATAGGGCACGGCGCAAGCCGGGACATTACTTCATATAAGTCCCCGATAAATTGAGTAAAAGTTAACTAAACTTGACATTGAATATCACACATAATTGATGCATACATGGTAGTGACATTCATTTTAATAGTAGAGCTACTTTCCTTTAGTTGTCATATACGGAGGCATAATAGTTGTAGAGCTACTTTCCTTACAGTCATTTTATTTTTGCTTTTACATTTCAGCAGTTATCTTATATCTATGTCTCAGTAGACCTAATGGAGCAATACACCCCTCTCGGCGGCGTTACCCACTGAAAACAATATGTTTATAGTTCTCACTTGGGTAACTACATGTTTATAATTCTCAACCCCATTGGTTGATTGTTTTTATTTACGAGCCATCCGCAACGGGAGAGACCAGAGATCGTGGTAAGGGTATCACACCTAGCTAGAGCCGTCCCGATCAAGCTATCTTAGAGGTGGACTCGATGCACCTTTCATTTTGAGTGTAGATAAGAGAGGTGTACATGTATTTATTTTAGTTATACCTTCATGAGATGTACTAGAGATACTTTTGAGATGTACTATTTTGGGAGTTGTTGTGGGTTGTATACTATGTATTTTTCGAGTTGTGTTGGAGGGACTTGTGTATGATATACATCTTTCTAGTTTAGAGTCTATTTACTTTCGCTTATCACCTTATTTACGATGTGTAACTCATATTTGTGAATTATTTTGTTGTGAATGCGTTGTGTATATCGGTGGGTACCTTAGTACACGGCAGATCTATGCACGTGTCGGGTCAGCTTTCGTTGGGACTCGGGGCGTGACACTCTCTCCCATTCCCGATATTACGTTGTGGGCCGCCAACGCAACCATCCAAAGAATGAAAAGATCATCTCCCTCAATAAGTCCCCAGCACCTAGTTTGGGAACATTACAAGACCCAATTACACACTTTCGTCAAGGTTTATACACCACTCACGTTCCTAAGTTCCTATGATCTTTCTAAGGCTTATTATTTATCAAAACCACCTAGGATTCTTTCTAAGCTCTGATACCACTCTTATGTGTTACGTCCCCAGACCGCCAATATGGCCCACTCGAGCAACGTGCAACATACCCATTGAACAAGCAAGGAAACCCCTTATCCGCACGAAGTAGAAAAATAATCCAACCTGTACAAGTATGCACGAAATAGATACATAAAGCATCAGAGTTATACTACTAATATTTAATCTATTTAACTTAAACTTTAAACATAAAGTTTATATCATTCATCCCATTCCAAATATTACAAATTGTTATTGTTTTACAAAATGCACTACAAGAATATTATACATTGGTGGCGACTGATGTCGCCACTATATGTATAAAAAGTTGCCACCTTTTTAAAACGTGGCGATTTATATGTATAAAAAGTTGCCACGAAATAGATTCCAAATATGTCCAAAAAGAACCATATGGTTCTTTTTGGACCTCTCACTTGGTCAGTCTACGCCGCGACACCTTTGCTGCGATCTCGTGCCTCACCGGCGATGACAGGATCTGAAAAGGGATAATAAGAACAAGGTGATAATTTTAAATAAGTTTCCAGGGAGTGCAACCGCCGAACGTGGCGCTCTACACTCACTCGGTCCAAAGGAGGCATTAGTAGAATATATAATGATAATAACAAATATTTCTATACTTGCATTGTGATAATTAAATTTTACAACTACAATGCCTCAAGCATACAAGATGCCACTAGTTACCATGTCCATGGTTACATATTTACCCAATCTATCTCGTATCATAGTTTTACTTCAATATTCACCTCAGTTTATACTTTAACCTAACTTATTAGTTTGGTTTCACATCCTTGATCCCAACCAATGTGTAGGTTCCTTATGCCATACATCACTAACCATCAATTCGATTGGTTCTATTTCTCTAATACTCCTCATGGAGAGTCGAGGATGATCAACATCTCTCCAGTTGGCAGGCACTTGACGTCGAGGGTGATCAACACTGCTAAGAACAATAGTCACTTGGAATCGAAGGGGATCGACATCTTCAAGTACTACATAGGAAGTCGAAGATGATCAACATCTCCTGGCACTGCCTAAGGAGTCGAAAGGGATCGACATGTCCCGGTACTGCATAGGGAGTTGAAAGTGATCGATATCTCCCACTTGACCATCCTGGAAAGTCAGACCCATGTCAAAGTTACACCCCAATTCCTCATGACCTCTAGGGTTCCACCATGTCCAACACTCACGCAATTGTTCTCTAGCTTATGTTTAGCCTTGTGTTCTCATGACACTAAGTTTTACCTTATATTTCAACCTAGGTTCAATGCCACTAGTTCCACATCCTAGGTTCCATCCTAAGTTAGATTCCACACATGCTTTAGCCTATATTCCAAGGTTCACATGTCACTATATTACATGCCCTAGCCACACATGTTTAACCTATATTTTAAGTTCTCACAATACTACATGCATACTACATACATTTTTTTTATAACCACAATAGAGGTTAGAAACCCTATTTCTCTAGCTTAATTAAGTGCTTATTAGCTAACTTGACCATCAAAACTCATTAACATGCAAATTAAAATACTTATAGTTCATAACTTTCTCATATTACTTGCATATGTCCATATGTCTATTACATACAATAGGGTAAAAATTCTAATTCCTTTAGCATGCAACTATAACCATGTTTAGCTTAATTACTAACCATAATAATTAATATTATTCAAAGAAAACTAAGGACAAAAGGAAGATCAAACCATTTCAGAGGTATTCCCTACCTTTGCTAGATCCTCCACTAAAAGAGATAGACTTGATCTCCTAGTACACCAAGAAACTTTCTAAATATGGTTCTAACAAAATCAAAACCCTACAAATCTCCATTTGGAAATCCCTAAAATGCAAATCTTAAACTACGAACTCACCTCACTACAAAAAAGGTTATGTCACGCCCCGGGCTAGTTCTAGATGTGGAAAAACGTGCCAATTTTTTTTTTGAAAGCCTAGCCCGCGCCACGTACAGACCCGCCACAAATATAGGGTCCACTGTACACACGGACAGAGCCTCCCTGTATTTGCACGGCGTCCACAATATACAACAGGATCACAACCACCATTCATTCATCACAACAGCATAACAACACAAGAGATTCATACAGCTAATAGTCCTTAAACCTGTATGAGTCTAAGCAAATTCTTAGGCGAAGGATGATGTAATGCACATACAACAGATCATTCTAGAAAGCTGCTCCTTACACAGAAGCTTTATTTTGAAACCCTAATCTCAATCATTGAAGAAACATTTGAAAACTGTTCTCCACACGAGAACTCTCTTTTGAAAACCCAAAGTCGATCGATCAGAAATTCATTTGAAACTGGTTCCCCCACACGGAGACCTTTATTTGAAAACGCTACCACGAGGGGTAGAAAGCCGAAGTACTCGATCAATAAAGCGATCTAGAAATATGTATACAACCAACTAGCTCAAGCATGCAATCATCACATAAGAATAATGAATAGATCCACAACACATAAGCATGCTAGAATATGTCCAAAAGGGTAACTGAACCACAAATCACATCTAACAGATAAGGGTAGGGTGATAACCAAATCTGGGAAAGTAGCCTCACAAGTCGGAACCTCTAGAGCTACTATCTAGGCGTGCCTCGCAGCGTCCCGACACTCACCACCCTGCTCACCTGAAAACAACAACAAGGGCGGGGGGTGAGAACATGTAAACATGTCTCCCCTCCCAGTGGGTACCGCAAGCCGACGAAG
Source organism: Puya raimondii (assembly GCA_016920855.1). Lineage (NCBI taxonomy): Eukaryota > Viridiplantae > Streptophyta > Magnoliopsida > Poales > Bromeliaceae > Puya > Puya raimondii. The sequence continues at coordinate 141,510,047 of JABWPP010000050.1, forward strand.
GCGAGGTGTACACACCGGCACGAGGGTCAACAAAAGCTAGATATGGTATACAGTAGCACAAGTAAGTATGAGGCTGACATACAACTGAAACAACTATGCTACTGTAAGCAACTAGTATATGCATCAATGGAGATAACCACAAAGTAAACCCAATCATAGCCACCGGGACGGATCCCGGGTACTGTCACAACCTGCTCAACCAACTGGCACAAAACCTTCCCGACGCACTGCATCGAGGCTCACAGGTCGGAACAACTCAACGACCCTTTTTCGGAAAAGAAGCCTAAACGGTGGATCAGACCGTTGGCATACGTGAGGTGCTAGGGAGCTGTGACGATCGATGCGTATGCTCAATCCACAGAACGGCAATGAGCCGAGAAGCAACCAATAAACCACAACTAGGATCGCTCGGAACAACAGGCGATCACCACCGACCAACTAGGTCGTCTCAAGAACCATGCAAACCACAACTAGGATCGCTCGGAACAATAGGCGATCACCACCGACCAACTGGGTCGTCTCAAGAACCATGCAAACCACAACTACTCTACTATCCAAGCACGCATATAAGTAGAGTCAACGGGAGTCAAGTGAACTAATAACTGAAAAGCAAGAGGAGGGATAGAAAGGTATCACCGTAGTCCACTGAACCGACTCCGGATCGAAGTACCCACCTGTCGAAAGATCAAGTCTAACACCGACGGCTCTCGGGAACCGTGACAGGACCTACGAAAGACTCACAGGGTCAAGGTCCACCAAGTCGACGCTAAACACAAAGCTCTCACATCCCGAAACCGACGGATCGCCCGGGAAACCCACCGGGACGATCCCGAACCACACTAAGCTCAACAGGGGTACCAAACAGCCAAACAAGTCCCTCGCTGTCCCTGAACACACAAAACCAAGTGACGGGACAGCGAGCACAAGCTCGGGGTGCCACGACCACAAACGCACCCGAAAAGGCTTCCCGGGTTCCCAAAAAATGCCGAATTGGCACTGGAACCCCACATCACTCATCCGCTGTCCTCGGAACTTTGGGACAGCGATGAGGAACAGCCAACGAGGCTAAACGACGAAGCCAAGTCGCTCGCGAAAACAGCGAGTGAGTCGCACGACTAGAAACACACACTTCGCCGATTAATTCATCGAAAAACGCGTCGGAAACGAATCCGAATCTCCGCGAAAAGTGAAGGGGTTGGACAATCAGTCCACAGGGCCCTAAGGACCAAGCCCTTGCTGCCCACAGCGTCGCAACACTGCCACAAAAGCCAAAGTCCACAAACAAGCAACTTATACATACATACAAGTAATAAACGAAGCCGTTCGAGCAAACCGTACATCCGCACGACCTTCCGCAAGCACCAGCGGATAGGTAACGATGTCACGGAGACCGTGCTCACAGCCCCACTGTGACAGGGCTAGTCGCAAGCACAGTAAACCCATAAAACAGTGAACACATGCAATAAGCAAGCATAAATTAAGGCCGTTCGAGCGCTCCGTTCGTCCGCACGACCTTCCGCAAGCACCAGCGGATAGGCAACGACGTAACGGAGGCCGAGCTCACAGCCCCACTGCAACAGGAACAGTCGCAAGCCGGGAAAAAGCATAAAAATAGAAAACCATAAAGGTGAAAAGGCTCGACAAAGGCCGAACAGCAAAACAACTCATCCAAATCGAAAACTAAGGTGAGCATGATGATCAGCACATCGCCGTGATCATCATGCTCACCTTCCCGAGCTTCGGGAGTCAACAGGGACCTCAAACAACCAAGCCAGCCACAAAAACCCAAAAATCAGACCCTGGCCGGAGCAACCAGCTCCGGCCGGCTGCCGGCCGACATGCACGGCCAGCGGCGGCCAGGGTCGGCTGCGGGGGAGGTGAGGAAGAGGGGGCTCACCTCAGTCGGCGACGGGAAGCGGCGGCGGCGGCGCAGGGAGGAGAGGAGCTCTCGGGTTGGCTAGGGCACGGCGGCGCGGCAACGGACGGCGACGGCGGCCGGCAGCGACGCGAGCACCGGCAAGAGGAGGTCGCCGGACGTCGTCCTGCCGGTGACCGCGACAAAAAAGACGGCGGGTGGCGGCGGCGGAGCAGGCTCGGCCGCGGCTGCCCTAGCTGCCTAGCCGAAGCTTGCGGCGGCTGCGGCGGCGCTCCGGCGGCACGGCGACGGTCGGGGAGGCAGGGGGCGGCGCCGAAGGTCACGGGGGTGGCGGCGCTCACCGTCTCAGAGGCCGGGAGGCGGCGGCGGCTCGAGCCCACAGGCCTCGGCCAGCAGCTCCCCTAGCAGTGGTTGCAGCAGCTCCGGCGGCCCACGGCGGCAGCTCCCGGCGGCGGCGCACCACTCCGGCGGTCGTGCCACCTAAGGGGAAGCCCATGCATGGGTTTCTCCTGGGTGCACACCGCAGGGAAGAAGAAGAAGAAGAAGAAGGAGAAGAAGAAGAAAAGGAGAGGGAGAGGCTTGGCCGGAGTTGCTCCGGCCAGGGGATGGCCGGCGGCGGTCGGCCGAGCTCGGGGAGGAGGTTGAGGGGCAGGGGGAGCTGGTTGTCACGGCCTTAGCGTTTTTGTTCGCAAAGCCCATGCGGCGCCCACCTTTCTCCGCAAAGATGGACAAGCCTTCGTCCCTGTTGCTAGCTCGGACCTTCACGCCCTACGACTAAGTATTTGCAAAGGAAATAAAAGAGAGAAGTAGAAGTTAACCCAAAAAAAACTAAGTACTCTCAATTACTTAGAAAAGGAGGATTACAACACATACACACTCTCTTGTGTATTGGCCTTGGCCACTCACCCACTATTTATAGGCTACTAGATACAATGAACCTAGCCACCATAACTCACCCATTAACTACACTTAATGAGCCCTCATCAATGCTAAGCCCAAGAGTCTCTCCACCTCTTGGCTATTTTTTTCTAAGGGATAATGAGGCTTTATGGCAGCGGTTACACAACCCTTCATTCACTCAAAGCGGGTCGGGTTCGGGTCACACCGTCAACCCGTTTCGACCCGTTTTCAGCTTGCGGAGTTGGGCCAGGGACCGGGCTGCGCAGAATTTTTCTAAGTCCCTGACACTCTCCCCCACCTAATGCGCAGGCGTCCTCGTCGCGCGCTGCGTCTGGAACTCGTCGATGAGTGCTTGGTATTGCCAAAGTGTATCCGCCTTCTCCCAACTAGCCTCGCCGTAGGGGAGATTCTTCCACTTCACCAAGTACTCAGGACTCGGCGGAACTCCACGTCGCCGAATCAGCCGAGTGTCCAGGATGGACTCAGCTTGTTTGTCGAACGAAGTGACCATCGTCGCAGGCGCTCGCTGCGACACACCACGGCTCGGATCCTCCTCGTCTTCGTGGTACAGCTTCAATCTGCTAACATGGAAGACGGGGTGGATTTTGAGGTTCGCGGGCAACTGCAGCTTGTAGGCGCCTTTGCCCACTCGTTTGACGACGGTAAATGGGCCTTCGTACTTGCGCAGCAGTCCCTTGTGCACCTTGCGCAGGACCTTGAACTGCTGCGGGTGAAACTTGACCATCACGCGATCTCCCTCGGCGAACTCCCGAGGTTGACGCTTTTCGTCAGCCCACTTCTTCATCCGTCGAGCCGCTTTCTCCAAGTTTGCCCTCGCAATTTCACCTTTTTCCTGCAAGTTAGAGGTAAATTGAAGAGCAACAGGGCTGCGGAACTGCTCTCCCGCAGCAGCCGTGTGAGGGGCGAGCGGCTGTCGCCCGATGGCTAACTCGAATGGGCTGCAGCCTGTAGACTCGCTGCGCCGCAAGTTGTAGGAAAACTGGGCGACATCGAGGTGATGCACCCAATCCTTCTGGTTGGCACTCACATAGTGCCGTAGGTACTCCTCTAACAGAGCGTTCACCCGCTCCGTTTGCCCGTCCGTCTGCGGGTGAAAACTGGTGGAGAAGAGCAACTCGGACCCCAAGATTTTGAACACCTCGGTCCAAAACATGCCAGTAAACCTGGGGTCACGGTCGCTCACGATGGTCGCGGGGATCCCCCAAAGCTTGACGATGTGGCTGACGAAGAGGCGTCCCGCTTCTTCAGCCGTGCAATCGGTCGGTGCAGCGATGAAGGTCCCGTACTTGGAAAAACGATCAACCACCACCAGAATGGACCCGAGCTCCCCCACCTTTGGTAAGGCGGAGATGAAATCCATCGAGAATGGACCCATGCTCTCCCATGGATGGCTAGGCACAGGCAACGGCTCGAGGAGTCCGCCAGGTCGCTGGTGCTCAACTTTATCTTGTTGACACACCAAGCAGGTTCGCACGTAGGCCTCAACGTCTTCGTGCATCCGCGGCCAAAAGTAGGCGGCCTCGAGCAACGCCAGGGTCCGCTTCTGACCCGGGTGGCCCGCCCACTTAGAGTCATGACACTCCTTGATGAGCTCACGGCGAAGGTTGCCCCACTTGGGCACGTACACCCGTCGCCGCTTGGTGAGGAGCAACCCGTCGCTTAGCCAAAACCTTCGCGTTTTGCCGTCCTTGACGAGCTGCACCAAATTTTGAGCGATAGGGTCCTCACCGGTTCCTGAACGAAGTCGATCACGGAGCGTCCCGCGAAGCTGCCACACGGCCGCCAGTTCAGCCTTGCGGCTGAGTGCGTCGGCCACGCGGTTTTCCTTCCCGGGTTTGTATTGCATCTCCATGTCGAACTCCGCCAGAAAATCCTGCCATCTCGCCTGCTTAGGCGACAGCTTCTTATGCGTTTGGAAGTAGCTCGTGGCGACGTTGTCGGTGCGCACCACGAACTTGCTTCCAAGCAGATAGTGCTGCCAGGTTCGCAAGCAATGCACCACAGCGGTCATTTCCTTCTCCTGAACGGTGTAACGCCGCTCGGTGTCGTTGAGCTTGCGGCTTTCGTAGGCAACGGGGTGTCCATCCTGCACGAGAACACCGCCAATGGCAAAGTCGGAGGCATCAGTGTGTACCTCAAAGGTGCGACTGCAGTCAGGTAGTCGCAGCACTGGATCCTCCGTCACCGCTCGCTTGAGGTCCTCGAATGCCTCCGCGCATTGAGAGGTCCAAACCCACGAGTGGTTCTTCTTCAGCAGATCCGTCAGCGGGGCTGCTCTCGCAGAGTAGCCCGCAATGAATCGGCGGTAGTAGTTGACGAGCCCAAGGAAAGACCGCAACTCAGTCACCGTCGTTGGGGTCTCCCATTCGCAGATGGCTCGCACCTTCCGCTGGTCCATGCGAATCAGGCCCCGGCCTATCTAGTGGCCAAGGAAGTGCACTTCTTCCTTCACGAACATGCACTTCTCCTTCTTGACGAACAATTGGTTCTCCCTTAGCACTTGGAAAACGGTTCGCAAGTGCTCGATGTGCTCCTCCATGGTGTTGCTGTATACCACGATGTCGTCGAGGTACACCACCACAAAGCGATCGAGGTAGGGATGGAACAACTTGTTCATGAGCGTGCAGAAGGTCGCCGGCGCGTTCGTCAAGCCGAACGGCATGACAAGGAACTCATAGGCCCCGTACCTCGTCACGCACGTGGTCTTTTCCTCGTCTCCTTTCGCAATCCGCACTTGATAGTACCCAGAGCGAAGGTCGAGTTTGGTGAAGTACTTCGCTCCGCCCAATTGATCAAAGAGATCTGCAACCAAAGGGATAGGGTACTTGTTTTTGATTGTTACCTTGTTGAGCGCCCTGTAATCGATACAAAGCCGCAGGCTTCCGTCGCTCTTTTTTTTTTCTTCCGCTGGAACAAAACTGGTGCTCCATAGGGTGCTTTCGACGGTCGAACAAAGCCCGCATCGAGGAGCTCCCTCAACTGCTTCTGCAGCTCCTCGAGCTCTGGCGGGGCCATTCTATATGGCGCTTTCGCTGGCGGTTTGGCTCCTGGCTCGAGCTCGATGGCATGATCCACCTCCCGCCTGGGTGGAAGTTGCTTAGGCAGCTCCTTGGGCATGACATCCTGGAATTCTTCCAAGACCGCCTCAAACTCCGTCGGAAGGCCTTCCTCCTCGAGGCCCTCATCGCTCACCTCGCGGATGGCCGCAAGGTAAGTCATCTCGCCACGGTTCACACCCCTTCGCAACTGCAAGGCGGAAAGGGTCTGGGTGCTTACCGTTTTCTCTTGACTGGCTAGGACCATGCATGGGGCCGCCTCCTCCATGATGCTTAAGGCCCCAAGGTGTGGCATCGGAACCGCCTTCGACGAAGCTAGGAAGTCCATACCTAGTATGACTTGGAAGTCGTCGATGGGTGCGGCGGTGAAATTTGCAATGCCTCTCCAAGGTCCCACCGCAATGGCCACGCCCTTGGCCACGCCCGCAACAGGTCGTGCCTCAGAATTGACGGCCTTGATCCTGCTTGCGTCCTTCTCAAGGCGAAGGCCAATCCGTTTGGCCTCCACTTCCGCAATGAAGTTGTGCGTGGCTCCCGTGTCCACCAACGCTCGTGTGGCCCTGCCGTTTAGGGTCACATCGATGTACAAGAGCTCCTTGTTGAGGGGCTTGCTGCTGCTTGCCAGCCCCTGAACCGCATTGACGAGCCTGAGCGCGCCCATCTTCGTCGGTTCCGCATTTTCCTCACCCTGCTCGGTTTGGACAGCATTCACTAACCTTTTCTTTGGGCAGTCCCTCGCCCAATGGTTCTCGCCGCAGACGTAGCACGTTAATTTCTTTGGCGGCGGCACAGGTCCCTTCTCGCGACCCCTGCGCTGCTCCTTCTGATCATGGCGGTCTCCACCACCCTTAGCCTTGCTTGCTTTGGGTGCCTTGCTGCGAGATGGATCGGCCCGCTCGTACTCGGGCAGTTTCTCCGCCAAGGCAATTGCGGAGGCCACGTCCTTAACGTCGCGCCCCACAAGCTCCTTGTTCGCCCAAGGTTGGAGCCCGTCAAGGAACAGGAATAGGCGATCTTCATCCGCCATGTTAGTGATGGACAGCATCAACTTGGAGTATTCCTTGACATACTCCTTGAGCGTCCCGGTGTGTTTGAGCCGTCGTAGTTGCCTCCTCGCAATGTATTCGACGTGCTCGGGGTAGAACTGCGCCTTAAGCTCGCGCACAAAGTCCTCCCACGTCTTCAGGTTGTATTGGCCCTTCTCGGCCTCTGCAGATCGCCGACTCCACCACAGCATCGCGTCGTCAGCGAGGTACATGGACGCGGCCTGGACTTTCTCCTCCTCGTCCAGCCGCAGCGCCTTGATGTAGCGCTCCATGTGCCACAGAAAGTTGTCGATCTCCTTTTCGTCGCGAGTACCCCTGAAATTTTGAGGCTCAGGGACACGTACCTTTGAAGCAATCTCTCGTTGCGGTGCATGTTCGTGCGCCACGGCTTTCTCAAGGATAGCTACTCGCGTCTTGAGATCCTCGATCTCGTCGGTTCGAGGAAGTAGGTCCTCAACTAGCTTCTTCCGCTCCTCATCACGACGAGTGATGTTGCGTTGAAGCGTTTCGATCTCGCCTCGAAAGGTCTCCATTGCAGTCGCAATGCTTTCTTCCATGCTGCGGACTTCGTCATTAAACGAGTTATGAGAATCAGCCATTTCAGTGTACCTTTCGCCTATTTTGGATATGACGTCCTCCAACAGCGCAAGGCGGTCCTCCAACGATGCGGACTCCCTCGTGATAGCCCTCGGCTCCCTGCTCTTGCCGCGCTTGGAGGGCTGTCTTGGAGGGTCGCCTCCAACGTCGACAATTCCTGCATCGGACGTTGACATGGTTCCTGCTCGAACCGGCTCTGATACCAACTGTCACGGCCTTAGCGTTTTTGTTCGCAAAGCCCATGCGGCGCCCACCTTTCTCCGCAAAGATGGACAAGCCTTCGTCCCTGTTGCTAGCCCGGACCTTCGCGCCCTACGACTAAGTATTTGCAAAGGGAATAAAAGAGAGAAGTAGAAGTTAACCCAAAAAAAACTAAGTACTCTCAATTACTTAGAAAAAGAGGATTACAACACATACACACTCTCTTGTGTATTGGCCTTGGCCACTTACCCACTATTTATAGGCTACTAGATACAATGAACCTAGCCACCATAACTCACCCATTAACTCACCCATTAACTACACTTAATGAGCCCTCATCAATGCTAAGCCCAAGAGTCTCTCCACCTCTTGGCTGTTTTTTTCTAAGGGATAATGAGGCTTTATGGCAGCGGTTACACAACCCTTCATTCACTCAAAGCGGGTCGGGTTCGGGTCACACCGTCAACCCGTTTCGACCCGTTTTCAGCTTGCGGAGTTGGGCCAGGGACCGGGCTGCGCAGAATTTTTCTAAGTCCCTGACATGGTGCTCACCTCAGGGAGCTGAGGGGGAGAGAGGGAGTGAGTGGATTCCAACTCACACACACACACACACTAATACACAAGTGCACAAATGCAAATAAGCCCTCCAAACACAGTAAATTACTCCTCAGTCCCTCACAGCAGGTACAAAATGCCCAGACACCCCTCCACAAGCAATCTCACGCGAAACGGTGCGAGAACAGGGTCTAAATCGCGAAACCAAAAAAATGTGACATTCGACCTCTCGGCGAAGAAGATGGAAGATCTTTCAAACCGTTCGTCGCATGTTGAAACGGATCATGCCATCGCGTTCAGCACTGCCGAGACATTCCTCGTCAGATTTGGACTCCGGATCGCGCCGTTAAGCCGTTCTCTCTTCGCGACAAAAACACAAAAACAATAAAACACCTTTAAAACCACTTATATACATATATATATATATATATATATATATATATATATATATATATATATATATATATATAAATATCTGTATATATATAAGTATACTGATCAAAAACACAGTAACAGGGGAGAGGAACACAGAAATTTCAAATTTCCAAAATTCGAATTCTCACAGGTTACATTTAAGGACGCTTTTTTTTTTTTAGTTAACGATGCTTAAAAGCGTCCCGATATAATCTAGTGTCGCATTTGAAAGCGTCGGTCAAAGTGTCAGCAAATGAAGAGTCGTCAGGTATATACCGACGCTTATGCCAAGCGTCGGTAAAATATATTTTGACGCTTTAAAGCGTCAGGATTTTTTAAAATCCTGACGCTTTAAAGCGTCGAAAAATTAAAAATAATAGTAAAGTTTATCATTTAATAAATTAGTTTAATACAATATATGGTTCATATAACGACGCTTTTTGAAGCGTCGGTATTTTCTACATTATAGGGACGCTTGGGGACGCTTACCCCAAGCGTCGTTTAAAAAGTGTCCTTATATTGATATTTTCTTGTAGTGCTTCTTCTTGTTTTGTAAGCCAAATGTGGAAGAGAAGAGTTTTCTCCTTCCTCCTAGAGCTTCCTCTTATACCTCTCCACCTTTTCTTAGCTTTGGAGAAGATGGCTCCGAGCTCCGAGCTCTAACAATAGCGGATCGGTTGTTTCCTCTTCTAGAGAGAGAAAGAGAAGAGAGAGAGAAAGGGGGTGAAATGTGGCTAGGGTGTTAGGGTTACTATGAAAACCCTTTTATAGGGTTGCTACAATAGAAACTAAGCCCCTCAAAGTTTTCTATTTGCAATAGACCAAAAATAGCCTGTGCGACAGGTTTCGGGCGGTTGCTCGACAATTTGGGTTTTTGAATCGAAGGTGCTCAACGTCCGGTTTTACGTGTCTATGCCTAATCAAGGGATTCGGTGCTCACTGGCTCCGCCCTGCACAATACGGACACCTAGAATAGGAATCTGATGTCTGATTGTTTAATTGGTTGCGCGATGGGTGCTCTCGGGTTGAGCGTCCGAATGTAATATTGGGCGCTTCACAGGGACCACCCAAAAGTTGTTTCGGGTGCCTGCAGGGGATTTCGGGCATCCGAAACTCTTGCCCAGTAGCACCCACTTTCACGTTGGGGGTTCGAAATTATCCGAGCACCTGCAGGTAGGTTCCGATTCCACATCTGGGCGCCCACAGGGCAATTCGAGCATTCAAATTAATCTCGACCTCAGTTTTCTGAGTTTCGAAACACTGTTTCGATCCAAATTGACTTCAATTCGATCAAAACTCAGTCTAAGCTTTTCTAAATCTATTTTAGTCATATCTAGTATGATCAAATCTGTACTTTATCAATTTAGCCAAATTTCGATACATTACAACATAAGTAGTGAAAATTCTTTCATCTTTAAAGAACATAAAATTATACCCTACATAAACCACCAAGTGTATAGTCTTTATTTGAGATTTCATGGATAGTAAAACAAAGTGTTTTAAACACTTTTCAAGGGAATCGAAAATGAAATAAAAAATGCACCTTGAAAATAGCAAGATGCTGCTCTTTCTCCTCGTTGTAAAACGATGGAGGTTTTAGTTTGGTGCCATGAATGCTGAATGGGCGAGGTGAATATAATTGCTCAAAATAGTTATTTGTATATGATAATTAGGGGCAGCAATCCAGCTCGCTGTTCGCTAGCTAGCTCGTGTTCGGCTCGAAATGAGCTCGAGATCAAATCGCTCGTTTAGTAAATGAGTCAAACACGAGCTGAATTTTTTAGCTCGTTTAATAAACGAGCCGAACACGAGCTGGGGTCAGCTCGCTCGTGTTCGACTCGATAACTGATCGAATACATATATTTTATATTTATATAATTTATATTTATATATAATTATATAAATAATATAGATTTTTATTATTTAATTTTTAGCCAACTTAAATATAAAGGCCGACTCAATTATAAAAATGTCTTTTTATATGTAAAGTTTCGACTATTAGATTAAAGTTTAATGGGTGAGACCTCATAAATTTATTTGCTATATATATCCTTTGTAATTCTTTTAACTTATTGTTCGTAAGCCGGCTCGTGTTCGGCTCGTTAATAAACGAGCCGAACACGAGCTGAATTTTTCGGCTCAATACTTTAACGAGCTAGCTCATGTTCGGCTCGTTTATAAAACGAGCTGAACACGAGCCGGCCCCAGCTAGCTCGCTCATGTTCGGCTCGTCGACACCCCTAATGATAATCACATTTATTTACAAGATTAACTTTGCCAGAATATATAACACATTTATTACATATATAATAAGTATAAGAGCAACAACATTTTGTTTTCTAAAAAATGTAAGAAATTTTTTTTTTTATTCAGAATTTTATAATACTTTGTATCTAGAATGGATTATGGAGGTTAGTTTAGTTACCTATACATATCTCTTGTAAGGTAGAGGAACTCGGGAACTTCAATGACGAACAGTAAAAACAAAGAAGAAAACTGCACTTTAGTTTTATACTGGCTTATTTTTTGTCAACAAATAAAGTGCAGAAAAAAGGAAGTAGAGTTGTCTTCTTTTTTTGGAAACAAACACTTAACAGGAGACACAACTTGTATGCTATGTGGGGTCGACGAGGAAACGGTCGACCACTTATTTGCACGGTGCATCTTTTTCAGATTCTTGGTGGTGAAGACCCTGGAGGGTGTCCAACTCAGGGATCTGAAAAAAGAGGTGAATTTGGTCTGGGATAAATGGACGACAAGTAGTAGATTACAACCACTGCGACGTAATCTTATCAACTTAATAGCCTGCTGGTGGATAACTTGGGAGACGAGAAATGACGTTATCTTTAGGAAGGGTCCATCGGACCCACTCAGAGCAGTCTATAAAACTAAGCAGCTCAGGAGACTGTGGGACCAAATCCTACCAGCTAATCAGCATTAGACTTCTTTTTTCTTTTTCTTTTTTTTTTTTTGTTTTTTTTTTTTTTTTTTTTTTTTTTTTTTTTTTTTTTTTTTCGTCGCCACTTTGTAGGCCTAAAGTTGCCTCACCCCTGTAGCCTAATTCATCAATTCAATGAATGAAGCGGGTAGCGTGCTACCTTTTCCTAAAAAAAAAACACTTAACAGGAGCTCTACTTTCATGAACTATATATGTATATAGTCTAAGAAAGCGTCAGTTCATGGTGAGACTCACAATCACCAAGAGCGAAGCAATCCCTATTATAAGTGATAATATGTTGCTTTGGATCAGGTCGCTTATAAGTTGAATATATAGATACCTCCGAACATACTGAATAAATTAAATTTTGATGTCATGCATGCAACATTTTCAGCGAATTAAATTTCAGTATCGAGTGATTTACATTTGTCAGTTTACAGAACTTCGAACCAATTTACAGAACTTCAAAATTTCATAAATACCCTTAAGTAAACTTAATTAATGTGCCGACATATATATGTTCCGGACAAATTAGCAACGAGTGCCCTAGTACGATGCATGGACCACCGGATGCATCGGAAAAAACCTGGTCGCAAATGTTCAAAATAATGGGCCCATTGACATGTGTACATTTGTCAGTTTTCATTATCGCAACAGCGTAACTACTGGAATAGAATATATTTTGTAACAATTTAATTTTTTATGTAATTAAATTGATGAAATAAGTAAAATTGTTGTAGTGGACTCAGCTTATTCATATGCTTTTGGCCACTATTATCTAGCTCATTTCGTTGGTAATTAGATTGCCAACTAAACAGTTATAGGGCCCACAAACAAGCTCAAGAGAGGGGGCCCCACCATTTGTCATACGTTGTAGCTGATGCAGAACATGGTAAAAGGCTTTCAGTTTGTTTTGGCTATTTAAGGAGCAACGAGAGCCCAATAATCCGCACGCCAGACGGAGTGCAATTTCATATTTCCAGGAGAGATCTTTCGTAGTAATTAGATAGCTAATTTGTGCGATGGAACGTGTAACAGAATCTAAGGATTTATTACAAGCTCAATCCCATGTGTGGAACCACATTTTTAGCTTCATAAATTCAATGACCCTAAAGTGTGCCGTAGAGCTCGGCATCCCCGACGCCGTCCACTCGAACGGCGGCGAGCCCGTTTCCCTCTACGAGCTGGCAAACAAGTTATCCATCCCGCCGACCCGTATTGATGACCTGCGCCGCCTGATGCGCCTCCTCGTGCACTCGGGCTTCTTCACTCGTCAAAAGATAGAGAAGGACGACGGCGACGGCGAGACCGATGAACTCTTTCTCCCGACCGTCAACTCTCTCCTTCTTTTGAAGGATAGCCAAACTAGCGCTTCCCCGTTTGTGCTTGGTATCCTCGACCATATGCTTATGTTGCCGTGGCATAGCCTCGGTGAGTGGTTTCGGCAATCGAATGCGTCGACCGCATTTGAAATAGCTCACGGAGATCACATCTGGAGCGTAACAAAAAAAAATACGAGTTTCAACGATTCCTTTAATGAAGCGATGGCGAGTGACGCGAGACTGGCGGGCAAACTGGTCGCGAGCGCGTGCACAGACACGTTTTGCGGGTTGCGGTCGGTGGTGGACGTAGGAGGCGGCACAGGCACGTTGGCGCGAGCAATTGCGAAAGCCCTTCCGCAGGTGCAGTTCACCGTTTTTGACCTTCCGCATGTAGTTGAAGGCTTGAAGAGTGAAGAAAATGGGAGGATTGTTTTTGTAGGTGGCGACATGTTTGAGTACATTCCTCCCGCAGATGCTATCCTATTCAAGGTATGACTCAATAAAATTTTAATATAGTATTCACTGTGACACCATTCGTGGGGATATTATGGTAGGAAAATGTTAAAACTTCTTTGTGGTTTTACTATTAAAACAAATTGACAAGAGATTTACCCAATATGGCCATTTGGATGAAGAGAATTGAAAATTTTTACATCTCCTTTTGATGTGTACTAGTAACACTGCTCATTATAATATGATCTTGAACCCAGTAATTATAGGAGTAGAGCTATTATGCTATCGGAAGCATAAAGGAGTTTGTGCTTCCGATTTTTTGGCCCTTAGATCAACCCCTTTGATCATTTTTAACTATTAGATTAATATTATTACCTAATGGGGACCACTCAACCTTAAGGAGAATCGCTATCATCCTAACCGTACAATTCTTGATCCAAGGGTCAAAAAGTCGGAAGCACCAACTCCCCTATGCTTCCGATAGCATAGTAACTCTACACTTATAGAAGTTTCCCTTGCATTTTGGACCATGTCTTATTTATCCCCTAAATTAAAAATAACGTCACCTAGCCCTCTTCTATTTTGCCACTATTTTAGATTGTCCAAAAAATTGGGACAATAAACAAATTAGATTGTAAAAGTTTATAAAAACGAGTTGTCAATATTCTAATTCGGGAAACAAATAAAAAAAATTTGATAAAAATACCTTCCAATTTGCTAGTACTATCTAAACTAACAGTTTACCGAACAACTTTAATCAACTTATTCGATTTTACTGTGTTATTTATAACAAATGTCATTTGGCAATTTGTCTCTACAAAATTTTACAGTTAAATTCAAATATTATCGCAAAATTTTGATCTATTTTAAATAACAACAAAAGACAGAAATATAATTGATATAATTTTTAATCTAAGGAGAGTAATTGAGACAGAGTCATTGTAATTTAGCCTAAAGTTTGCAGGTAAATGCTACTTGTTCGCCCGCATAATACATCTTTGTAAATAGATATGCAAAGTTGATGTGATCCAAGTCTCCATCTATACTAAAAGAGGGCATTTTGTGGTTAAGATTTGAAGTTAAGCCAACCAGTATTATTTTAGAACGATACTATCCATACACCATATAAATCGTAAGGTGCATATTTTGCACCCATAGATTTTTTGTGGTCCATATTTTTTTATTTGTTGTCTCCATCTGTACTAAAAGAGGGACATTTCGTGGTTAAGTTTTGAAGTTAAGTCCACTATTATTATATTAGAACGATACTATCCATACACCATATAAATTGTAAGGTGCATATTTTGCACCCATAAGTTCTTTGTGGTCCATTTTTTTTTATTTGTTGTCTCCATCTGTACTACAAGAGGGACATTTCGTGGTTAAGATTTAAAGTTAAAGTCCATTATTATTTCAGAATGATACTATCCATAAACCATATAAATTGTAACGTGCATATTTTGCACCCATAGGTTCTTTGTGGTCCATATATTTTTTTTTGTGTCTCCATCTGTACTAAAAGAGGGACATTTCGTGATTAAGATTTGAAATTAAGTCCAGCAGTATTATTTTAGAACGATACTATCCATACACCATATACATCGTACGGTGCATATTTTACACCCATAGGTTCTTTGTGGCCCATATTTTTTTATTTGTTATCTCCATCTGTACTAAGAGAGGGACATTTCGTGGTTAAGATTTGAAGTTAAGTTCACTTATTCTTTTAGAAGGATACTATCCATACGCCATATAAATCGTCCCATAGGTTCTTTGTGGTCCATATTTTTTCATTTGTTGTCTCCATCTGTACCAAAAGAGGGACATTTCGTGATTAAGATTTGAAATTAAGTCCAGCAGTATTATTTTAGAACGATACTATCCATACACCATATACATCGTACGGTGCATATTTTACACCCATAGGTTCTTTGTGGCCCATATTTTTTTATTTGTTATCTCCATCTGTACTAAGAGAGGGACATTTCGTGGTTAAGATTTGAAGTTAAGTTCACTTATTCTTTTAGAAGGATACTATCCATACGCCATATAAATCGTCCCATAGGTTCTTTGTGGTCCATATTTTTTCATTTGTTGTCTCCATCTGTACCAAAAGAGGGACATTTCGTGGTTAAGATTTGAAGCTAAGTCCACCATTATTATTTCAGAACGATACTATTCATGCACCAAATAAATCGTAAGGTGCATATTTTGCACCCATAGATTCTCTGTGGTCCATATTTTTTTATTTGGTGTCTCCATCTGTACTAGAAAAGGGACATTTCGTGGTTAAGATTTGAAGTTAAGTCCACCATTATTATTTCATACCGATACAAATCCATACACCATACAAATCGTAAGGTGCATATTTTGCACCCATAGGTTCTTTGTGGTCCATTTTTTTTATTTGTTAATTTATTTTTTTCACTAAAATTCAAGGGAGGTTTTTGTGATGCTCGCTTCTCAAGGGGTTATCTATTCTAGAACTACTCTAGCTCAAGCACACTTAACCCTCTTAACCTCTTAAGTCTGACCACCGCCCAAAATACTATATCCAGATTAATAGGTTTAGCCCTATTATACCTTATATACAGAACTATTCCAAATCCTAAGGTGTCACATTCGTTCCCTTTTTAAACCCTGACATTCTTGTCAGGCTCAAACACACTCAAATTTTCTCCACCTCTTTACACCGCTATGAAGGATGTAAACGTAACATCATATATCATATATATATATATATATATATATATATATATATATATATATATATATATATATATATTTATATTTATATTTATATAGATAAAGTCCGGCTATTATAACCAAGCGCTTGGTGCTATCGAGTTTTTCGCTGTTAGATCTACCATTTTGACCATTTTCACTTGTTAGATCATACTATTCAACCAACCACCCATTCAACCCTAGGAGACCACTATCATCCTATAACCGTATATCTCTTCATCCAACGGCCGAAAACCTAATAGCATCAACTGCTTGGTACTATTAATAATATATATAGTAGCCTAATTATATTTATACATATATATATATATATATATATATATATATATATATATATATATATATATATATATATATATATTTGAAAGCTAAGATTCTAAATGCACTACAAGGTGACATATGGCCCATTATGCTTACTAATGAGTTATTAATTTTTTTTAACTAACCTTTCATATTTCAATTTCAAGTAAATCTTTTTTTTTTTTGAGAAAATCTTTATTCTATGTAACTTTTCTTATTTGAAGATCATTATGCAGGATTCAATATTTAGTATTAATAGCTATTATTAACTTTTCATGATTTTTTAAATCTTTAATATTCTCATTAATCTCCTTCATTTATATAAACCAAATAAATGGATAATAAGAAGATAAAAGAGATATTAATATTAGTCTATATTTTGTATAATATATAATAGAAAATGACATATCATCTATCAATATTATAGAAAATGACATATTATCTATCTGCGAGTTCTCAATCAATGTTAGCAAAAACATTATATTATGTTTTTATGTGTTTAGCCCTTATCAAGTAATATTAATAATGAAAAAATAAACTATTTTATTTCATAAATATATTATAATGTAATTATTTTAAATAATGCATGTATAACTCTTTAAAGATTTAATTTATATGTTTCATTACTTTTTTATTGTAATCTCTAAATAACTCTTCATTTGCTAATTGAATTATTTAAAATAACCGACTGTCCCTAGTGCAAGTGGCAAAGGGCTTGGTGGTTGGTACCCGAGGTCTCGAGTTCGAATCCTAGTTGATTCACATTTCCAGCTAAGTTTATTTCTAGAAGAAATAAACGAAGCGGGTAGGGTGCTACCTTTCTCTCTAAAAAAAAATATATACTTTGAATGCTTTTAAATCCCATAAGTAATTATCTTATAATTACTACTTTCAATATAAAAGGTTAATCATAATAAATTAAGGTTGCAATAAATTGTACCAGAAGAGAAGTTTAAAAGTCATAAATTATAATAGCTTTAAATATGTAAAAAGAAACCTTTATACATTATTATGTAAGTCACAAAAATAAATAAATAGAGACGTGTAAAAGTCATAAATTATAATTTTTTATATACGATATATTTCTCTTAATCTTTTTTATTTTTATTACTCTATATTTATATTTATATTAAATCTTTAAAACATCTTCTATGTGAAGAAGCTTCACGGCATGTATTCGTGTGTGAATATAAATCTATATTTTTATAATTTTTTGAATTTAAATTTTTTATCATATTATTTTTTAAGCTTTTCATAAAACAAGCGATTGACAAAAATTTCAATATGAAAATATAATTTTTACTCAAAAAATAATATTAAACCATTTATCAAAGTAACTACTTATTTAAAAATTGTATATAAATTTATCTAGTATGATAATTTTATAATATAAAGATAGTAAATTTATAAATTTATAAAAAATTAATTATATTAAAAAATTAATAATTTATAGATATTATAATTACAATTTCCTGTAACGCACGGGCTACTTGCTAGTTTCCTGTTATTTTAAGGGCATAATATAAGTATTACATGTGCTATATCGGTATCGCGCCTTTGTCCTAACAGTTTTTCGTGCAAATGCAAAAAGTCACCAAAAACGTCCAAAAAAATTAAAATTTTCTCACAAAATGACTGTTTTACTTTTCCATCATATATTAGTAATTTATTTCAATTTACTTTAATCATAATTAAACTATCACAGTATAATAGCAACTAAAATTCTTCAAATTAGAGTTTAGAAACTAAGGTTTAGGGATTAAATTGTATCGTACGCATTAAAGTTTAGAAACTAAGGTCTTCAAATTAGAAAAGCAGGGACAAAGTTAATTTCTACACCTGGATAGTATAGTGACCATTCGTACACTTTACCCTTGTTTTAATGCCAAAATTACTTCTCTGATTAAAGATGATTTCTTATTCATGTATAAATATTATTATTTAATTTCTGCAGTGGATCTTACACGATTGGAATGATGAGGACTGTGTGAAGATATTAAAACGTTGTAAGGAGGCCGTTCCTCCGAAAGAGAAGGGAGGTAAAGTTATTATCATCGACATGGTGATGAGCAGGGAGAGTGAGCATTTCAAGTCCGAGGAAACACAACTTTTCTTAGATATGCTCATGATGGTTCTAACTCCAGGAAAAGAAAGAAATGAAAAAGAATGGAGCAAAATATTTACTAATGCAGGTTACAAGGAATATAAAATAGTGAATGCATTGGGCTTGCAGTCTGTCGTTGAGGTTTACTATTGATCCTCAAATTCTCTATTCTACAAATAATTTAAATTGTGTTTGGTATTTTAATGGAATAATAGATGATAGTAGCAAAAAGTGATTGTTGAATTTGATATAAAAATAATTTATTTTTTTTCAAATTTACTTCAACTTTTAATTTAAATAAAAATTATTTATTATAATATTTAAGTGTAATCTATTATAATAATTTATTATAATATATAAGTACAAATAAGATGTATTAATATTGTATAGTTAATAATTTAATAATAAAAATAATTTACTATAATATATTATATCATATAACTTATTTTAATTCAATTTATAATATTAATAAAGCTTAGAAGTAAATTTTGGAATAGCACTACTCCACCAAAAAGGTGGAATAGCTTATCCCAAGTTATTCTAAAATAATCGGTAATCAGGAATAGCTAGGTTTGACCGACATATTTTATTCCGGCCAAAAAATGCCGCGAAACAATGGGAATAATTTTTGTTATCTCTACTTTATTTCGGAACCAAACGGTGGAAATAACATTTGTTATCTCCCCTTTATTCTCGAACCAAACAGGGTTGAGGTTTTACAATACATTAATTTCTTTTTCAACTAAGAATGTAAATTCCACTTGCAAAATTGACAATATTGCTAATAAGATGAACACGACGTGGGTTTGAGTCCTTCGTTTCTTGGGTTAAGATGTAATCTATTCTATATCTTACAATATATAATTTGGCACTCACTTCACAACCTACGTGGCACCCCTCCCTCCTCTCCATTCCACGTGGCGAGGCCTCAGCAGGCCTCTCTCTCTCTTCCCCCCTCAACCGATCCCCTCTCTCTCTCTCTTCTTTCTCTCTCTATTCAATCCTCCTCTCTCTCTCTTCTTTTTCTATTTTGACCTCTTGACTTTTCCCCTTCCCAAAGGTCACTTTCTCTTTTCCTATTTACCTCTTCACTTCCTGAAGGGCCTCTCTCCCTTAGCATCTCTCTCTATCTCCTCTCTCTAACCTTCTCTCTCCAACCTCCTCCAATGTCTCTCTCTTCTCTTATTCATCTGGTGGCTTGGGCGGCGACAATGGCGGTGACGGCGGCGGCGGCGGCGGCGACGGCGACGGCGACGGCGGCGGTGTCGGCAGCGGTCACAGTGGTGCCGGCAATTTAGGCGGCGTTAGCCGCAGACACGACGACGCCAACATCAGACAAAGAAAGAAAAAAAAATACAACTCCTATTTTTTTTTTTTTCCTTCTTTTTTTTTCACTCTTCTCTTTCTTCTCTTTTTCTTCTTCTCTGTACCTTCCTCTTCTCCTTTTTTCTTCTTCTTTTTTTTTTTTTTTAATCCTCCTTCTTCTCTTTTTTCTGCTTCTCTTTACATTCCTATTCTTCTTTTTTTTTTTACTTCTTTTTTTTTGCATCTTGGCTGGCGACGGCGGTTGCAGCTTGAGCGGTGGCGGCGGCTTGGGCGGCGTCAACGGCGGGCACGGCGACAACAGCAGCTGGGGAGGGGGGGGCGGCGGCGACGACGGTCAAAGCAGTGATGGCGCGCCTTGGGCGGCATTAGCCACAGACAAGATAGCGACAACGTCGGGTAAAAAAAAAAACACAGCTCCTACCTCCATTTTTTTTTTCCCTTCTTTTTTAACTCTTCTCCTTCTTCTCTGTACCTTCCTCTTTTTTTTTATTTTTTTTTTACTTCTTCCTCTCTTTTTCTTATTTCTTGCTTGACGGCGGTGGCAGTTTGGGTGGTGCCGGCGGCGGTCACGACGGCGGCGGCGGCTTGGGTGCGACAGCAAGCAGCTTGGCGTGGCATCAGCAGCGGACAAAGCGCGGCGGCTTGGGTTACTTAATTTAACAGACTAAAAAAAATATCATAATGACAAATAGTTATTCATCTTAATCCTCTTCTTTATATTTATATAATTTTTAGAATTTAGGACTAAAAGGAATATCATAATAACAAATAGTTATTTATCTTAATCATCTTCTTTATATTTATATATTTTTTTGTAAGAAAAACTCAAACTCAATTTGACTAAAAGAAATATCATAATGACAAATAGTTATTCATCTTAATCCTCTTCTTTATATTTATATAATTTTTAGAATTTAGTACTAAAAGGAATATCATAATAACAAATAGTTATTCATCTTAATCATCTTCTTTATATTTATATATTTTTTTGTAAGAAAAATTCAAACTCAATGTAAGTAGTGGCACGAACAGAAACTGGCTTGACTTACGAACACCCCCTAAGATGTTATTTATTTAAAAATTGGTTATTCATTTTTTATGTATAATTTTATTTTTTACTTAATTATTTTTTAAAAAATATTATATAATAAATGTTATAATTTTATATTTGAATATAAAATTTTATATTTTTTTAATCTCTACCCGCTGCGAAGCGCGGGCTCCTTCACTAGTAGATATATGAATTGAGAGTTTGGAATGGACACGTGGCAACTCCTCCTAATTCCCTCTCCCCTCTTCCATTTTCAAATGGAAAAAAAAATTATTGTATGCACCCATTATATACATTTAGCCTCCATGTTTTTACTATTTTTTATTTTGAATTTCATAATTACCTTACCTCGGTAAAGTACCAAATCTGAATTTCATAATTACACATCGGGAAGGTACCAAATCTTTCTAAATCCACATCGAGAAGATACCAAATCTTTTCAAATCCACCTCGGAAAGGTACGAAATCTATACAAATCTTTTTCTTACCTCGGTAAGGGATAAAATCCTTATTTCCTTACATCGGGAAAAAACAAAATCCTCACCTTGATTCGGGTGTGTATATAGGAGAACGTACTCATGAGGTTGGAACTTTGAAAAAAATTTCTAATTGCTTCTTCCTTCTCTCTCCCTCATGCATTGAACTTCACCTCTCTTTACATTGAGTTTTACATTTCTTTTGTATTTTTTGCTGGATCTCTAAGAGCTATTTGGATTCGTGTTGCACCACCCTGAAGACATTCCGACGAGGTGGAAGGTGGTCGTTGTATCGCTAGGAGTGATTGCCGGAGCCTCGCACGTGGAGGGGCAATCTCGCTTCTAGGACAGTGCTTTCGCACCTCTCGACTCACAGGCCTCATCTAAACATTTTTTCTCTATAATATTTTCTACTTAATCCGTCCTTATAATTTTTCGAAAACAGAAGTTAAAATTATTTTCTTTTAAAATTATTTAAAAAGTAAATTGTTCAAACTAAATATATGTTTGGATATTACATAATTACATATTTTGTTGTCATTCCAAATTACTTATTTATATATTAAAATAATTAGTAATCATTCAAGCTAAATATATGTTTTGTATAGTTCATAATTACATATTTTGTTGTCATTCCATTTTATTTTTGCATGGTAAATCATTCTTGGCTACTATTCTTTTGCCTCCTCTTACATACATATGTGTTGATATTCACATCAAAATATTAGTGTCAAAATTGTCCGTGGCGAAGCGCGGGTTCAACACTAGTATAACCTATGCGGTAGATACTAAATGTATTATGGGGCCTACAAACAACTTTGGTCCTAAATATTCAAGTTGATGCCTGATAATAATGAGGCCCACTTACAGACACAGAATCGGGCCAAGCTTTTCCCAATATTAGGTTTCTAAAATTTAAGTTATAAAAACAAGCATATAAAAATTTTATTATTAAAAATAGATCTAAACTAATCATGTCTACGTCACCTTTGGAATCTAATGATAGCAGTGAACTATTTTGTACTATCCAAGACTTCTAAGCTAATTTTTAAGACTTTCAAAGTTATTTTGAGTAATATTAAATTTTTGAAAATATGGTGTACATTTTATTATGGCCAATTTTCAATTGACTGAACGGCCAATTGCCCGAGTGCTCTGATTAATCGACTGAGGCTGCTAGCCATACTTTCCATCTACAATGAATTATTTCTATCACCTTTTTCCCTGATGCAAAATGATGAGGAAACACGTCCCCTCCCTATAACCGCTTGCCCTTCCCTCTCCCCTCCTCTACCTCCACTCCATGTACGCATTTTTCCCTATAAAACACCTCTTTTATAAAACACCTCTCTCTCTCTCTCATGTACTTTTCTCCGTACCTCCTCCTTTCATCCCCTCTTTTCTTCTCTCTCTCTCCCCCCTCCCCCCCTTTAGTCTCTTTTCTACTCTCTCTTCCTTTCTTTCCCCACTTCTCCCTGTTCTTCTCATTCTACTTAGCTTAGCTGCCTTCCACTCTATCCTTGTGTTTAACACTATCATGCCTCGGCATGAAAGCCAACCTAAGCGCACAATGTCAAAAGAACAAAGCACATGCATTTGTCACATGATATCAAAGAAAACCAAAAGCAGCACTATTTCTCCGAAGGTATTTTAATGATTACAACAGTTCCAAAATGACTATAATGTTGATTATAGTTTCCTTTTCTAAAATAAAACAAAAAAAGTGCAAGTGCGTGGGGGAGGATCTATCTAGCGCATGATCATCACGTGGCGTCTCGCTCCACCTCACGCGGCATACCTAAAATATAGTGGGTGAGAAACTTATAAAGTGTTTTAGTAAGTACAACAAGCTGAGATGGCAAGTTGCACCAACAAATCAATGAAAAATAGTAGTAACAATAAGGTATAACTGAAAGAGACTGTTGGTAAGTATGTACAAATAACAATAGTATATACTTTAGATATTAAGCTAAACCGTGTCCGATAAAATACAAGTGCCATATGATTGCATAATAATCAATATCTGAAGATATGAAGGTAAACTATGTCTGACGAACTACAAGAACCGAATGATCATGGATCAATTAACTCATAAGATCTACTAGTTGACCCAATCTACGCCCTAAAATTTCAATCCTGGGTGAGACCTTAATTTTTCAGCCCCTTGTCGTTTATGCTCAGTTGTGCTAAATTTTCAATCCGAAGTAAGACTCTAACTTTTCAGTATCAAGCCACTTTTCCAAAATAGCTCACCTGTCGGACCACAATGGCAATAATAGATGAGCATAGCATCAGCCATTATACTCTATGATCAATAATAATTGTAGGAGTGAGGGACGTGCAATATCTCAACGATAAACAACAACAACGTTAGCCATTCTTGCCAATATAGACACTACTGCCGCTACTAGTCCATAAGGTCATCATGCATATGTTGGTTTTCAACTAGCATGCTTTCTATAGCAAATAGATGGCTACAACCTATATATAAAACTAAGTATGCTACCAAGTATCTTCTATGATTGCATAAGCGAGTATATCATTGTTACGGATTTTGTATTGGCATATTTCGTGAGTTGTTGAGTCGGAGTCTTGAAGGTCGAGTGCTTCGTGAACTTGTTGAAGATTCCGAGACTTCAAGCATTGACAACCATCGACTCATGTTGAATCACGACGTGAAGGTAAGTTTTATTGTTTATATGGTGATTCATAGTTAATTATGGTATTGAAATCATGTGTATGTTTATAATCGGATTAAATATGTTTTTAGGAACTTTTGATTCTTTGTTAAAACCCGTTTATTGAATTTCCGGAGTCACATACCGGTATGCCTAATCTGATACCGGTATGCCAATGTATTCCGGAATCCAATTGTAAGTTCCTCAAAACCGAAAGTGAGAATATTGGTTTTTAAACTGTATACCGGTATCTGATTAGGTATACCGGTACTGATTTGCAGTATACCGGTACTGAAGTTGTAGTACCGGAATGCGTCTGCGTGAGAAACTGTTTCCGTCATCGCATTCCGGTATCTGCCTACGTATACCGGTATACAGTGCCAGATTTGGTATGTTTTGATTTAATCCGAGTCTATTTGATTCCAACACCTATAAATAACCTATGGGGGTTTTCTCTAACCTTTGAACATCTCAGAATTCGTAATTGAGAAACCCTAGAGGCTAGGATTTTCGTTCTAAACCTTTTTCCACAAAATAGCCTCTGAGATCAATTCGAGATAGTTTTAATTTCTATTTCATATGTCGAATTGATCTCCGTCTTGCTTAGAACTTTTCCCTCTGGTTCTTAATGAAATTCTAAGCAAGGAATCACCAGTGTAAACCTGAGTTTCTGTTCCAATTTGCGTCGTGGATTCGGCGTGTTCGAGGCGTCGTGGATTCGGCGTATTCGAGACGATTCGTGGATTCGGATCGTGAAGGCTTCGTGGATTCGAGGCGTGGCGTCTGTGGATTCAGACGTGAGGCGTGGACGGCCGTGAGTGCGCGAGATCCGCTGAAGACGAAGGAGAGGTTAAGTCTGTGGAGTCGGTAATCACCTTGTAATCCTTTAATCTTAGTGGATTGTTTTTCGCGTGTTGGTCCCGTGGGTTTTTCTCCAAAGTGGAGTTTCCCACGTAAATTTCTGTGTGCTGAGTTTATTTTTCCGCTTTATTTTACAGCATTGAGATTTGTGTTTTTTGTTGTTACACCTATTCACCCCCCTCTAGGTGATAGATATACTCTAGATAGATCCTAGGGCTACCCCTTATCTTACAATTGGTATCAGAGCGGGATCTAGGCCTTATCTATCTTAATGGGTGAAGGAGGTAACATCTTTAGGCCACCATTTTTTGATGGAACCAATTACGCTTATTGGAAAGTCCGGATGAGAGCCTTCCTCATCGCAATTGATGAGCGTGTATGGCAAACCATAGAAGTCGGGTGGAAACATCCAACCGAAGTGGTTGAAGACGCGACTATACTTAAGCCACGGAATAAGTGGTCGAAGGATGAAATTGATTTATCGTCTTTTAATGGTAAGGGTATTAATGCGCTATTTAATGCCTTATCTCAAACTGAGTTTACACGTGTTTCAGCGTGTGAAACGGCTAAAGAAATTTGGGATACTCTACGAGTTACACATGAGGGTACAAGTCTAGTAAAAATACAAAAGCTTCAAATGCTTACGAGTCAATTTGATTCTATACGCATGGAGGAGCATGAATCGTTTATTGATTATTTTACTAGACTCCAAGATATCATTAATTCATGTGCTAACTTGGGAGAGAAAATTCCGGATTCTAAAGTCGTGAGAAAAATCCTTCGAACACTTCCGGAGCGCTTTAGGGCGAAAGTCGCGGCCATTGAAACTATCAATCATCCGGATGATATGAAAGTTGATGAATTAGTAGGCGCTTTACAAACTTATGAAATGACTTTTCCTACTAATCAATCTTCTTCCAAGTCTTTATCTAAAAGTACAGGTGCTGCACTCAATACGACAAAGGAGGAAGACGGGGATACCGAATCCGACGATGAAGTTTCTCTTGAAAATTTCGAACGACAAATGGCACTTCTTACTAAGAAGTTTCGTCGGAAGTTTAGGAAGAATCACAACATTCAAGCTTCATCCTCAAATCGAAAGCCTTCTTTTAACGGATCTTCTCATTCTAAATATTCTAAAGAAAAGAAGCTTGGAAAGTCTTCTAAAGAAAAGGATGACCTTGATAGGGAAATCCGATGCTACAAATGCCGAGGATATGGTCATATTGCCACAGTTTGTCCCTCGAAGAAATCCTGTGATAAGAAGGCCTTACAAGCTAAAACTTGGGATGATTCTACCTCAAACGATTCGAGCTCTAATGAAGAAGAAAATAATGATAATATTGCTTTATGTTCACATGTCTCTTCTTCTCCCTCTGTTTTTTGTTTATCATCTGTTATCGCTAACCCCTTTGCTTCTCCTTCTGTGCATGAAACGTCGAGCGAAAACGGCACTAGCGAGGGGGAGTCGGATGATGAAGATTTAGCCGATGCCTACAATCAACTTCTAATTGAATCGAAAAAATTGGCTAAGCTAAACAAGAAGCAACGGAGGCGGCTACTTGAGCTTGAAGGAGAAAACAATGAATTAAAAAAATTCTACTAAAGCTCTTGCGGAGGAAAAGGATCAAATGCTAACAAGTAATAAAATCCTCCAAGAGAAGCTAGTTCAAGCGGAGGTATCGATCAAAGCGAATCAAGAAAAGGTTGGGTTTCTCGAACTACAATACAAGGAAATTTTTGCTTCCAACCAAGTTTTGACTAAACAAGTCCATCAACTTAAATCCGATATTCAAAAATTCTCCTCCGGATCAAAGAAACTTGATGACATGCTTGGACTTGGTCAAACGGATAAAATTGGAGTCGGATATGAAAGATCTCATGTTAAAAGGAGTGGAATTTCAGCATCTAAAACTCCATCCAAAGTAAAGGAGATTGTATGCCATAATTGTGGGATTCAAGGACACATTAAAAGGTTTTGTCCTAAAAGAGAAAAGAAAATGGCATCTTCTACAATCCAACAACTCTCAATGACTCAAAAGAAAATTCAAACGGGTCAAAATGCAAAGATCAACCTAATGTCTAAGCCACAACAAAAGGAAAATTTTATGCGCAGACCAAGGGTTGCACAAAAGCCGAAGAAAGCGGAGCTTCATTCTAATAAACCAAGTCAACCGAGAATCCTACAAGTTTGGGTTCGGAAAGGTGATATCTTTCCTTGTCTTAAGCGTTAATATATTAGAAATATCGCATTGATCCATATTCTTATTTGATCATTGTTTTTTCGTTACTTGTTTATGTTATTTTAATGCTTTAAGACTGTGTCGACTTGTGTTTTCACTTTCTACATTAATCTGTGCCTTAGATGTTTGTTGATTCACATTCTTTCACTCTCTTTTTAATCTCACGTTAATTATTATTTTTACTCCATCTTTATTATTTTTGGAAATACTATATTGTGAGATTTTATAATTTTATATTCATCAAATTTGGGTAATCATGTATAATCTCTAGAAGCTTAATCTATCTCGGTTGTGAGTGTTGAATTTGATGGATAGTCATTCTCTTATAGACTCTAATTTGTCACATGTATTTTTTCAATTAAGAGATTGCTAAATAAGGGGGAATATTATATTATAAATATTGCTTGCAAGATGTGGAAAGAGTTACATCCTTTAAAAGGAGTGTGAAAACTACCACCACATGGAGGAAAGAGCTACCACCCCGGTCGTCCGGTTAGTGTGTGCAGCTACCACATGAATTGATTGGCATATCCGAAAAAAAAAAATATATATATAATTGCAAAAGCGTGCAATGGAAATAAGTTTACATTTTTTTTTGGAGTCATAAGGTGATCCTCATGCAAGTAAGATGCTCAAAGAGCCACCCCCGGTGATTAAAGTTTATCTCACAATTTGAACGTTTGTGCGACAAATAATTGTCTTTTTGATGAATTTCTTAAGTCATCTTCATAAACTGGTTACATCTTGATAGATATTAAGTCTACAGATTATTAGTGATGACTTGTGTTTGATTTATATATGATTAATGAAATTTTTACACTATTGTATTTGCATCATGATAATTTTGGAGTAAAATATTTAATTTTCGTGAAATTATCAAGGGATGAATTTTCTACATGTGAATTTTTCATAAAAAGGAGCATACACTGTATTTTTCTCTCTGCATACCGGTATATGTAAAAGGAATACCGGTATACCATGGTTTTCTGTTTTAAAACCGAGACCTGTTTTTTGAAAAATTTCCATTGCATACCGGTATACGGTATCGCATACCGGTATGCGCCTGCGGAATCTGTTTATATTCCAGTATTTTGTTTTTTCAAAACACATTGAAACGGTTTCAAAACTCTCTCTTTCTCTCTCTAAGAGCTCCCTGACGTGAATCTCCTCCAGATCTGTGTTTTTCACCTTGGATTTGTAAGTTTATCTTCTTGCATTCTCGAAACCCTAGTTTTTATCTATTTTTACATGTTTTTGTTGGGTTGACGATCGATCTTCGTTTTTACTGAAATTTCTTGAGGGTTTATGCTTGAAATGAGTTTAGATACATGCAAGCTTTGTTCTAATACACTTAGATCCGAGAATAACATATTATTTCTCTTTGATCTTTGTTCTAAGGCATGTTTTGGGGCATTTTTAGGGTTTTTGCTAGAAATTTTTTGTTGATGAATGAAACCTCCTGAAACTAGCATATGATGTTCTAGATGCATGTCTTGCTGATTATAACGCTCATTCGAAATTAAAAGACAATGTGATCTTGATCTTTATTTTGTGTGCTTTGTTGCATAGGAAAAATGGTATTTTCAGTTATTCTTGTGCTCGTGATGATGATGGCTGCCGGTGGTAGTCGTGGTCGTGGTCGCGGCAAGCAACATGTCACCAAGAGGACACGTGTCGAGGAGGACTCCTCGAGCACCGAGTCGGAGGGCTCCGAGTATGCTCCAGAAGAACAAATTGATCGCGGAAAGGGTAAAGCTCTTGAGGGTTCTACTCGTCGGGGAAGAGCTTCTTCTCCACCTCGTCGGAGCACCGGTGGTCCGGTTATTCGCGAACCGAGTGCAAAGGAACGTCGTACCAAACGGGGAGCAGATACTGGAGCTGTTTCCTCTACTCGGCAGATGGCTTATGCAGGCAAGGCTTGTCATGCGGAGCGTAATGTGAACTTCGGCGAGCTGTCACGTGAAGTTCCAGACTTCGCTCAACTACTTCAACGAGCTCCGATCGAACCAGTTGGTCGCCTTCCTGTTCGTGCCCCCTTTTGCATGGAATTAATTCGGGAATTTTATCTGCGTGGGCATGTTACTTATGAAGACTCTGAAACCGGAAATTATCAGTTTGAGACCATGGTTCGAGGTGTACGCGTGGTGGTCACTCCTTACACTGTTGGAGAGATTTTTGGTTTAAATGTGAGCACCACGGGGTTATCGTATACTCAAGGGCATATTCAACCGTCGTCGCATTGGGAGATCATGACAGATGCCTTATGCAAACCGGGCACATATACAAACCGTCTGTTTGTGGAATCAAGAGAATTGAAATCCGAATATCACATTCTTTCGTTAATCGTCTGCTACAATATTGTGCCGACAGTTGGCACAAAACGCATCCGGTGGGACCGTTTAGTGCTTCTCTTTTTACTTGGTCATCCGGAGTATGCGGTGGGACTTAACATCAACATCCCTTTTCTGATGTGGCAGCGTATGGCTACTGTTATTCATGCTTCTGGACGTCGTGAGCTTCTACCATTTCCTATTCTGATCTGATCACACGTATTTTGGAAGCACATGGCGTAGATACGTCTTGCAACAAGTTTGACTATGGCTTAGGACCTATTGATGGAGTTACCTTGGCTAAGTCGGTCAGCACTTTGAAGACGTTTCAACACGTTAAAGGCTACTCTACTACTACTCCTAGTACCGCGCCCCGTCCTGTTGAGCGTGGTGGGTCCTCTAGCTCAGGGGGAGCAGCTACCGAGGTCTCTCTTCGTCATGAATTACGATCTTTCAAGAAGAGAGTTGAGCGGGGCTTCCGAGCACTGGAGGACAGACTTAAGAATGTCGAGGACGGTGTGAAGAAAATTCTAGAGATTCTTACTTGTCGTCATGATGACGTTGCCGGTGGTGCAGGTCCTAGTACTTCACATCCACCTGCTCCTTCCTCTTTTGAGCAGCACCTTCCGGGCACTGAAGGTGAAGAAGACAACGATAGTGACGACGGAGAGTGACGTGTTCTATCTCTTATCTTGTTTTCATTTTTCCACTATTTCATGATTGTCTTAGTTATCTGCTTGCTATTTCCTCTCTATTTTGGACTTGTCTCTCTGGACTAACTCTACTTGCTTAGTTATTGTTATTGTTATCTCTTTTTGAACTTGATTGGCAATTTTTGACAAAAAAGGGGAGAGAACTATACTAAGGGGGAGAGATGACTAAAAAGGGGAAAGATGATATAACATTTTACTAACTTGACTTGCTTGTTTCTACCTATGTGTGTTTGAAGTTGTTTTTGCAGGATTTGTTTTAAGACTTCAAGACTCCAAGTCCTAAGTCATAGAGTTTGTCTTAGGAGGTTGAACCATATGTAATTTTTGGTTTTATGTTTTGGATCGTACACGCGTGAAGTTCATTGTTGTGGTGATGGCAATGAATTTCTTTTATTTTGGTTCGGGTAGAACTTGTATTTTAGGTTTTGTCACGAAATTGCCAAAGGGGGAGATTGTTACGGATTTTGTATTGGCATATTTCGTGAGTTGTTGAGTCGGAGTCTTGAAGGTCGAGTGCTTCGTGAACTTGTTGAAGATTCCGAGACTTCAAGCATTGACAACCATCGACTCATGTTGAATCACGACGTGAAGGTAAGTTTTATTGTTTATATGGTGATTCATAGTTAATTATGGTATTGGAATCATGTGTATGTTTATAATCGGATTAAATATGTTTTTAGGAACTTTTGATTCTTTGTTAAAACTCGTTTATTGAATTTCCGGAGTCACATACCGGTATGCCTAATCTGATACCGGTATGCCAGTGTATTCCGGAATCCAATTGTAAGTTCCTCAAAACCGAAAGTGAGAATATTGGTTTTTAAACTGTATACCGGTATCTGATTAGGTATACCGGTACTGATTTGCAGTATACCGGTACTGAAGTTGTAGTACCGGAATGCGTCTGCGTGAGAAACTGTTTCCGTCATCGCATTCCGGTATCTGCCTACGTATACCGGTATACAGTGCCAGATTTGGTATGTTTTGATTTAATCCGAGTCTATTTGATTCCAACACCTATAAATAACCTATGGGGGTTTTCTCTAACCTTTGAACATCTCAGAATTCGTAATTGAGAAACCCTAGAGGCTAGGATTTTCGTTCTAAACCTTTTTCCACAAAATAGCCTCTGAGATCAATTCGAGATAGTTTTAATTTCTATTTCATATGTCGAATTGATCTCCGTCTTGCTTAGAACTTTTCCCTCTGGTTCTTAATGAAATTCTAAGCAAGGAATCACCAGTGTAAACCTGAGTTTCTGTTCCAATTTGCGTCGTGGATTCGGCGTGTTCGAGGCGTCGTGGATTCGGCGTATTCGAGACGATTCGTGGATTCGGATCGTGAAGGCTTCGTGGATTCGAGGCGTGGCGTCTGTGGATTCAGACGTGAGGCGTGGACGGCCGTGAGTGCGCGAGATCCGCTGAAGACGAAGGAGAGGTTAAGTCCGTGGAGTCGGTAATCACCTTGTAATCCTTTAATCTTAGTGGATTGTTTTTCGCGTGTTGGTCCCGTGGGTTTTTCTCCAAAGTGGAGTTTCCCACGTAAATCTCTGTGTGCTGAGTTTATTTTTCCGCTTTATTTTACAGCATTGAGATTTGTGTTTTTTGTTGTTACACCTATTCACCCCCCTCTAGGTGATAGATATACTCTAGATAGATCCTAGGGCTACCCCCTATCTTACAATCATGAGTAGTAGGTATATAAGGCTAGCAACAGTATGGTAAACCAAAGGATAAAGGGTGAGAAAAGAGAACCAATTAGTCGGGATTTCACTAACCCACTTCAGATTGAGTGCCCATCTATAATAGTTCACTTGGCAATAGCGCGTTCTTGGCTTCTCAATCCTTGTTCTGACCTAAAGATAAGATGTATATGTCATACTCCACAATAGTGCACAATTCCTAAAAAAAAGTACACATAAAGATTCCTCACAGAAGTTCTAGGGGTGTCAGGTTCAAAAACATGATGTTGAGGTTTGGGAGCAACCGCAAGGTTCCGAAACATAGAGCTAGGTTCCGCAGAACCAGAACCACCTGTACTATTTTATTTCAGGTTTCAGAACCCAAATCCAGGCTACATTCCCAGCACTAACAACCCCACAAGTTTTGCAGAATTGCAACACCGATTCAGCTAGAATCATCTCCAAATCATTCAAATCACTTGGAGGGCTCTTTACTACAGAAAAAGAAATATAGGAAAACTAGTCCTACGTAGATTCCTAGGGTATTAAGTTCAAAACAAAATTTTGGGGATTTTTTCATAAAATCGCCCAAGAAACATCTACAAATATATGTAGAAAGCTCATCAATGAGGTGTTCACAAAAAAATAGCTTTAGAACCCTATCACGACAACAATTAATGTACCTTCGAAATCAAGTCGTTAGGACCTTTTGAGCTTTCCAAGAGCTTCAAACTTGGTAAAAATGCTAGGAATCATATGAGTCTCCAACAAAACCAAGCTGTAATGTACTGGACTTTGGCTAACTCATGCTAGACATGATTAAAATAGATTTTAAGAGGCCTAGACTGAGTTTCAATCGAATTGAAATCAATTCAGACTTTCAAAACTAAGAAAACCGAGTTCCAGACCATTTCAGATGCTCGGAACATGAGATAGGGCGCCCAAAACAGGTTTTGGATGGTCCATTGTAGCACCTGGATTCCTTCGGATGCTCATCCAAAGAGTAGAAGTTGCTGGGAGCCCATTTTCGGCCACCCGGATTATGCTGTGGGCACCTAAATTATTTCGGACCTCACTTGAGGGCGTCCGAAATGCTTCCGGATCCTTAACCTTAGAGTTGGATCGCACTGCATAGCGAATTCAGATGCCCGAATTCCCCTACAGGGGCCCGGAACACATTCAGACAGTCTCTTACGGGTGCCTGGTAGACCATTCGGACGCTTAATCCGAGAGCACCCCTCGCACAGCAGAATAAATATTCGGAAGCACGAAATCACATGCAGGCACCCGAATTGGACCGGGCGGATTGGGCGGGGGCCCGGAACCTCTTTCAGGTGCAGCTACATAAAAGGCACTGTAGCTACGATGCTTTCAGGCGGCTGAGAATTTGGGCGTGCGCCTAAAATCTGGCGTAGAGACTGTGTTTTGTCTATTTGCAAATAAAATATATTGGGGGATTTAAGTGCTATTGTTGCGCCTCTATATAAACATCCATCACTAGTGAAACCTATTCCTCTCACTATCCACCTCTCTCTCTTCTCTTTCTCTCTCTAGAAAGAAAAGAACCGTGGCTACCATTGTTGGGGAGCTTGGGATCCATTTTCTTTGAAGCTTGGAAAAAGTGGAGAGCTTCAAGGGGAAGTTCCAGGAGGAAGCAAAAACTCTTCTCACCCACATTTTGCTTGCTAAAAGAGAAAAGTTGAGTTGGTATTTTAGGATTTTTGCTTTTAGAGTTTTTCCAAATAGGGATTTTTTGGGTTCTAACCTTATTAAAATCATCTTTTAGGGTTTCTTTTGGCGTTCTAGGAGATCAAAAGGCATCTTTCCTAGAAGGATCCAATAAAGGTGGGGAATATCACTAAAAAGAATTTGATCTCTCCTTTGTCCATAGATATCTTTGTTTATTAGTATGTATCATGGGATACTAATTAAAATAAATGTAATTTACTTGCATACTAGAAAAATTAGAGTTTTAACCCTTTGTATGTTAATGGAACATCTGGAGATGTGCATGCAAGTGTAATTAGAACCTTATGGTGTAGGTAAAACAAGTATGACATTCCTAAGGTGTGAAAATAGTGTTATTGAACCTAGATTGAAACCTAGTATATGAGATATAGCAGTATGCAAACTCTAGGCCAAACTTGAGATATAGCATGTAAGTGTCACACCTTAGGTTTCACTTAGATTGAAACCTAAGGTGTGAAAATAGTGTTATTGAACCTAAGATGAAACCTAGTATATGAGACATAGCAGTATGCAAACTCTAGGCCAAACTTGAGCTAGAGAATAAGAGGATGGCAAATGAATAGTGTGGATAACCCTAGAATTCATGAATTTAGGGTGTAATGATAAAACATTTGCGACCATTCGAAAGTGTCAAATAAAAAGGAAGGTGTCCAAGAGAAATTGACTCCCAATAAGGTATTTGGTAGAGTTTGAGAGCAATCGCCCTATTTACCTACTGATTGGAGAGGAGCCAGAGAGCAATCTACTCTCCATGAGGTGTAATAAGAAAGAAAACCAAACTAACAAGTTCGTTAAAATGGAGAAACAAAATGACGTGTATGTATAGGCTAATGACATGGCAAAATATTATGGCATATTATATATGTTGAGACATTACAGTTGTATTTCGATTCTTGCATTTCTTTTGTAGAAATAGATGTTGTTTATTATCATTATCTACTAATGCCCTTTTTGGACCGAGTGAGTGTAGAGAGCCACTTTCGGCGGTT
Source organism: Puya raimondii (assembly GCA_016920855.1). Classification (NCBI taxonomy): domain Eukaryota; kingdom Viridiplantae; phylum Streptophyta; class Magnoliopsida; order Poales; family Bromeliaceae; genus Puya; species Puya raimondii. The sequence goes on from JABWPP010000050.1 coordinate 141,544,672, forward strand.
GCACCCACCGGGAACTTATTTAAAGTTTTTACTCTTTGTAGTTTGTTGCTTTTTCAGAGCCTACCATCGCCGGAGAGGCGCGGGACTGCGGCAAGGGTGTCACGGAGTAGTTAGACCGAGTGAGAGGTCTAGTGTGTACTTGTTTTGGTAAATAAAAAATATTATAATATTTTGGATGAAAACAAGTGTTGTAAACTTTAAAGAGTTAAAGTTGTAATGGTTAATTTAGTAGCATTTACTCTGATGCTACACGTATCTAAATCATGTATGATTTGTACAGGTTTGTATATGTTCTTTTTTGTGTGGGTAAAAAAAATCTTCCCCGTTCGGCGGATCTGTTACACATGCCTGAGCGGGCCCAATTGGCTATCTCGGGGCGTGACACAAGCACATCACAACCACTTACCTTACCCTTGAAGCTTCTTCTTACAAGAACGCTCCAAAGGTTGAGATCTCTTTATCCAAACTCCCAAAGCTCAAACTCCAAGTGGGAATCCTTAAGGAAGAAAGAAAGGGTGAGGGAAAGTGTGAGAGAGGGAGAAGGAGAAGGATATGGAGTTTCTTGTGAAAGAAAAACAAAAGGAGAAGAGAAAAAGAGCCAAGCTTAGCTCTTTGCTCTCTGGGGATATTTATACAGAGCACACATTTGTATTCTAGCTCCAAACATTCCACTTTTCCATTTTTTCCGAGCTCAACTCGCACAGCTCGTAGCTGGGTAGGCTTAGAATCTACATTTTGGGTATCAGAATCCAGTCATATTCTAGAACTATAGGCAGGTTCCTCAAAACCAAAACATTTAAAAGTCAGCTTCTCTGTTCAGGTTCCGGAACTTGAAATTCATATTCTAAAACCTGACATTTTGGTCTGAAATTCTCTTTTTTGTCTTTTTTTTTTATTTTCTCTTTTTTTAAAATTCTTAGTATCATATCATCCCCTTAAAAGAAGCTACGTCCTCAAAATTTAAACACATTTCTCTCCTAGGCAAACAAATGGGGTAACCATTCTTACCTATCACATTCCAGCTCCCAGGTGGCCTCCCACTTATCGTGGTTCTTCTATTGCACTTTGGCATACAAGATTCTTCAGTTCTGCAGCTGCTTCTGCTGTCAAGTTAGTATCCTTTGCAAGGCCTCGTTATAGCTCAATTCTTCCCAAATCTGGACCGGAGTCAGGTCAGTCACATGTGTCGAATCAGAAATATACTTTTGGAGCATCAAAACTTGAGATATATTATACACTCGCTCCAAGATTAACAGAAGGGCAAGCCGATAGGTGACAGAGCCAATCTACTCATTATGTTGAAAGGGTTGATCTAATGAGGGCTCAATACCTTTAAAGCAAAATCTCTTGATCTCTTTTGATACTGACACCCAAGGAGGAAGACATGATCTCCAATCTGAAACTCTAAATCACATCGACATTGGTTGGCGTAGCTCTATCGCTGGCTCTAAGTAGTCAAAAGGCATTGTCATGCAATTCTAATATTCTCCTTGGTGTCTAAATCCAATTCCAGGTCGAGAACTTTTCTTCCTCCCACGTCGTCCCAACATATTGACGATCAACATTTACATCCATATAGGGCCTCATATAGTATTATCTTGGTATTTGATTGAAAAATGTAGATGAACTCCACCAGGGGCAAGTACTTATACTAACCATCCCTATAATTGAGCACACACGAACAGATCATGTCTTCTAGAATTTGGTTGACTCTCTCTATCTAGTCATTACTCTATAAGTGGAACACTGGGTTGACGTTGAGTCGGATACCGAGAGACTTGTGTAGACTCTTTCAAAACTTCAACACGAACCGGGCATCCCAGTAAGACAAAATTGACATCGACACCCAATGAAGACTCATTATCTCGTCGATGTCGATCTGCGCTAGTCTGTCTCTTGTCCAAGTTGTATGATAGCAAAAAGTGAGTCGATTTTGTCAGTCAGTCCATGATAACCCAAATTGCATCGTGACCTCTCTGCAATCGTGGTAATACAATGATGAAATCTATATAAATCTGCTTTCACTTCCACACAAGCACTAGTAGGTTCTACAACTTTTCTGTCGATTGCTGATGCTCGGTCTTCATTTGTTGACACACTAGAGACTGAGTAATGTACATGGCGATGTCACCCTTCATCCCAGACCACCAGTAGTATTATTTTAGATCTTGATACATTACTGCCATCTGGATAAATAGTATATGGCAATCGGTGTGCCTCTATGAAAATCTCTCCTTTTAGCTCGACGTCATTAGGCAAGCACAACCAATCCCAAAATCTTAAGAAACCATCTGCATGTACACTAAAGTCGGTCGTCTTCCCATCCCCTAGTTTAGACCAGACTTTCTGCAAATACAGGTTGATTCCTTGAGTTTCTTCAATTCTCTCCATCAAAGAGGTTGCACCACTAAGGTTATGATGGGGGCACTAGTGCCAGAGGGAACGAACTCCAACTCTAATTTGTGCATCTCCTCTAACAAGCCTGGTTGTTCTGTGATCATCAAGGTGAGGTTGATGGAGCAGTCCTTACTGGTTTGCACATCGGCTACCATATTCGCCTTGCCTAGGTGGAAAGAATGAAGATGTCTTAGTCCTTCAAGAGCTCTAACTACTGTCATTGTCTCAAGTTGAGCTCCTTCTAGATGAATAGATACTTAAGGTTTTTATGGTTTGTACACACTTCAAAGTGAACACCATATAGATAGTGTCTCCACAGCTTCAATACGAAAATCATTCCGGCTAACTCCAGATTACATATCAAGTCATTCTATTTGTAACTTTTCAGTTGTCATGACGCATAGACATCTGGTACCATATTAGCCTTGCCGAGGTGGTATAATATAATAACATCATGGTCATTCAGCAATTCTAACCACCGACATTGTCTTAAATTTAGCTCTTTCTAAGTAAACAAATACTTGAGGCTTTTGTGATCTATATAAACCTCGCAACGTTCTCCATAAAGATAATGACAGCCACAGTTTGAGGGCAAAGATCACTATTGCTAGCTCTAGATCGTGTGTTGGATAATTCTTCTAATATTCCTTTAATTTTTGTGAAGCATAGGCAATTACTTTTCCATTCTACATCAACACACAATCCATCCTACTCCGTGAAGCATCACTATAGATCACAAAGCCTTCTCCTAAAATAGGCAATGCAAGGATTGGGGCCATCATTAATCTATTCTTTAATTCCTCAAAGCTTCGCAGGTACTCGTCATTCCAAATAAACTTCGTTCCTTTTTATGTAAGACGAGTGAAAGGAGTAGAAATCTTCGCAAAGCCTTCTACAAATTGACTTTAATATCTGGCCAATCAAAAGAAGGTCCTCACTTTTATTACATTTGTTGGTCGAGGCCAGTCCCAAATTGCTTCAATCTTCTTCAGGTCAACAAAAATTCCAATCTCAAATATAACATGCCCCAGGAAAGCAACCTCTCGCAATCAAAACTCACATTTCTTCAATTTTGCGAACGATTTTTTCTCTCAAAGGATTTGTAATACTTGCCTGAGCTGCTACTTACGCTCAGCATCACTTCGGGAGTAAATCAAAATATCATCAATGGATACCACTATGAACTGATCTAGAATCGGCTTAAGGACACAATTCATTAAGTTCATAAATGCCACTGATGCATTAGCGAGCCCAAACAGCATTTCGGTAAACTCATAATGGCCCCATCGTGTCCTAAATGCCTTTTTGGGTGCATCTTCTGGTTTAATCTTTAGTTGGTGGTATCCCGACTAAAGGTCGATCTTTGAGTATGCCCGATAGCCTTGAAGTTGATCAAATAGATCGTCAATGTGTGGTAGTGGATATTTATTCTTCATAGCGACCTTATTCAACTCCCTGTAATCTACGCAAAATCTCAGTGTACCATTTGTCTTTTTCACAAAGAGAACTAGCACTCCCTAAGGTGATGCACTAGGTCTAATGAACCCCTTTTCTAACAATCCTGCAAGTGCGCCTTTAATTCTCAAAGTTTTTTGCTGGTGCCATTTTATAAGGTGCTTTAGAAATTGGCACAGTTTCCAGGATGACATCAACAATAAATTCAATTTTTCTGTCTGGTGGTATACACGGTAATTTCGAAGGGGTGTATCTGAAAACTCTGGGACCACAGGGTTGTTCTCGAGCTTAGGAACTCTTTTTGGCACTTTTATCACCATTGCTAAATATGCAGCACACCAATGGTTCATTAATTGCTTTGTCCATGATGTGAAAATCGTGGTTGCGAACAAAGCACTCTTGCAACCATGATATTTGAACTCCTTCTGACCTGAGTTCCGAAAAACTGTCATGCGGTTTCCACAATCAATTGTCGTATAATAACGGGTAAGTCAATTTACTTCCAGGGCCACATCAAAGTCCTCCAATTGCCTTAGGCTAACAGGTCGATAGGCATAATCCAATCTCTTACTCATACCGGGCAAGATGGACAGTACTCTGTCATATATAAAACATGATCTGAAATACAGACCTCCTCTATATGCGACAAAGTAATTAACTCAAGTCCATGTAATACAGCAAATGCTCGACTAATAAAAGAATGAGATGCACTACTATTAAAAAAAGCACGCACTCTTATGCCATTAATTATGAGAATACCTGTGACAACATTGTCTGCAGCTGATGCATCATCTACTTGATCTGCATATACCCTATAGCTCGGCGCTTGCCTAGGGGTCTCCACTTGGTGCTGCACTGAGGGAGACCAACAGAAGTGGAGGCTAGGAAAGCTACCATTGCTGATCTTGAAGTCAACATAGTAGAAGCTATAGAAGGGGCTAGTGGAGTACCTCGCGGATATTCTGTCCAAAAATGGTCCAATTGTCCACATCGATAACATCGACCTGCTCGCGGAGGGCACATGTTGGGCGAATGCGAACCGCCATAGATGACACATCTCCTCTGTGCTGTTGTTGCTATCATGGAATGAAGGGTCTCTGACCCACAAAGGATTACTAGATTCCTCGGTGGGACGCTTCTTTTCTTTATCCTTTGCAAGCGCCTCCGTTTCTTCCCACACCACAACCTCTCCTCATTCCACCCACGTTGCTAATTCAAATACCTCCGGGAACATCTGTAGGTACTAAGTATGCACTAACTGATAAATTTCTAGTCTAAATCCCCGTTTGAAGGCGAGCGCCTTCTGCCTCTTATTCCATACGGCGTGGAGAACACAGTTTAGAAGACGAGTAAACTCCTATTTCATTATCCCTAACTGGTCAATCCCCTTATCGTAGTTTTCTGAAATCTTCTTCTAATTTATTTTTAATGCTTTCCGAAAAACATATATTAATAAGTATTTCTTAAAATTGTCCCCACATCAGAGGAGCGGCACCCTTAGGTCAGCTGGCTCGCACCCGTCTTCACCAATTATGTGCCTCACCTTCCAAGCAATGAGCTGCTAAGTGCACCTTATCCTGTTTAGAAATATACAAGTTTTCGAAAAGCTTCTCAATAGAGTCAACCCAGGTTTCCACTATCTAAGGCTCCACGGTATTTCCATCGAACTTACGAGGATCGAACTTTTGCAAGTTTGCAAGAGTGGATCGTGCCCGTTCTTGCTCCGCCTCATGAGCTGCTAAGTGCAACTTATCATGTTTAGGAATATACAATTCTTCGAAAAGCTTATCCATTGAGTCAACCTAGGCTTCTACTATCCAAGGCTCCACGGTATTTCCATCGAACTTAGGAGGATCGAACTTTCGCAAGTTTGCAAGAGTGGATCGAGCCCATTCTTGCTTCACCTGAAGAGAAGCTTGGTCCGCAACTGAAGTATCAGAGGCTGTCAGCGGGGGAGAAGAAGGAGCTATCGCCGGGGTGGCTATTCCTATAGTCCCTATATTGGCATTTGGGGTAGTAACCATCGCAGAAGGCAGATTCTGCTCTTGGGTCCTTTAGGTTACATCCACCTACTGTGCCACCAACTCCTGTAATTTCTTAATTTGCTCCTCCTGACATTGAGAGGCCACAGCTTGCCTCTCTGCCATTGTCATCTATCTCTGAACTACTCCCACCAAAGCGGCTATCTATTCTCGAAGCTCTCGGAATTCACTGGACCCAACCTGGTCTTGAGCTTCGGGTGGCGCCAGCGTAGACCTCATCGGGGGTTTTCCACAACGTGCCATCTCAGCTATCAGCAACACGACAGGATTAATTACTCAGCAATTCATTGAACTTCATAATACTAATCAAATCAACACAAGCATAAATCGACCCAATCATGCGGAAGTAAGTGAAGGGTACTACCCTTTCCTTTTCACAATATTATGTTGTATGTAGCCAACATAATTATCAAAAAGGAAAAAGTATAACACCTTCGATCGGTCTCCAATACCCACTTGGAGACTTAACACGATCCAATCAATTCACCTCCACCATAACATCATGTTCTCTCACACTCCTAAATTCCTAAGGTCACCATAAACCTAGGGTTTGTTAGGTCCACCTAATAACTTTCCTATGCTCTGATACCAACTTAATCCGTCACGCTCTGGGGTCACAGTGGAAGTTCCTCGGAAGCGCTAACAAACCCGCCGTATGCACAGGATTACCCCTATACATATGAAGCGTATACAACTAATACAAACAAAAGTGATAAACTAAATAAAAATAGGGAATAAGATGGTATCAAAAATAATATAAACAGCATACTACATACTACAAGTTCAACTATTCTTTTAGTACAAACATCTTGTTCTACCATTTGCATTATGTTTTCATATAAAATATAAACATAAGGTAGTCTCTATCAGTCTCTTAGGGGCGGCGATGCTATCTACCTCGCAAGCTCCTTGTCGCTCTCACGGTAGATGATAAGGGCTTTGAAAAGAAACCACAAGGAGGGTGTGAGAACTCTGAAATAGTTCCTTGTGGTTTTAGCCGCCAAAAGTGATGACCTACACCACTAGGTCTACACAAGGCATCATTAGTAAAGAAGAACTTAAATAACAGTAAAGTGACAAGAATAATAAACATAGACATAACAATATTATTATGCCTCTACAAGAAGAAAATTAGATGTAAGTCGGTTAAACTAGTTTATCATGCATCAATTGTCTAAGTGAACTTTACTAATAATACTCAATCACGACAACTGGCTTTGGGTCCGGTTAAGCCTGCGCCGTCCCTGGCAAGCTGCCGAAAATGCACAAACCAGCATAAGCGCCCAACTAAAATAGCTCGACTACATGCCAACCGTCGAGAAACAACTCTGGAGGCCCTGCTCGTTGAGGCGCAACCCCACGCAAGTAACACGAGTAGCTGAGCTTCATTTGGCTTTTGCAGGTTATGGTCACATGTCATGATCAATCGGATCTCATAATACTTTTATTGTCTCTTTGCAGTTTGCAATTTCCAGTTTCCAGAATTTCTATTACTAACTCATGCATATATAAATGTGTACCAAGATAGCCATTGACTCATAGTAAATTCGAATAGTACTGAATCATACATGAAATATAAGTAAGAAATGAGACATAGAGGGAGGTAAATTTTTGGAGTACTACCACCCACATAATATAATCGCCAATTGTTTAAATGACGGTCTAACCCCTCGTTACTAGTCATGAAACCTATAACCAATAGTTTAATCCATATAAATCCACTCAAAACCCAATCATCCACTGTTAAATGATACAGTTGTTACGTCTTCTCCTACAAATCTCGAGTTGAAGCTCCAAAACAAATTGCCCCTGGACCTCCTATTGCTGATCTGAGCTCACTCTCTAGCTTCAAAGGCATCTAAAGCTAACATAGAATCGATAGGATTGGGGAAGAGAAAGAAAGAAAAGAAACTAAGAAGAAGAAGATAACAGAGAAAGAAAAAATGAGAACTAAGGGATTAGCTCAATGTAACCAGAGGAGAAGAAGCCACCTAGGTTGAAGGGGTACTTATCAAGTAGTAAAAATTCCATTTAGGCCCGTCAAAAATATAAAATTACAACATAATAAACATTTTGGTGAACCAATGACAGCTTTCGGGCTCCAGGAACATGTTTCGGGCGTCCGGAAGAAACCTTCCCGGCTTTACCTTCATAGGTTTCAAATGTCCCTGATCCACTCTAAAATGTTTTGGGCACCTAGAAATTGTTCTGGACATCCAAATAATTAATTAGAACTGTACCTGATGTCTCAGGTTGAGCATCCAATGGAGGGTTTCAGCCGTCCGATATACAACCCGAAAACTTTCGGGCGCCCACTGGACCATTCCGACGTTCGAAATAAAGTTGGTTCGAAATCCACTAAGTTGGTTCCATCTTCTGTATAGATTCCAGGCGCCCAAAGCATTTTCTCAAGTGTCTGAAAATGCACTAAAACTCAAGTTTCAGTATTTCAAGCTTTCGGCCTCCATTTTCTGCATCCAATTCACTTCAAACTCGAACCAACTTAGTGTAACTTTTCCCCAAAACCTCACAGTTGACCCACAAAACTATTCCATACTGAAACTCGTGTAATTTGAGTCTAGTATATTACAAGTATGATGGTCTTAGTATTAAGACGAATGGAGGGTTTTGATAAAGCCTTGGGAATGGACTAGCTCTCGAGATATTATGCTACTATTGATTGTGAAAATAGACTTATAACTCCAAGAGCTTGGGCAAGAGGAGTTATTTACTGGAAGCATAGGAGTTCGCTCCCCGTCTCCACGTTGCAAGCTAAGAAGTTGATTAATAGTGGATGCGTGGCCTAATTAGCAATGTTGATTGAAAAATCGAGCGAAGATTCTGGTACTCAAGGGCATCCCCATGGCCGGAGAGTTTCTAGATGCATTCCCAAAGGAGTTGTCAGGAATGCCGCCAGACTGGAAGATGGAGTTTGTCATTGACTTGATTTTCTAGACCTTGTCAATATCGAAAGCACCCTACCAGATGGCGTCGGTAGAGTTGAGAGAGCTTAAAGCTCAACTGCAAGATTTGTTGAAGAAGAGCTTCATCAAACCAAGTGTGTCGCTATAGAGAGCCTCGGTGCTATTTGTTAAGAAGAAGAATGGAACTTTGCGGGTATGTGTGGTTATCGGGCGCTCAATAAAGTCACAATTAAGAATAAGTATTCATTGTCACGAATTGATGATATGTTCGATCAACTCCAAGAGTCTCGAGTATTTTCTAAGATCAATTTTCAGTCGGAATACCAACAGTGGAAATTAAACCTGAAGATGCGCATAAAATGGCGTTCAAGATACGTCATGGTCATTATGAGTTTACTATTTTGTCGTTCAGGCTCACCAATGCTCCAGCGGTCTTTATGAATCTCACAATCACGTCTTTAAGCCTTTCTTAGACTGATTTATCATGGTCTTCTTTGATGACATTTTGCTCTACTCCCGGAACTATGAAAAACGTAAAAACACTTTAGGCAAGTGCTGCAAGTTCTTTAGGAGAGGAAGCTAATTGCCAAGCTGAAGAATTGTGAATTTTGGCTCCGAAAAGTTGCCTTTTTGACTCATGTAACTTTCAAGATTGGGGTTTGAGTAGATCCGAAAAAGATTGAAGCAATCAAAGATTGACTCCATGTCACGCCCCGGGCTAGTTTTAGAAGCGAAAATACGTGCAAACTTTTTTTTTCTTTTGAAAGCCTAGCCCGCGCCACGTACAGACCCGCCACAAATACAGGGACCACTGTACACACGGACAGAGCCTCCCCTGTATTTGCACGGCGTACACAACAACAACGACAGGATCACAATCACTACTCATTCATCACACCCAACAAGAACATCAACAAACATGATTCATACAGCTAACCGTCCTTAAACCAGTATGAATCTAAGCAAGTCCTTAAGCGAAGGATGATGCGATGCACAAACAACAATCATTTTAGAAATCTGCTCCTTACCCAGAAGCTTTCTTTGAAACCCTAGATCCAATCATTTAAACCCTTTGAAAACCGTTCCCCACACGAGAACCTTTCTTTTGAAAACGCTACCACGAGGGGTAGAAAACCAAAGTATGCGATAAATGAAAGATCTAGAAGAATACTCAACCAAGAGTCTAAGCATGCAATCAATCACATAAGAACACTGAATAAATCCACAAAACATAAGCATGCTAGATAATATCCAAAGGGTAACTGAACCACAATCACATCTAACAGAAAGGGTAGGGTGATAACCAAATCTGGGGGAGCAGCCTCACAAGTCGGAACCTCTAGAGCTACTATCTAGGCGTGCCTCGCAGCGTCCCGACACTCACCACCCTGCTCACCTGAAAACAACAACGAGGGCGGGGGGTGAGAACATGTAAACATGTCTCCCCTCCCAGTGGGTACCGCAAGCCGACGAAGGCGAGGTGTACACACCGGCACGAGGGTCAACAAAAAGCTAGATATGGTATACAGTAGCACAAGTAAGTATGAGGCTGACATACAACTAAAACAACTATGCTACTGTAAGCAACTAGTATATGCATCAAAGGAGATAACCACAAAGCAAACCCAATCTATAACCACCGGGACGCACCCCGGGCACTGTCACAACCTGCTCAACCAACTGGCACAAAACCTACCAGACGCCCTGCGTCGAGGCTCACGGATCGGAACACACGACCCTTTTCCGGAAAAGAAGACCAAACGGTGGATCAGACCGTTGGCATACGTGAGGTGCTAGGGAGCTATGACGATCGATGCAAATGCTCAATCCACATAACGGCAACGAGCCGAGAAGCAACCAAAAAACCACAACTAGGATCACTCGGAACAACAGGCGATCACCACCGACCAACTGGGTCGTCTCAAGAACTATGCAAACCACAACTACTCTACTATCCAAGCACGTAAATAAGTAGAGTCAACAGGAGTCAAGTGAACTAATAACTGAAATGCAAGAGAAGAGATAGAAAGGTATCACCGTAGTCCACTGAACCGACTCCGGATCGAAGTACCCACCTGTAGGTAAGATCAAGCCTAACACCGACGGCTCTCGGGAAACACGACAGGACCTACGAAAGACTCACACGGTCAAGGTCCACCAAGTCGACGCTAAACACAAAGCTCTCACATCCCGAAACCGACGGATCGCCCGGAAAACCCACCGGGACGATCCCGAAACCACACAAAGCCCCAGAGGGGTACCTACAGCCAATCAAGTCCTCCGCTGTCCCCCTAACACACACGACAAGGTGGCGGGACAGCGAGCACAAGCTCGGGGTGCCACGAACACAAACGCACCCGACACGGCTTCCCGGGTTCCCGAAAAGTGCCAATTTGACACCGGAACCCCTCGTCACTCATCCGCTGTCCTCGAAACTTCGGGACAGCGATGAGGAACAGCCAACAAGGCTAAACGACGAAGCCAAGTCGCTTGCGAAATCAGCGAGCGAGTCGCACAACTAGAAACGCGCGTTTCGCCGATTATTTCATCGAAAAACGCGTCGGAAACGAATCCGAAACTCCGCGAAGGGCGAGAGGGTTGGACAACCAGTCCACAGGGCCCCGAGGACCAAGCCCTTGCTGCCCACAGCGTCGCAACACTGCCACAAAAGCCAAAGTCCACAAACAAGCAACTTATACATACATACATACAAGCACTAGACAAAGCCGTTCGAGCAAACCGTACATCCGCACGACCTTCCGCAAGCACCAGCGGATAGGTAATGATGTCACGGAGACCGTGCTCACAGCCCCACTGCGACAGGACTAGTCGCAAGCACAGTAAACCCATAAAAACAGTGCGCACATGAAAGGCGAAAAGATCGACAAAGGCCGAACGATAAAACGGCTCAACCAATCAGTGAACTAAGGTGAGCATGATGATCAGCGCGTTGCCGCGATCATCGTGCTCACCTTCCCGAGCTTCGGGAGTCGACAGGGACCTCAAACAAACATGCAAGCCGCAAAAACCCAAAGATGAGACCCTGGCCGGAGCAACCAGCTCCGGCCGGCTGCCGACCGACAAGCAAGGCCAGCGGCGGCCAAGATCGGCAGAGGAGGTGGCAAGGAGGAGGGGGCTCACCTCAGCCGGCGGCGGGAAGCGGCGGCGGCGGCGCTGGAAAACCGGTAGCCCTCGGGTTGGCTAGGGCACGGCGGCGCGGCAACGGGCGGCGACGGAGGCCGGCAGCGACGCGAGCACCGACAAGAGGGGGTCGCCGGACGTCGGGTAGGGGGCGGCCGCGACAGAAACAACCGGCGGAGCAAGGCTGGCCACAGCTGCCCAAGCTGCCTCTACCGAGCCCGCGGCGGCTCCGGCGGCGTTCCGGCGGCACGGCGATGGCCGGGAAGGAAGGGGTCGGCGCCGGAGGACCCGAGGGTGACGACGCGCACCCTCCGAGGCGGCGGGAGGCGGCGGCGGCGGCTCGGCCTCCAGCTGCCCCTGCCCGCAAGTAGCAAGCAAGGGCCGCAGGCGGGCGCGGCGGCGCACCGGTGGCACGGGGGCGGCCGGGGAAGGAGGCGACGGCTGCGGCGGTCATCCAGATGCCGGCGGGAGGTCGCTGCGGCGGCGGCGGCGGCTCAGAACACCCACACTGCCCGCACACCTCCCAGCAGCAGCCAGCTGCGGCGCGGCGGCGCTCCGGCGGCCCACGGCGGCGGCTCCCGGCGGCGGCGCACCACTCCGGCGGTCGTGCCACCTCAGGGGAAGCCCATGCATGGGTTTCCCCTGGGTGCACACCGCAGGGAAGAAGAAGAAGAAGAAGAAGAAGAAGAAGGAAAAGAGAGGGAGAGGGAGAGAGAGCTGGCCCGGAGGCAGCGCCGGCCAGGGGCGGTCGGCGGCGGCCGGAGCAGCTCGGGGAGGATGAGGGGGAGCTCAGGCTCTCAGCTGGGGTGGCTGAGAATGAAAGAGGGAGAGAGAGGGAGAGAGAGAGGGAGTGAGAGGGAGTGGTTCAACCACTCCCAACCACTACACACACACACACAACCACTCTTGCAAAAATTACACAATAGCCCCTCAAACCCCACAATTCACCCCTGGGTCCCCCACAGCAGGTACAAAAGCCCAGACACCCCTCCACATTCGAACTCACGCGAAACGGTGCGAAAAACGGGGTCTAGATCGCGAAACGATAAATGTAAAATTCGACCCCTCAGCGAAGAACATGCAATAACTTTCAATCCGTCTGTCGCATGTTAACACGAATTGCGCCATCGCGTTCAGCACTGCCGAGACATCGAATCTACCATTTTGGATTGTCAAATTCGGACTCCGGATCGCGCCGTTAAGCCGCTCACTCTCCACGATAAAACTCAAAAACCCAAAAATACAACTAAAAACCACTTATATATATATATATATATATATATATATATATATATATACCCGTATATATATACGTATACAGATAAAAAACACAGTGACAGGGGAGAGGAACGCAGAATTCCAAATTTCAAAATTCGAATTCTCACACTCCACCAATGAATATCACCGAAGTTTGAAATTTTTTCAGTCTTGCAGGTATTATTGACAGTTTTTGGAGGGGTTTTCAAAAATTATCACTCGACTTACGTGTCTTACCCATAAGGGAGCTAAGTTCATTTGGAGCGACAATTGTAATGAAAGTTTCCAATTGTTGAAATATAAATTGACATCATTTTCGGTTCTCACCTTACCTACGGCAGGGGAAAGTTTCATTATGTACAACAATACGTCGCAAAATAGCCTTGGGTGTGTCCTAATTCAGGGAGAGAAGGTCATTGTCTATGCCTCACGATATTTGAAGAGTTATGAGAAAAACTATCTCACCCATGATGTCACGCCCCGCCGGGCCTTAAACACCAACTAGGTGAAAAGGATAACCGCACGGGCCAGACCCGCCGAACGGATAGAGTCCTTTCTATCCGCCCAAGGCGTCACAACACAAGCTTATCTACAATGTTCCAACTAGGAACGGAGTACAAGAGTTGCACAAGGAAAGCATCAACATAAAGAAGTTCTACTTCTATTACATCACATGGCACAATATACATGTCCAAAATTTTCTTTTCTTTCACTTTCATTCCATACATTATGTTCCAAAATTATGGAATATACAACATTCATGCAAGAATGAAAATCCCCTATGCTATCATAGTCCAAAAATAGGGGTACAACTCTATGTATCACCAAAATGGAAGGGCCGCTATCTAGAGAGCTAAACCCTTGCCTCGCTCCGCCGCCTCACACGCGGAAGGACCTGAAAAACGTGGGGTGAGAACTATAAACATAGTTCCCAGTGGGTAAGGCCACCCAAGAGAGAAGCTCGACCCACCAGGTCCAAAGAAACACCATATGCATAAGTTAGATCACATATAACTATGCAACAATTATTTACATGCTTGTAAATAAACATAAAGGATGCAACCAAATGAAATATACACTATCATTCTCTCCTAGGTTCATCCTATGTCTCACATTGACTAAGTTCAATTACTAGTCATTTACTTATGGTTTCGGAATCGCCGTCTCACCATAATTATCCCAACATTCGAGGAGTGAACTCGTCACCTCCTAGTTCGAGTAGCGAACTCGTCGCATACTCGGGATAGCAAAATCGTCGCATACCCCGTCTCAACACCGCCATCATATGGCATGGATAGCGAACTCGTCGCATATCCGGGATAGCAACCTCGTCGCACATCCCATCTCGACACCGCCAACTCAAGGCGTGGTAGCGAAATCGTCGCCTACCCGGGATAGCAAACTCGTCGCACATCCCGTGTCGATACTGCCAACTCATGGCATGGTAGCGAAATCGTCGCCTACCCGGGATAGCAAAATCGTCGCACATCCCGCTCAACACCGCCAACTCATGGCGTGGTAGCGAAATCGTCGCCTACCCGGGATAGCAAAATCGTCGCACATCCCGTGTTGATACCGCCAACTCGTGGCATGGTAGCGAAATCGTCGCCTACCCGGGATAGCAAAATCGTCGCACATCCCGTTGTTCACATTTTTCACTTGCCAACCTAAGTCTCATGACCTTAGGTTCAAGTCATTAAGTCTCGCCTATGTTCAATAACACTAGGCTTACTTTCCCATTATCAACCTAGGTTCCATGACTCTAGGTTCCAATCTCATGTCAAACCTATGTTCAATGACACTAGGTTTCAATCTCACATGTTCCAACCTATGTTCAATAACACTAGGTTCCATTCTCACATGTTCCAACCTATGTTCAATAACACTAGGTTCTATTCTCACATGTTCCAACCTATGTTCAATAACACTAGGTTCCATTTCTCACATGTTCCAACCTATGTTTAACACTAGGTTCCAATCATACATGCAACCATACAACAAGTATAGATAATTGAAATATACTTGAATTCTATATCATGCAATAGGAGCTCATTGCTCTACCTATCATGATTTTACCTTTGCCAACATGCAAGTTCTAGGGTTCACAACACATACCATTTTATCTTTAAATGGATATTTACCCTAGACATGGAAGTGACCTAATGTAGTACACCGAACTTCTACAAATTATGGAGTTCCGGTGGAAAGATAACATGCGGCGCCATATGTGAGGCTCCGGCCAAGTTAGGAACTTGTGCGAAGTGTTTTCGGCGCAAATGAGGCGCGAAAACGGACTTCGGAAAGCTAAAACTGTTGAACTTGGGAAATCTGCACTGGATTCCGGTATGTGAACTCCAATACCGGAATTGGAGGTGAGGTATACCGGTATGAGAAATGGTATACCGGAATACTGTGTTAAAACCGAGAACCCAGATCTCGGGTTTACGAAATTTTCCGGAGTATACCGGTATGCAAAGAGGGATACCGGTATGCGATGTTTGAAACAGTGAAACCAGCTCTCGGGCTCTGCAGAATTCCTCGTGGTATACCGGTACGCCAACCCGTATACCGGTACGCCAACCCGTATACCGGAATACTGTGTGCAGAATGCTAATTTCGAATGGTAAATTGGTAATTTCACTGATGGGAGGCTTACTTAAAGGGGAACCCTTCCCCTTTCTCCTCAGGGAACACACACATAGAGAGAGAGTGAGAAACTCTTCTTCCTCTCTTCACTTCTTCTCCTTCTCCTCCGAATTGAAGATCTTGGCGGAAATCAAGCTTGGGAAGCTTGGAGGAGTGAAGTTTCGAGCTCGTGCATGCATGGTGGCTTGGTGAGCTCGCGGATCCGAGGTAAGTCCTTGGATTTGGTAGCTAGGGTTTCGGATTAAGACTAAGAAATGAAGTTTTGGAGACCCTTGGCTAATCTAGACTACAAATTGTAGAGATTAGCAAGAGATTTTGGGTTTTGCCATGAGTTTTGGAAAACCCTAGGTTGAAAGAGGGATTTTCTTGTGGAGGGTTTTAAAAATATTTTAACCCTTTAGAACCCTAGTTTGGGGTTAGTAGAACATGTGGGACAACTCCATTTCGAATGATTTGGAGAGATGAGATCGTTATGAGTTCGACTCGGATTAACGAATCCTTCATGTGTGTTAGGGCTAGGAGCTTGAAGACCAAGCTTGAGGCCAAGAGGAAAAGAGCCCGATTGCAAGTGTATACAAGCAATCGGAAGAGTGTGAGGTGGGTTTGTGTTTACCGAAGTGATTAGGTCACTTCCATGTCGAAAGAGTAAAGTATAATTATTTTACTTGATGCATGTAATGGTAGGTTAATTGGCAAATGATATATATGTATGAATGAGTAGATCATATGATGTTAATACCATACCTACCACGGATTGGAATTGTGGGCATGTGGATCACATTGTTACAAATGGACATGTGTATGCCTAGATGTGAACATAGCGGGGAGCTAGCTTCTCTACATGGTAGAGAATTTGACATGGTCCAAAATGGGCTAGAGGTCATGTGAATAGAAAATCCTAGATATGGACAACTAGGATAAGAACGAACTATAATGTGCGTGTTGGCATAGAATTATATATCAAATGATTTGAGCCATGGGCTCACCTTGCATGTAAAGAATCTAAGTATTTTATAACAATGTATATTTATACTTGAGAGATGATGCATGCATGTTAAACCTAGTGTTACTAAACATAGGTTGAATGTGTAATGAACCTAGTGTCATTGAACATAGGTTGGAATGTATGCGAACCTAGAGTTATTGAACCTAGGTTGAGGCACATAGTGATAGGGAGATCACTTAAACAAGACTATTGAAACCTAGTGTTATTGAACATAGGTTGGACACGAGATTGAAACCTAGTGTCATTGAACATAGGTTGAATGTGTAATGAACCTAGTGTTATTGAACATAGGTTGGACATGAAATTGGAACCTAGAGTCATGGAACCTAGATTGAGAATGAGAAAGTAAACCTAGTGTTATTGAACATAGGTGAGACTTAGTGACTTGAACCTAAGATCATGAGACTTAGGTTGGCAAGTAAGTAATGTGAATATCGGGATGTGCGACGATTTTGCTATCCCGGGTAGGCGACGATTTCGCTACCATGCCACGAGTTGGCGGTGCCGACATGGGATAGGCGACGATTTCGCGATCCCGGGTATGCGACGATTTCGCTACCGCGCCACGTGTTGGCGGTGTCGAGGGGGAGATGTGCGACAAGGTCGCCATCCCGGGTATGCGACGATTTCGCTACCATGCCATGTGATGGCGGTGTTGAGACGGGGTATGCGACGATTTCGCTATCCCGAGTATGCGACGATTTCGCTACTCGAACTAGGAGGTGACAAGCTCACTCCTTGAACGTTGGAACAAATATGGTGAGACGGCGATTCCGAAACCATAAGTAAATGACAAGTAAAAGAACTTAGTCATTGTGAGACGTAGGATGAACCTAGGAGAGAATGATAGATTATATTTCATTTGGTTGCATCCTTTATGTTTATTTACAAGCATGTAAATAATTGTTGCATAGTTATATATGACTCAAGAGTGAGTCGGTGAAGGTTTGACTAAATAAGTAAACCTAAGCTGGGCTGCGGTCCAAGGATATTTGACTCAAGAGTGAGTCGGTGAAGGTTTGACTAAATAAGTAAACCTTAGTTGGGCGGTGGCCCAAGGATGTTGACTCTAGAGTGAGTCGGTTAAGGTTTAACTAAAGTAAGTAAACCTTAGGAGGGTGGTAACCCGTTAATATTGAACTCGAGGGTAAGTCGAGTACGGCTTAGCTAAGGTATATGAACCTTAGGAGCAGATTGGTTATGAAATGGATAGTGGAATAGCAGTTAAAATTATATTGCATGGATTTCATTATCGCATTTGTTGAAGCATAGCATGTTTACTTTCAGATATTGTAAAGTTATATGCTTAATGGTTATGTATATGTACTAACCCATGCTCGTATGCTTCCTTTGGACCTGGTGGGTCGAGCTCCTCTCTTGGGTGGCCTTACCCACTGGGAACTATTTTATATAGTTCTCATCCCACTATTTTTCAGGTCCTCACGTGAGCGGCGCGGCGGCGCGAGGGAGGGGCGTAACTCAATAGTTAGCGTCCTACCACTGTGATCAGAATAGAAGTACCCTTTTACTGCGTAGTATAGGGGTGTTCGAGCGTATGGAAATGTAATAATAAATTGATTGTATTTGGAAAGATTGAACAAAAAAGAAAAAAAAATGTAACATATGGTTGTATTGCGAATGCTTGTAATAGCATAGAGTTTATGATGCTTTCCTTATGCAATCTTTGTATGAATTCTGTTCCTGTTTGGAACCTCTTGAATTATACTGGTTGTGACGCCTTGGACGTACAGGGGAAACTCTGTCCGTTCGGCGGATCTGGGTCATGCGCCCGTGCGTTTTGTCCTTCCACCTACTTGGTTCTAAGGCACGGCGGGGCGTGACACCTAATCACTTCGGTAAACACAAACCCACCTCAAGAGCTTTCAAATCTTTGTATTCTTCAAGCTCCTAAGTGTCCAAGCTTTGAGTTCTTGCTTCAACCCAAGCTTCTACAAGAAAACGGTTCGTTACTCATTACGAACCCTAAATTCAACTCAACATGTGAAATCAAGTGTTCCAACATGATTTCCTATGCCTCAATGGCAATTTCCCGAAGGTCCAAACATTTTTAGAACCTCCCATGGCAAAAGCCCCAAATCTACTTAGGTTTCACATGCATGCATGTGAAACCACAAAATCTCTTGGCCAATCTCCACGTTTTGTGTTTTAGATTGCCTAGGGTTTTCCAAAAACCTCATTTCAAAGGATTAAATCCTAGGTTCAAACCCTAAATCACAAGAACTCACCTCAAAGCCCTAGCTCCCAAGCTTCTTCTTACACCAAGAAACTCCAAATCCACCTTAGAAGCTTTTTCCAAGATCAAATCCTTCACTTCTCCAAGCTTTGGAGAGATCTCTAGAGAGAGAAAGTGAGGGAGAGGGAGAGGAAGTGTGAGGAGAATGAAGAAGGAATGAGGGGAGAAGTCTCAGCCCTCATATATATAGCCCACTCACTGCGAAATTACCAAAATGCCCCTCACTGGGCATTCTGCCTCAGCCGGGTCCGGACCTTGCAGATGGGGTCCGGACCCCGCACTGATAACCGACCAGCGCGCAGGCCGGGTCCGGACCTTGGCATAAGGGTCCGGAACCCGTACGCACCCCAACCTAGCACGCGGCTCGGGTCCGGACCTCAAGTCCCGGGTCCGGAACCCGTACGTTCCCCATCTCGGACATCGGCTCGGGTCCGGACCGTGGCACCCGGGTCTGGACCGCAGCCGGCCACGAACTTCATTGTCCGGACCCCAGTTTTCAGGGTCCGGACCCCGTGAGCAGTTTTGCTCCAGTAGGTCCTTTTCTTCGAAATCTTCGATTTTTGGGTTCCCACTCGCACCCAAAATGTCCCGAAACCTTCGGAACCCAATTCCACACCAGCCATTACCGGCTCCTTCCGAACTTCATCAAATTTAGTAAAGTTCGAAACAACGCACCGAAATTCAAAGTGCTACACATGACCTAGAGTTAGCTACGGTGGTCTTTGCCTTGAAACTGTGGCGGCACTATCTATAGGGCGAGCATTGTGAGATTACATGGATTACAAAAATCTCAAATATTTATTCACACAAAAAATATTGAATATGAGGCAACATAGATGGTTCAAGTTGCTAAAGGAATCACTATATTGTATCACCTTAGAAAAGCAAATATGGTGGCGAATATGCTAAACTGAAAGTCCATAGAAAATCTTACTATGCTGGTCACGAGACAAGTCTCGTTGCTCAAGAAAATGCAACAATTTGAGTTGGAAGTGGCGGCACTCGATTCCCCGATAAAGCTTATGACACTAGAGGTACAACTAACCTTATTGCAGAGAATTAAAGAGAAGCAACCATCAGATTAGAGTCTTCGAAAGGTGCAATCTGATGTCGGGAATGGACGTTTGGGAGAATTTAGTATCGACTCCAAGGGAGTCTTGTGGATATGGGATGGGTTGTGGATGCCAAATGATCCGGAGATTCGAGATCTTGCGAGAAGCACACTGATCCCTGTATATAATACACCCCAATGTCACCAAGATGTGTAAAGACTTAAAAACACATTATTGGTGGTCGAGAAAGAAGAAGGAGGTTAGGCACTATGTGGCTTAATTCTTGATATGCCAACAAATGTAGGCGAAGCACCAACTTCCCGTGGACAAGCTGTAAGGCCTACCCATACCCATTTGGAAGTAGGAAAACATCGCTATGGATTTCATTGTAGGCTTCCTCAGTCACAAGCAGGCCATGACACTATTTGGGTGGTGATGGGCCGGTTAATCAAATCTACTCACTTTATACCTGCTCACACCGTATGGTCTAGGGAAAAGTTGGCGCAGATCTACATGAATGAAGATATTCTCCTTTATGGAGTACCGGTATGTATTGTCTGGATTAGGATCCTAATTGATTTGTGTCGCAATTCTGGAAGAGTCTGCATGAGACTCTAGGCATGCGACTCGATTTCAGCATGGCATACCATCCTCAGAGCAATGGCCAATTGGAGAGGATGAACCAAATCCTCGAGAATGTGTTACGAACATGCGTCCTCGACTTTGGAAATATAGATGGCACCAATATCTAACCATGCCGAAGTTCGCCTATAACAATAGCTTCCAGTCGAGTATTGGAATGGCGCCGTATGAGGCTCTATACAGGAGAGTGTCGATCTCCTTTGCATTGGGGCAAAGTAGGTGAAAAGGCTACTTTGGACCCGGATATAGTACAAGAAGCCGAAGAAGAAGTTTGTATCGCACGCCAAAGATTGTTGACGGTGCAAAGCCAACGAAGGAGTTATTCTAATAAGTGTCGGCGCAACCTAATGTTTGGCATCGGGGATCACAATTTTTTGAAGGTCTCCCCAACGAGAGGAGTAAAGCATTTTTGTTAGCGAGGAAAGTTAAACCGTCACTATATCGGTCCTTTTGAGATATTAGAGCAAGTTGGCTTAGTGGCTTGTCGGCTTGTGCTACTCCCAAGCCCTGCTGGAGTCACAATGTGTTCCATGTATCCTTACTCCCTAAGTACATGCCCGACACAACGCATGTTATCAACTACCCAGTGTGGTGGTTATGGGAGGACCTAAGCTATGATGAATTTTCGGTTCGCATCCTCGTTCGACAAGAGAAGGTAGTGCGGAACCATTCTATTCCATATGTCAAAATTTTTTGAGACAATCATAAGGAGCGAGAGGCTATGTGGACCATTAATTTGGATTTGGCTACCCAACCTTTCAGAATTTTGATTTTATTATCTAATCTTTTAGTTTGTTTGATTTGAGTCAGTCAACGACACTTTGATTTTATTTAATTGTGTCGTTTATCTTTGCAGATTTAGTTAGCATATTTCATGCAATTCTCATAACTATAAATTCTTTAAAGTAAGTAATTAACTTAAATTTTGGAGTCAAAGTGTCGTTGACCGACTTAAATCAAACAAATTAAAAAATTGGGTAGTAAAATCAAAATTTTCAAAAATTGGATAGTGTGATGCCCTAACTTTCCATGGAGTCACCTATCTTAGGACTACTCTAGCCCTAGTATGCTTAGCTTTCTTAATCTTTTGGGCCTAGCCACCGCCCAAAATGCTATAGCCAGGTTAAAAGGTTTAGTCCTAATCCAAATCCTGGGGGTGCTACATGCGAAATGCACAATACAATATTCATTCTATCTTTTAAAAGTATTTTTTATCCGAAAAATTTATTTTAAAAATCTAGGATAAGCAATAAATCGAAAAAATATTTTGAAAACTGTTTCCCATATGGAAATTCATCTTTTTAAAACCCGACTACCATGAGGGGTAGAAAATATTTTGTCATAGAACCACAAACCGATCCGTAACTATAAAATCATAAATCCGCTGTTCTATTAATTCAATTCAAGCAAAAAAATGATAACAAGCATTCTTAACTAAACCACATAATGTCTACTTTATTCATGATAACCATAAAGGAAAAAGGATAGAATAACTGGAGTCAGTGGATGAGTATGTATGGGAACTCTAAAGCTCACTATCTATACTGCGCCTCACGCACCGTCCCGACCCTCACCGCCTGGATCACCTATAAAAACAGGAGGTGAGAAAACCAACCTAAGATTTTTCAGTGGGTGCTGCAAGCCGACGAGGGCAAGTACTCACTGGCAAACGAAAGAGAGAGAATAGCATGATATGAACTATAAAGAGTATAGTAGCAAATAGGAACAGAACGAAAATATTAATATGTAAATATCTAACTGCTATAGTAATCAGTAGAGAATGCATCAACCGAACGAATAGTCCAAAGGTACCCAATCTGTTTGCCATGTTGGTCTAAAGACCTCAGGCAATGCCACGCCTGCTCTACCTGGCATATGACGCTAACAATAGAACGCATAGGGCTCATGGGTTAGGAGAACGATCACTTTTTCGAAAATAAAACACCAATGTGGTGGCCAAACCGTTAGTGTACGCGAAATGCACACGAGCTGTGGCGATCAATGCAATATGATCAATAGCCATCTGTCGGCAAGTAGTCGACCCAAGATCCACAAGGGGAGAGTACCGACCAATTAGGTCACCCAATCTCATAAGTATCACATAATGCAGACCAATCAGGTCAAATCTAAAGACACCCCGGAACGCACACAGACCTGCCACATGGACAAGGTTTTCCTGTACAAACGGACAGAGTTTTCCTACTACATGCACGACATAGCACCTGAATACAAATATCAACCACGCATACAACCACATAGAAGTACAACAATAACCACTAGTAAGAGGGTACAGAAGGAGCATAACTAAATAACTGATAATCCAAGACAGGTAAAAAGTACAATCAACTAAACCAATAAACTAAATCCATAGTTATGAAACATCGATAATTAGTAGGCAATGAAACCAAGATATCTAGATCAAAGAAGCAATCCAACTGAAATGAAACCGTCAACTAAAATAAAGAGATAATCAGATCGAAATACGGGAACAAAAGTATCGCCCATAATCACTGCTCGGGACATCACTATCTATACCGTCCTCACGCATCGTCCCGACTCACCGCCCTGTGTTTATTACCGAGCCTTATTGGCTGGTTACCCTCACTGCCTCGTATATCCTGAGGTAGTGGGACGGTTCATGTGGGTTCCGGAGCCGAATTGGCATTTCCGAGAACACGGCGTAGTTCGGTTTACATTTAACGTACGTACTTGTGTTGTCTTCATATGTGTGAGAATTTGAATTTTGAAAATTTGAATTCTGTGTTCCTCTCCCCTGTTACTGTGTATTTGAGCTGTGTGTGTGTATATGTACATGTATAGGCATATATATATGTATATATATAGTATATACATAGTATTTATATGTATTTTTAGGGTTTTAAGTTTTGTTGCGGAGAGAGAACGGCTTAACGGCGCAATTCGGAGTCCGATCCTGACGATCCAAAATGGTAGATTCAATATCTCGGCAGTGCTGAACGCGATGGCATGATCAGTTTCGACATGCAACGAACGGATTGGGAGATATTACATGTTCTTCGCCGAGGGGTCGTATTGTACATTTTGCAGTTTCGCGATCTGGACCCTGTTTCTCGCACCGTTTCGCGTGAGATTGCTTGTGGAGGGGTGTCTGGGCATTTTGTTCCTACTGGGAGGGACCCAGGGGCTTTATTCTTTGTTTGAGGGGTGTTTTTGCATTTGTGCAATGTGTTATATGTGTGTTGTGTGTGTGTGTGAGTGGAGGTTGGAAACCTCACTCCCTCTCTCTGCCTCAGCCTCCCCAGTAGCGAGCCCCAGCTCCCCCAGCTCCTCAGCCACCTCCCCGAGCTCGGCCGACCGCCGCCGACCACCCCTGGCCGGCGCAACCCCGGCCACTCCATCTCTCTCTTTTTCTTCTTCTTCTCCTCCTCCTTCTTCTCCTTCCCTGCGGTGTGCACCCAGGGGGAACCCACCCCTGAGCTCCCCCTGAGGTGGCACGACCGCTGGCGACGTGCCCCGCCGCCGGGAGCCGCAGCCGAGCTGCTGCAGCAGCTGCTAGGGCAGCTGTGGGCCGAGGCTAGTGGGCCCGAGCCGCCGCCGCCTCCCGCCGACTTGGAGGGTGAGCACCGTCACCCTCGGGTCCTCAGGCGCCGCCCCCTGCCTCCCCCCGGCCGTCACCGTGCCGCCGGAGCGCCGCCGTGGCCGCCGCGGGTTTTGGCTGGGCACCTAGGGCAGCCGCGGCCGAGCTCGCTCCGCCGCCGCCGTCGCCGGTTTCCTTTATCGCGGTCACCGGCAGGCCGACGTCCGGCGACCTCCTCTTGCCGTTGCTCGCGTCGCCGCCGGCCGTCGTCGACGTCCGTTGCCGCGCCGCCGTGCCCTAGCCAACCCGAGAGTTGGCTTTCTCCCCGCGCCGCCGCCGCCGCTTCCTACCGCCGGCTGAGGTCCTGTCGCGGTTCCCGAGAGCCGTCGATGTTAGGCTCTAGCTTTCCTGCAGGTGGGTACTTCGATCCGGAGTCGGTTCAGTGGACTACGGTGATACCTTTCTATCCCTTCTCTTGCATTTCAGTTATTAGTTCACTTGACTCCCATTGACTCTACTTATATGTGCTTGGATAGTAGAGTAGTTATGGTTTGCATGATTCTTGAGACGACCCAGTTGGTCGGTAGTGATCGCCTGTTGTTCCGAGCGATCCTCGTTGTGGTTTATCAGTTGCTTCATGGCTCGTTGCCGTTCTGTGGATTGAGCATTCGCATCGATCGTCACAGCTCTCCTAGCACCTCACGTATGCCAACGGTTTGATCCTCCGTACCGGGCATCTTTTCCGGAAAAGGGTCGTTGAGTTTGGTTCCGACCCGTGAGCCTCGACGTAGCGCGTCTGGTAGGTTTTGTGCCGTTGGTTGAGCAGGTTGTGACAGTGCCAGGGATACGTCCCGGTGGCTATGGATTGGGTTTACTTTGTGGTTATCTCCATTGATGCATATACTAGTTGCTTACAGTAGCAAAGTTGTTCAGTTGTATGTCAGCCTCATACTTACTTATGCTACTGTTTACCTTATCTACCTATCTGTTGACCCTCGTGCCGGTGTGTACACCTCGCCTTCGTCGGCTTGCGGTACCCACTGGGAGGGGAGACATGTTTACATGTTCTCACCCCCCGCCCTCGTTGTTGTTTTCAGGTGAGCAGGGTGGTGAGAGTCGGGACGCAGCGAGGCACGCCTAGTTAGTGGTACTAGAGGTCCCGACCTGTGTCGCTTTCCTCTCCAGATTTGGTTTTACCCTTATCCTCTATCAGTTAGTTATGGATATGGTTCAGTTACACTGTGGTTGTTTTGTCTAGCATGCTATGATTTTGGTACAGTTATATTTTGGATGTGCTTTCTTGTATCCTTAGATATAGTGGATTTGGATTAGTATTCACGTGTGGATTGCATGCTTAGACTCATTGGATGCTGATGCTTTAGATCTATCTTTGTTGCTTTATGTCGCACATCTTGGTTTTCTACCCCTCGTGGTAGCGTTTGCAAATAAAGGTTTCCGTGTGAGAAACAGTTTTCAAATGAATTTACGATTGATCGACTTTTGAGATTTCAAAAGAGAGTTCTCGTGTGGAGAACGGTTTTCAAATGATTCTTGAATGTTTGATATTAGGGTTTCAAAATAAAGCTTCTGGGTAAGGAGCAAATTTTCTAGAATGATCTGTTGTTTGTGCATCGCATCATCCTTCGCTTAAGAACTTGCTTAGATTCATACAGGTTTAAGGACTGCTAGCTGTATGAATCTTATTGAGCTGTTGTGTTGTTGTGATGAATGAATGGTGGTTGTGATCATGTTGTATGTTGTGTACGCCGTGCAAATACAGGGGATGCTCTGTCCGTGTGTACAGTGGACCCTGTATTTGTGGCGGGTCTGTACGTGGCGCGGGCTAGGCTTTCAAAAAAAAAATTAGCACGTATTTTCGCTTCTAAAACTAGCCCGGGGCGTGACAATATGTTGCTGTCCGCACACCCAAATCGGTGCGTCTCAGGGCAGCGGATGATGTTTGATGTGTATTGGTACCCTCCGAACACTTCGTCGATTTTGGAAGTGTTTCAGTGAGTTGCCGAAAATTTTATGCGGGTTTCGAGAATCGAAAAAAGACACCGTTTTTTCGAAAAGGCTTTACAAAACGGGCCCCGAGGCATGATAGATTAAGATGGTATCAGAGCCGATTTACCAGATGGAAGTGTGAGCGGGCCTCGGATCGCCTGGTGATCTTGGGCTACGTGTGTGATTGGGCTGACGAGGACGTCAGGGCCTAAACGAGTAATAATAACTCATTTTGGGCTGGTGGTTTGAGCCCAACGAGTTATTATTGCTAGCGAGCTGGGTTGTTACAAATAGTCAAATCCAAATAGTCCATTGTTCAGGAAAGTTCTATATATTTTTATCAAACAAAAAATAAAATCATATCATATACTAGTTAAGTATAATTTTTTGAACCGCGAGTAGGAAAAGTAAGAATGTGTTATACCACAGGGTAGTTAAGTATAATTTTTTTTAACTACGGCATAGCAAAATAAAAATGCTATATATCACAGAGGGCAAATTAAAATTTATCCTATTTTAAGTGAGAAATGCTAGGGGCTATTTGGTTCCTCAGAAAAGTGTGAAAAAAAATTTTCAAGAAAAAAAATTTCTATTGAAAACTCCTTTTTTCGTTTATGGGTGGAAACGAGCCGAGCTTGAGCGAGCTAACCTCAGCTCAAGCTTGGCTTGAAATTAATTTCGAGCCTAAATTTAGGCTCAAGCTCGGCTTGAAATTAATTCGAGCCGAGCTCGAGCGAGCCTAACTTCGAGTCAAGCGAGCTCGAGCCCTAAACGAGCCGCTTGAAATTCTTAACATCATGCAATCTATAGTTTAATTTTTATAAAACATTATCTAAAATTTGATACAAAAAATATCTAATAGTTCAACATACAAAATGAATGCATAAAACTACTGTAATATAATATTAAAAAAAATTAGGGGAAGCGACTCTGCGAGCAAGTGAAAAAGAGAGAGAGAGAGAGAGCAATTAGAGTAGGGTTTTGCTGGTTTGGTTTTGCAGGCTAGCAAATATGCCCAATAACCTAAACTCTATATATATAATTAAAATACATAATATATATTATTATATATAATTAAAATATTATATATATATATATATATATATATATATATATATATATATATATATGTGACGGATTTTATATTGGCATATTTCGTGAA
The DNA here is from genome assembly GCA_016920855.1 of Puya raimondii. Taxonomy (NCBI): domain Eukaryota; kingdom Viridiplantae; phylum Streptophyta; class Magnoliopsida; order Poales; family Bromeliaceae; genus Puya; species Puya raimondii. Next base: position 141,572,213 of record JABWPP010000050.1, read on the forward strand.
GTGAGTCGGAGTCTTGAAGGTTCAAAGAAGAAAAGACGAAGTTTGAAGACTCGCAGACTCAACGTATGAATTCACGATGCTTGATAAGTTTAAATAATCTTGATGATGATTTATAAACATTTACAAGTGTTTGGAAGATATTAGAATGGATAAAAATTGTTTAAATTATAAATAATGAGTTTTCCAACTTCCAGGATCCGGACCCTGAGCTGAGGTCCGGATCCCGTACGCCTCCCTAGCTGTCACGCAGGGAGGGTCCGGACCCTGAGGATGAGGTCCGGACCCTGAGGGTGGAGGTCCGGACCCCGAGGGCTGAGGTCCGGACCCCAGAGTGTTTCACAGAGCGGGTCCGGACCCTGATTGCTGCGGTCCGGACAATGAAACGCGGAATTGTTTCCGGGTCCGAACCCTGCGATCCAAGGTCCGGACCCCGACCCGTCGCGAAGTTTTGGAAAGTTATTTTCTCAATCCTACTCTAATTCTAATGTCCCCCAAACCTGTAAATAAGATAGGAGATTCCTTAAAATATCTTAGCAATCCTAATTTGGTTCCAAATCTTTCTAAAATCAGTTTTTTAATCATAGTCGAAATCGGTTTGCTTCCAAACCTTTCTAAAAACTGTTTTTTAATCCAAATCTATTTCGGATTGCTTCTAACCTATAAATAAGATGTGGGGGTGTCTCTAAAACGTGGTGAAACATAGATTATCTTTTAGAAATCCTAGAAGCTTGTAGGTAATCGTTTTCCTCATCTTCTACATCAAGCTTCTCTCAAATTGATTCATGGTGCCCTAATGCCCAATATTCTTTTAGAATCAATTTGAGGATTGCTTAGAGATTATTCCCACAGATTTTTCATGATATTCTAAGCAATAAACCATCATCAATTTTGTTGATCTTGCTCCGAACGGAGTGCGCTCGTGGATTCGAGTGGGCGTCGTGGATTCGGCGTGTAAAGGACTTCGTGGATTCGAAGTTGGGCGTCTCGTGGATTCGAGGCGTGGCGTTCGTGGATTCGAACGTGGGGCGTGGACAACCCGGTGGAGCGCGAGATCCGGAGAAGATAAAAGAGAGGTTAAGTCCGTGGAGTCGGTAATCACCTTGTAATCTTTTATTCTTAGTGGATTGTTATCGCGTGTTGGTCCCGTGGGTTTTTCTCCAAGGTGGAGTTTCCCACGTAAATCTCGGTGTGCTGATTTTATTTTCGGCATTACTTTATCGCATTGAGATTTGTGATTTTTGTTTATACACCTATTCACCCCCCTCTAGGTGATTGATATACTCTAGATAGATCCTAGGGCACCCCCTATCTTACAATTGGTATCAGAGCAGGATCTAGATTTATCTATCATTATGGGTGAAAAAGGTAGTAATATTAGTCGGCCTCCTCTATTTGATGAGAGCGAAGAGGAGTCGGACGAGGAAAATCTCTTTGTGGCGTATCAACAACTTTTTAAGGAATCAAAAAAGATGGCTAAGTTGTCACGCCCCGGGCTAGTTCAAGATGCGGAAAAACGTGCTAAATTTTTTTTTTTTTGAAAAGTCTAGCCCGCGCCACGTACAGACCCGCCACAAATACAGGGTCCACTGTACACACGGACAGAGCCTTCCCTGTATTTGCACGGCGTCCAACAACAAACAACAGGATCACAACCACCATTCATTCATCCCAACAGCACATCAACACAACGAGAGATTCATACAGCTAACAGTCCTTAAACCTGTATGAATCTAAGCAAATCCTTAAGCGAAGGATGATGCAATGCACAAGCAACAATCATTCTAGAAAGCTGCTCCTTACCCAGAAGCTTTAGTTTGAAACCCTAATCTCAATCATTGAAGAAGCCTTTGAAAACTGTTCTCCACACGAGAACTCTTTTTTTTGAAATCACAAAACCGAGCAATCAGAAATCCATTTGAAAACCGTTTCCCACACGGAAGCCTTGTTTTACGACGCTACCACGAGGGGTAGAAAACCAAAATGCTCGATAAATAAAACGACTGGAAAACAAGGATACAACCAATCAATCCAAGCATGCTATCATCACATAATCATAAGGAGTAAATTCACAACACATAAGCATGCTAGAGTAAGCTCAAAGAATAACTGAACCACAAATGACATCTAATAGGCGAAAGTAGGGTGATAACCAAATCTGGGGATGTAGCCTCACGAGTCGGAACCTCTAGAGCTACTATCTAGGCGTGCCTCGCAGCGTCCCGACACTCACCACCCTGCTCACCTGAAACCTGTAATGGGGGTGGGGGGTGAGAACATGCACGCATGTCTCCCCTCCCAGTGGGTACCGCAAGCCGACGAAGGCGAGGTGTACACACCGGCACGAGGGTCAACAAAAGATAGATATGGTATACAGTAGCACAAGTAAGTATGAGGCTAACATACAACTGAAATAACTATGCTACTGTAAGCAACTAGTATGCATCAAAGGGAAAACCACAAAGTAAACCCAATCTAAAACCACCGGGACGCATCCCATGCACTGTCACCTGCTCATCTATAGGCACATAAACCTTTTGGACGCACTGCATCAAGGCTCACGGGTCGGCACAAACTCAACGACCCTTTTCCGGAAAAAGAACACCTCCAAACGGTGGATCAGACCGCGGTGTACGTGAAGTGCTAGAAGAGCTGTGACGATCGATGCAGATGCTCAATCCACAGAACGGCAACAAGCCGAGAAGCAACCAATAAACCACAACTAGGATCGCTCGGAACAACAGGCGATCACCTCCGACCAACTGGGTCGTCTTAAGGAGCATGCAAGCTACAACTAGGATCGCTCAGAATGACAAGCGATCACCACCGACCGACTGGGTCGTCTCAAGAACCACGCAAACCACAACTAGGATCGCTCGGAACAAACAATAGGCGATCACTACCGACCAACTGGGTCGTCTCAAGAACCATGCAACTACAACTACTCTACTATCCAAGCACGCATATAAGTAGAGTCTACGGGAGTCAAGTGAACTAAAAACTGTAATGCCAAAGAAGGGATAGAAAGGTATCACCGTAGTCCACTGAACCGACTCCGGATCGAAGCACCCACCTGTAGGTAAGATCCAATCTAACACCGACGGCTCTCAGGAACCGCGACAGGACCTACGAAAGACTCACACGGTCAAGGTCCACCAAGTCGACGCTAAACGTAAAGCTCTCACATCCCGACACCGGCGGATCGCCCGGGAAACCCACCGGGACGATCCCGAAACCATACCAAGCCCCTGAGGGGGGTACTAGAACGTCGAACACGTCCCTCGCTGTCCCTAAACACACAAAACCAAGTGCTGGGACAGCGAGCGCAAGCTCGGGGTGCCACGACCAAAAACGCACCCGAAAAGGCCTCCCGGGTTCCCGAAAAATGCCGAAATGGCACCGGAACCCTTCGTCGCTCAACCGCTGTCCCCGGAACTTCGGGACAGCGTTGAGGAACAGCCAACAAGGCTGAATGACGAAGCCAAGTCGCTTGTGAAAACAGCGAGCGAGTCGCACCACTAGAAACGCGCGTTTTGTCGATTATTTCATCGAAAAACGCGTCGGAAACAAGTCCGAAACCACACGAAGGGCGAGGGGGTTGGACAAGCAGTCCACAGGGTCTCCAAGACCTTACCCTTGCTGCCCACAGCGTCGCTACGCTGTCACAAACGCCAAAGTCCCCAAACAAGCAACATACATATACATACAAGCACTAAATTAAGCCGTTCGAGCAATCCGTTCGTCCGCTCGACCTTCCGCAAGCACCAGCGGATAGGTAACGACGTCACGGAAACCGTGCTCACAATCCCACTGCGACGAGAACAGTCGCTGGCCCAGCAATTGCATAAAAACAGGGCGCCAAGGTCCAAAATGACCCGACAAAGGCCGAATGACGAAGCGGCTCGAGCAAAACCAAAATGGAGGTGAGCATGATGATCAGTGAGATGCCATGATCCTCATGCTCACCTTCCCGGGCCTCGGGAAGCACCAGGGGCTCCAAAATCCTCGGCGCGGCCAACAACAGCAAAAACCAGACCCCCCCGGCCGGAGCAACTAGCTCCGGCCGGCTGCCGGCCGGCAAGCAAGGCCGGCGGCGGCCACTGTCAGTCTAGAGGGTCACAGGGAAGAGGGGGCTCACCTCAGGAGGCGGCAGGAACCGGCGGCGGCGGCGCGGGGAGCGAGCCTGCTCTCGGGTTGGCAACCCGAGACAGGGCACGGCGGCTCCGGCAACAAACGGCGACGGCGGCCGGCGGCGACGCGAGCACCGGCAAGAGGAGGTCGCCGCCGGCCGTCGGTTGGGAGGTGACCGCGACAAAAAAGGGGGCGGCGGGTGGCGGCGGCGGAGCAACCCAAGCTGCGGATGCCCTAGCTGGCTACACCGAGCCCGCGGCGGCTCCGGCGGCGCTCCGGCGGCACGGCGATGGCCGGGGAAGGAGGAGGCGGCGCCGGAGGTCCCGAGGGTGACCAAGCTCACCTCTCCGGCCGGCGTCGGGAGGCGGCGGCGGCGCGGCCCCACCATGCTCGGCCCGCAGCTCCTCCAGCAGCAGCTTCAGCAGCCCAGCGGCGGCTCCGGCGGCGCCAGCAGCCCAGTCACCTCAGGGGGGCTCACGCATGGGTTCCCCCTGGGTGCTCACCTCAGAGAAGAAGAAGAAGAAGAAGAAGAAGAAGAAGAAAAAGAGAAAACAAGGATAGAGGGGTGGCCGGGGATGCTCCGGCCAGGTGGTGGCCGGCGGCGGCCGGCAAGGCTCGGGGAGGAGGCCAAAGGGGCAGGGGGAGCTCGGGCTCTGGCTGGGGCTGAGGAAAAGAGAAAGAGTGAGGGAGAGGGAGAGAGAGAGTGAGGGTGGAGTGTTGACTAAGTAAAGAGAGGGGTGTGTTGGGTCAAATCCCATTAAAGCCTCCACCAACCCCCTACCTACCCCTCCCTCTCAGCCACAATCTCCCTCCCAAGGCAACAAAAATCCTCCCAGGCCCCTGCGATTCGAAATCGCGCGAAAAGGTGCGAAAACGGGGACTCGATCGCGAAAACATAAAACGTAACCTTCGAGCGATCTGCGATAAAGATGCAATAACTTTCAAACCGTGCGTCGCACGCCGACACGGATCGCGCCGTTAAGCCGTTCACTCTCCGCGACGAAAATCCGAAAACTTAAAAACTCCACCAAAACTCACTTATATACCTATATATATACATATATATCTGTATTATGTACTTATACCGAGCAAAAACACAGTAATGGGGGAGAGGAACACTGAGAATTCCAAATTCCCAAAAATTCGGATTCTCACATCACTCCCACCTAACAAGAAGTTTCGTCCCCGAAACTTACCCACACACTATCCGCGAACAACAGCGGATACCGCTCACACGAAGCAGACTCTAGCTCCCAAGAAGTCTCGCGCTCCTCGCAACTCGTCCACGCAGTCTCACAAACAGAAAGCTTTGATTCCTCAACTGTTTCACATTGCGAGCCAAAAACCTCACAGGCACCTCACCGCAGCCGAGATCCTCCCTCAGCTGAACCGTTGTCGGGCCAATCACACGACGCTCATCCACGTCAACCAAACAGAACAGTGATCGACAACGACTTCCACAAAACGCCTCGTGCGGTGCCAATCCAATGCTCGCTAGGAAGCTGTTGCAGAAGGCAAACTCCACCAAAGAAAGATACCTGGACCAACCCTCACCAAAAATCAAAACGCATGCCCGGAGCATAACCTCGAGAGTCTAGAAGACTCGCTCCGACTGCCCAACACTCTGAGGGTTGAACTGAGCTAAAGTTGAGCCTCGTCCCCAGTGCCTACAGCAAGCTCCTCCAGAACTGGGAAACGAAGCGAGAACCCCAGTCCAAAGCGATCGACACTGGCTCTCCAGACAGCCCGACGAACTCATCCAAGTGGAGCTGCGCCAGTCGATTCCAAGACTAAAAAAGAATGTACTGGTAGGAAGTGAGCTGTTTTCGTCAAACATTCCACAAAAACCCAGATCGCAACATGACCTCGCTGAGAACGAGGCAACCCGGTGACGAAAACCAAGGTGATCTGCTCCCACTTCCCTACAGGTACAGGCAAAGGTCAAAGCTTCTCTGCTGACAAACCCGGCACAGTGCCACATGCTGCGTTACAACCAGAAACCAGCCACAAGTCGCGGTACATCTTCGTCTCTCCAGGATGAACGGTGTACGGCGACTGGTGTGCCTCAGCCAAAACTCTCACCTCAAATCCTGAACACTGGGCACACAACTCCATCCTCGAAGGAAGACCAACAGCATGTAGCACGAAGTCACCTTCTCTGACCTGCTCGCACTCTCTGCCAGTGCGGATCCATCGGCTGCCCACCGAAAATCTGATCCGCCAAGGTGGGTTGCACCTCCAACGACAACAACTGTGCGGTAGCTCCACAAGGTAAGGTCTCCAAAGCTTGAGAGCGAACACCACTGCTGCTAACTCGAGATCGAGCGCCAGATAGATCTTCTCATAGTCCATCAACTAGCGCGGAGCATAGGCGATAACCTTCTCATGCTGAATGAGCACGCACCCCAATCCCATCCAAGATGCATCGCACAAGGCCACGACAACCTCACCAGGCTGTGTCGATGCTAAGATAGGGGCAAGGGTCAAACAGTCCATCGGCTCCTAGGCGCTCAACAGACAAGCGGGAGTCTAGAGAAACAACGCGCCTTACCTCGACAGCTACTCAAAGGGGCGGCGATCTTGAGGAGAACCCTCAACAAATCGCCGGCATCAACGCCCAAGCCGAGGAAGTTCCTAAACTCGGTCTGTCACAGAAGTCGGAACAGGTCAAACCATTACAGAGTCCTCCTTCCTTGGCTCTTCCACACAACCAACCCACGTCACGATGTGAACCAAGAAGGAAACTCTACGAAGAGATCAGTATGTCGTCAAAGGGAACCACGACAAATTGATCCAAGAACTGCCGAAACCCAGTTCAACAAGTCCAAAAAGCTGCCGGGACGTTCGTCAAACCGAACGGCAAAACCGTGACCTCGTAAAGTCGTAACGAGTCCGGAGGGCCGTTAACGCAACGTCCTCGGCCTTGATCCTCAACTAAGGATAACCTGGCTGCAGAACACACTTCGAGAAAACCGAGGCTCCCTGGAGCCGGTCGAAGAGATCGAAGGTCTGCGGTAGAGGGTACTAAAACAACACCGTCAACTCGATAAGCTCGACTCACAATCCAACCGACGAAAATCTTGCGAGTCCATCACTCAGGTGTACAGGATTTCCAATCGCAACAAGCGATACAAACACCAACGATGCCGAACATCAGATCCCAAAAGATCGGGCACGCGCTCCAAAGCACGGCTACACGAAAGACGCGGCGAAAACCCAGCACGCGAACACAAGCACAGAGACCCCGGAGCCAACATCCAGGCTCCCGTCATCCCAAAACCGAGCTAAAAGGCAACCTGACTCAGCCGGAGTCAACCCAACGGCAGTGATGGCAAATCAACTGCGCAAAAACCACGCCAGGATTAGCTCAAGGTTCACCACAAGAACGGGGATGATCAACACACAGCTTTCCGCAAGACGACAAGGAGCGAGAAGAGTCTTGCAAGGGAAAGCACCGACCCAATCCAGAAAGTCCTCAAAAGGGATAGGGTATTTCGTTCTAACTTTCGACACTACGTTGTCTGCAGCCAACGTACTTATCAAAAGAAGAGCGAAATATCCTAAGGTCAAAGTCAACAACCAGTCGGCAACACCACGAAGGTACCGGGTCAACCACTCAACAGCTGGACCAAAGTCACAAACGAGTCACCGGATTAACGGGAAAAGCAGACCGACCCACAAAACAAAGTCTGCCCTGAGCCAACTCCCTAGGAGTCATCGGCTCCCAACAACGAACCGATGGCTACAGGCGATAAGGGTCGTCAATCCACCCGTACCAAAGCGGAGGAAAAAAACAAAAAACCAGCGTCGACTAACCAGCGTCGAACGCGGTGAGATCCCCAACAAGAACCTGGAAGATCTCGCAGCAACACGGAAACCTACAAATACCACCCGGAATCCCAAAACACACCAAATTTAGGCGTTAGGATATCCGCAAACTATGTAGGCACCAACAAACGCCCGACACTCAACAGTGTCCACTCAGTCTAGTACGCGTCAGTTCGACGCCAGAACTAGCCAATGGTCAAAAGACCAATACTGACGATGCCACCAGCAAGACGTCAGTGGGGTAGGCTTCACCGCCCTACCCATCAAAACAGAGGGGAAAACACCCAAACTGCGGTCGAAACCGCTCAAAACAACATCTCCGTGGAGACGCTCGCAGAGGCCCTCGTGCTCAACACGGAAAGTGGGGACAGGAAGAACAGCCCCACAACAACACAGATCCACCAAGTGACGTTTTCCAAGCCCACGAGGGCCACCACTCACCAATGAGTGGTTACACTAAGGGAAAAACACCCGGCCACTTGGGATCTGTCTGGTACTCCACCACCACTACCAGAAACAGCACGAGCCTGCGAACTAGGGCAGATCAAAACTCAGGAGATCCGCCCCAACACGCTCAGATGTGACCACCACCCCCAAACACAGGGTCGGCGTCCACGCGCGAAACAGCCGACGAAGTCGCTGTCGTCGTCACGGTCGTCGCACAACGGTGTGGGTGCCACAGGAGGGTCTGCAGTCATCGGGGAACACGGCGAAGGAGTAGGAGGGGCTGGAGCGGCAGCTGCCGTAGCCTGTTGCAAAAACTACCGGAACAAGCCGGAACATGCCGGAGAGGGTCGCCAACTGACCCCTCGCCTCGGCCTCAAGCACACAGGGTACGGTCCACACCAGGCTGTCCACCTCCTGCCAGCTCCTCACTCGAACCGGCCACACGGCCCGAAACAGAAAACCAGCAGACAGCTCCACAGGCGCACGCCCACCACCACGACCCGGACGAGGAGGTCTACCAAGACCACAAGCCAACTGCAAAACGCAGAAACCAGCGCAAGAGAAAAGGGGTCGGCAACTCCCACAAAACACAAGCCGAAAACAAACCCCTCGAACTCGCGCGCCTATACATCCTAGGTCTTCCTAGGGGTCAGCCTAACCAGTGGTTCAGTTACAAGTCAATGAATGAATGAGTGTTTGTTCCCTTTACGCTCTGATACCATCTTAATCTGTCACGCCCCGAGCTAGTTCAAGATGCGGAAAAACGTGCTAAATTTTTTTTTTTTTTGAAAAGTCTAGCCCGCGCCACGTACAGACCCGCCACAAATACAGGGTCCACTGTACACACGGACAGAGCCTTCCCTGTATTTGCACGGCGTCCAACAACAAACAACAGGATCACAACCACCATTCATTCATCCCAACAGCACATCAACACAACGAGAGATTCATACAGCTAACAGTCCTTAAACCTGTATGAATCTAAGCAAATCCTTAAGCGAAGGATGATGCAATGCACAAGCAACAATCATTCTAGAAAAGCTGCTCCTTACCCAGAAGCTTTAGTTTGAAACCCTAATCTCAATCATTGAAGAAGCCTTTGAAAACTGTTCTCCACACGAGAACTCTTTTTTTTGAAATCACAAAACCGAGCAATCAGAAATCCATTTGAAAACCGTTTCCCACACGGAAGCCTTGTTTTACGACGCTACCACGAGGGGTAGAAAACCAAAATGCTCGATAAATAAAACGACTGGAAAACAAGGATACAACCAATCAATCCAAGCATGCTATCATCACATAATCATAAGGAGTAAATTCACAACACATAAGCATGCTAGAGTAAGCTCAAAGAATAACTGAACCACAAATGACATCTAATAGGCGAAAGTAGGGTGATAACCAAATCTGGGGATGTAGCCTCACGAGTCGGAACCTCTAGAGCTACTATCTAGGCGTGCCTCGCAGCGTCCCGACACTCACCACCCTGCTCACCTGAAACCTGTAATGGGGGTGGGGGGTGAGAACATGCACGCATGTCTCCCCTCCCAGTGGGTACCGCAAGCCGACGAAGGCGAGGTGTACACACCGGCACGAGGGTCAACAAAAGATAGATATGGTATACAGTAGCACAAGTAAGTATGAGGCTAACATACAACTGAAATAACTATGCTACTGTAAGCAACTAGTATGCATCAAAGGGAAAACCACAAAGTAAACCCAATCTAAAACCACCGGGACGCATCCCATGCACTGTCACCTGCTCATCTATAGGCACATAAACCTTTTGGACGCACTGCATCAAGGCTCACGGGTCGGCACAAACTCAACGACCCTTTTCCGGAAAAAGAACACCTCCAAACGGTGGATCAGACCGCGGTGTACGTGAAGTGCTAGAAGAGCTGTGACGATCGATGCAGATGCTCAATCCACAGAACGGCAACAAGCCGAGAAGCAACCAATAAACCACAACTAGGATCGCTCGGAACAACAGGCGATCACCTCCGACCAACTGGGTCGTCTTAAGGAGCATGCAGCTACAACTAGGATCGCTCAGAATGACAAGCGATCACCACCGACCGACTGGGTCGTCTCAAGAACCACGCAAACCACAACTAGGATCGCTCGGAACAATAGGCGATCACTACCGACCAACTGGGTCGTCTCAAGAACCATGCAACTACAACTACTCTACTATCCAAGCACGCATATAAGTAGAGTCTACGGGAGTCAAGTGAACTAAAAACTGTAATGCCAAAGAAGGGATAGAAAGGTATCACCGTAGTCCACTGAACCGACTCCGGATCGAAGCACCCACCTGTAGGTAAGATCCAATCTAACACCGACGGCTCTCAGGAACCGCGACAGGACCTACGAAAGACTCACACGGTCAAGGTCCACCAAGTCGACGCTAAACGTAAAGCTCTCACATCCCGACACCGGCGGATCGCCCGGGAAACCCACCGGGACGATCCCGAAACCATACAAAGCCCCTGAGGGGGTACTAGAACGTCGAACACGTCCCTCGCTGTCCCTAAACACACAAAACCAAGTGCTGGGACAGCGAGCGCAAGCTCGGGGTGCCACGACCAAAAACGCACCCGAAAAGGCCTCCCGGGTTCCCGAAAAATGCCGAAATGGCACCGGAACCCTTCGTCGCTCAACCGCTGTCCCCGGAACTTCGGGACAGCGTTGAGGAACAGCCAACAAGGCTGAATGACGAAGCCAAGTCGCTTGTGAAAACAGCGAGCGAGTCGCACCACTAGAAACGCGCGTTTTGTCGATTATTTTTCATCGAAAAACGCGTCGGAAACAAGTCCGAAACCACACGAAGGGCGAGGGGGTTGGACAAGCAGTCCACAGGGTCTCCAAGACCTTACCCTTGCTGCCCACAGCGTCGCTACGCTGTCACAAACGCCAAAGTCCCCAAACAAGCAACATACACATACATACAAGCACTAAATTAAGCCGTTCGAGCAATCCGTTCGTCCGCTCGACCTTCCGCAAGCATCAGCGGATAGGTAACGACGTCACGGAAACCGTGCTCACAATCCCACTGCGACGAGAACAGTCGCTGGCCCAGCAATTGCATAAAAACAGGGCGCCAAGGTCCAAAATGACCCGACAAAGGCCGAATGACGAAGCGGCTCGAGCAAAACCAAAATGGAGGTGAGCATGATGATCAGTGAGATGCCATGATCCTCATGCTCACCTTCCCGGGCCTCGGGAAGCACCAGGGGCTCCAAAATCCTCGGCGCGGCCAACAACAGCAAAAACCAGACCCCGGCCGGAGCAACTAGCTCCGGCCGGCTGCCGGCCGGCAAGCAAGGCCGGCGGCGGCCACTGTCAGTCTAGAGGGTCACAGGGAAGAGAGGGGGGCTCACCTCAGGAGGCGGCAGGAACCGGCGGCGGCGGCGCGCGGGGAGCGAGCCTGCTCTCGGGTTGGCAACCCGAGACAGGGCACGGCGGCTCCGGCAACAAACGGCGACGGCGGCGGCCGGCGGCGACGCGAGCACCGGCAAGAGGAGGTCGCCGGCCGTCGGTTGGGAGGTGACCGCGACAAAAAAGGGCGGCGGGTGGCGGCGGCGGAGCAACCCAAGCTGCGGATGCCCTAGCTGGCTACACCGAGCCCGCGGCGGCTCCGGCGGCGCTCCGGCGGCACGGCGATGGCCGGGGAAGGAGGAGGCGGCGCCGGAGGTCCCGAGGGTGACCAAGCTCACCCTCTCCGGCGTCGGGAGGAGGCGGCGGCGGCGGCGCGGGCCCCACCATGCTCGGCCCGCAGCTCCTCCAGCAGCAGCTTCAGCAGCCCAGCGGCGGCTCCGGCGGCGCTCCGGCGGCACTCCGGCGGCGCCAGCAGCCCAGTCACCTCAGGGGGGCTCACGCATGGGTTCCCCCTGGGTGCTCACCTCAGAGAAGAAGAAGAAGAAGAAGAAGAAGAAGAAAAAGAGAAAACAAGGATAGAGGGGTGGCCGGGGATGCTCCGGCCAGGTGGTGGCCGGCGGCGGCCGGCAAGGCTCGGGGAGGAGGCCAAAGGGGCAGGGGGAGCTCGGGCTCTGGCTGGGGCTGAGGAAAAGAGAAAGAGTGAGGGAGAGGGAGAGAGAGAGTGAGGGTGGAGTGTTGACTAAGTAAAGAGAGGGGTGTGTTGGGTCAAATCCCATTAAAGCCTCCACCAACCCCCTACCTACCCCTCCCTCTCAGCCACAATCTCCCTCCCAAGGCAACAAAATCCTCCCAGGCCCCTGCGATTCGAAATCGCGCGAAAAGGTGCGAAAACGGGGACTCGATCGCGAAAACATAAAACGTAACCTTCGAGCGATCTGCGATAAAGATGCAATAACTTTCAAACCGTGCGTCGCACGCCGACACGGATCGCGCCGTTAAGCCGTTCACTCTCCGCGACGAAAATCCGAAAACTTAAAAACTCCACCAAAACTCACTTATATACCTATATATACATATATATCTGTATTATGTACTTATACCGAGCAAAAACACAGTAATGGGGGAGAGGAACACTGAGAATTCCAAATTCCCAAAAATTCGGATTCTCACATCACTCCCACCTAACAAGAAGTTTCGTCCCCGAAACTTACCCACACACTATCCGCGAACAACAGCGGATACCGCTCACACGAAGCAGACTCTAGCTCCCAAGAAGTCTCGCGCTCCTCGCAACTCGTCCACGCAGTCTCACAAACAGAAAGCTTTGATTCCTCAACTGTTTCACATTGCGAGCCAAAAACCTCACAGGCACCTCACCGCAGCCGAGATCCTCCCTCAGCTGAACCGTTGTCGGGCCAATCACACGACGCTCATCCACGTCAACCAAACAGAACAGTGATCGACAACGACTTCCACAAAACGCCTCGTGCGGTGCCAATCCAATGCTCGCTAGGAAGCTGTTGCAGAAGGCAAACTCCACCAAAGAAAGATACCTGGACCAACCCTCACCAAAAATCAAAACGCATGCCCGGAGCATAACCTCGAGAGTCTAGAAGACTCGCTCCGACTGCCCAACACTCTGAGGGTTGAACTGAGCTAAAGTTGAGCCTCGTCCCCAGTGCCTACAGCAAGCTCCTCCAGAACTGGGAAACGAAGCGAGAACTCCAGTCCAAAGCGATCGACACTGGCTCTCCAGACAGCCCGACGAACTCATCCAAGTGGAGCTGCGCCAGTCGATTCCAAGACTAAAAAAGAATGTACTGGTAGGAAGTGAGCTGTTTTCGTCAAACATTCCACAAAAACCCAGATCGCAACATGACCTCGCTGAGAACGAGGCAACCCGGTGACGAAAACCAAGGTGATCTGCTCCCACTTCCCTACAGGTACAGGCAAAGGTCAAAGCTTCTCTGCTGACAAACCCGGCACAGTGCCACATGCTGCGTTACAACCAGAACCAGCCACAAGTCGCGGTACATCTTCGTCTCTCCAGGATGAACGGTGTACGGCGACTGGTGTGCCTCAGCCAAAACTCTCACCTCAAATCCTGAACACTGGGCACACAACTCCATCCTCGAAGGAAGACCAACAGCATGTAGCACGAAGTCACCTTCTCTGACCTGCTCGCACTCTCTGCCAGTGCGGATCCATCGGCTGCCCACCGAAAATCTGATCCGCCAAGGTGGGTTGCACCTCCAACGACAACAACTGTGCGGTAGCTCCACAAGGTAAGGTCTCCAAAGCTTGAGAGCGAACACCACTGCTGCTAACTCGAGATCGAGCGCCAGATAGATCTTCTCATAGTCCATCAACTAGCGCGGAGCATAGGCGATAACCTTCTCATGCTGAATGAGCACGCACCCCAATCCCATCCAAGATGCATCGCACAAGGCCACGACAACCTCACCAGGCTGTGTCGATGCTAAGATAGGGGCAAGGGTCAAACAGTCCATCGGCTCCTAGGCGCTCAACAGACAAGCGGGAGTCTAGAGAAACAACGCGCCTTACCTCGACAGCTACTCAAAGGGGCGGCGATCTTGAGGAGAACCCTCAACAAATCGCCGGCATCAACGCCCAAGCCGAGGAAGTTCCTAAACTCGGTCTGTCACAGAAGTCGGAACAGGTCAAACCATTACAGAGTCCTCCTTCCTTGGCTCTTCCACACAACCAACCCACGTCACGATGTGAACCAAGAAGGAAACTCTACGAAGAGATCAGTACGTCGTCAAAGGGAACCACGACAAATTGATCCAAGAACTGCCGAAACCCAGTTCAACAAGTCCAAAAAGCTGCCGGGACGTTCGTCAAACCGAACGGCAAAACCGTGACCTCGTAAAGTCGTAACGAGTCCGGAGGGCCGTTAACGCAACGTCCTCGGCCTTGATCCTCAACTAAGGATAACCTGGCTGCAGAACACACTTCGAGAAAACCGAGGCTCCCTGGAGCCGGTCGAAGAGATCGAAGGTCTGCGGTAGAGGGTACTAAAAAACAACACCGTCAACTCGATAAGCTCGACTCACAATCCAACCGACGAAAATCTTGCGAGTCCATCACTCAGGTGTACAGGATTTCCAATCGCAACAAGCGATACAAACACCAACGATGCCGAACATCAGATCCCAAAAGATCGGGCACGCGCTCCAAAGCACGGCTACACGAAAGACGCGGCGAAAACCCAGCACGCGAACACAAGCACAGAGACCCCGGAGCCAACATCCAGGCTCCCGTCATCCCAAAACCGAGCTAAAAGGCAACCTGACTCAGCCGGAGTCAACCCAACGGCAGTGATGGCAAATCAACTGCGCAAAAACCACGCCAGGATTAGCTCAAGGTTCACCACAAGAACGGGGATGATCAACACACAGCTTTCCGCAAGACGACAAGGAGCGAGAAGAGTCTTGCAAGGGAAAGCACCGACCCAATCCAGAAAGTCCTCAAAAGGGATAGGGTATTTCGTTCTAACTTTCGACACTACATTGTCTGCAGCCAACGTACTTATCAAAAGAAGAGCGAAATATCCTAAGGTCAAAGTCAACAACCAGTCGGCAACACCACGAAGGTACCGGGTCAACCACTCAACAGCTGGACAAAAGTCACAAACGAGTCACCGGATTAACGGGAAAAGCAGACCGACCCACAAAACAAAGTCTGCCCTGAGCCAACTCCCTAGGAGTCATCGGCTCCCAACAACGAACCGATGGCTACAGGCGATAAGGGTCGTCAATCCACCCGTACCAAAGCGGAGGAAAAACAAAACCAGCGTCGACTAACCAGCGTCGAACGCGGTGAGATCCCCAACAAGAACCTGGAAGATCTCGCAGCAACACGGAAACCTACAAATACCACCCGGAATCCCAAAACACACCAAATTTAGGCGTTAGGATATCCGCAAACTATGTAGGCACCAACAAACGCCCGACACTCAACAGTGTCCACTCAGTCTAGTACGCGTCAGTTCGACGCCAGAACTAGCCAATGGTCAAAAGACCAATACTGACGATGCCACCAGCAAGACGTCAGTGGGGTAGGCTTCACCGCCCTACCCATCAAAACAGAGGGGAAAACACCCAAACTGCGGTCGAAACCGCTCAAAACAACATCTCCGTGGAGACGCTCGCAGAGGCCCTCGTGCTCAACACGGAAAGTGGGGACAGGGAGAACAGCCCCACAACAACACAGATCCACCAAGTGACGTTTTCCAAGCCCACGAGGGCCACCACTCACCAATGAGTGGTTACACTAAGGAAAAAACACCCGGCCACTTGGGATCTGTCTGGTACTCCACCACCACTACCAGAAACAGCACGAGCCTGCGAACTAGGGCAGATCAAAACTCAGGAGATCCGCCCCAACACGCTCAGATGTGACCACCACCCCCAAACACAGGGTCGGCGTCCACGCGCGAAACAGCCGACGAAGTCGCTGTCGTCGTCACGGTCGTCGCACAACGGTGTGGGTGCCACAGGAGGGTCTGCAGTCATCGGGGAACACGGCGAAGGAGTAGGAGGGGCTGGAGCGGCAGCTGCCGTAGCCTGTTGCAAAAACTACCGGAACAAGCCGGAACATGCCGGAACATGCCGGAGAGGGTCGCCAACTGACCCCTCGCCTCGGCCTCAAGCACACAGGGTACGGTCCACACCAGGCTGTCCACCTCCTGCCAGCTCCTCACTCGAACCGGCCACACGGCCCGAAACAGAAAACCAGCAGACAGCTCCACAGGCGCACGCCCACCACCACGACCCGGACGAGGAGGTCTACCAAGACCACAAGCCAACTGCAAAACGCAGAAACCAGCGCAAGAGAAAAGGGGTCGGCAACTCCCACAAAACACAAGCCGAAAACAAACCCCTCGAACTCGCGCGCCTATACATCCTAGGTCTTCCTAGGGGTCAGCCTAACCAGTGGTTCAGTTACAAGTCAATGAATGAATGAGTGTTTGTTCCCTTTACGCTCTGATACCATCTTAATCTGTCACGCCCCGGGCTAGTTCAAGATGCGGAAAAACGTGCTAAATTTTTTTTTTTTTGAAAAGTCTAGCCCGCGCCACGTACAGACCCGCCACAAATACAGGGTCCACTGTACACACGGACAGAGCCTTCCCTGTATTTGCACGGCGTCCAACAACAAACAACAGGATCACAACCACCATTCATTCATCCCAACAGCACATCAACACAACGAGAGATTCATACAGCTAACAGTCCTTAAACCTGTATGAATCTAAGCAAATCCTTAAGCGAAGGATGATGCAATGCACAAGCAACAATCATTCTAGAAAGCTGCTCCTTACCCAGAAGCTTTAGTTTGAAACCCTAATCTCAATCATTGAAGAAGCCTTTGAAAACTGTTCTCCACACGAGAACTCTTTTTTTTGAAATCACAAAACCGAGCAATCAGAAATCCATTTGAAAACCGTTTCCCACACGGAAGCCTTGTTTTACGACGCTACCACGAGGGGTAGAAAACCAAAATGCTCGATAAATAAAACGACTGGAAAACAAGGATACAACCAATCAATCCAAGCATGCTATCATCACATAATCATAAGGAGTAAATTCACAACACATAAGCATGCTAGAGTAAGCTCAAAGAATAACTGAACCACAAATGACATCTAATAGGCGAAAGTAGGGTGATAACCAAATCTGGGGATGTAGCCTCACGAGTCGGAACCTCTAGAGCTACTATCTAGGCGTGCCTCGCAGCGTCCCGACACTCACCACCCTGCTCACCTGAAACTTGTAATGGGGGTGGGGGGTGAGAACATGCACGCATGTCTCCCCTCCCAGTGGGTACCGCAAGCCGACGAAGGCGAGGTGTACACACCGGCACGAGGGTCAACAAAAGATAGATATGGTATACAGTAGCACAAGTAAGTATGAGGCTAACATACAACTGAAATAACTATGCTACTGTAAGCAACTAGTATGCATCAAAGGGAAAACCACAAAGTAAACCCAATCTAAAACCACCGGGACGCATCCCATGCACTGTCACCTGCTCATCTATAGGCACATAAACCTTCTGGACGCACTGCATCAAGGCTCACGGGTCGGCACAAACTCAACGACCCTTTTCCGGAAAAAGAACACCTCCAAACGGTGGATCAGACCGCGGTGTACGTGAAGTGCTAGAAGAGCTGTGACGATCGATGCAGATGCTCAATCCACAGAACGGCAACAAGCCGAGAAGCAACCAATAAACCACAACTAGGATCGCTCGGAACAACAGGCGATCACCTCCGACCAACTGGGTCGTCTTAAGGAGCATGCAAGCTACAACTAGGATCGCTCAGAATGACAAGCGATCACCACCGACCGACTGGGTCGTCTCAAGAACCACGCAAACCACAACTAGGATCGCTCGGAACAATAGGCGATCACTACCGACCAACTGGGTCGTCTCAAGAACCATGCAACTACAACTACTCTACTATCCAAGCACGCATATAAGTAGAGTCTACGGGAGTCAAGTGAACTAAAAACTGTAATGCCAAAGAAGGGATAGAAAGGTATCACCGTAGTCCACTGAACCGACTCCGGATCGAAGCACCCACCTGTAGGTAAGATCCAATCTAACACCGACGGGCTCTCGGGAACCGCGACAGGACCTACGAAAGACTCACACGGTCAAGGTCCACCAAGTCGACGCTAAACGTAAAGCTCTCACATCCCGACACCGGCGGATCGCCCGGGAAACCCACCGGGACGATCCCGAAACCATACAAAGCCCCTGAGGGGGTACTAGAACGTCGAACACGTCCCTCGCTGTCCCTAAACACACAAAACCAAGTGCTGGGACAGAGAGCGCAAGCTCGGGGTGCCACGACCAAAAACGCACCCGAAAAGGCCTCCCGGGTTCCCGAAAAATGCCGAAATGGCACCGGAACCCTTCGTCGCTCAACCGCTGTCCCCGGAACTTCGGGACAGCGTTGAGGAACAGCCAACAAGGCTGAATGACGAAGCCAAGTCGCTTGTGAAAACAGCGAGCGAGTCGCACCACTAGAAACGCGCGTTTTGTCGATTATTTCATCGAAAAACGCGTCGGAAACAAGTCCGAAACCACACGAAGGGCGAGGGGGTTGGACAAGCAGTCCACAGGGTCTCCAAGACCTTACCCTTGCTGCCCACAGCGTCGCTACGCTGTCACAAACGCCAAAGTCCCCAAACAAGCAACATACACATACATACAAGCACTAAATTAAGCCGTTCGAGCAATCCGTTCGTCCGCTCGACCTTCCGCAAGCACCAGCGGATAGGTAACGACGTCACGGAAACCGTGCTCACAATCCCACTGCGACGAGAACAGTCGCTGGCCCAGCAATTGCATAAAAATAGGGCGCCAAGGTCCAAAATGACCCGACAAAGGCCGAATGACGAAGCGGCTCGAGCAAAACCAAAATGGAGGTGAGCATGATGATCAGTGAGATGCCATGATCCTCATGCTCACCTTCCCGGGCCTCGGGAAGCACCAGGGGCTCCAAAATCCTCGGCGCGGCCAACAACAGCAGCAAAAACCAGACCCCGGCCGGAGCAACTAGCTCCGGCCGGCTGCCGGCCGGCAAGCAAGGCCGGCGGCGGCCACTGTCAGTCTAGAGGGTCACAGGGAAGAGGGGGCTCACCTCAGGAGGCGGCAGGAACCGGCGGCGGCGGCGCGGAGAGCGAGCCTGCTCTCGGGTTGGCAACCCGAGACAGGGCACGGCGGCTCCGGCAACAAACGGCGACGGCGGCCGGCGGCGACGCGAGCACCGGCAAGAGGAGGTCGCCGGCCGTCGGTTGGGAGGTGACCGCGACAAAAAAGGGCGGCGGGTGGCGGCGGCGGAGCAACCCAAGCTGCGGATGCCCTAGCTGGCTACACCGAGCCCGCGGCGGCTCCGGCGGCGCTCCGGCGACACGGCGATGGCCGGGGAAGGAGGAGGCGGCGCCGGAGGTCCCGAGGGTGACCAAGCTCACCCTCTCCGGCGTCGGGAGGCGGCGGCGGCGCGGCCCCACCATGCTCGGCCCGCAGCTCCTCCAGCAGCAGCTCCAGCAGCCCAGCGGCGGCTCCGGCGGCGCTCCGGCGGCACTCCGGCGGCGCCAGCAGCCCAGTCACCTCAGGGGGGCTCACGCATGGGTTCCCCCTGGGTGCTCACCTCAGAGAAGAAGAAGAAGAAGAAGAAGAAGAAGAAGAAGAAGAAGAAAAAGAGAAAACAAGGAGAGAGGGGTGGCCGGGGATGCTCCGGCCAGGTGGTGGCCGGCGGCGGCCGGCAAGGCTCGGGGAGGAGGCCAAAGGGGCAGGGGGAGCTCGGGCTCTGGCTGGGGCTGAGGAAAAGAGAAAGAGTGAGGGAGAGGGAGAGAGAGAGTGAGGGTGGAGTGTTGACTAAGTAAAGAGAGGGGTGTGTTGGGTCAAATCCCATTAAAGCCTCCACCAACCCCCTACCTACCCCTCCCTCTCAGCCACAATCTCCCTCCCAAGGCAACAAAATCCTCCCAGGCCCCTGCGATTCGAAATCGCGCGAAAAGGTGCGAAAACGGGGACTCGATCGCGAAAACATAAAACGTAACCTTCGAGCGATCTGCGATAAAGATGCAATAACTTTCAAACCGTGCGTCGCACGCCGACACGGATCGCGCCGTTAAGCCGTTCACTCTCCGCGACGAAAATCCGAAAACTTAAAAACTCCACCAAAACTCACTTATATACCTATATATACATATATATCTGTATTATGTACGTATACCGAGCAAAAACACAGTAATGAGGGAGAGGAACACTGAGAATTCCAAATTCCCAAAAATTCGGATTCTCACATAAGTACAATAAAAAGTTGAGGAACCGTCTATTGGAACTTGAGGATGAAAATAAAATGTTGAAGACCACAACTAAAACTCTTGAGGAGGAAAGGGAGTTGATATTAAAGAACAACAAAATCCTCCAAGAGAAGCTAGACCAATCGGAGATAACGATCAAATCGCATCAAGAAAAGGTTGGCTTTCTAGAACTACAATACAAAGAAGTTCACACATCCAACCAAGTTTTGACCAAACAAGTTCATCAACTCAAGTCCGACATACAAAAATTCTCCTCCGGTTCGAAAAAGCTTGATAGTATGCTCGGATTGGGTCAAACGGACAAACTTGGTGTTGGATATGAGAGGACATTTGTTGAGAAGGTAAAAAATTCTATTCCCAAAGTCTCAACAAGTGTAAAAGAGAAAGTATGCCATAGATGCGGAAAGAAAGGACATATCAAGAAGACATGCCTTAAGAAGGAAAATAAGAAGACTCAACCGGCATCGTCTCAACATCTATCGGCATCTTCCAATACTCGACAACCCCCACGGATTAAAAAGCAATATCAAAAAGGTCGAGTACCCGAGGTCAACCGAAAGTCAAAGCCACAACACTCAAATACTCCAAAGCGGAATGCGATGGTGAGACCCACGGTTGATCAAAAGTCAAAACAAACCGTGCCCAACGTCAACAAACCAAGGCAACCAACAATCCGACAAGTTTGGGTTCGGAAATGTGATATCTTTCCTTCTCTAAAGTCTTAATTTGTTTTGACTTAGTGTAGTGCTTTGATCGGTTTTTATTGCATATCTTTTGGTTATTGCATTACACGTTTTGGTGCTTTCATTGTTACAATTTTTTAAATTTTTTGAATGATATGAAATTAAATAGTGCATTGAATATCAATAGGTTCACTTTCATTCACTCCTAATTAATCTCATATTAATTATCGGTTTTACTTTATTTTCATTATATTTGAAGATAATTTATTATGAGAAGTCTTAATACTTATATTCATCAAATTTAGGCAATCATGTGTAATCTCTAGGAGCTTAACCTATCTCGGTTGTGTGTGTTGAATTTGATGAATAGTCATTCTCTTATGGACTAAAATTTGTCACATGTTCTTTCAACTAAGAAATTGCATAAGCGAGGGGGAGTTATTATTATATTAAAAAAAATGCTCATATGCTTTGAAAGATGTGGAAAGAGTTACATCCTTAAAGGAGTGTGAAAACTACCACCACATGGAGGAAAGAGCTACCACCCCGGTCGTCCGGTTAGTGTGTGCAGCTACTATATAAGAATTATATTGCATATCCGAAAAAAAAAATATATAAGTGCAAAAGTATGCAAAAGAAAAAATGTCACAAATTTTATTTTTCGGAGTTATAAGGTGGTCCACATACATGAAAGATGCTCAAAGAGCCACCCCCTGTGCTATTGATTTTATCTCAAATTTGAATGTTTATGCAACAAATTTCTGTCTCTTTGATGAATCCCTTAAGTCATCTTCATAATCCGTTTACATCTTGATAGTTTTTGAGCCTTTAGATTATTTTTGATGACTTAATTTTGAAGTTTATATGAGTTAAGAAATCGTGTAATATTTTATCTACATTATGGTGAGTGTGTAGCAAAATTCTTAATTCTTATGAAATTAATAGGGATTGAAAGAAGTCAATGTGAATTTATATTTCTCATGCACTAACATTGCTTGAAATTTTAACACAAGTGGTTTCAAAATTGAAAAAAATTTCAACTTGTATTTTGATTGATTTCTCTCGAACTTCTCTCTATTTTTGGTGTTTTTCTTTTGGCAATTTTTGACAAAAAGGGGGAGAGAGGTAATGATGACTTAGACGCATAAACATAGGGGGAGAGATTGCATGAACAAAGGGGGAGCATTGATTTTGATATTTTTTCTACTAACTTTGTTCGTGGAGAATGAAAATTTTTGCAGATCTTTCAAGACTTCAAGACTCCATGTTTGTCTAAGTCATAGAGTTTGTTTAGGAGTTACTAAATTGTAATTTTAAATTTCATTTGGATCTTTCACGCGAGAAGTTCATTGTTTTGGTGATGGCAATTAGTTTCATTTTTTTGGAGAGATGAGCATCGTGAGTGTTTTATGTAATTTTGGGTTTTGTCACGAAATTGCCAAAGGGGGAGATTGTTACGGATTTTATATTGGCATATTTCGTGAAGTGAGTCGGAGTCTTGAAGGTTCAAAGAAGAAAAGACGAAGTTTGAAGACTCGCAGACTCAACGTATGAATTCACGATGCTTGATAAGTTTAAATAATCTTGATGATGATTTATAAACATTTACAAGTGTTTGGAAGACATTAGAATGGATAAAAATTGTTTAAATTATAAATAATGAGTTTTCCAACTTCCAGGATCCGGACCCTGAGCTGAGGTCCGGATCCCGTACGCCTCCCTAGCTGTCACGCAGGGAGGGTCCGGACCCTGAGGATGAGGTCCGGACCCTGAGGGCGGAGGTCCGGACCCCGAGGGCTGAGGGCCGGACCCCAGAGTGTTTCGCAGAGCGGGTCCGGACCCTGATTGCTGCGGTCCGGACAATGAAACGCGGAATTGTTTCCGGGTCCGGACCTTGCGATCCAAGGTCCGGACCCCGACCCGTCGCGAAGTTTTGGAAAGTTATTTTCTCAATCCTACTCTAATTCTAATGTCCCCCAACCTGTAAATAAGATAGGAGATTCCTTAAAATATCTTAGCAATCCTAATTTGGTTCCAAATCTTTCTAAAATCAGTTTTTCAATCCTAGTCGAAATCGGTTTCCTTCCAAACCTTTCTAAAAACTGTTTTTTAATCCAAATCTATTTCGGATTGCTTCTAACCTATAAATAAGATGTGGGGGTGTCTCTAAAACGTGGTGAAGCATAGATTATCTTTTAGAAATCCTAGAAGCTTGTAGGTAATCGTTTTCCTCATCTTCTACATCAAGCTTCTCTCAAATTGATTCATGGTGCCCTAATGCCCAATATTCTTTTAGAATCAATTTGAGGATTGCTTAGAGATTATTCCCACAAATTTTTTATGATATTCTAAGCAATAAACCATCATCAATTTTGTTGATCTTGCTCCGGACGGAGTGCGCTCGTGGATTCGAGTGGGCGTCGTGGATTCGGCGTGTAGAGGACTTCGTGGATTCGAAGTTGGGCGTCTCGTGGATTCGAGGCGTGGCGTTCGTGGATTCGAACGTGGGGCGTGGACAACCCGGTGGAGTGCGCGAGATCCGGAGAAGATAAAAGAGAGGTTAAGTCCGTGGAGTCGGTAATCACCTTGTAATCTTTTATTCTTAGTGGATTGTTATCGCGTGTTGGTCCCGTGGGTTTTTCTCCAAGGTGGAGTTTCCCACGTAAATCTCGGTGTGCTGATTTTATTTTCCGCATTACTTTATCGCATTGAGATTTGTGATTTTTGTTTATACACCTATTCACCCCCCTCTAGGTGATTGATATACTCTAGATAGATCCTAGGGCACCCCCTATCTTACAATATATACACTATATATAAAAGCGTATAGGAATTCTTACAATGACAGAGGAATCCAAAAAGGAATTAAAAAATATTCTCTACGAACGGTTATGATCAATTTGTTAAAAATCTATATCTATACTATATATAAAATATAGTACACTGAATTTCAGTGCATCATACCGAACTTCTACAAATTGTGGAGTTCCGGTGGGAAAATAGCATGTGAGGCTATATGTGAGGCTTCGGCCAAGTTTGGGACTTGTGCGAAGTGTTTTCAGCGCAAATGAGGCGCGAAAACGGACTTCGAAAAGTTAAAACTGCTGAACTTGTGAAGTCTGAAGTGGATTCCGGTATGTGGATCTCCATACCGGTACTGAAGTGATTAGTACCGGTATGTGATGTGGTATACCGGAATGTGGAGGCTGAAACCGATAATCCAGCTCTCGGGTTCTGCGGAATTCTCCGGGGTATACCGGAACTAACACCCGTATACCGGTATGTCAATGTGAATACCGGTATACAGTGTTGCGAAATTCCAGTTTTGGCTGGTTGGAAGTGTTGTTTGTGGAGAGGGGCAAAAGAGTCTTTTCACACTCGAGGGAGTGTTAGAAAGGCAGGGAACACCCCATTTCTCAGTCATCTTCCTCCTCTACTTCTCCTCTCCCTCTCCCTCACTTTCTCTCTCTAGAGATCTCTCCAAAACTTAGAGAAAAGGGTGGATTGAGCTTGGAAAAGGCTTCCAAAGGAGAAAAGAAGCTTCTTGGTGCAAGAAGAAGCTTGGGGAACTCGTGGTTAAGGTTAGTTCCTCACGTTTTGGGTTCAAACCTTGGATTTAATCCTTTGTTATGAGGTTTTTGGGAACCCTAGGCAATCTAAACCACAAAATGTGGAGATTGGCCAAGAGATTTTGAGGTTCTACATGCATGCATGTGAAACCTAGGTGAAATGAGGGTTTTTGCCTTGGGAGGTTCTAAAAATATTTGGACCTTCGGGAATTACAATTGAGGCATAGGAAATCATGTTAGAACACTTGATTTCATGTATTGAGTTGAATTAAGGGTTCGTAACGAGTAACGAACCGTTTTCTTGTAGAAGCTTGGGTTGAAGCAAGAACTCAAGGCTTGGATACTTAGGGGCTTGAAGAATACAAGAATTTGGAAGTTCTTGAGGTGGGTTTGTGTTTACCGAAGTGATTAGGTCACTTCCATGTCTAGGGTAAATATCCATTTAAAGATAAAATGGTATGTGTTTTGAACCCTAGAACTTGCGTGTTGGCAAAGATGAAAATCATGATAGGTAGAGCCATGAGCTCCTATTGCATGTTATAGAATTCAAGTATATTTATATTATCTATACTTGTTACATGGTTGCATGTAAGATTGGAACCTAGTGTTATTGAACATAGGTTGGAACATGTGAGAATGGAACCTAGTGTTATTGAACATAGGTTGGACATGAGAATTGGAACCTAGCGTTATGGAACCTAGGTTGAGAATGAGAAAGTAAACCTAATGTCATTGAACATAGGTGAGATTTAGTGACTTGAACCTAGGGTCATGAGACTTAGGTTGGTAAATGTAAAATGTTGAGATGGGATGTGCGACGATTTTGCTATCCCGGGTATGCGACGATTTCGCTACCCATGCCATGAGTTGGCGGTGTTGGAATGGGATGTGCGACAATTTTGCTATCCCGGGTATGCGACGATTTCGCTACCCATGCCATGAGTTGGCTGTGAGATTTTGAATTTTTTGGAAAATTGGAATCTGTGTTCCTCTCCCCTGATTCTGTGTTTTCGATCTGTATACGTATATATATACAGGTATATATGTATATATATGTATATAAGTTGTTTTATTGGGGTTTTATTATTTTTGGATTTTTGTCGCGGAGAGAGAACGGCTTAACGGCGTTATCCGGAGCCCGAACCTGACGATCCAAAATGATAAGTTCGATGTCTCGGCAGTGCTGAACGCGATGGCGCAATCCGTGTCGACATGCGACAGACGGTTTGAGAGATCTTCTATCTTCTTCACCAAGAGGTCGAATGTCACATTTTGCAGTTTCGCGATTTAGACCCTGTTCTCGCACCGTTTCGCGTGAGGTTGCTTGTGGAGGGGTGTTTTGGCATTTTATGCCTGCTGTAAGGGACCCAAGTGCTAATAGTGGTGTTTGGAGGGCTAAAATGCAATTGTGCATTTACGTTTTATTGTGTGTGTGTGTGTGTGTGTGTGTGTGGGTGCTGTTGGGAATCTCCCTCCCTCTCTCCCCCTCAGCCTCCCCAGAGGTGAGCACCAGCTCCCCCTGCCCCTCAACCTTCTCCCCGAGCTCAGCCGGCCGCCGCCGGCCACCCCCCTGGCCGGAGCAACCCCGGCAACTCCTCTCTCTCTTTTTCTTCTTCTTCTCCTTCTTCTTCTTCTTCTTCTTCTTCCCTGCGGTGTGCACCCAGGGGAAACCCATGCATGGACTTCCCCTGAGGTGGCACGACCGCCGGAGGGGTGCGCCGCCGCCGGGAGCCGCCGCCGGAGCTGCTGCAGCTCCTGCTTGTGAAGCTGCGGGCCGAGGCTGGCGGGCCCGAGCCGCCGCCGCCTCTCGACGCCTGGGAGGGTGAGCACCGTCACCCTCATGTCCTCCGGCGCCGCCCCCTTCTTCCCCGGCCATCGCCGTGCCGCCGGAGAGCCGCCGTCGCCGCAGCTAGCTGCTGCTGGGGAGTGCGGGCAGTAGCTTGAGATCCGAGCCGCCGCAGCCTCCCGTCGCCTCGGCGACCTCCCGCCGGCATCTGGAGGACCGCCGCAGCCGTTGCCTCCTTCCCCGGCCGCCCCCGTGCCGCCGGTGCGCCGCCGCGCCGCCTGCAGCTCTTGCCTGCTGCTTGCGGGCAGGAGCAGCTGGAGGCCGAGCCGCCGCCGCCTCCCGCCGCCTCTGAGGGTGCGCGCCGACACCCTCGGGACCTCCGCCGCCGGACCTTCCCTCCCCGGCCATCGCCGTGCCGCCGGAGCGCCGCCTCCACCGCCGTGGGCTCGGCTAGGGCATCCTGGGCAGCTGGAGGCCGAGCTTGCTCCGCCGCCGCTGCCGCCGGTTGTTTTTGTCACGTCGCCGGCAAACTGACGTCCGGCGGGCCCCTCTTCCCGGTGCTCGCATCGCCGCTGGCCGCCGTCGCCGTCCGTTGCCGCGCCGCCGTGCCCTAGCCAACCTGAGGGCTACTGGTTTCCCCGCGCCGCCGCCGCCGGCTGAGGTGAGCCCCATCTTCCTTGCCACCTCCTCTGCCGATACTGGCCGCCGCTGGCCTTGCATGCCGGCCGGCTGCCGGCCGGAGCTGGTTGCTCCGGCCGGGGTCTTATTTTATTGGTTTTTGGCCGCGCAAGGTTGTTTGAGCTTCCTGTTGCTTCCCGAAGTCCGGGAGGGTGAGCACAATGATCGCGGCAATGCGCTGATCATCATGCTCACCTTAGAATTGGTTTTGGTTGAGCCGTTCCGCTGTTCGGCCAATGTCGAGCTTTGGCTTTGTGTACTCTTGCTATTTTTATGGGTTTTCCCGGCTTGCGACTGGTCCTGTCGCAGTGGGGCTGTGAGCACGGTCTCCGTGACATCGTTACCTATCCGTTGGTGCTTGCGGAAGGTCGTGCGGATGTACGGTTTGCTCGAACGGCCTCGTTTATTGCTTGTATGTATGTTATTGTGGCTTATTTGTGGATTTTGGCGATTGTGGCAGTGTTGCGACACTGCGGGCAGCAAGGGCATGATCCTTGAGGCCCTGTGGACTGGTTGTCCAACCCCTTCGCCCTTCGTGGAGATTCGGATTCGTTTCCGACGCATTTTTCGATGAATTAGTCGGCGAAACGTGTGTTTCTAGTCGTGCGACTCACTCGCTATTTTTGCAAGTGACTGGGCTTCTACGTTTAGCCTCGTTGGCTGTTCCTCATCGCTGTCCCGAAGTTCCGAGGACATCGGATGAGTGATGTGGGGTTCCGGTGCCAATTCGGCATTTTTCGGGAACCCGGGAAGCCTTTTCGGGTGCGTTTGTGGTCGTGGCACCCCGAGCTTGTGCTCGCTGTCCCGTCACTTGGTTTTGTGTGTTCGGGGACAGCGAGGGACTTGTTTGGCTGTTTGGTACCCCTCTGGGGCTTAGTGTGGCTCGGGATCGTCTCGGTGGGTTTCCCGGGCAATCCGTCGGTTTCGGGATGTGTGAGCTTTGTGTTTAGCGTCGACTTGGTGGACCTTGACCTTGTGAGTCTTTCGTAGGTCCTGTCGCGGTTCCCGAGAGCCGTCGGTGTTAGACTTGATCTTTCGACAGGTGGGTACTTCGATCCGGAGTCGGTTCAGTGGACTACGGTGATACCTTTCTATCCCTTCTCTTGCATTTCAGTTATTAGTTCACTTGACTCCCGTTGACTCTACTTATATGTGCTTGGATAGTAGAGTAGTTGTGGTTTGCATGATTCTTGAGACGACCCAGTTGGTCGGTGGTGATCGACAGATTAAGATGGTATCAGAGCGTAAAGGGTACAAGCACTCATCCATTCATCAACTTGTAACTGAACCACTGGTTAGGCTGACCTATAGGGAGACCTAGGATGTATGATTTTGGGCATTTGTAGAATGCATTGTTATGGCATTTGTAGAATGCATGGATTATAGCATTAGAGAATGCACGATTTATGGCATTAGAATAATGCATAGTTTTGGCATTGGTGGAATGCATAGTACATGACATTAGAATAATGCATAGTTTATGAACTTAGTAAACAAAGAGATGAACAGTTACATGTTAGAGACATGGACATATTGGTAGGAACATACCATCGAACATTGAGAACAACATGATGATGTTGACATTTTAGCATATTGGCTATTGGATGTAGTAAACATAATATGATATGTTTTGACATAACGTGAAATTAAACCTACGATATTATTATGGATGATTGTTACTTGTTAGCCACTATGCTCGTTTACACATGCTTGTGAGGGTCGCTCCCTACAAGCCGGCACTCCGGAGTTGGCCTAGCGACAGTTATTTCGCCCGTGTGTTTGAGAGAGCGCCGAAATGGAACCGCCGTGGGTAAGGCTCACCAAAGCGTGAGGTGTTGACTACCACGGAGCCATTAGGCACGGCACAAGATGAACATCCCGCTATTATAATATTTTATGGCTACACAGATATGGTGTATGCAAGGTGAATATTCATATGGTAAGAGGTTATTTTAACCGGAATGTGACTTTTGACACCCTAATCAATTAATGCATTACATGTAGTGTATGGACATAGTATAGGGTGGTGACATTGTGGCATTACATGTAGTGAACATAACCTTCATATTGTTGAGAACAAGTCACATAGTTCATACATGTAGTAGCAAATTGAATATACATTACATACTTGTAGTTGGAGACAAGTCCTATGTGTAATAGTAAAACTTGACATATAGTGAGTTATTACATTAGAGCTTATGAAACTGATCATGGCATTAATTTGACATGCATGTAAACCATGAAATTAATTGTTGAGCATATGACAATAGAGCATGTTCATGTTCATGTAGATGGTTTAGTCATTGGAGGCATGATAGTTGTAGAACTATCTGTTAGCATTTAATATTTTTATGCTTTATGTTTCAATTTAAACTATCTTGCCTCAGTTGACCTAGCGGTGTAATTCGCCACTCTCGGCGGCTTACCCACTGGGAACTATTGAATAATAGTTCTCATCCCCCTGGGGTTTGTTGTTTTTATTTCAGAGCCTTCCGCAGCAGGAGAGGCTTGGGATCGCGGCGAGGGGTTAGCAGCTAGCTAGAGCCTCTACGGTGTTGTCGTTGTAGGCATACCATGTTGTCCTTTCATTGTATTTTATATGAAAGGTGTATAGATGTTTGGTTGATCTATTGTTGATAAGATGTATAAATTCTTGTATATCTTGAGATTTTAGTTATGTGGATTTTGTTTTAGATGTAGAACTATGTTCTCGCTCTGATTACCTTGTTAGGATGTATTCTTTATCCTTCTTGATGGTTGTTAGCATAGACGCCTTGTGTACATTGTGTTGTTTGAGGTACACGGCGGGTCTGTGCACGTGCCTGGTAGGCTCCCACGAGGGCCCGGGGCGTGACACTCTCCCCCTCAGCCTCCCCAGAGGTGAGCACCAGCTCCCCCTGCCCCTCAACCTTCTCCCCGAGCTCGGCCGGCCGCCGCCGGCCACCCCCCTGGCCGGAGCAACCCCGGCAACTCCTCTCTCTCTTTTTCTTCTTCTTCTCCTTCTTCTTCTTCTTCTTCTTCTTCCCTGCGGTGTGCACCCAGGGGAAACCCATGCATGGACTTCCCCTGAGGTGGCACGACCGCCGGAGGGGTGCGCCGCCGCCGGAGCTGCTGCAGCTCCTACTTGTGAAGCTGCGGGCCGAGGCTGGTGGGCCCTAGCCGCCGCCGCCTCTTGACGCCTGGGAGGGTGAGCACCGTCACCCTCATGTCCTCCGGCGTCGCCCCCTTCTTCCCCGGCCATCGCCGTGCCGCCGGAGAGCCGCCGTCGCCGCAGCTAGCTGCTGCTGGGGAGTGCGGGCAGTAGCTTGAGATCCGAGCCGCAGCAGCCTCCCGCCGCCTCGGCGACCTCCCGCCGGCATCTGGAGGACCGCCGCAGTCGTTGCCTCTTCCCCGGCCGCCCCCGTGCCGCCGGTGCGCCGCCGCACCGCCTGCAGCTCTTGCCTGCTGCTTGCGGGCAGGAGCAGCTGGAGGCCGAGCCGCCGCCGCCTCCCGCCGCCTCTGAGGGTGCGCGCCGACACCCTCGGGACCTCCGACGCCGGACCTTCCCTCCCCGGCCATCGCCGTGCCGCCGGAGCGCCGACGCCGCCGCCGTGGGCTCGGCTAGGGCATCTTGGGCAGCTGGAGGCCGAGCTTGCTCCGCCGCCGCTGTCGCCAGTTGTTTTTGTCGCGGTTGCCGGCAGACTGACGTCCGGCAGGCCCCTCTTCCCGGTGCTCGCGTCGCTGCCGGCCGCCGTCGCCGTCCGTTGCCGCGCCGCCGTGCCCTAGCCAACCCGAGGGCTACTGGTTTCCCCGCGCCGCCGCCGCCGCTTCCTGCCGCCGGCTGAGGTGAGCCCTCTCTTCCTTGCCACCTCCTCTGCCGATGCTGGCTACCGCTGGCCTTGCATGCCGGCCGGAGCTGGTTGCTCCGGCCGGGGTCTTGTTTTGTTGGTTTTTGGCCGCGCAAGGTTGTTTGAGCTTCCTGTTGCTTCCCGAAGTCCGGGAGGGTGAGCACAATGATCGCGACAACGCGCTGATCATCATGCTCACCTTAGAATTGGTTTTGGTTGAGCCGTTCCGCTGTTCGGCCAATGTCGAGCTTTGGCTTTGTGTACTCTTGCTATTTTTATGGGTTTTCCCGGCTTGCGACTGGTCCTGTCGCAGTGGGGCTGTGAGCACGGTCTCCGTGACATCGTTACCTATCCGTTGGTGCTTGCGGAAGGTCGTGCGGATGTACGATTTGCTCGAACGGCCTCGTTTATTGCTTGTATGTATGTTATTGTGGCTTATTTGTGGATTTTGGCGATTGTGGCAGTGTTGCGACACTGTGGGCAGCAAGGGCATGATCCTTGAGGCCCTGTGGACTGGTTGTCCAACCCCTTCACCCTTCGTGGAGATTCGGATTCGTTTCCGACGCGTTTTTCGATGAATTAGTCGGCGAAACGTGTGTTTCTAGTCGTGCGACTCACTCGCTGTTTTTGCAAGTGACTGGGCTTCGACGTTTAGCCTCGTTGGCTGTTCCTCATCGCTGTCCCGAAGTTCCGAGGACAGCGGATGAGTGATGTGGGGTTTCGGTACCAATTCGGCATTTTTCGGGAACCCGGGAAGCCTTTTCGGGTGCGTTTGTGGTCGTGGCACTCAACTAACCATTGATGGGTGGTTAGGATGAGAGAGAGAAGAGATATTGAAGAGAAATTTAAGGAGATGAGAAATTGAGACACCCAATTTCTCCTCAATATCTCTTCTCTCTCTCTTCCTAACCATCCATCAACCACCCATCAAACTTGATGGGTGGTTAGGAACTTAGGAGCACAGGGGCTACTGTGCTCTTAATAGCACAGTAGCCCTACTCTATATATATATATATATATATATATATATAGAGTAGGGCTACTATACTCTTATGAGTATAGAGCCCTTCGTACTCATAAATTATTTTTGATGATGGAGCTTCCGAATCGACGATCCGCACCGTTAAATATGATCTAGAGTATTTGAAACTTCTAGAAAATGAATTTCATAATTTTTCGAAATCAAATAAAGTCCATCAAGCGGGCATAAAATGAACGGTCAAAATCGAACGATGTCCTAAAAATGGATGATCGGATACTTAAATTTAAGATCGGAGTTATTGATCTTTATCTAGATAGTGAATAGAATTTTCTATAAAAAACTCAACCGATTTCAATTCTTTTACACCGTTAAACTAGCAAGTATCCTATACCGGCCGTTAAAAATTATCAATTTTGAGATCTTTTGATCATAAGATAAATGATGTCAAAAGATTATGAAATTTGATTTCTAGAAGTTTTAGATGCTCTACATAATGTTTAACGGTATGGATCGTCGATTTGAAAGCTCTATCATCGAAAACGACTTATGAGTACGAAGGCGATCGTACTCATAAGAGTATAGTAGCCGGACTATATATATATATATATATTGTAGTACACCGAACTTCTACAAATTATGGAGTTCCGGTGGAAAAATAGCATGAGAGGCTATATGTGAGGCTTCGGCCAAGTTTGGGACTCGTGCGAAGTGTTTTCGGCGCAAATGAGGCGCGTAAACAGACTTCGAAAAGTTAAAACTGCTGAACTTATGAAGTCTGCAGTGGAATTCTGGTATGAGGAACTCCATACCGGTACTGAAGTGATTAGTACCGGTATGCGAGGTGGTATACCG
The DNA here is from genome assembly GCA_016920855.1 of Puya raimondii. Classification (NCBI taxonomy): domain Eukaryota; kingdom Viridiplantae; phylum Streptophyta; class Magnoliopsida; order Poales; family Bromeliaceae; genus Puya; species Puya raimondii. The sequence continues at coordinate 141,605,241 of JABWPP010000050.1, forward strand.
GAATGCAATGGCAGAATTCGAAAATCCAGCTCTCGGGTTCTGCGGAATTCCTCGTGGTATACCGGTACGCCGACCCGTATACCGGTACGCCAACCCGTATACCGGAATACAGTGTGCAGAATACTGAATTCGAAGGGTATATTTGTAATTTCACTGAAGGGGGCTTACATAAAGGGGAACCCTTCCCCTTTCTCCTCTGAAAATATACTCACATACACAGGGAGAGAGGGAGGGAGAAACTCCTCTCCCTCACTACTACTTCTTCTTCTTCTCCTCCAAATTGGAGATCTTGGTGGAGATCAAGCTTGGGAAGCTTGGAGGAGTGAAGATTCGAGCTCGTGCATGCATGGTGGCTTGGTGAGCTCGCGGATCCGAGGTGAGTCCTTGGATTTGGTAGTTAGGGTTTCGGATTTGGGGCTAAGAAATGAGATTTTGGAGACCCTTGTCTAATCTAGACTACAAATTGTAGAGATTAGCAAGGGATTTTGGGTTTTGCCATGAGTTTTGGGAAACCCTAGGTTGAAAGAGGGATTCTCTTGTGGAGGGTTTTAAAAATATTTTAACCCTTTAGAACCCTAGTTGGGGGTTAGTAGAACATGTGGGACAACTCCATTTTAAGTGATTCCAACAGATGAGATCGTTATGAGTTCGACTCGGATTAACGAATCCTTCATGTGTGTTAGGGCTAGGAGCTTGAAGACCAAGCTTGAGGCCAAGGAAAAGAGCCCGATTGCAAGTGTCTACAAGCAATCGGAAGAGTGTAAGGTGGGTTTGTGTTTACCGAAGTGATTAGGTCACTTCCATGTCTAGGGTAAATATCCATTTAATGATAAAATGGTATGTGTTGTGAACCCTAGAACTTGCATTTTGGCAAAGGTAAAATCATGATAGGTAGAGCAATGAGCTCCTATTGCATGATATAGAATTCAAGTATAATTCCATTATCTATACTTGTTACATGGTTGCATGTATGATTGAAACCTAGTGTCATTGAACATAGGTTGGAACATGTGAGAATGGAACCTAATGTCATTGAACATATGTTGGGTCATGTGAGAATAGAACCTAGTGTCATTGAACATAGGTTGGAACAAGTGAGAATGGAACCTAATGTCATTGAACATAGGTTGGACATGAGATTGGAACCTAGAGTCATGGAACCTAGGTGGACAATGAGGAAGTAAACCTAGTGTCATTGAACATAGGTTGGGACATGTGAGAATAGAACCTAGTGTCATTGAACATAGGTTGGAACATGTGAGAATGGAACCTAATGTCATTGAACATAGGTTGGACATGAGATTGGAACCTAGAGTCATGGAACCTAGGTGGACAATGAGAAAGTAAACCTAGTGTCATTGAACATAGGTTGGGACATGTGAGAATAGAACCTAGTGTCATTGAACATAGGTTGGAACATGTGAGAATGTAACCTAATGTCATTGAACATAGGTTGGACATGAGATTGGAACCTAGAGTCATGGAACCTAGGTGGACAATGAGAAAGTAAACCTAGTGTCATTGAACATAGGTGAGACTTAGTGACTTGAACCTAAGGTCATGAGACTTAGGTTGGCAAGTGTAAAATGTGGAAAACGGGATGTGCGACGATTTTGCTATCCCGGGTATGCGACGATTTCGCTACCATGCCATGAGTTGGCGGTGTTGAAATGGGATGTGCAACGAGGTTGCTATCCCGGGTATGCGACGAGTTCGCTACCCGTGCCATGAGTTGGCGGTGACAAATGGGATGTGCAACAAGGTTGCTATCCCGGGTATGCGACGAGTTCGCTACCCATGCCATGTGATGGCGGTGTTGAGATGGGATGTGAAACAAGGTTGCTATCCCGGGTATGCGACGAGTTCGCTACCTGTGCCATGTAATGGCGGTGTTGAGATGGGGTATGCGACGATTTTGCTATCCCGAGTATGCGACGATTTCGCTACTCGAACGAGGAGGTGACGATTTCACTCCTTGGATGTTGGAACAATTATGGTGAGACGGCGATTCCGAAACCATAAGTAATTGACAAGTAGTTGAACTTAGTCAATGTGAAATATAGGATGAACCTAGGAGAGAATGAAAGTTAACATTTTATTTGGTTGCATCCTTTATGTTTATTTACAAGCATGTAAATATTTCTTGCATAATTATTTGTGATCTAACTTATGCATGTGGTGTTTCTTTGGACCTGGTGGGTCGAGCTTCTCTCTTGGGGGGCCTTACCCACTGGGAACTATGTTTATAGTTCTCATCCCACTGTTTTTCAGGTCCTCACGTGAGCGGCGCGGCGGTGCGAGGGAAGGTCGTAACTCAGTAGTTAGCGTCCTATCATTGTGACCAGAATAGAAGTACCCTCTACTGCGTAGTTTAGGGGTATTCGAATGACATGAAATGTAATGATAATTTGATTGTATTTGGAATGAAGGATCAAAGACGAAAAAAAAATGTAATATGTGGTGGTATTGAGAATGCTTGTAATAGCATAGTAGTTGATGCTTTTTTTATGCAATCTTTGTATGAATTTTGTTCCTATTTGGAACCTCTTGAATTATACTGGTTGTAACGCCTTGGACGTACAGGGGAAACTCTGTCCGTTCGGCGGATCTGGGTCATGCGCCCGTGCGATTTGTCCTTCCATCTACTTGGTGCTAAGGCACGGCGGGGCGTGACAGATTGAGGTGGTATCCGAGCGTAGAAACAGTCTAGGTGGACCTAAGGAATCCTAGGATGGAAAAAGACCCTAGGAGTGTAAACTCGTGAGAGACGAGGACTTGTGATGTGCGGCGAAAGTGTAAACGATTGGGTCATGTATTGGTTATCCCTCTAATAGGATGTTAGAGGTGGATTTAAGGCGCGGTTTATTCTCAGCTAAGTGTGTTCATGTTGGCGCGCGACAACATGAACCCAAGGGATGAGAATAGGCGCCCTTGTGTGACTTTCGCCTAAATTATGTCCGTGATTTGAATCGTGTTTGTACTTGACCTAGAAGGTCGAGAACGTTGACGGAAGTTGTCGTGTTTCAGGATACGATGGCGTCACGTGGGCGATCTCCGACGAGATCCACACAGGATGGACCTAGTGGGGTCCCTGTGCAATCTGGGGCAAGTGGAGACCCGGAGCTTCGTGAACAGTTGGCCACACTCGTTGGAGTGGTGCAACAACAAGCTGAGATGGCACAGCGACAGCAGGAGGCTGCCGTGCGCCAGGAGGAGCGGATCAGGAGACTCCATAAGACCGTGGAGCGATTAGCACGTCGTGTACCATCAGGAGCCGCGGCGGGTACCTCGCAAGTAGATGCTGGTGCCTGGGCCCCTGATTCTGTGGAATTAGAAGCGGAGAGGGAGCGGGCTTTAGCTGCCCTCATGACGTTCAAGGAATTCAATCCGCTTACCTTCGACGGGAAAGAAATGGACCCGTGGACCGTAGAAACGTGGATCGATTCTATGGAGTCCCTGTTTGAGGACTTATACACCTTGGAGCGGGACAAGGTACATTTTGCTGCACACTGCATGCAAGGGTCGGCAAAGGCGTGGTGGAAAGGAGTCCGGCGAGACCGACCTTCTAGTCTCCCTCCGGTGACTTGGGAGGAATTTCGAGGACTGGTGTTCTCTGCCTATTTCTCTGATCGTGAGAAAAGAAAGCTTCAGGAAAAGTTCAGGAAGCTGAAGCAAGGTGATCGCTCGGTGAGAGAGTACGAGAGAGAGTTCTCTCGCATTGTAAATTGTATCCCTTATGTGATACGGGACGACAAGGACAAAGCTGATTGTTCCGTGCGCGGACTTCAGCCTGAGATTTTTAAGGTTGTGCATCCCTTCAAACTGCAAACCTTTGTCGAAGTACTGGACCGGGCCCTGTGGGTGGAGCAGGGCAATGCATTTGTGCGAGAGGAGCGCGAGTTCTATGACAAGGAAATAGAGATGGGACGACCATCGAGTAAATCGGGTGGACAGTCGAGTTCCAGACAAGTCCCGACACGTTCGCGTCGACGATCTCGTGCCCCGGGGACCTACCATACTCGGTCCTCGGCGAGTTGTGTTGTTTGTAGAGGCCCTCATCACCCACAGCAGTGTGATCAGCGAGAGGGCAAGTGCTTCAGGTGTGGGCAACCGGGCCATACGCGGGATGAGTGCCTGCAGGAGGATAGCCGGGCCCTGACACTTGCGACGGCCTCTTCTGCTCCAAGGCAGTTCGCGGGTGTGCCACCTGCGGTAAGGTCTGGGGAGCATGCATTGATGTTGAGGAAACCTGAGGGTTCGCGTCGGGCGCCAAGTGGCCATGGGTACGCGACTCAGGTGATGGAATTTACTGCTGTCGACGGCGTCGTAGCAGGTATGTTTTGATTGCTGAAAACATATGTAGAGCATAATGTGACACTGGAGCATTACATGCAATTGTTGTGGTCTGTTACTACGATGCAAGTGTAATTGTAGCCAGGACCAAGGTTATGGGTAAGGATAGATACCCAGCTATGCTCGTGTCATGGAGGCATGTATTGCCACTGGAGCGGCTAGAGATTTTGATGAATACCGGCAAATTGCGGGTGTTGCGCCTAGTTGACGGCTTGAGGTAGCAATGATTGTAAGCGAGCTGACTCTCGATGTTAGGGCAATGTGAGTAGCCAATTGCAAGAGTCGAGTTATGACGTTTGAAAACGTGTTAATAGTTCGCAGATCCCGAACATCGTTATGGTGGATCGATGACGGTTGTGAATTGATAAGGTAATCGCCAAGACGTGGCGAGTGGGCCTTGCTGTACCTCAAATTGAGGTAGGTTGTGGTACTCGCAATGCGAGTGAGCATAAGCGTGGTAGCTTAGTGCTTGTGGATAACGCAAATGAACATAGTAGCGTGGGACGCTCGGGTGTAAGTACTCGTGGAATATTGGTTTCTGGTTAGCCGAGAGGGTTTGTTGGCAGTAGCACTTGGGCATTACTAAGTGTGAAGGAGGCCAAGAACCGCTTGAGAGCTAGTGGCTCGCACTGGGTGCTTAGGAGCCGGTAGAGACTGTTGTCGCATGGTATAGCGTGCGGGACACGTGTAGCGACGGTATCGGATATTGCTTGGGGACGATCCGTGGCCGGACCATTGTGGACTGTGGAGCCTGGGGCCTTATGGACAGGCGCAGTCAGCTGTGTGTGACAGCAGCCCGAGACCTGAGGGTAGGGCAGAGACTTATGGTCGGGGCGGTAGTCCAAGCGAGGACCCAAGAGCGTGGAATGGTAGTACACCGAGAGTGTGGATGTGACCCAACTCTAGGACTCAGTAGAGGTTTGGGGTCTTGATTACTCCTGGTTGGAGTATGTGCGCAAGTCCTGAGTGAGGACTCCGCCGGGTAACGATTGGATTTACGTTTGCGATCAAGAGATGTTACGCGACGTTGAGACAGGTTTAGGCAGTAGGCCTACGTGAGAGCTTTGGTCTGTGGACCATCTGTTGTAAACCGAGATAAGCGGTTTGACCGACGGCTCTGAGAGTATAAGAGCATTAGTCGTGTGTAAGAAAATTATGATTGTGACCTGAGGAACAGACGCTCGGTCATACCTGTCACCTGATTGGTGAAGTCACCAATTGCCAAGTCTGGCCTTGTCGGTGAAGTGAAATCGGGTTTACGAACAAAGTGTTCGAGCGGAAACATCGCGAAGGTGATGTGATGTTGACCCCGTAAGGAAAAGCAACGGGACATACTCCTTATGGAATGTCGGGAAGATAAGACCCCGTGAATTATGGAGTGTACTCCTGAGTGAGCAGGAACCAGACGACGCGATGAAAGAATGATACCCTCATCTAGTTGGTAAATAGATTTGAGGCGTGATCTTAGTTTCACGGACGAAACTTCTTTTAAGGAGGGAGGAATGTAGTACACCGAACTTCTACAAATTATGGAGTTCCGGTGGAAAAATAGCATGAGAGGCTATATGTGAGGCTTCGGCCAAGTTTGGGACTCGTGCGAAGTGTTTTCGGCGCAAATGAGGCGCGTAAACGGACTTCGAAAAGTTAAAACTGCTGAACTTGTGAAGTCTGCAGTGGAATTCCGGTATGAGGAACTCCATACCGGTACTGAAGTGATTAGTACCGGTATGCGAGGTGGTATACCGGAATGCAATGGCAGAATCCGAAAATCCAGCTCTCGGGTTCTGCGGAATTCCTCGTGGTATACCGGTACGCCGACCCGTATACCGGTACGCCAACCCGTATACCGGAATACAGTGTGCAGAATACTGAATTCGAAGGGTATATTGGTAATTTCACTGAAGGGGGCTTACATAAAGGGGAACCCTTCCCCTTTCTCCTCTGAAAATATACTCACATACACAGGGAGAGAGGGAGGGAGAAACTCCCCTCCCTCACTACTACTTCTTCTTCTTCTCCTCCAAATTGGAGATCTTGGTGGAGATCAAGCTTGGGAAGCTTGGAGGAGTGAAGATTCGAGCTCGTGCATGCATGATGGCTTGGTGAGCTCGCGGATCCGAGGTGAGTCCTTGGATTTGGTAGTTAGGATTTCTGATTTGGGGCTAAGAAATGAGATTTTGGAGACCCTTGGCTAATCTAGACTACAAATTGTAGAGATTAGCAAGAGATTTTGGGTTTTGCCATGAGTTTTGGGAAACCCTAGGTTGAAAGAGGGATTCTCTTGTGGAGGGTTTTAAAAATATTTTAACCCTTTAGAACCCTAGTTGGGGGTTAGTAGAACATGTGGGACAACTCCATTTTGAGTGATTCCAAGAGATGAGATCGTTATGAGTTCGACTCGGATTAACGAATTCTTCATGTGTGTTAGGGCTAGGAGCTTGAAGACCAAGCTTGAGGCCAAGGAAAAGAGCCCGATTGCAAGTGTCTACAAGCAATCGGAAGAGTGTAAGGTGGGTTTGTGTTTACCGAAGTGATTAGGTCACTTCCATGTCTAGGGTAAATATCCATTTAAAGATAAAATGGTATGTGTTGTGAACCCTAGAACTTGCATGTTGGCAAAGGTAAAATCATGATAGGTAGAGCAATGAGCTCCTATTGCATGATATAGAATTCAAGTATAATTTAATTATCTATACTTGTTGCATGGTTGCATGTATGATTGAAACCTAGTGTCATTGAACATAGGTTGGAACATGTGAGAATGGAACCTAATGTCATTGAACATAGGTTGGGACATGTGAGAATAGAACCTAGTGTCATTGAACATAGGTTGGAACATGTGAGAATGGAACCTAATGTCATTGAACATAGGTTGGACATGAGATTGGAACTTAGAGTCATGGAACCTAGGTGGACAATGAGAAAGTAAACCTAGTGTCATTGAACATAGGTTGGAACATGTGAGAATAGAACCTAGTGTCATTGAACATAGGTTGGAACATGTGAGAATGGAACCTAATGTCATTGAACATAGGTTGGACATGAGATTGGAACCTAGAGTCATGGAACCTAGGTGGACAATGAGAAAGTAAACCTAGTGTCATTGAACATAGGTTGGGACATGTGAGAATAGAACCTAGTGTCGTTGAACATAGGTTGGAACATGTGAGAATGGAACCTAATGTCATTGAATATAGGTTGGACATGAGATTGGAACCAAGAGTCATGGAACCTAGGTGGACAATGAGAAAGTAAACCTAGTGTCATTGAACATAGGTGAGACTTAGTGACTTGAACCTAAGGTCATGAGACTTAGGTTGGCAAGTGTAAAATATGGAAAACGGGATGTGCGACGATTTTGCTATCCCGGGTATGCGACGATTTCGCTACCATGCCATGAGTTGGCGGTGTTGAAACGGGATGTGCGACGATTTTGCTATCCCGGGTATGCGACGATTTCGCTACCATGCCATGAGTTGGTGGTGTTGAAATGGGATGTGCAACGAGGTTGCTATCCCGGGTATGCGACGAGTTCGCTACCCGTGCCATGAGTTGGCGGTGACAAATGGGATGTGCAACAAGATTGCTATCCCGGGTATGCGACGAGTTCGCTACCCATGCCATGTGATGGCGGTGTTGAGATAGGATGTGCAACAAGGTTGCTATCCCGGGTATGCGACGAGTTTGCTACCTGTGCCATGTAATGGCGGTGTTGAGATGGGGTATGCGACGATTTTGCTATCCCGAGTATGCGACGATTTCGCTACTCGAACGAGGAGGTGACGATTTCACTCCTTGGATGTTGGAACAATTATGGTGAGACGGCGATTCCGAAACCATAAGTAATTGACAAGTAGTTGAACTTAGTCAATGTGAAATATAGGATGAACCTAGGAGAGAATGAAAGTTAACATTTTATTTGGTTGCATCCTTTATGTTTATTTACAAGCATGTAAATATTTCTTGCATAATTATTTGTGATCTAACTTATGCATGTGGTGTTTCTTTGGACCTGGTGGGTCGAGCTTCTCTCTTGGGTGGCCTTACCCACTGAGAACTATGTTTATAGTTCTCATCCCACTGTTTTTCAGGTCCTCACGTGAGCGGCGCGGCGGCGCGAGGGAAGGGCGTAACTCAGTAGTTAGCGTCCTACCATTGTGACCAGATAGAAGTACCCTCTACTGCGTAGTTTAGGGGTATTCGAATGACATGAAATGTAATGCTAATTTGATTGTATTTGGAATGAAGGATCAAAGACGAAAAAAAAATGTAATATGTGGTGGTATTGAGAATGCTTGTAATAGCATAGTAGTTGATGCTTTCCTTATGCAATCTTTGTATGAATTCTGTTCCTGTTTGGAACCTCTTGAATTATACTGGTTGTAACGCCTTGGATGTACAGGGGAAACTCTGTCCGTTCGGCTGATCTGGGTCATGCGCCCGTCCGATTTGTCCTTCCACCTACTTTTGGTGCTAAGGCACGGCGGGGCGTGACATATATATATATATATATATATATATATATATATATATATAATTAGGCTACTATACTATTAATAGTACCAAGTGCTTGGTGCTATTAATTTTCGGCCCTTTGATGAAGGGATGTGCGGTTAGGATGATAGTGGTCCCCTAGGGTTGAGTGGGTGGTTGGTTGAATAGTATGATCTAACGGGTGGAAATGATCAAATAGGTAGATTTAATGGCGGAAAACTCGATAGCACCAAACGCTTGATACTATCGATAGTATAATAGCCGGACTATATATACATATATTCGAGCTTTTCGAGCCTAATTTGAGCGAGCCTAGCAATACTCATTTAATTTCGAGTCGAGCTCGAGCGAGCCGAATATCGAGCCGAATGCGAGTCAAACACGAGCCGGCTCGCTCATTTGACAGCCCTAGTTTTGATCCATGTAAAACTGCTCCGAATTTTTTTTTCAGTTGAAAAATAGATTTTCGATGTTTGGTTGCTCGTAAAAAAATTTGCTCGGAATTTTTTTTTTACGGATTCAACAGAAATGAGAGGTTTCCGTTTTCCGCTCGTAACGAGCGAAAAACAAAAACTTTGGCCGCCAAAACACGCGACGTTGGGGGGAGGCGGGGATGTGCAGCACGAGGTCCACGACGGGACCTCCACCTCGTGGACCACATGAGAGAGGTCCACGGTGGACCTCTCTCACCCCCCCCCCCCTCCCACCCCTCCTCCCCACCTTTATATATATATATATATATATATATATATATATATATATATATATATATATATATATATATATATATATATATATATATATATATATCGAGAGATAGTATTTTATTTTTAATAAAAATACACTATTATATAATATTTTATTTATAAATATATAGTAATTTATTTTATAGTATTAAATATATACTATTATATATTATATTACATACTTAATTATTGTATAATATATTTTAAATATATTTTATTTATAAATATAAATTATAATACTAATATATGTAATATGATAATTATTATATATTAATAATATATATAATATATAAGAAGAGAAAATATATATAATAGTTTTTTATTTATAAATTTTCTTCTTTTTTTTTCCTTTCAACCAAACAACCGTAATGGAAAACTACTTTTTTTTCCTACAAACCAAACACTAGAGAGCGTAAAATTTATTTTTCTCCGAAATTTTTTTCCACAGTTTTACGAGGAATCAAACACACCCTTAGTTTCAAGAAAAACTAACTTTTGTGAAAAAAATTTTACATTTTATGAAAAATTAGAATTTTGTTTTTTCTGAAAAAATTTGGAAAATAAAAATACTAGGTTTTTATTAAATTTGTAAAAAGTTTTTTTCGAAAAAACTAGTTATTTTTTGAACCAAATGTAGAAAAAACTTAGAGGGTGTTGTGCTCTGTTTTTCCTGGACCGTTGACCGGGTCCAAACCTTCTCGATATGCGTGCGAAAAGGTAACACAGCTTCCTGGAATGACCCTCAAAATGTGCGCCCTAGACTATATCAAACGATTCGGCTGACGAGGGATCAGATCAGCCGAGTTCAGATAACCACACGGAATATTTGGTCGGCTGATGAGCCGAGCGAGTATACATATAAGGTAATTTGTGTCGGCTGATGAGCCGAAAGAAAATTCTATATATATATGTGGAAATGGATTGTTTATAGAAAAATAAATCTATTCTAATCTATTTCTAAAAAAGGCAGTAAATGCTGGAAAAGAAGATTACAAATAGGCTACTCCTAGAAAGCAAAAGAAATAAAGCAGGAATTGAATGGTCTTCTTATTTTTCAAGGGAAAAAAATACCCCTTCCCTAGGCTTTTCCTGTTTATTTATAACATCCGCCTAAGGTCTTCGGCTATTTTCATGATCGGCCATTTCCTCTTTTCTTGGACCACTTCTGGCCGTCCTTAACCGCAAGCGGTTTCAACAACCGTCTTTTTGGCTTCTGGTGCGTGTTTCCAACACCTAATTTACCGCTCTCTTGTGATTTCTTTGTGTGCCGGTTTCATATGGTAACACGATTTTCTAGGCGTCAACAATTGCCCCCTCGGCAGCTTCCGAACGTTTGTTCGGTAGGTGACGTATGGACTCAAAATCAAATTTCGGGATTAACAAGATGGACTACGCCCTTTCACTCTCAGCCGTCCCTTCATCTTCTGACGGCTGTAATTCTCCCAATATTCTCGGTCTTATTTGCAGAATTAATTAGGTCATTTATAGCGCCGTCCTTTCACCATCATGAATTTAAACTTTCGAAAAGATCTCCTGACGGCTCACATCCCTTCTTTCTTCCTTTTCCGCGGCGACCCAACTTTTCTTCTTCTTTCTGCCTAGGCTTCTTCATCCACCTTTTCTTCATCTTAGTAAATCTCCTTTGTTATTCCTTTCTTCCTTACTCCAAATGGCTCCCGTTCCGCCGCTTCCTTCATCTCCATCTATCGATTATAATCTTCTTCGACCATTCGTCAAAACTGACCCCTCTCGACTTGTTCTTGACCCTTCATTTTTGGAGGACCCAACTCCTGAGGATTTCCCTTTCTCGATTGAGGGCCTCCCATTCTTGGCTAGGACCATCGACTTGTCTTCCTGGACTACTTCTACATCCGTTGGAAGAAGTCTCCGAACTTGGCCAAGCATTTCTGATGCTTACATTGCCTGGTTAGATCGAGTTCAATCATCTTATTCTGATTCATGGCGTGAAGTTGGGATATACGAAGCTATCCAGCTTTCCAGAACTCCACCCATCGCCGACCATTTGCTTTTGGCATCGGCTCTGTGTTTTTGGTCTACTACCTCCAACACTTTTTTCTTCAGAGGAGGACCTTTTACTCCTACCCTTCTCGACGTGGCGGCGATAGTCGGCCATCGTCCTCATGGCATTACTCTTTCGATGGCTTATTGTCCCAACGGCGTCGACGACTTTGAGGCCTATCTTGATCCTAAAGCGGACCTGGCGTATACTAAATTTATCCGTCGTTTCGCAGGTCAAGCTCCTGATCCTGTCACCCGCAAGGAACACACAGCTTTTCTTCTGTATTGGCTTTGCCAGAACCTCTTTTGCACCCGATCTCAGAAAATCAACTGTGATTTTCTCCCAATTGCCGTTGCTTTAGCCAACGGCGAAAAATTAGCACTCGGTATTTATTTTCTTGCTTTTGTATACCGAGAGATCTTTGAATCGATTAAACCCCTCCCGTCCGATGAAGGAGTTGTCATTAGCTCAGGATGCGGAGTTTTATGATTTTTACAAATGTGTCTTCAAATCTATTTTCCTTATTTCTGTCGAACTCCTTTGGATTTGCATTCGGCTCCTTCTTTCGACACATATGGTTTAGCACTCGGCTGTCCAGAGCCCTCTACTTCAGGCCATCCGATTGATCTCTCTGCATATTTTTCAGTCTTTTATGAAAAAGGAGAAAAATATCTCTATCCACTGGTCCGTATTTGGAGAACGTATTACTGGACCATCCTGGCTCCTTACTCGGTTCGAGTCTATCCAAGATCAACTGGCTTCTTCTCGTGCTAGCGAATACTCCGAAGTCTGGTATTCTTTTCTGGCTTTCAGAGATTTACATATCGACTTGAAGATCAGATCCAAACTAACGCCTAGCACCGAGGTGTATTCTCCTCACTTTGTTGCTCGGCAATTTGGCTTCGTTCAAGCCCTCCCTGTTCCAGCAAAAAATTTTACCAACAATACTGCTCGCGGACGTCCTCCGACGAAGAGTGCCGCTGAAGTTGACAGAATCTCGGCCCTGGGTAACCGGCTTCGGCCGAATCATTCGGGAGTTACGGATTTTCGCTACGGAAGAGCCTGGACAGATTTTTGTGAGAAAATTTTCTTTCCCATGATGCAGCCCATTCTTCGGCGACTTATTCATATTGAAGGTGCGTTGTCTTATATTTGCTATCGATCCTCGTTCCTTCTTATGTTTAATTGGCTTATTTTTCAATTGTAATTCTTTTATGTAGGCAAAGCATCTTCACCTGATCAAAGACGGGAACCTTCAGGAAGCAATTCGGACGAAGGACCTGAGGCCTCGCCTTGTCCTTCTACGGTGCGCTTCGACTTGCCATCATACATTTCTTCCTATTGAAATAATTATTTTCAGCTAATTATTAATCTTTCATATCAGCCGATTCCAACTCCTACTTCATCGGCCCAACATTCTGAAAAAAGGCCGATTAGTCCTGACCAACCGACCGATCCGCCGCAGCGTAAGCGTTATAAAACTGTAGGAATTAGGACTCGCACTCCTATGCCTACTGAAGATACATTCTCGACCGGACTCCCGCCGGTTGATGATGCAGACGAAGGTGTGGAGTCCACTTCTAAATCATCAGACGATCCAACTCGGACCGAGGTAATTCCTCAACCTATACTGATAGATTCTTTGTCTTCTCATTCTTCAGTTGGGTCACCCCCATTATCTCCTTCAGTTGAGCAGCCGCCCTCCAAATGCAAATTGTTCATCCGTCTTACTTCCTCACTGGGGAAAGGGAGTTCTGATGCTGAAAGGCAGGATAGACGAGAGGCTCGTCTTGATAAAAAATGAGAAGAAGAGAGAAAATAAGCAGGTAAAGAGGAGGAAGGGAAGAAAAAAGATAGAAAGAAAATTAAAGAAGGAGAAAGTAAAAGGAGAGAGGAAGAAACAAAACAGAAAAGAGAAGGAAAGAGAAGACAAAGTGAAGGAGTAAGAGAAAAAGAAAAAGAAGAAGAAGATAAGAAAAAGAGAGAAGAAGAAGAACCAGAAGAAGGACAAATAGAAAAATTTTCTCCATCTCGATCGCCAGCCGAAGCTACGACTTCGACTCCTCCCCAGACGCAAGATGCGTTAGCTCTCTCCCTACAAGAGCTAATAACTTTGAGCCCTAAATCTCGTGAAGAAGAAGACTCCTCTAACCCTTCGGTTGATACCCGAGAAAGGTTTGCCGAATGTTTAAAGTTATATAGTAGTGGTCTTCCTTTTTTAGCACAGAATACAGAACAATTGGATCGGCTCGGAGCGCTCCTTTTGGATTTGCTCGATCAAACCGATCTACCTTCCTCGGAACGATGTTTTGCTGAAACTTTATCCACTTATCTTTCGGCTCTCCTGGTTCGGCAACAGACACTCTTTTCCGAACAAAGTGTTCTAGATACTCACTTTTCTCAAGTCGGTCTTCTAAAAATAAAGGCTGCTGACGTGGCTGCCCCCTTGACCGACTTTAGTAAACAAGATCAAGCCTTACAAGATCAAGAATTGGCTCTTCAACAACGTATTGCTTCTCTAAAAGAAGAACTTGCTGAAGCCGAGAAAGCATTGGCTCGGGCGCATGACGACCGAACTTCTCTTCACTCGCAATACCAGTCTAAACAGAGTATCCATCCGCGAGCATCTCTCTCAACTCTATAAACTCTATCCCTTGATGAAGCGAAGAAGACATGCCGCTGATCTTGCTCAGTCTAACTTGGTGGCCGAGTGGGAACAATTTAAGACTTTTCTTTCGTAATCTAGTCTTCTGGTATCTGGCTGTAATATATACAGCACGCTTCTGGACTCTAAACTTTCATAGCATTCACGGGTGTCCTCCTTATAGAGTTGTTCATTTAAACAAACAATAGCGAGTGCCCTCTACGTAAATGGAAACCAACTTGACATTAGGATTATTAGGAACTTGTCTAAGGGATTTCTCCACACTCCTGTACTTTTCCAGTGGCGCGATCATTGGCTTCTTACGAAACGATGGTAACAATCTTTTTTTCTTATTATGACTTGATCCCTTTTCGGCTCCTTATATATGCGGCGATTGGGCTAAGGTGTTTGCTCTTTTATTCTCTTCTTTGCTACCTATACGAAATCTAATCCAAAACGACTTCGGGGTTCGATTGTATGATTCATAATTTTGAGCTTTCGATTTCACTCGGTATTCTCATTCACTGTTTTATCACTACTGCGAATCGCCGATGGCTTTCACGGATCGAGCCTAACTTTGTAAGGTATAGCGCCAATTATCAATTGCGCTCGATTCGGTCTGTTGTTTAAGAACATCGAACTCCACCTCGCCAGCGAATTGCTGAGGTTACTTCTGGTGATAGATAACTGCCGGTCTGGATACGGTGTTATTGTTCCAGCATAATGACATAATCCTGTTGAAGGATATATTACAATTTGTGGTTCTTTTCGAAATCAGAAAAGGTAAGTGATCGGCAGGAATCTGCAATTGATTGTCTTTACGCTTTTGACGATTACATAGTCAGAGAGAATTCGACAATGTAAATCATCACCCAATATTTCCTCTCAGAAGGGTTTTGCTAGATGTTACTTTATAAATGGTTTTTTACAATAGACACTTCACGGTTTACATATAAATATCTTAATATGGAGCCGATAATATCAACGCTCGCAAAATTTTCTATTGCCGAATAAAGTCTGTTCGACCGTTTAACAACGTGGCTAAGATAACTAACGCTTTTCTACTTTGTCCGAATTTTCATGAGTAACAAACATCTCTAATTTCGTCTAGCAGCCGAGATATTACAAATTATTGGATGGGACTCGGTGAGGTGGCACGAGCACTGGTGGGATAGCAAAATTATTTCTAGATGCTTTTCAAGCTTTAGTAGCTCTCTGGACCTAATTCCCTCTTCATATTTTTGAGCGAAGGCATGCGGATGTGAACATACTACTTCGCGGCTAGTTTTATATGAAGGTCGAACGCTATATCCTACCTAAACAAGTTTGGTAATTCTTTCTTATTATATGGTGGCGGCATTCCATGATAGTTTTGCTTATTTTATGTTCCCTGATTCATTTGGGTACAAGATCTAAGGAAGATTCCTGCGAACATCCGACAGTATTTCATGGAATTATTAAAAGATATATCATCTCATGGATGCTGCAAGTTCAAGAGGCCACATGGATGGTGATTTAGCTATAACAAACAAATATCGATCAACTATTAAACTTCTCGAATTTAACCTATCAAATCCTGAAAGGCATGAAGTTCATAGTATGCAACGTGGCCGGCGGTTTTTTTAAGCCGAATGGCATCACGTATCATTCAAAGTTTCACTGGACCCAGGCCTTCAAGGATTGTTTTGATTACTCGATTCGGGATAAAAAATTGATTAAAGCCCGGAGGCCATATTGAAAGATAAACTTTCATGTGGTGCCGCATTACTACATATCGGTATGGGCATTGTATATTTATTTTGGCGTCGCTAATTTAACATTCAACAGTCAAAGCAAACTAAGTAAGCCAATCTTTTCTCTTCAAGGTACGAGATTAGACACTAATCAAAGTATAAGTGCGCTTACAAACTGGCCAAAAAAGATTTACCTTGTCATATTATTTGCAGTAGTATAATACTCGTGTCAACCCCTCGAGCGGCTGGTTTACTAAGGCTTAATAAACATTTTTTAATAGGCAATCTATGCTCTACACTATCTCTCGGGACAGCTTGCCATTCGTTCATATATCACGGGCACTCAATCATTGTATTCAAAACACAATTTAGTTAGCTCCTTGATGTCGAGCGAAAATCTTGCCTGATAAACATGTCGGCCGTCATTCCAATTTCGTTCTACATTCACATGTAGTGGAACTGGGTAACTATCTCCTTCTCGCGTCTTGATAGGAGACACACACCATGGGAATTCTATTTCGGTTACAAATCATTAGATAGATTCAGCCATATTTATTAGTGTATGACTCTTGTGAAGCATCATTGTTTAGGTTTTCTACATTGGGATTATCTAGCAGAGTCAAATTCTCTACTATTTCATCCGTGCAGGCGGAGTGTGGATTTCGGATCGGCCGATATGGGATTTGATAGAGTAGGCTCGTAGTGGCTCGATAAGTGGAGCTATATTCACGAAGCTCACTCGCCTAACTTCTGACTTCATTTTAGCCCAATTGGTGTCTCTTCGGCCGCACCATTAGTTGCTTCTTGTAACCGTAAGTCGTTTTTTTGTCACTGGACAAATAAATTGGACTGGATCAGTATGGCCAATCCCATGGCCGGATATCCTCGACCAATAAGTTACATTTGGGGGACTGGCCCTGATTTCTATTTATGCGGAACTCTCATCATGAAAACAATTTGTGTGCAAAGTAGACGGCACCCATTCACTTGGTGCCTCAATAGTACCGAGTAGCACATTGTCGTGGCTCAAGCATTCATAAAAGGAAAGCCGTTGTAGTGGTTTTAGTCCCTAGGTGAGCTCCGTGGTGAGTAACTCTGGATGTATGACCGTTCTTTGAAATGGTCACGTGAGTCGTAGCCATCCGATCGTCTTCACTTTTATCCTTTATTGCTGACGCGTAGGCTTCTATAGACATTGCGCTAATCAACAAGATCGGCTACTCGCGCCCACGATCAAGCCTTGAGAACAAGGCCTGACAACTCTTATTTGCACGGCGACGATTTTTCAAAAATAGCATCGGCTTTTTACTTTTCGAGAGGCGTTGATCCACTGTTAACTTCATCACCGTCATGGACTAATTCTTTTATCTTAGTTAGAGTCTGCCCTGAAGAGTATGGCCAGAGCATAAGCCTTATCACTTCCGGACTTTTCTTCGGCGACTTCTCTAGAAACTTTTTGCTTTTTTTCTCGATTCATTTCGTGTCTCGGCGCTGATTCACTTTTGGTAGAGATTCTCTTGTAGAAGGCATCTTCCGCCTAATGATTGATTCCAATGAGGCATTTTGTCTCCGGCGTTTTACTATAGTCTCCTCTTGATCGGTACTAGGTGCCGAGTTGATTTAGACTTTTAAACCAAGACGTGATGTAAGTACCTTCGTCTTGTCGTTCGATTGGGCGCAGAACTTCCCAGCTTCGTTAATTATTCTCACGCGGGTGAACTGAAGGCTGTTGAACGAGCCGATGACACAGTTCAGCTACTCTTTTTGTGGTCCAATTATGTTTGGTTAGTGATCCTTTGTTGTCGACGTGTGGAGGAAAAGGATTTTTATCAATTTCCATTTTTTTAATCTCTTGATCCGCAAAAACTACCCCGACCTTCATTTATCTCTCTTTTTGAATCTGCCTTTGATAAAAGCTGTGCACTCATTTGTTTTACAATGGCTCCACGAATGGTGATCCATAATTTGCAATATTTTCTATCTTTTTAATTCCTTATCTCAACAGAAGGTATTGTTTGCCCAGTTCCCTGAAGCTTAATTTTCTAATTCATACCTAAAGATACTTTTAATAACCGATCAAAAATTAGTTCAGTCTTAGCTTATGTCAAACGAATATGTATATGATGATTGTAACGGGACTTTTGCTTCATTTTCCGGCTTAGCCGTTTTCAACAAAGCAACATTTATACGCGGATGCTTGAATGGTTTTTTACCATCTCTGCTCTTGCATAAATTTTACGGCTTCATCAGCCCGATGATGACCCTCCACACGACCGCGCGCTAGGCGTATCCGGCCTCATCTTGAGCCGAAGAGACGTTTCTTCCAAAAAAAGAAATGTTTTTCTGCTCTTTTCCTTTCCATTGCTATTATTCACGGCTCGCATATCTCGGCTGGGGATTAAACTCGTCATTATAACCTTTCCTGAATTGCGGCATATTGAGCAACTCGGACCCCCAGAAACTCAATAACAGATTATGGAAAATAATATGTCTTCAAAATGAGCTTTTGATTTTAAAAAAATGTAAAGACCATTTGAATGCCCCATTTTTGCAAATTCTGATTCTGGCATCGTCCTTACAAAACATCTGTCTCGGCTTCTGCCGTCTCTAAATCGATTCAGATATTACATCGAGACTCGACCGATTCATTCGGTCTTTGTCTATAGAAAAGCATGGATCATCAAACCGACAATTCCGAGTTCTGATCTATAAAACCTGTTCATTGGTGAATTTTCCTATTCCAACTCATGCACTATCCCTGATTGAGTTGGCAGGGAAGCTCGTATATACCTTGGAAAAAGCAGTTTGGGTCATACTGACGTAATTTAAATTAAACGTTGTGTTAAAAATGACCATTAGCTGCGGCCTATCTACTTTGGTGCCGTGTCTTAATGTTGTTGCTGGACTCGAGCCGCCGCCGCCTCCCGCCGCCTTGGAGGGTGCGCGCCGCCACCCTCTGGACCTCCGGCGCCGTCGCCTTCCTCCCCGGCCGCCCCCGTGCCGCCGGAGCGCTGTCGCAGCCGCCGCGGGCTCAGCTTGGGCTGTTAGGGCAGCCGCGGCCGAGCGCCTGCGCCGCCGCCACCGCCGGTTTTCTTAGTCGCGGTCACCGGCCATCCGAAGTCCGGCGGGCCCCTCTTGCCGGTGCTCGCCGTCCCGACCGCCGGCGCCGTCGTTTGTTGCCGGCGCCGCCGTGCCCTAGCCAGCCCGAGAGGTCCTCTCCTCCCCGCGCCGCCGCCGTTGCTTCCTGCTGCCGGCTGAGGTGAGCATTCCCTTCCTCACCTCCCCCGCATCCAACCCTGGCCGCCGCGCGCCATGCATGTCGGCCGGCAGCTGGCCGGAGCTAGTTGCTCCGGCTAGGGTGTGTTTTTAGCTTGGTTGGGCCGCATGCTTGGGATCTTGCTTTCTATTGCCTCCCGAAGCTCGGGAAGGTGAGCATGATGATCGCGGCGACGCGCTGATCACCATGCTCACCTTAGTTTTCTGTTTTGGTAAGCCGTTTCGCTGTTCGGCCTTTGTCGAGCAATGTTATCGCATGTTCTCGCTATTTTTATGGGTGTTCTGTGCTTGCGACTGGTCCTGTCACAGTGGGGCTGTGAGCACGGCCTCCGTTATGTCGTTACCTATCCGCTGGTGCTTGCGGAAGGTCGTGCGGACGAACGGAGTGCTCGATCGGCCTTAATTAATGCTTGTTTATATGTAAATATTGCTTGTTTTGGGACTTTGGTGATTGTGGCAGCATTGCGATGCTGCGGGCAGCAAGGTTATGATCCTTGAGGCCCTGTGGACTGGTTGTCCAACCCCTTCACCCTTCGCGGAGATTCGGATTTATTTCCGATGCGTTTTCTGATGAAATAGTCGGTGAAACGCGTGTTTTAGTCGTGCGACTCACTTGCTGGTTTCACGAGTGACTTGGCTTCGACGTTTAGCCTCGTTGGCTGTTCCTCATCGCTGTCCCGAAGTTTCAAGGACGACGGATGAGTGACGAAGGGTTCCGATGCCAAATCGGCACTTTTCGGGAACCCGGGAAGCCGTTTCGGGTGCGTTTGTGTTCGTGGCACCCCGAGCTTGTGCTCGCTGTCCCGCCACCTTGTTTTGTGTGTTTGGGGACAACGGAGGACTTGGTTTGGCTGTTGGTACCCCTGTGGGGCTTAGTGTGGTTTCGGGATCGTCCCGGTGTGTTTTCCGGACGATCCGTCAGTTTCGGGATGTGAGCGCTATGTGTTTAGTGTCGACTTGGTGGACCTTGACCCCGTGAGTCTTTCGTAGGTCCTGTCGTGGTTCCCGAGAGCTGTCGGTGTTAGGCTCTATCGTTTCGACAGGTGGGTACTTCGATCCGGAGTCGGTTCAGTGGACTACGGTGATACCTTTCTATCCCTTCTCTTGCATTTCAGTTATTAGTTCACTTGACTCCCGTTGACTCTACTTATGTGTGCTTGGATAGTAGAGTAGTTATGGTTTGCATGATTATTGAGACGACCTCGTTGGTCGGTGGTGATCGCCTGTTGTTCCGAGCGATCCTCGTATATTGGCTTATCAGTTGCTTCACGGCTCGTTGCCGTTCTGTGGATTGAGCATTCGCATCGATCGTCACAACTCTTCTAGCACCTCACGTTTGCCAACGGTCTGATCCACCGTTTGGGCTTCTTTTCAGGAAAAGGGTCGTGTTGACGACCCGTGAGCCTCGACGCAGTGCGTTTTGCAGGTTTCGTGCCGAGAGTTGAGCAGGTTGTGACAGTATCAGGAATACGTCCCGGTGGCTTTGGATTGGGTATACTTTGTGGTTATCTCCATTGATGCATATACTATTTGCTTACAGTAGCATAGTTGTTCAGTTGTATGTCAGCCTCATACTTATTTATGCTACTGTTTACCTTATCTATCTATTTGTTGACCCTCGTGCCGGTGTGTACACCTCGCCTTCGTCGGCTTGCGGTACCCACTGGGAGGGGAGACATGTTTACATGTTCTCACCCCCCGCCATCGTTGTCACGCCCCGGGCTAGTTTTAGATGCGGAAATACATGCCAATTTTTTTTTTTTGAAAGCCTAGCCCGCGCCACGTACAGACCCGCCACAAATACAGGGTCCACTGTACACACGGACAAAGCCTCCCCTGTATTTGTACGGCGTACACAACATACAACAGGATCACAACCACCATTCATTCATAACAACAACACAACAGCACAATCATGGTTCATACAACTAACCGTCCTTAAACCTGTATGAATCTAAGCAAGTCCTTAGGCGAAGGATGATGCGATGCACAAACAACAAACATTCTAGAAAACTGCTTCTTACCCAGAAGCTTTATTTTAAAACCCTAATCTCAAACATTGAAGAATCATTTGAAAATTGTTTTCCACAAGTCGATCGGTCGAAAATCCCTTTGAAAACTGTTTTCCACACGGAAACCTTTATTCGAAAACGCTACCACGAGGGGTAGAAAACCAAGACATGCGATAAAAGCCACGATGATAGAATAAAGGTACCGACATCCAAAAGTCTAAGCATGAAAACCTCACATGAATGCTAAACGAAATCCACGAGATCTAAGAATGCAAGACAATCATCAAACATATAACTGTACCAAAACATATCATGCTAGATAAAACAACCACAGTGTAACTGAACCATATCCATAACTAACTAATAGAGGATAAGGGTAATAACCAAATCTGGAGAAGATAGCCTCACAGGTCGGGACCTCTAGTACCACTAACAAGGCGTGCCTCGCAGCGTCCCGAAACTCACCACCCTGCTCACCTTAAAACAACAACGAGGGCGGGGGGTGAGAACATGTAAACATGTCTCCCCTCCCAGTGGGTACCGCAAGCTGACGAAGGCGAGGTGTACACACCGGCACGAGGGTCAACAAAAGATAGATAAGGTATACAGTAGCACAAGTAAGTATGAGGCTGACATACAACTGAAACAACTATGCTACTGTAAACAACTAGTATATGCATCAAAGGAGATAACCACAAAGTAAACCCAATCCATAACCACAGGGACGTATCCCTGGCACTGTCACAACCTGCTCAACCAACTGGCACAAAACCTACCAGAAGCCCTGCGTCGAGGCTCACGGGTCGGAAACACACGACCCTTTTCCGGAAAAGAAGCCCAAACGGTGGATCTGACCGTTGGCATACATGAGGTGCTAGGGAGCTGTGACGATCGATGCGTATGCTCAATGCACAGAACGGCAACGAGCCGTGAAGCAACTGGTAAACCACAACGAGGATCGCTCGGAACAACAGGTGATCACCACCGACCAACTGGGTCGTCTCAAGAATCATGCAAACCACAACTACTCTACTATCCAAGCACACATATAAGTAGAGTCAACGGGAGTCAAGTGAACTAATAACTGAAATGCAAGAGAAGGGATAGAAAGGTATCACCGTAGTCCACTAAACCGACTCCGGATCGAAGTACCCACCTGTAGGTAAGATCAAGCCTAACACCGACGGCTCTCGGGAACCGCGACAGGTCCTACGAAAGACTCACAGGGTCAAGGTCCACCAAGTCGACGCTAAACACATAGCTCTCACAACCCGAAACCGACGAATCGCCCGGAAAACCCACCGGGACGATCCCGAACCACACTAAGCCCCAGAGGGGTACCAAACAGCCAAACAAGTCCCTCGCTGTCCCCGAACACACAAAACCAAGTGACGGGACAGCGAGCACAAGCTCGGGGTGCGACGACTACAAACGCACCCGAAAAGGCTTCCCGGCGAAAAATGCCGAATTGGCACCGGAACCCCTCGTCACTCATCCGCTGTCCTCGGAACTTAGGGACAGCGATGAGGAACAGCCAACAAGGCTAAACAACAAAGCCAAGTCACTCATGAAGACAGCGAGTGAGTCGCACGAATAAAAACACGCGTTTCGCCGATTAATTTATCGAAAAATGTGTCGAAAATAAATTCGGATCTCCGCGAAGGGCGAAGGGGTTGGACAACCAGTCCACAGGGTCTCAAGGGTCATGCCCTTGCTGCCCACAGTGTCGCAACACTGCCACAATCAACATAAATCCAAAACAAGCAACAAATACATGCATAAGAGCAATAAACTAGGCCGCTAGAGCAATCCGTACGTCCGCACGACCTTCCGCAAGCACCAGCGGATAGGCAACGACGTAACGGAGGCCGTGCTCATAGCCCCACTGCGACAGGACCAGTCGCAAGCCGGGAAATCCCAAAAAAACAATGCTAACAAAAGGGGAAAAAGCTCGACAAAGGCCGAACAGCGAAACGGCTCACCCAAACAGAGAACTAAGGTGAGCATGATGATCAGCGCATCGCTGCGATCATCGTGCTCACCTTCCCGAGCTTCGGGAGGCAATAGGGAGCTCAAACACTAAAGCGCGGCCAAACTAAGCCAAAAACACACCCTGGCCGGAGCAACCAGCTCCGGCCGGCGGCCGGCCGATATGCACGGTGCGCGGCGGCCAGGGTCGGCTGCGGGGGAGGCAAGGAAGAGGGGGCTCACCTCAGCCGACGGCGGGAAGCGGCGGCGGCGGCGGCGGCGCGGGGAAGAGACCCACTCTCGGGTTGGGCTAGGGCACGGCGGCGCGGCAACGGACGGCGGCGGCGGCCGGCGACGACGCGAGCACCGGCAAGAGGGGCCCGCCGGACGTCGGTCTTCTGATGACCGCGACAAAAACAACCGGCGGCGGCGGCGGCAGAGCAAGCTCAGCCGCGACTGCCCAAGATGCCCTAGCCGAGCCCGCGCCAGCTGCGGCGGCGCTCCGGCGGCACGGCGACAGCCAGGAAGGGACGGACCGGCGGCGGCGCGCACGCACCCTCCGTGGCGGCGGGAGGCGGCGGCGGCTCGGCCTCCAGCTGCCCCTGCCCGCAAGCAGCAAGCAAGGGCCGCAGGCGGCGCGGTGGAGCCCCGGCGGCACGGGGGCGGCCGGGGAAGGAGGCGACGGCCGCGGCGGTCCTCCTGATGCCGGCGGGAGGTCGCTGCGGCGGCGGGAGGCGGCGGCGGCTCAGAACACCCACACTGCCCGCACACCTCCCAGCAGCAGCCAGCTGCGGCGCGGCAGCGCTCCGGCGGCACGGCGACGGCTGGGGAAGAATGGGGCGGCGCCGGAGGACCTGAGGGTGGCGGCGCTCACCCACCAAGGCTGCGGGAGGCGGCGGCAGCTTGGGCTCACAAGGCTCGGCCCGCACTGCCCTAGCAGGAGCTGCAGCAGTTCCGACGGCCCACGGCGGCGGCTCCCGGCGGCGGCGCACGACTCCGGCAGTCGTGCCACCTCAGGGGAAGCCCATGCATGGGTTCCCCCTGGGTGCACACCGCAGGGGAGGAGAAGAAGAAGGAGAAGAAGGAGAAGAAGAAGAAAAGAAAAGGGAAGTTGGCCGGGGTGGCGCCGGCCAGTGTTTGGCCGGCGGCGGCCGGCCGAGCTAGGGGAGGTGGCTTCGAAGCTGGGGAGGCTGGGGCTCACCTCAGGGGGGGGGGGGGGGCTGAGGGGGAGGGAGGAAGAGGGGGGAAGCTCTCTCTCTCTCACACACACACACAAACACACATAAACACATGCACAATTGCAATTTAGCCCCTCAAAAACATAAAATCAGCCCTCAGTCCCTCACAGCAGGAATAAAATGCCCAGACACCCTTCCACAAGCAAACTCACGCGAAACGGTGCGAGAAACAGGGTCCAGATCGCGAAACCAAAAATATACAATTCGACCTCTCGGCAAAGAAGATGGAAGATCTCTCAATCCGTCAGTCGCATGTCAACACGGATTGCGCCATCGCGTTCAGCACTGCCGAGACATCAAATCTACCATTTTGGATCGTCAGAATCGGACTCCGGATCGCGCCGTTAAGCCGTTCTCTCTCCGCGACAAAACTCAAAAACACTAAAACACAAATAAAAACCACTTATATACATATATATATATATATATATAAATACCCGTATATATATACGTATACAGATCAAAAACACAGTATCAGGGGAGAGGAACACAGATTCCAAATTTCTAAAATTCGAAATCTCACATCACTCCCACCTAACAAGAAGTTTCGTCCCCGAAACTTATTCACACACCATCCGCAAACAACAGCGGATACCTCACACGCAAAGTAGACTCCAGCTCCCAAGTAGTCTCACGCTCCTCACGACTCGTCCACTGCACTCACACAAACAGAAAGCTCTGATTCCTCACTGCTTCGCCTTGCGAGCCAAAAACCTCAAAGGCACCTTACCGTAGCTGAGATACTCCCTCGGCCGAACCGTTGTCGGGCCGATCACACGACGCTCACCCACGTCAACCCAACAGATCAGTGATCGACTACGACTTCCATACAACGCCTCGCACGGTGCTAATCCAACGCTCGCTTGGAAGCTGTTGAAGAAGGCGAACTCCACCAAGGAAAGGTACTTGAACCAACCCTCACCAAAATCCAAAACGCATGCCCGGAGCATATCCTCAAGAGTCGGAATAACACGCTCCGACTGCCCATCACTCTGAGGGTGGTAAACTGAGCTGAAGTCGAGCCTCGTCCCCAGTGCCTGCTGCGAGCTCCTCCAGAACTGGGAAACGAAGCGAGAACCCCAATCCAAAACGATCGACACTGGCACTCCAAGCAGCCTGACGATCTCATCCAAGTAGAGCTGCGCCAGTCGATCCCGAGACTAAGTCGAGTGTACCGGTAGGAAGTGAGCTGCTTTCGTCAATCAGTCCACAACTCCAGTCGACGAAACTCCACCACCAAACGCTCCGTACAGGTATGTCTCCAAAGCTTGAGAGCGAACACCACTGCTGCTAACTCGTGATCGAGCGCCAGATAGATCTTCTCATAGTCCATCAACTGGCGCGAAGCATACGCGATGACCTTCTTTTGCAGCAAGAGCACGCACCCCAATCCTATCCAAGATGCATTGCAGTAAACCACAAAAATCCACACCAGGCTGCGACAATGCTAAGATAGGGGTACGAGCCAAACTGTCCATCAGCTCCTAGAAGCTCATCTGACAAGCGGGAGTCTACAGAAACTTCATGCCCTTCCTCGTCAGTTTGCTCAAAGGGGCGGCGATCTTGAGAAACCCTCAACAAATCGCCGGTAACAACTTGCCAAGCCGAGGAAGCTCCTAATCTCTGCCACAGAAGTCGGAACAGGCCAATCCACTACGGAGTCCACCTTCCTTGGTTCCACCACAAAACCAGCCTCGTCACGATGTGAACCAAGAAAGAACTTCCTCGAAAAGATCAGTATGTCGTCAAAGAAAACCACGACCAATTGATCCAAGAACTGCCGAAAACCCAGTTCAACAAATCCAAAAGCTGTCGGGGCGTTCGTCAAACCAAACGGCATAACCGTGACCTCGTAACACCCGTAACGAGTCCGGATGGCCGTCGACGCAACGTCCTCGGCCTTGATCCTCAGCTAAAGATAACCTGGCTGCAGAACACACTTCGAGAGAACCGAGGCTCCCTGGAGCCGGTCGAAGAGATCGTAGATTTGCGGTAGAGGGTACTAAAACAACACCGTCAACTCGAAAAACTCGAACTCACAAACAAACCAACGAAAAACCTGCGAGTCCATCACTCTGGTGCACGGGGTTGCCAATCGCAACAAGCGATAAAATCACCAGTGATGCTAAACAACTGTCTCCAAGTGCTCGGACACGCGCTCCAAAACCAAGACTACACGGAAGTCGCGACGAAAACCTTGTACGCAAACACAAGCACAGAGACCTCGGAGCCAACAACCAGGCTCCTGTCATCCCGAAACTGAGCTAAAAGGGCAACCTGACTCAACCGGAGTCAAACCAACCGCAGTGATGGCAAATCAACTGCGCAAAAACTACGCCAGGATTAGCTCAAGGCTCGCTACTAGATCAGGGATGACCACCACAAAGCTTTCCCACAAGACGACGAAGAGCGATTGTCTTGCAAGAGAAAACACCGACCCAATCCAGAAAGTCCAAAAGGGACAGGATATTTCGTCCTAACTTTTAACACTACGTTGTCTGCAGCCAACGTACTTATCAAAAGAATAGTGAAATATCCCGAGGTCAAAGGCCAACAACCAGTTGGCAACACCACAAAGGCACCAGGTCAACCAACTCAAAAGCTGGACCAAAAACACGCAAGAATCGCCGAATTACCGGGAAACAGCAAACCGACCCACAAAACAAAGTCTACCCTGAGCCAACTCCCTAGGAGTCTTCGGCTTCCAACAACAAACCGACGGCTTCAGGCGACAAGGGTCGACAACCACACGAACCAAAACGGAGGAAGAACCAATCCAGCGTCGACTAACCAGCGTCGGACGCGGTGAGACCTCCAACAAGAACCAGGAAGATCTCGCGACAGCACCAAGGCCTACAAACACCACCAGAAATCTCAAAACACACCAATTTAGGCGTTAGGATAGCCGCAAACCATGAAGGTACAAACAAAAACTCGACACCAACAGTGTCCACTCAGTCTAGTACACGTCAGTTTGACGCAAGAACTAGCTAAAGGTCAAAAGACCAACTCTGACGTTTCCACCAACAAAACGTCAGAGG
This sequence comes from Puya raimondii, assembly GCA_016920855.1. Taxonomy (NCBI): domain Eukaryota; kingdom Viridiplantae; phylum Streptophyta; class Magnoliopsida; order Poales; family Bromeliaceae; genus Puya; species Puya raimondii. The sequence goes on from JABWPP010000050.1 coordinate 141,632,766, forward strand.
GGTAGGCTTCACCACCCTACCCAACTAAACAGAGGGGGGGTAACACCCAAACTGCGGTCGAAACCGCTCAAAGCACCGTCTCCGTAGAGACGCTCGCAAAGGCCCTCGTGCTCAACACAGAAAGTGGGGCCAGGGCAAGAACAGCCCAAACGACAACACAGATCCACCAAGTGACGTCACCTAGCCCACAAGGGCCACCACCTGCCAACGAGTGGTACACAAAGGGAAAACACCCTGCCACTTGGTATTCGTCTGGTACTCCACCACCACTACAAGAAGGAGCACGAGTCTGCGAACCAGGGCAGATCAAAACTCAGGAAATCCGCCAAACACGCTCGGATGTGGCCACCACCCCCAAACACGGGGTCGGCGTCCACACGCGAAACAGCCGACATAGTCGCTGTCGTCGTCGCGGTCGTCGCCACAACGGCGGGGGTGCCACAGGAGGGTCTGCAGTCATCAGGGCACTCGGCGAAGGAGGAGGAGGGGCTGGAGCGGCAGTCGCCGTAGCCTGCTGCTGCAAAAACTACTGGAACAAGCCGGAACATGCCAGAGAGGGTCGCCAGCTGACCCCTCGCCTCGGCCTCAAGCACACAGGGTACGGTCCACAACAGGCTGTCCGCCTCCTGCCAGCTCCTCACTCGAACCAGCCACAAAAGCCCGAATCAGAACACCAGCAGACAGCTCCGCAGGCGCACGCCTACCTCCACGACCCGGACGAGGAGGTCTACCACGACCACAAGCCCTCAGCAAAAGACAGAATCCAGCGCAAGAGAAAGGGGTCGGCAACTCCCATAAAACACAAGCCGAAAACAACCCCTCGAACTCGCGCACCTATACATCCTAGGTCTCCTTATGGGTCAGCCTAACCAGTGGTTCAGTTACAAGTTTATAAATGAATGAGTGTTTGTACCCTTTACGCTCTGATACCATCTTAATCTGTCACGCCCCGGGCTAGTTTTAGATGCAAAAATACGTGCAAATTTTTTTTTTTTGAAAGCCTAGCCCGCGCCACGTACAGACCCGCCACAAATACAGGGTCCACTGTACACACGGACAAAGCCTCCCCTGTATTTGCACGGCGTACACAACATACAACAGGATCACAACCACCATTCATTCATCACAACAACACAACAGCACAATCATGGTTCATACAGCTAACCGTCCTTAAACCTGTATGAATCTAAGCAAGTCCTTAGGCGAAGGATGATGCGGCACAAACAACAAACATTCTAGAAAACTGCTTCTTACCCAGAAGCTTTATTTTGAAACCCTAATCTCAAACATTGAAGAATCATTTAAAAACTGTTCTCCACACGAGAACTCTCTTTCGAAATCTCAAAAGTCGATCGGTCGAAAATCCCTTTGAAAACTGTTTTCCATACGGAAACCTTTATTCGAAAACGCTACCACGAGGGGTAGAAAACCAAGACATGCGATAAAAGCCACGATGATAGAATAAAGGTACCGACATCCAAAAGTCTAAGCATGAAAACCTCACATGAATGCTAAACGAAATCCACGAGATCTAAGAATGCAAGACAATCATCCAACATATAACTGTACCAAAACATATCATGCTAGATAAAACAACCACAGTGTAACTGAACCATATCCATAACTAACTAATAGAGGATAAGGGTAATAACCAAATCTGGAGAAAATAGCCTCACAGGTCGGGACCTCTAGTACCACTAACTAGGCGTGCCTCGCAGCGTCCCGACACTCACCACCCTGCTCACCTGAAAACAACAACGAGGGCGGGGGGTGAGAACATGTAAACATGTCTCCCCTCCCAGTGGGTACCGCAAGCCGACGAAGGCGAGGTGTACACACCGGCACGAGGGTCAACAAAAGATAGATAAGGTATACAGTAGCACAAGTAAGTATGAGGTTGACATACAACTGAAACAACTATGCTACTGTAAGCAACTAGTATATGCATCAAAGGAGATAACCACAAAGTAAACCCAATCCATAACCACAGGGACGTATCCCTGGCACTGTCACAACCTGCTCAACCAACTGGCACAAAACCTACCAGACGCCCTGGGTCGAGGCTCACGGGTCGGAAACACACGACCCTTTTTCGGAAAAGAAGCCCAAACGGTGGATTAGACCGTTGGCATACATGAGGTGCTAGGGAGCTGTGACGATCGATGCGTATGCTCAATGCACAGAACGGCAACGAGCCGTGAAGCAACTGGTAAACCACAACGAGGATCGCTCGAAACAACAGGCGATCACCACCGACCAACTGGGTCGTCTCAAGAATCATGCAAACCACAACTACTCTACTATCCAAGCACACATATAAGTAGAGTCAACGGGAGTCAAGTGAACTAATAACTGAAATGCAAGAGAAGGGATAGAAAGGTATCACCGTAGTCCATTGAACCGACTCCGGATCGAAGTACCCACCTGTAGGTAAGATCAAGCCTAACACCGACGGCTCTCGGGAACCGTGACAGGACCTACGAAAGACTCACAGGGTCAAGGTCCACCAAGTCGACGCTAAACACATAGCTCTCACAACCCGAAACCGACGAATCGCCCGAAAAATCCACCGGGACGATCCCGAACCACACTAAGCCCCAGAGGGGTACCAAACAGCCAAACAAGTCCCTCGCTGTCCCTGAACACACAAAACCAAGTGACGGGACAGTGAGCACAAGCTCGGGGTGCCACGACTACAAACGCACCCGAAAAGGCTTCCCGGGTTCCCGAAAAATGCCGAATTGGCACCAGAACCCCTCATCACTCATTCGCTGTCCTCGGAACTTCGGGACAGCGATGAGGAACAGCCAACAAGGCTAAACAACGAAGCCAAGTCACTCACGAAGACAGCGAATGAGTCGCACGAATAAAAACATGCGTTTCACCGATTAATTTATCGAAAAACGTGTCGGAAATAAATCCGGATCTCCGCGAAGGGCGAAGGGGTTGGACAACCAGTCCACAGGGTCTCAAGGGTCATGCCCTTGCTGCCCACAGTGTCGCAACACTGCCACAATCAACATAAATCCAAAACAAGCAACAAATACATGCATAAGAGCAATAAACTAGGCCGCTAGAGCAATCCGTACGTCCGCACGACCTTCCGCAAGCACCAGCAGATAGGCAACGACGTAACGGAGGCCGTGCTCATAGCCCCACTGCGACAGGACCAGTCGCAAGCCGGGAAATCCCAAAAAAACAATGCTAACAAAAGGGAAAAAAGCTCGACAAAGGCCGAACAGCGAAACGGCTCACCCAAACAGAGAACTAAGGTGAGCATGATTATTAGCGCATCGCTGCGATCATCGTGCTCACCTTCCCGAGCTTCGGGAGGCAACAGGGAGCTCAAACACTAAAGCGCGGCCAAACTAAGCCAAAAACACACCCTGGCCGGAGCAACCAGCTCCGGCCGGCGGCCGGCCGACATGCACGGCACGCGGTGGCCAGGGTCGGCTGCGGGGGAGGCAAGGAAGAGGGGGCTCACCTCAGCCGGCGGCGGCGGCGCGGGGAAGAGACCCACTCTCGGGTTGGTCTAGGGCACGGCGGCGCGGCAACGGACGGCGGCGGCAGCCGGCGGCGATGCCAGCACCGGCAAGAGGGGCCCGCCGGACGTCGGTCTTTCGGTGACCGCGACAAAAACAACCGGCGGCGGCAGCGGCGGAGCAAGCTCGGCCGCTGCTGCCCAAGATGCCCTAGCCGAGCCAGCGGCGGCTGCGGCGGCGCTCCGGCGGCACGGCGACGGCCGGGGAGGGACGGACCGGTGGCGGCGGTCCCGAGGGTGGCGGCGCGCACCCTCCGAGGCGGCGGGAGGCGGCGGCGGCTCGGCCTCCAGCTGCCCCTGCCCGCAAGCAGCAAGCAAAGGCCGCAGGCGGCGCGGCGGCGCACCGGCGGCACTGGGGCGGCCGGAGAAGGAGGCGACGGCAGCGGCGGTCATCCAAATGCCGGCGGGAGGTCGCTGCGGCGGCGGGAGGCGGCGGCGGCTCAGAACACCCACACTGCCCGCACACCTCCCAGCAGCAGCCAGCTGCGGCGCGGCGGCGCTCTGGCAGCACGGCGACGGCCGGGGAAGAAAGGGGCAGCGCCGGAGGACCTGAGGGTGGCGGCGCTCACCCACCAAGGCTGCGGGAGGCGGCGGCAGCTTGGGCTCACAAGGCTCGGCCCGCACTGCCCTAGCAGGAGCTGCAGCAGTTTCGACGACCCACGGCGGCGGCTCCCGGCGGCGGCGCACGACTCCGGCAGTCGTGCCACCTCAGGGGAAGCCCATGCATGGGTTCCCCCTGGGTGCACACCGCAGGGGAGGAGAAGAAGAAGGAGAAGAAGGAGAAGAAGAAGAAAAAGATAGGGAAGTTGGCCGGGGTGGCGCCCGCCAGGGGATGGCCGGCGGCGGTCGGCCGAGCTAGGGGAGGTGGCTGCGGAGCTGGGGAGGCTGGGGCTCACCTCAGGGGGGGGGCTGAGGGGGAAAGAGGAAGAGGGGGGAAGCTCTCTCTCTCACACACACACACAAACACACATAAACACATGCACAATTGCAATTTATCCCCTCAAAAACATAAAATCAGCCCTCAGTCCCTCACAGTAGGAACAAAATGCCCAGACACCCCTCCATAAGCAAACTCACGCGAAACGGTGCGAGAAACAGGGTCCAGATCGCGAAACCAAAAATATACAATTCGACCTCTCGGTGAAGAAGATTGAAGATCTCTCAATCCGTCCGTCGTATGTCGACACGGATTGCGCCATCGCGTTCAGCACTGCCGAGACATCGAATCTACCTTTTTGGATTGTCAGAATCGGACTCTGGATTGCACCGTTAAGCCGTTCTCTCTCCGTGACAAAACTCAAAAATACTAAAACACAAATAAAAACCACTTATATACATATATATATATATATAAATACCCGTATATATATACGTATACAGATCAAAAACACAGTATCAGGGGAGAGGAACACAGATTCCATATTTCTAAAATTCGAAATCTCACAATCGTTGTTGTTTTCAGGTGAGCAGGGTGGTGATAGTCGGGACGCAGCGAGGCACGCCTAGTTAGTGGTACTAGAGGTCCCGACCTGTGAGATTTGGTTGTCACCCTTATCCTTTACCAGTTAGTTATGGATGTGGTTTAGTTACACTGTGGTTGTTTTATCTTGCATGCTTAGATCTTGTGGATTTGGTTTAGTATTCATGAGTGGGTTGCATGCTTAGGCTTTTGGATGACCTTGCTGTTAGATCTTTCTTTATGGCTTTGTATCGCATATCTTGGATTTCTACCCCTCGTGGTAGCGTTTTCAAATAAAGGTTTCCGTGTGGGAAACAGTTTTCAAATGGATTTCCGATCGATCGACTTTTGGGATTTCAAAAGAGAGTTCTCGTGTGGAGAACGGTTTTCAAAGGATCTTTAAATGTTGGAGATTAGGGTTTCAAATAAAGCTTCTGGGTAATGAGCAGTTTTCTAGAATGATCTGTTGTTTGTGCATCGCATCATCCTTCGCCTAAGGACTTGCTTAGATTCATACAGGTTTAAGGACTGTTAGCTGTATGAATCTTATTGTGTTGTTATGGTTGTGTGATGAATGAATGGTGGTTGTGATCCTGTTTGTATGTTGTGTATGCCGTGCAAATACAGGGGAGGCTCTGTCCGTGTGTACAGTGGACCCTGTATTTGTGGCGGGTCAGTACGTGGCGCAGTCTAGGCTTTCAAAAAAAAAAAATTTGGCACGTTTTTCCGCTTCCAAAACTAGCCCGGGGCGTGACACTAAATTTAAATTCCTAAAATCAATGCAAACCCTAAGTTTGCCATTCTTTTTCTTCACAAGTACGATATTAGACACCAAATCAATGTAACAGGCCGCTCTAATAAATTCGGCCTTTAAAAGATTTTCAATTTCATTCTTAATTTGCAGTACAATACTCGGTTCAAACCTACAAGCCGGCTGTTTATAAGACTTATAACCTTTTTTAATAGGCAACCTATGCTCTACAATCTCTCGGCTCAGCCCCGGCATTTCTTCATAATTCCAGGCGAAGCAATCTTTGTATTCAATCAACAATCTAGTTAGCTCCTCCTGCTGTCGAGCCGATAATCTTGCACTGATAAAGGTCGGACGTCTGTTCATTTTCGATCCTAAATTCACTTCCCGTAATGGATCCTGGGTAACTATCTCCTTCTCGCCACTCTTGATAGGTGACTCTTCCATTGGATCTATTTCAGTTACAAAGATTTGGCTAGATTCAGCCATTTCTTCGAGTGTACTGACTTTTGAACTGAATAACTTGTTTAGGTCTTCTTCATCGGCTACTCTAGCCGAGTCAAAATTCTCTACGTTTATATTTTCATCAGCTGCCCCAGCCGATGGACTGCTGGATTTCGGATCGGCTAATACAGCCGATTCGATAGAGTAGCCGACCTTCGTAGTCGGCTCGTTTTGTTGAGGCTTTTTCACAGCCTCCGTTCCATGTCTTTGATATTCCATTTTAACCAATTTGGTGTCTCTTCGGCAGCCACTATTGTCGTAGCTTTTTGTAACAGTACCAGCAGCAACGATTAAAGCTCTTGAGGATGAACATGACACATCATTGAAGAACAATGGAATCCTCAAGGAGAAGCTAAACCAATCGAAGACAATGATCAAATCATATCAAGATAAGATTGGTTTTCTAGAGCAACAATACAAAGAAGTTCACACATCCAACCAAGTTTTGACCAAACAAGTCCATCAACTCAAGTCCGGCATACAAAAATTCTCCTCCGGTTCAAAGAAACTTGATGATATGCTCGGATTGGGTCAAACAAGCAAACTTGGACTTGGATATGAGCGGACATTTGTTGAGAAGGTAAAAAATTATATTCCCAAAGTCTCAACAAGTGTAAAAGAGAAAGTATGCCATAGATGCGGAAAGAAAGGACATATCAAGAAGACATGCCTTAAAAAGAAAACTCAAGTGGCATCTTCTAAACATCTATCGGCATCTTTCATCACTCGACAACCTTCACGGATTCAAAAGCAACATCAAAAAGGTCGAGTACCCAAGGTCAACCAAAAGTCAAAGCCACAACAACCAACTACTCCAAAGCGGAATGTGATGGTGAGACCAAAGGTTGATCAAAAGTCAAAACAAACCGTGCCTAACATCAACAAATCAAGACAACCAACAATCCGACAAGTTTGGGTTCGGAAAGGTGATATCTTTCTTTCTCTAAAGTCTTAATTTGCTTTGACTTAGTGTAGTGCTTTGATCGGTTTCTATTGCATATCTTTTGTTTATTGCATTACACGTTTTGGTGCTTTCATTGTTACGATTTTTAGATTCTTTGAATGATTAGAACATTAAATAGTGCCTTGAACATCAATAAGTTCACTTTCATTCACTCCTAATTAATCTCATATTAATTATCGGTTTTACTTTACTTTTATTATATTTGAAGATAATTTATTATGAGAATTCTTAATACTTATATTCATCAAATTTAGGTAATCTTGTGTAATCTCTAGGAGCTTAACCTATCTCGGTTGTGTGTGTTGAATTTGATGAATAGTCATTCTCTTATGGACTAAAATTTGTCACATGTTCTTTCAACTAAGAGATTGCTTAAGCGAGGGGGAGTTATTATTATATTAAAAAATGCTCATATGATTTGAAAGATGTGGAAAGAGTTGCATCCTTAAAAGGAGTGTGAAAACTACCACCACATGGAGGAAAGAGCTACCACCCCGGTCGTCCGGTTAGTGTGTGCAGCTACCACATGAGAATTGAATTGCATATCCGAAAAAAAATATATATATATAAGTGCAAAAGCATGCAAAAAAAAAAATGTCACAAATTTTTTTTTTCGGAGTTATAAGGTGGTCCACATACATGAAAGATGCTCAAAGAGCCACCCCCTGTGCGACGTTTGTTTTATCTCAATTTTGAACGTTTATGCGACAATTTCTGTCTCTTTGATGAATCCCTTAAGTCATCTTCATAATCCGTTTACATCTTGATAGCTTTTGAGCCTTTAGATTATTTTTGATGACTTGATTTTGAAGTTTATATGAATTAAGAAATCGTGTAATATTTTATCTACATTATGGTGATTGTGTAGTAAAGTTTTTAATTCTTATGAAATTAATAGGGATTGAAAGAAGTCAATGTGAATTTATACTCCTCATGCACTAACAATGTTTGACGTTTTCATCACAAGTGGTTTCAAAATTGAAAAATGTTTTGAACTTGTGTTTTATTTAATTTCTTTCAACTCTCTCTATTTTTGGGTGTTTTCTTTTGGCAATTTTTGACAAAAAGGGGGAGAGAGGTGATGAACTTAGACGCATGAACAAAGGGGGAGAGATTTAGAACAAAGGGGGAGAGATTTAGATATATTTTTTCTACTAACTTTGTTCGTGGAGAATGAAAATTTTTTTGCAGGTCTTTCAAGACTTCAAGATTCCATGTTTGTCTAAGTTATAGAGTTTGTTTTTAGGAGTTACAAAATTGTAAGATGTCATTGTTAACGGCAGATTTTACCGAGACTACTTCATTCCTGAAGTACGGATTCGACGTAATCAAAGTATTTGCCTAAGACGACTGGTTGCCGGTATAGACCGGTCCGAAAGACGGCCACGTCTCAGGAACTAATTGAAGATGCTGGTACCTCAGTTTGGATAATGACCCTTAATGACCCAAGGTATATATTTAGGGTTTCTCAAGCAATGAAAGGTCAGTTGGAAAGATAACACAGTTTGTATTTTTAATCCCCTGTATGGAATGTCCTCCAACCTAAGATTACCCAAACTTCCAATTCCCAAAAACGCCCCTCTTAAAATTCTAAGTACGTTCGCCCGGAATCCTTACGACCTTCTGAATGTGCGCCTTCATAAAATTTCAGCCATAGCTGTAGGGTCTCTTGGACGCCTTGAGACCTGCGTCTCCTCTAAAGCAGTCAGAATGATTGCCTAACGGCAGCAGGAATCTTGTCGTCCGCAAACCTAGTAATAAAGCAGGCTAGGGTGCGGGACACTGATCGGCGGTCTTTGTGGAGGGATCTTTGTTTGGAGAGCTTCGGAGAGTTTTCGGAACTTAAAAAGTGCGAAAACGGACTCCGGAAGTCGAAATCTGCAAAAGTGCAGATTTTGCATGGGATACCGGTATCTGGATCAGGTATACCGGAATCCAGTGAAAACTGGATGTGCGCAGCCCTCGGGTTTGGTGAGATTCCGCAGTTGATACCGGAATGCGCTGGAATTCCGGTATGCGCCATGCGCATACCGGTACTGAAACTATATTGGAGTTTCAGTACCGGTATGTGAGGTCGCATACCGGAATCCTTCTGCGCAGATTACTTGGCCGAGGCTCGGTTTGCGGAATTTTCTGGTTGGATACCGGTATGCCCATGCGCATACCGGTATACAATGCTGCAGAATTCTGTTTTGAGCAGTTTTGCAATTTCGGCTTTTTGAGGGACCTAAGTGGATTTTGTGCATTGGGTTTAAGTACCCCTTCACCCCCCTCTTATGTTGCTGTGGCTGAGGTTTGGAGGAGAAGGAAAGGTGGGTTTTCTCCCTCTCTCTCTAGGTTTTCTTGCTCCAACCCTCTCTAGATCATGTTTTGATCTCTTTTCTTTCCATTTTCTCCATGGAGGATGACTCCTAGGCATGGAGGGAGCTCGTGGCCTTTGTGGAGAGCTCGTTGGTGGATGGATCTTCAACCCTAGCTTGCTTGAGCTCGGTTGGAGGCTTGATTTGAGGTTAGTAAGCTTCCTTATAACCTCTATTTGTGCTTTTGCTTGAGATTTTGCTTTAAAACCTAGTTTCATGAAAATTAGGGTTTTATTTGGGGTTTCTTGTATGAGAGCTCTTGAGGTGGAATTGATGGGTGTAGAATGTTGTGTTAGGTTGGATTTGAGGCCTCCTAACTTCATTGTGGACTTTGGACAAGAAATTCTTAGTCTAAGGTATTTTCACCCTTTTTCCCCTTTTTGTATGTCACTTTTCGATTTTCGTTGTTCGATGTTCTAACCCCATAGGAATCTCCTTTAGGGCGCTAGAAATCGAGGGGACAACTTCGTTTCGAAGTACTGCGAGGTTCCGACGGATTTCCGGTGGGTTTGACCTCACCGAAATGGGTGAACTCCCCCTATGTCTCCTATCTTGTTATAGGATTAATTAGATGCATAATTATGATAATTATGGCATGATGATAGTTGGGAATGCATGAGACATGCAAGTTGTTATAAAAATGCATATTTCATATAGTATGTTATTATGAGAATATGATGCATGCTAGGATGTTTGCACTATTAGTGTAACGATGCATTAGAAAATGCTAAGTGTATTATGCATGCTAGGAATGAGCATCATTTGAGACACCACTTGAGTGGTGGGTTAGTGAACTCTCTTGCATACCAAAGTATGCTTGTATAGAGAAAAGAGGAATCATGGCAAATGTAAAATATGTATGTTTGCATAGAGGAGAGAGGGCTTGATTTATGCAGGATAAGTTGCTGCACCTCATTTAGGTGGGCGACTTTGACAGGCATCGTTGGCTTTAGCTCGACCTCTTGGTCGTGGGTTGATTCCATGTTTAAGACATGAGGAAAGGGATACTACTTGCATTGGATATTATAATTGGTTAATTAAACACTTGCATGAATATGGACTCGTTGGCATCGTAGAATGCATTGTTATAGCATTGTAGTATGCATGGTTTATGGCATTAGAGAATGCATGATATGTGGCATTAGTGAATGCATGACATAAGGCATCGTAGAATGCATGATTTTGGGCATCGTAGAATGCATTGGACATGGCATTAGAATAATGCATGATAACGGCATTAGAGGAATGCATGGTTTATGAACTTAGTAAACATTGAGATGGACATTTACATGTTAGAGACATGGATATATTGGTAGGGACATACCCTAGAACTTTGAGAACAACATGATGATGTTGATATTAGCATATGGGCTATTGGATGAATTAAACATAAAGTGATATGTTTTGACATAACGTGAGATTAAAATGTATGGTATTGTTATGGTTGTTTTGTTACTTGTTCGCCACTATGCTCGTTTACACATGCTTGTGAGGGTCGCTCCCTACAAGCCAGCGCCCCGGGGATGGCTAGCGACAGTTGTTTCGCCTTTGTGTTGAGAGAGAGCGCCGAAATGGAACCGCCGTGGGCGAGGCTCACCCTTAGCGTGAGGGTGGTGACTACCACGGAGCCATTAGGCACGGCACAAGTGAACAACCCGCTATTATATTATTTTGTGATTACACAGTTATGGTGTATGCAAGGTGAATACTCATACGGTAAAAAGGTTATTTTAATCTGAACATGACTTTTGACACCCTAATTAATTGTGGCATTACATTTAGTGTATGGACATAGTATAGGGTGGTGACAGGGTGACATTACATGTAGTGAACATAATTTTTATATTGTTGAGAACAAGTCATTTGGTTCATACATGTAGTAGCAAAATGAACACACATTACCTACTTGTGGTTAGAGACAAGTTATTATGCATTAGTAAACTTGACATATAGTAAGTTTATGACATCAGATTAGGTATAGTTGAACATGGCATATATTGACATGCATGCAAACCATGAAACTAATTGTTGAGCTTATGGCATTAGAACATGTTCATGTTCATGTAGATATTTTAGTCATTGGAGGCAAGATAGATGTAGAACTATCAGTTTCGCATTTTATGTATTCTGCTTTATGTTATTTGCTTTATGTTTAAATTTTGCTATCTTGCCTCAGTTGGCCTAGCGGTGTAATTCGCCACTCTCGGCGGCTTACCCACTGGGAACTATTGATTAATAGTTCTCACCCCCATTGTTGTTGGGTTTTTCAGAGCCTTCCGCAGCAGGAGAGGCTTGGGATCGCGGCGAGGGGTTAGCAGCTAGCTAGAGCCTCTACGGTGTTATTGTTGTAGGCATACCACGGGTTTTCCTTTCATTGTATGTTGAATGAAAGATGTATAATGTTATTGTATGTCTTGAGATTGTAGTTGTATGGATTTATTCTAGTTGTAGAACTATGTTCTCGCTCTGATTACCTTGTTTAGGATGTATTATTTATCCTTCTTGATGGTTGTTAGCATAGACGCCTTGTGTACATCGTGTTGTTTGAGGTACACGGCGGGTCTGTGCACGTGCCTGGTAGGCTCTCTCGAGGGCCCGGGGCGTGACATCCCCACAGCACAACAACACCAAAGATTCATACAGCTAGCCGTCCTTAAACCTGTATGAATCTAAGCAGGTCCTTAAGCGAAGGATGATGCAATGCACAAGCAACGAGCATTCTAGAAAGCTGCTCCATACCCAGAAGCTTTATTTGAAACCCTAATTTCAAACATTCAAGAATCATTTGAAAACTGTTCTCCACACGAGAACTCTCTTTTTGAAATCACAAAACCGAGCAATCAGAAATCCATTTGAAAACCGTTTCCCACACGGAAACCTTGTTTTACGATGCTACCACGAGGGGTAGAAAACCGAAATGCTAGATAATGAAACGATTGAAAAATAAGGATACAATCAACTAGTCCAAGCATGCAGTCATCACACAAGCATATAGAATGAACCCACAACATAAGCATGCTAGAATTACAACGGGGTAACTGAACCACACATCACATCTATCAAATAGAGGTAGGGGAATAACCAAATCTGGGGAAGTAGCCTCACGAGTCGGAACCTCTAGAGCTACTATCTAGTCGTGCCTCGCAGCGTCCCGACACTCACCACCCTGCTCACCTGAAACCTGCAACGGGGGTGGGGGGTGAGAACATGTACACATGTCTCCCCTCCCAGTGGGTACCGCAAGCCGACGAAGGCGAGGTGTACACACCGGCACGAGGGTCAACAAAAGATAGATATGGTAAACAGTAGCACAAGTAAATATGAGGCTAACATGCAACTGAAATGGCTACGCTACTGTAAACAACTACTATGCATCAGAGGGAAAACCATAAAGTAAACCCAATCTAAAACCACCGGGACGTATCCCAAGCACTGTCACCTGCTCATCTATAGGCACATAAACCTTCTGGACGCACTGCATCAAGGTTCACGGGTCGGCACAAACTCAACGACCCTTTTCCGGAAAAGAACACCTCCAAACGGTGGATCAGACCGCGGTGTACGTGAAGTGCTAGAAGTGCTGTGACGATCGATGTTATTGCTCAATCCACAGAACGGCAACAAGCCGAGAAGCAACCAATAACCATAACTAGGATCGCTCGGAACAACAGGCGATCACCTCCGACCAACTGGGTCGTCTCAAGGAACATGCAAGCTACACTACTAGGATCGCTCCGAATGACAAGCGATCACCACCGACCGACTGGGTCGTCTCAAAGAACATGCAAGCTACACTACTCTACTATCCAAGCACGCATATAAGTAGAGTCTACGGGAGTCAAGTGAACTAAAACTGAAATGCGAAAGGAGGGATAGAAAGATATCACCGTAGTCCACTGAACCGACTCCGGATCGAAGTACCCACCTGTCGAAGCGCTCAAGCCTAACTCTGACGGCTCTCGGGAAACACACAGGACCTACGAAAGACTCACACGGTCAAGGTCCACCGAGTCGACGCTAAACACAAAGCTCTCACATCCCGAAACCGACGGATCGCCCGGGAAACCCACCGGGACGATCCCGAAACCACACAAAGCCCCCGAGGGGTACCAAACAGCCAACAAGGTCCCTCGCTGTCCCCGAACACACTAAACCAAGTGACGGGACAGCGAGCACAAGCTCGGGGTGCCACGAACATCAAACGCACCCGTAAAGGCTTCCCGGGTTCCCGAAAAGTGCCGGTTTGGCACCGGAACCCCACATCACTCATCCGCTGTCCTCGGAACTTCGGGACAGCGATGAGGAACAGCCAACGAGGCTACACGACGAAGCCAAGTCGCTCGCGAAAACAGCGAGTGAGTCGCACGACTAGAAACGTGCGTTTCGCCGATTATTTCATCGAAAAACGCGTCGGAAATGAATCCGAAACTCCACGAAGGGCGAGGGGGTTGGACAACCAGTCCACAGGGTCCCGGGGACCAAACCCTTGCTGCCCACAGCGTTGCAACGCTGCCACAAACGCCAAAGTCCACAATCAAGCAACAATTACAAACATACAAGCGATAAACGGAGCCGTTCGAGCAAACCGTACGTCCGCACGACCTTCCGCAAGCACCAGCGGATAGGTTACGACGTCACGGAAACCGTGCTCACCATCCCACTGCGACAGGACCAGTCGCAAGCCGGGAAATCCCACAAAAACAGCGAGCTCAAGCACAAAAGCGAGCGTAACCAAGGCCGTGTGAATGAACCGTACCTCCGCACGACCTTCCGCAAGCGCCAGCGGATAGGTATCGATGTCACGGTGACCGTGCTCACAGCCTCATTGCGACAGGAATAGTCGCGGTCCGGGAAAAACCATAAAAACAGAGCAACAATAGGCAAAAATGGCCCGACAAAGGCCGAACGGCGCCACGGCTCGAGCAAAACCAAAATGGAGGTGAGCATGATGATCAGTGAGATGCCCTGATCATCGGGCTCACCTCTCCGGACCTCGGGGAGCAACAGGGGCTCCGGGCACCTCGGCGCGGCCAAAAACACACAAGAGAAAGCCCCCCCCCCCGGCCGGAGCAACTAGCTCCGGCCGGCTGCCGGCGGGAAAGCAGGGCCGGCGGCGGGCCAGGTCGGCCGAGAGGGTCAAAGAGAAGGGGGAGCTCACCCTTGCCGGCAGTGGGAAGCGGCGGCGGCGGCGCAGGGAACATCCCAGCTCTCGGGTTGAGCTAGGGCACGGTGGCGCGGCAACGGGCGGCGACGGCGGCCGGCGGCGAGGCGAGCACCGTCACGAGGAGGTCGCCGGTCACCGGTTGGCCGGTGACCGCGACAAAAAAGGAGCCGGGTTGCGGCGGCGGCGCTGGCGCGGCCTCGGGTGCCCTAGCGGTCCCACCGGAGCAAGCGGCGGCTCCGGCGGCTCTCCGGCGGCACGGCGAAGGCCGGGGAGGCAGGGATCGGCGGCGGAGGTCCCGAGGGTGACCGTGCTCACCCTCTCCGGCGTCAGGAGGCGGCGGCGGCCAGGCCCCACCATGCTCGGCCAGCACTGCTCTCGGCCAGTGCTTGCAGAGGCTCCGGCGGCCCACGACGGCGGCTCCTGGCGGCAGCTCTCCACTCCGGCGGTCGTGCCACCTCAGGGGGCTCCGGCGTGGGTAACCCCTGGGTGCACACCCTCGGGAAGGAGAAAAAGAAGAAGAAGAAGAAGAAAAAGAGAAAAAGAGGGAGAGAGAGAGTTCGGGGGAACTCCGGCCAGGCGGCGGCCGGCAGAGCTCGGGGAGGAGGCAGAGGGGCAGGGGGAGCTCTGGCTCTGGCCTGGGCTGAGGGAAGGAGAAAGAGTGAGGGAGAAGGAGAGAGAGAGGTGGAGTGAGGTGAAAAGAAAAGAGAGGGGTTGTGTGGGCTTCACTCAAGCTCCCACCAACCCCCACCTACCCCTCCCTCTCAGCCAAAACCCTCCCTCCCAAGCAACAATATCCTCCCAGGCCCCTACGATTCGAAATTGCGCGAAAAGGTGCGAAAACGGGGACCCGATCGCGAAACAATAAACGTGCCACTCGCGCACTCAGCGAAGAAGATGCACTATCTTTCAATCCGTGCGTCGCACGCCGACACGGATCGCGCCATTGCGTTCAGCACTGCCGAGACATCGAACTTAGCATTTTGGATCGTCAAAATCGGACTCCGGGTCACGCCGTTAAGCCGTTCTCTCTCCGCGACGAAAATCCGAAAACTAACAAAATCCACTAAAATCACTTATATACATATATATATATATATATATATATATATATATATATATATATATATATATATATATATATACATATATATATATATATATATATATATATATATATACCTTTATATATATACGTATACAGATCGAAAACACAGTATCAGGGGAGTGGAACACTGAGAATTCCAAATTCCCAAAATTCGGATTCTCACAAATGGCGCGATCCGTGTCGGCGTGCGACGCACGGATTGAAAGATAGTGCATCTTCTTCGCTGAGTGCGCGAGTGGCACGTTTATTGTTTCGCGATCGGGTCCCCGTTTTCGCACCTTTTCGCGCAATTTCGAATCGTAGGGGCCTGGGAGGATTTTGTTGCTTGGGAGGGAGGGTTTTGGCTGAGAGGGAGGGGTAGGTGGGGGTTGGTGGGAGCTTGAGTGAAGCCCACACAACCCCTCTCTTTTCTTTTCACCTCACTCCACCTCTCTCTCTCCTTCTCCCTCACTCTTTCTCCTTCCCTCAGCCCAGGCCAGAGCCAGAGTTCCCCCTGCCCCTTTGGCCTCCTCCCCGAGCCTCTCCGGCCGCCGCCGACCACCCTCTGGCCGGAGTTGCCCGAGCTCTCTCTCTCTCTCCATCTTTTCTCTTTTTCTTCTTCTTCTTCTTCTTCTTCTTCTCTGAGGTGAGCACCCAGGGGGATCCCTTGCGCGAGCCCCCCCTGAGGTGACTGGGCTGCTGGCGCCGCCGGAGTGCCGCCGGAGCGCCGCCGGAGCCGCCGCTGGGCTGCTGGAGCTGCTGCTGGAGGAGCTGCGGGCCGAGCTTGTTGGGGCCGCGCCGCCGCCGCCTCCCGACGCCGGAGAGGGTGAGCTTGGTCACCCTCGGGACCTCCGCCGCCGATCCCTGCCTCCCCGGCCGTCGCCGTGCCGCCGGAGAGCCGCCGGAGCCGCCGCCAGCCTCGGCGGGGCCGCTAGGGCATCCGCAGCTTGGGTTGCTCCGCCGCCGCCGCCACCCGCCACCCCTTTTTTGTCGCGGTCACCTCCTATCCGACGGCCGGCGACCTCCTCTTGCCGGTGCTCGCGTCGCCGCCGGCCGCCGTCGCCGTTTGTTGCCGGAGCCGCCGTGCCCTAGCCTCGGGTTGCCAACCCGAGAGCTCTCTTCTTCCCCGCGCCGCCGCCGCCGCTCCCCGCCGCTGCCTGAGGTGAGCCCCCTCTTCCTTGCCACCTCCTCTGCCAATGCTGGCCGCCCCGAGCCTTGCATACCGGCCGGCAGCCGGCCGGAGCTGGTTGCTCCGGCCGGGGTCATATTTACTGTGTTTTTGGCCGTACCTTGGTGTTTGAGCTCCCCGTTGCCTCCCGGAGCTCGGGAAGGCGAGCACGATGATCGCGGCGATGCGCTGATCATCATGCTCACCTTATTTTCCCTGTTTGGTTGAGCCGTTTGGGTGTTCGACCGTTATCGAGCCATTATGCCTTATGTTTGCGCTGTTTTATGCAATTGCTGGGCCAGCGACTGTTCTTGTCGCAGTGGGGCTGTGAGCATGGTCACCGTGACATCGATACCTATCCGCTGGTGCTTGCGGAAGGTCGTGCGGATGTACGGTTCGCTCACACGGCCTTAGTTATGCTTGCTTTTGTGCGCGCGCTCACTGTTTTTATGGGATTTCCCGGCTTGCGACTGGTCCTGTCGCAGTGGGATAGTGAGCACGGTTTCCGTGACGTCGTTACCTATCCGCTGGTGCTTGCGGAAGGTCGTGCGGACGTACGGTTTGCTCGAACGGCTCCGTTTATCGCTTGTATGTTTGTAATTGTTGCTTGATTGTGGACTTTGGCGTTTGTGGCAGCGTTGCAACGCTGTGGGCAGCAAGGGTTTGGTCCCCGGGACCCTGTGGACTGGTTGTCCAACCCCCTCGCCCTTCGTGGAGTTTCGGATTCATTTCCGACGCGTTTTTCGATGAAATAATCGGCGAAACGCACGTTTCTAGTCGTGCGACTCACTCGCTGTTTTCGCGAGCGACTTGGCTTCGTCGTGTAGCCTCGTTGGCTGTTCCTCATCGCTGTCCCGAAGTTCCGAGGACAGCGGATGAGTGATGTGGGGTTCCGGTGCCAAACCGGCACTTTTCGGGAACCCGGGAAGCCTTTACGGGTGCGTTTGATGTTCGTGGCACCCCGAGCTTGTGCTCGCTGTCCCGTCACTTGGTTTAGTGTGTTCGGGGACAGCGAGGGACCTTGTTGGCTGTTTGGTACCCCTCGGGGGCTTTGTGTGGTTTCGGGATCGTCCCGGTGGGTTTCCCGGGCGATCCGTCGGTTTCGGGATGTGAGAACTTTGTGTTTAGCGTCGACTTGGTGGACCTTGACCCTGTGAGTCTTTCGTAGGTCCTGTCGCGGTTCCCGAGAGCCGTCGGTGTTAGATTGGATCTTACCTACAGGTGGGTACTTCGATCCGGAGTCGGTTCAGTGGACTACGGTGATATCTTTCTATCCCTCCTTTCGCATTTCAGTTTTAGTTCACTTGACTCCCGTAGACTCTACTTATATGCGTGCTTGGATAGTAGAGTAGTGTAGCTTGCATGTTCTTTGAGACGACCCAGTCGGTCGGTGGTGATCGCTTGTCATTCTGAGCGATCCTAGTTGTGTCTTGCATGTTCTTTGAGACGACCCAGTCGGTCGGTGGTGATCGCTTGTCATTCTGAGCGATCCTAGTTGTGTCTTGCATGTTCCTTGAGACGACCCAGTTGGTCGGAGGTGATCGCCTGTTGTTCCGAGCGATCCTAGTTATGGTTATTGGTTGCTTCTCGGCTTGTTGCCGTTCTGTGGATTGAGCAATAGCATCGATCGTCACAGCTCTTCTAGCACTTCACGTACACCGCGGTCTGATCCACCGTTTGGAGGTGTTCTTTTCCGGAAAAGGGTCGTTGAGTTTGTGCCGACCCGTGAGCCTTGATGCAGTACGTCCAGAAGGTTTATGTGCCTATAGATGAACAGGTGACAGTGCATGGGATACGTCCCGGTGGTTTTAGATTGGGTTTACTTTATGGTTTTCCCTTTGATGCATATTAGTTGTTTACAGTAGCATAGCTATTTCAGTTGCATGTTAGCCTCATATTTACTTGTGCTACTGTTTACCATATCTATCTTTTGTTGACCCTCGTGCCGGTGTGTACACCTCGCCTTCGTCGGCTTGCGGTACCCACTGGGAGGGGAGACATGTGTACATGTTCTCACCCCCCACCCCCGTTGCAGGTTTCAGGTGAGCAGGGTGGTGAGTGTCGGGACGCTGCGAGGCACGACTAGATAGTAGCTCTAGAGGTTCCGACTCGTGAGGCTACTTCCCCAGATTTGGTTATTCCCCTACCTCCATTTGATAGATGTGATGTGTGGTTCAGTTACCCCGTTGTAATTCTAGCATGCCTATGTGTTGTGAATTTACTCCTTATGATTATGTGATGATAGCATGCTTGGATTGATTGGTTGTATCCTCGTTTTCCCGTCGTTTTATTTATCGAGCATTTTGGTTTTCTACCCCTCGTGGTAGCATCGTAAAACAAGGTTTCCGTGTGGGAAACGGTTTTCAAATGGATTTCTGATTGCTCGGTTTTGTGATTTCAAAAAGAGAGTTCTCGTGTGGAGAACAGTTTTCAAATGATTCTTGAATGTTTGAAATTAGGGTTTCAAATAAAGCTTCTGGGTAAGGAGCAGCTTTCTAGAATGCTTGTTGCTTGTGCATTGCATCATCCTTCGCTTAAGGACCCTGCTTAGATTCATACAGGTTTAAGGACGGCTAGCTGTATGAATCTTTGGTGTTGTTGTGCTGTGGGGATGAATGAATGGTGGTTGTGATCCTGTCGTATGTTGTTGGACGCCGTGCAAATACAGGGGAGGCTCTGTCCGCGTGTACAGTGGACCCTGTATTTGTGGCGGGTCTGTACGTGGCGCGGGCTAGGCTTTCAAAAAAAAATTGGCTCATTTTTCCGCATCTTGAACTAGCCCGGGGCGTGACACTGCATATCGTTTTCTGATGCTTCTGTGTAATTTATTGTTATCTCTCCTATGATCCCATGTTTCATGAATATTTTTGAGTACTGAATGAATTGTTTTCTTTCAGATATTCACCACCATACCATCAAGTCTGTCTTCTATAGATGCGCCTGATTTATCGAAGCTTGTTCTGAACGTGGAGGGTGCAGCACTTTCTGCTTCCAGTGTAAAGAGAAGTCTTGCTTTTCACCTTCTTGTTGATATCTTGTGCTGCCTAAGGAGGGCAAATTCCCATACCTCTCCTGAAGAAAAGTTGCCTTCGGTTTGCTCTCAGTTCCAAGATGATCCAGAAGCTATATTATTGAGTTATGGCGAAAATGACCTACCACCTTCTGCCAATAGAGCTACTATCCTAGTTATGGATCACCTCATATCCCTAGCCAAGCAAGTTATGAATAAACCCAATCAGAACATGCTGTTTGCAGTATTCGATGGTGATCTGAAGCAAGAATATAATACCTCACTCAGTCTTATTTTGCGCCTTGCTGAAGATTATCCCTCTTCTTTACTTGTAGCGCTGGATAAAATGAGATGCATCATACAAACTCTGGGTAATGTGGATGACAATGTCAACACCGAGTGTATTGGTACCTATAGTAGCATATCTAAGAAATATTCAGTTGTCGAGAAACCAAATCCTGATAATTCTAACTTTCCATGTGTTTCTCTCTGTAAGGAACTGGATGCTAAGAAACCGAATCTTGTATTTGCTGCTGGAGAATATCATGGTGAGCCGCAAATTCTTGCTGTTTCAGAGCTAATGTTAACTTTATGCAAATTTTCAAATGCTTGTCTCAATAAACTTAATGATTTTGGACAACATTATTGCTATATTTATCTTGTCGTGAAGAATTTAGTTGAGTGCATAAAAGAGAGTGCACCTCATTATTATGATACGTATGAAATCTTTTGCTTGTGCATGTATTCTCATTTTGCATCTAACTGTTGCAAAGTTACTAATGAGAAGGAAAAGATCTAAGACTTGCTCCATGCAGCCTTGAGGTACACGAGCAAGTTACGAAACCCAGATACTTCATTCCTTCCGCTTGGGCTGTTCAAGAGCGAAGGGCTCTTGGTTTTGCTAAAAAGATGATAAGAGAAAGGAATTACTGGACAGCTTATCGGGCTGGAAAGTATTCTTTCTGTAAAGGTCTGTTGTTTACAGCAACTTTTGTCTTCAGGAAATTGATACATGCTGTAAAATCAAGCTCCTTCAGCTGCTGGTTAAAATCTTTGATGCTTTTGGCTGGTGGTGAAAGTGAAATCAAATTACTGCTATTTCCCAAAGTAGGCGTAGAGCTGATTAGTGAGTTGCAGGTGGAGGGAATATGTGAAAAAGAGATTAATGTTACTGAAATAGATATGGAGTATCTTAGTGGCACGGGAGTTGATCTCTGTGATTGTGAAGGAAAGCTTGGTAAGATATGCAATATAATATGGTTATCAGAGGAAACTTTGGCTTTAACTGGACCTTCAGATGGTCTGTTTTATTTCCAAAGATGGTTCATTTGTCTTAGAGCTGAGTTTCTTGAGATCGTGGTGGACATACTTGGATTCTTGAGTTCACACTCTTTTGCCAAGGAAGTCCCCAATAAGGAGGTTGGAAATGAAAAGATTCATTTTGCAGGAACAACAAAGAATGTGAAGACTCTGCTACTTGGTTTAACTAACCATTCCTTAAGACTAAATCAGTTAGCGAAGAACTATGATCTTCTTGCTACATCGTTTCTGGATATTGACCACCAAAGTTTTAGAAGCATCTGTAGGCTAGCTTTCAATTGCTCGGTGCTGGCACTTTGCACTGCTTTTGCCATGGATTTTTCAATTTCACATGCTTACAAAAATATCATGCCCTGCAGCTTAAGAGATCAGGTTTCTTGTACTCCCATTGTTCAAGATTTGTTTATGAGACTGGGGGGCGCAGGCAGCAAGATTACCACTCAATTTGAGCAGTTTATGTCTTTCCTTACGGATAAAATCGATCTCTTCCAGTCCAGAACACAACTCAATTGTGCCAATTGCTTGGATAGGGATTGCTTATTGATTTTTCAGTTTGCTCTACAAGGATTGCTCTGCATTAGAAGAGATGCAAAAGGTCTAATAGACGAAGGGGATCTGCATTCTTTTGTTAATAGAGGGCTGCAACTTATGTATGACATTGTGCAGAAGTCGATGGAACTACCTTTCCAGCTTCCCAGATACTTCTTTAGGATAGGGTATTATTTTTAAAAACTCTTATGCCAAAGTTTTAAATTGCGTTATAGGTGGCTTCATAAATCCAATAGTTACATAGAACTTGTTGGTTGCTAAGCATTATTTATTTCATATTGATAGATTCAGATCCAAATGCTCGTTCTCTTTGTCGTTCACAGTTACTGCATTAACAGGTTCCATTTGATTTTAGTGACTTGGTTATTGATACCACAGCTTACAAAAATCTTAGCAATTTTGGGAGTTTCAAAGGTTCATTTGGTCATTCACAAATATGTGAAAGTCCTAGGTTCTTTGGAGTAATTAATTATTTATCTCTCCATAATTCTTACTTGGCTGTGCAAAAAGTAATATATGTTTGTCTCTTTGTTTGTCCTTTTTTGAAAATTATCAAAATGCGGCCTAGATTCTTTATACTAATTGGTTCACACTCGAATGCTGTTGCAGGCATTGCATTGGTGCCGAGCTATTCATATACGGCGAAGATTCTGGAAACAAAGACAAAATAATAACACCACCTGGTTTCCAGTAATCGCTAAATCTCTGCATTCAGTTAAAGAACATGTTAGCAAGAACTTCCGCTCAGCTTGCTAAGTTGTACTGCATTCTTGCTGCAAGGGTATCTTCTCGCTTACCCTTAGGAAAAGGGGAAGCTCAAAATACGTGGGAGTTTCGGCCTCGCAAGATGAACGAAATGGTACAATTAAATGCCATGCTGTTGCAGTACATTAAAGAAGATGCTGGAAAGGCCAATGAGATAAACATTGCGAATGGTGATGAGGATTTGGTAACAGCTTGTGTGTGTTTTGAACCTAATGAGAGAGGGCAGGGATTCTCAAGTTGCTTGCTGAATGTTTCTGTGTTTCCTGAAGGTTCATATCAGATCAACTGGCATAGCTGTTGTATTGATACGAAGGGCTCTCACTGGAGCTTGATTCCCCTTAATGCTGGGGTGTCCTTTTCTGTTAAAAGGCTTTGATTATGGATGTCTGCAAAGTGGTTTAAATTTGTGGATCTAAAATGTATGCCCCTTACTCTTTTGATTAGTCGCAGGATTTGAAGCTTTTGAAAAGGTATTGGCCTTATCTGGTCCTCTGGAAAGCGATATAGCAGATTTAACTATTATCAGAACAAAGACTTGGAGTAATCTCCTCTTGAAAATTGCCTGATCACGTTTTCAGTATAGAACAAGTGGGAAGGAGCAACAGGTTTGCTCTTGGAATGGAGCTGGAATCAACGTTGGCTTGTGTGGAAGCCTTGTGATGTTTTGCTGAACATGAGCTTCGTCTTCATAATTTGTATACTGCTTAACTAGTTTGGGTAAGAGAGCCTTCTTAGAAATGAAACACGTGTATTTTTTGAAGCTTTTATGAACTTTGTCTTCCTTGATCCTATTTATGCGAAAAACTGATAAGTTCCTTTTTGACCTCGCTTTTTGAAAAGCTTCTAATGAAGAAGCAGGAGCTAGGTATTTGGCAAGCAAAAAGTTTGGGGCTTTTCAAGAAGCTGACTTTTTAGATCCCTTTCCTGAGAAGAGGAGCATAATGAGAAGTTTGCTACAGTTGCTTTATGACCTCATGATCCTTCGGTCTCGTCATTCTTGGCATACATGATAGAGTTCCTAATTTAGAGAATGATTCTAAAAAAGCTGCAAAAATATCTCCATGACTATATTCTCAACAGTTTGAAAGAGTTCAAGGCTAAACAACAGATCACAATTCAGATAGTTGGACTGCTCTTTGTGAGTGGTTAATGTTGAAGCTGCAGCGAATAAATGCTTCTCTGCCGCATATAGGTTCGAGATTCTGAGCATACTTTGTAAATCTTAGTTGTCTTGGTCTGTGTAGCACCTAATCTGAGTAGGTTTCCAAATCAATCTCTGTAACAATACTATGCAGCTTTAACAAACTTTTATTTCTGTCTATGTGGCAGTATGGTTATGTATCTGATACGACGTCGATGAATCAGATCTGCGAGCCAAGAAATCTAGAGGATGTTGATAGCAGAGGTCATTACAATTATTTTTGAGATGAGACATCAGGTTTTGATGTACACAAAGGGAATGTGGAAATGTGAAGGGGCCTATTGCCTATTGCTGGTTTGTGGTTGCCATTTCCAACGGAGAATAAAGAGGTCTCTCATTGAGTCTTTTGGTCTGTTCAATAGTATTTATTAGTAGTACATATTTTTTGTTCGAGAAATGCTAAGTCTACAACCAAAGACAGGTTGTAATCCTACAACACCCTCATCCGAAGGCCAATATCTCTCCACTAGTCTTATCACTCTTTTTAAAAAAAAAAACTAAAAACCAATAAGGGGTTAGTAAACCCTAGGCGCCTTTGGATGAATTGTAAGAATACAACCCTTTTTGGTTATACACTTAGCATTTCTCCTTTTGTTCTGCTTTCTCTTTTTCTTCTCTTCTTTTGTAATCCTGGTAGTATTTCCTTTTTTCATTTCCTTCATATCAAGGAAGATGTGGTAAGAATCTTTTCCTTCAGAGTTTGCTTGTCTGTGTTGATCTAAGCAGGAAGCGAGTTTTCTAAGGGTTTAGACTAGCTGTTATTTTGAGTTTCAAATATAAGTATCAGTGCAGGATTTGTAAATGTACTGTGATTTGTGATGGTTGTTATGAAAATGGCTTTGCAGATGGTCTTTGCAAGTTATTCTGACCGTGCGATACATTTTATGGAGCTTCCTGTGCGATATATTTTATGGAGCTTCCTGGAGAGAGTACCCTCCATTCTCTGTTCCACATAACTTGGGTGGTTATAAGCTTGCTGGGGGGGTGACAATAGCCTTTGGCTGGAAAAGTGGGGTTAATTGTAGCTGGAGACTGATAAAGTGTTTACAATATTCACGTGATTCATATGCTTGAAAAGTATTGGTTTTTAAGTCCTCTGGTTTACAGAACACTTGGAATTCAGATTTGAGGTAAACATATTTCCATGATGTGATAATAGTATTGGTTGAATAGCATCAGAAAGTTTCTACAAGTTAAATTGCCTCTATTGAGGTGATAAAGTATGGGTAGATGGCATTTCTTTTCTTTTTTCTATCTCTTTTGTAACTCGACGTCACTTATTTTACTTCTGTTTTTGCGTGATATTTTTGTGGTTCTAGGTGATTTAGTCTTGCCTGGGTAACTTATGAGTCAACCATACCGTATTGGTCGGAAATAATCGAAATTAGATTCCAGAAACAATCCCTAGATGCACATAGAGTTTGGCTGACAAAATAGCATTACTATAGCTGCATTGTAGCAATCAGGCTACAGGTGTCAGCGATTGAGCCGCAGTTGGCTGCTGGCTATGATATTCAGCAGTAAAAATGAGGGAGTTGGAAGAAGCAGAAGAGAACGAGGAGAGGAGAAGAAAGGGAAGAAGAAACATAATAAGCAGTGGAGGTGATGAGGGAAAAGGAGGGTAAAGGGATACTCACGGCAGGAAAGAGAGTAAGAATCAAATAAACCCTTAATAAATAAATCCATTTTTGTCATAATGACCCAAAGGACACCAAATTGAGATCCAATGATGGCTCAAACTCCAATGTTAACTTATAAATTTTAATCGTTTCAATCCTCAACCAAAAAGAACTCCAATTGGTCCCCCTAATGGTCTAATCTGAAATTAGAGACCTAACAACTAAATGGAACACTTTATTGACCCAAATAATGACCCGGTGTGACTCAATTGATATAAAACGTAGGCTATCAGAATTTGAGATTCATGTCCATTTCCGGTAGGCTTTGTTGTCAACCAACAAGCAATAGTTCAGTATGCTGGTGGTTCAGTAGGCCAGTAAAGAAAGAGAGTCCATTAGATGAAATGGGCTGATGAAGGTTGTCAACATCATAAAATCCAATTTCCTGTTTCACAATTTAAAGTATTATTTAGGCTTGTTATCTGATTAACTAATGTGTTTTTACATCTTTATGCTATTTTATTATTGCTCTTTCTATTTTTATTTTCTACCATCCTCACAGCATTAATGGTTGTATTTGAATATTGTAATCATTATGTGGAAATGAATTGGTCTCTCTTTCATGATATGCAGTGAATTTCATTTCTTTATTAAACAAAGAAGAGCGAAACAATTCGATTGGCTTTCCAGAGCTGGAATTTACTATGCTGACTTGAACTTCGGTGCCCAGCATAGGTAAATCATCTTTTTAGAATCTTTTTTTTCTCATGTATATGAGGAAAAATAACTTGTGTATTGATTACCACTTGGTATGTCAGCATTGCTAATGATCTAATCATTTTCTTTTTTGCAATGATGTCTTCATTTGAATCCTTTGATTTTGTCAGTTATTTTTGAATTATCAATGTTTTTATTTGTCTTTATGATATTTCAATATATTTAAGCGGCTCAGCGACTGGTGATGAAAATTTTGTGGAAAACAAGGGCCTGTTAGACTACTCAAAGTTTGGCAAACTGGATGAAGCTATTAATCCCAGATTCTTTGTAGTATCTGAATTGTGAATACCATTTTCTGCTTCTAAATGGTGTCAAGGTTAAGGTATGTGTTTACTTCCCTTTAAGTTGTATTTGTATTTTAAATTAAGCTCTGCCATTTTTGTCATTTGAGATCTCATTGCTCCTGCATTTGTGCGGCCTTAATTTAAAGCTGGAAACAACTATCACTTGATGCCAAAGTTTGCAGTACTATGGTCATATCTTCTTGACTCTTGAGCATACAGGTGGTTACTTGATCTATGTAGTAATTTTTTTTTTAAAAAGGCTTAACTGACCGCTAACCATTGTGCCAACTCTCTAGTAGTAGACTAATTATAAGGCACTTTCAAGTGAGAACTTCATCAGTCTTGAATGAATAGAGGAAAGCACATAATCTCTATCTTTCTGTGGTTTTCAGTGTGGTACTCATTCTCTGAGAGCTCTTATTCCTCTAGGATTTGCCATAAATTTCTTGTTTGATGGAAAATGAGCATATTAACCTTTGCATTTTATTGGTTTGGGGAAAGGAAATTATGCAGACCACCTAATCTTAGTTTGAGAGCAAGAAGTGGGGATTGGATTACTTTTTCAAGGCAAATTGGCTTGATCCATTCCTGTTTAACCTATATAGGATGTGTTGCAGGAGCCATTTCAACCAACTTGAGAGCTCTTATTCCTCTAGGATTTGCCACAAATTTCTAGCATCGCCACATATGCCGTTTTCGTTCGCTCGCAATCGCAAAAAAACCGTCCTAAGCCCTCCCAATTCGACCCGAAAGTTTGGGCGAATCCGGACGATGTCCGCCTCCGCACTTACATCTCCGCAATCCCCGCGCCGATTCTCGTGTTTAATGTCTCGTTTCCAAGACGACTCGGAGCCGGTCGCAGCCGCATGTTTTGCGAGCCGATCTCATGCCGAACGAGAGAGATGAAATTCACCAAACGCCGCACTTCGAATTTTCGACCCCAATTCCACGCTTGACCCGACCCACCCACCCCCTCACTCCCCCCGTCTTTTCGGACGTAACTTATTTTAATTAATTAATTCATTAATTAATACACCTATTCTTCTTCCCTCCCCACTCTCATTCTTTTTCCTTCGTTCCCGCCTCGTCTTCTACTTCTTCACCTTCTTCTTCTCCTTCCTCTGCCTCATTCCCTCTCTCATTCTTTCTGCCTCCGTCAAAATCCTGCTCTGCGTGCCTCCGCCGCCAAACCCTCTCCGCCGTGGAGCTCGCCTCAGTCGACCGCTCCGTGTCCGGGGAGGACGCTGTCGCCCGCCTCATCCGCCGCATCCTGCTGCTCGCCGTCCACCTCTACAGCCACGAGATCCACCACCTCCTCGAGCCCCCGCCGGAGCACGCTCGGATCCGGTTCCGCCGACTCAACATCAAGAACGGCGTCGCCGACTCAAGTGCCCCATCAAGATGTTCGATCTGGTCAGCTTCTCGCCTTTCTTCCTCTCTCTCTCTCTCTCTCTCTCATTTCCTCTCTCTCATTTGCTCCCCACCTGACACGTCCCTCCCCTGCAGCTTCCAGCGCCCCCTTCTGTACATCCGTTTCTCCCCCTTTCTCCGGATGTCTCCAGCGACGAGATCAAGCACCTTCTCGAGCCCTCGCCGGAGCACGGCCGGATCCAGATCCGGTTCCATCGACTCACCATCAAGAACGGCTCTCGACTTGAGGGCCAGTTCCATCGACTCACCATCAACGACAGCTCTCGACTGGAGGGCCTCATCAACATGTTTGATCTGCTGACCTCTTCGCCTCTCTCTCTCTCTCTCTCTCTCTCTCTCTCTCTCTCTCTCTCTCTCTCTCCCACAAACACTCTTGCTTCTCCCCTGACAGGTCCCTCCCATTGGCTCCCATTGGCCCCTCTTCCTGGAGATCCGCTTCTCCCCACTCCTTCGGATGTCTTCCGCGACACGATCAAGCATCTCCTCGAGCTACCTCCGGAGCACGGCCGAATCCAGTTCCACCGGCTCAACATCGAGAACGACTTCCGACTGGAGGGCCTCATCAGCATGTCCCATCTGGTCACCTCCTCGCCTTCCTCTCTCTCTCTCTCTCTCTCTCTCTCTCCACTGTTTCTTCCCCCTTTCTCCGGACGTCTACAGTGACGAGATCAAGCACCTCCTCGAGCCCCGGCCGGAGCACAGCCGGATCCAGTTCCATCGACTCACCATCAAGAACGGCTCCCGACTCGAGGGCCCCGTCAACATGTCGGATCTGGTGATCTCCTCGTCTCTCTCTCTCTCTCTCTCATGCACACGCGCACACAGATTCGCTTCTCCCCTTTTCTTGGATACTTTCTTCTTATTTGTTTCCTCACCTGTACCTTCTTTGTTCCTAGTATCTATAGCGTTGCTTCCATGGATTCCTTTAGGGTTTAGCAGAATAAATAGAATCATCCGTTTCCATTCCTAACCTCTCTCGTTTTATAACACAGATGATCAACCTGCCGGCCGTCTTCACCCCTGCCGAGTATCGACGTCCTTCTGGTGGTAAGTTTTGTGTGAATCGTATAGATTTGATCCGGATCTATGCCTATTGTCTCCCTAATTTCCCGCTGGCCTTGTGCCGTGGGCTTGTGGCATCACAATGCAGGTTAAGTATTGCTGTGAGAACAACACGCGGCTCATTCACTTCCCCGCTTGTGAGGTGTTGGGAAGACTATTGGAAGCTTTCTCCCGAAGCAGCATCCTCTGCGACAGGTGATATCCCCTCTTTTTTCTTTGTTCGTTATTCTGTTATGCTCTTATCTGTACAAACCGAAGAAAAAAAATTGAAAAAAAGCAAGAAGTCGAGTTGCTTAGTGTTCGTACCCCCTTTCCTCGTGAAAACTAAAAAATAGGTTGAAATATGCAAGAGCAGTAGCAGATCTCTAATGGTCTTGTAGAATATTTATGTGATTTCTGCAATAATGGAAGTTTGATGTTTGAATATGTATTTAAACCGGTCCTTGATCTAGATATGGCGGAAACCATGCTGCACATCATGAAGACCTTTTTTTTCCTTTTCTAAGCTGAAAGTACATTCAGAGGTTGGCATTGGCCGTATATGATCAGCATTACATAGGATAAATCAAAAGGCTTGTTTATTCATAGAAAGTTTTTAATTTAGTTGACATTTGATAGCTAAATCAAAAGGCTTATTTATTGATAAAGATATAGTAATCGAGTATTCAGTGTAGGTGCATGTATGAATTTTTATATTTGAAATGGGTTTAACAGAAATAAATTTGCAGTATGGAAAATTTAACAACTTTGATGTTGGAAATTTTAGGGATGGAATTTTCTTTTTGGTTTTGTGGATGAAAATTTGATCTCATGTTTGGAAGAATGTGATCCGGGTGTCAAGAACTTGGTTAGTGAATATATAAAGCACGCGAGCGTGCTCTCGAGTCTAGGATAGAAGAAATATAATAAATTTTATCAAAATATAGTAGAATTATTAATCAGTTTGATCGATTGAAATTGTGGTGTAACATTTCTGAAAATTTGTATCGAGAAAGTTTGTGTATTCATTATATTCATTATATTAGGAAGAATATTTAGAAGCCTATTTAGGAAATTTCGGTCGATTGATGTTTAGAGGAACCTAATTCGGATGCTTAATAATTTTATTGCTGTTATGTAAATTATGTTATGCTACGAAAGCATTAGCAAGATTTTTGGAATTAAGGAATATAATTGATAATTGATTGCTTATAACAGATATCTTTGACCGGAAAAGTGAGTACTTTTATTAATTGCTCTTGAGGATGAAACTTATTTTGAAGATGTTAGATTTGAATATCTTGGTTTAGGGTTTCAATTTGTAAGGATCATGCTTTATGTTTGACGGACATAGGTGCAAGTAAGATATAATGGCCGGAGTAGATAAGTTCGTATACGTGGCGCATAAATGACACTGCATATCATGTAGATAAGTTTCTTTCTTTAAGTTGAAGGTGCCATCAGAAGGTGGCATTGGCCGTGTATAATTTAGGTGCCTTAAGACAGAAATGTGTCCGTGCATAAAGAGAGAGACATAAAAGAAAATGATGAAATCAGCCACAATAGTTGTTATCGACCAAAAGTTCCATGCTCCGAGTACTTATACTTTGGATGTATTGGAAAGGGCCAATGTGTAACAATCGAGCTTTGGGTTTGACAAACTTAGGTGCAAGTAAGATGTAACGGCCGTAGTAGATAAGTACTTATATGTGGCACATAAATGACGCCGCCATCTTGTAGATAAGTTTCTTTATTCAAGTCGAACTTAGAATTTTAACAAAAAGGTTGTTATCAGATAGTTTCTAAGATATGTGGTTTAAGCGATGAATGGTAAAAAATAGGCACCCAAGTCGAACTTGGTACTAAAATATGTGGTTGGCAGATAATTTCTTTATTCAAGTCGAACTTGGAACTTTTTATTTGTCGATAGTCATCCAGAATTTTTATTTATAATATTAGGTTCAACCGGTGAATGGTTTACTACTTTTAGGAACTGCTTTCACATAACTTCTGTGTTTTCTACTTTTGAACTCCGAAAAATCAATAGCGTTAAACTTTCAAAATAATTTTAATATTTTGCAGGAAGTCGTGAATTATTTACCGCATATAGAAAGAAGAAATTCATTCACTACATAAGACTAGTGTTGTATATAATTTTTTACGAAACTGTATTTATAATTATAATAGTTTTTGTATCTCTGGATTACTTTTTGATGATGTATGTCACGCCCCGGGCTAGTTCTAGATGCGGAAAATACGTGCCAATTTTTTTTTTGAAAGCCTAGCCCGCGCCACGTACAGACCCGCCACAAATACAGGGTCCACTGTACACACGGACAGAACCTCCCCTGTATTTGCACGGCGTCAACAACAATCAACAGGATCACAACCACCATTCATTCATCACAACAGCACAACAACTCAGAGAGATTCATACAGCTAACCGTCCTTAAACCTGTATGAATCTAAGCAAATCCTTAGGCGAAGGATGATGCGATGCACAAGCAACAGTCATTCTAGAAAACTGCTTCTCACCCAGAAGCTTTATTTGAAATCCTAATTTCAATCATTCAAGAATCATTTGAAAACTGTTCTCCACACGAGAACTCTCTTTTGAAATCACAAAAACCGAACGATCAGAAATCCATTTGAAAAACCGTTTCCCACACGGAAACCTTTATTTTACGAGGCTACCACGAGGGGTAGAAAGCCCAAATACTCGATAATGAAACCGTCTAAAAACAGTTATATAACCACTAGTCCAAGCATGCAATCATCACAAATGATAATAAAAGAATCAACGATACATAAGCATGCTAGAGTAAGCTCAAAGAATAACTGAACCACAAATCACATCTAATAGGCGAAGGTAGGGTGATAACCAATCTGGAGAAGTAACCTCACGAGTCGGAACCTCTAGAGCTACTATCTAGGCGTGCCTCGCAGCGTCCCGACACTCACCACCCTGCTCGCCTGAAACCTGCAACAGGGGTGGGGGGTGAGAACATGTACACATGTCTCTCCCCTCCCAGTGGGTACCGCAAGCCGACGAAGGCGAGGTGTACACACCGGCACGAGGGTCAACAAAAGATAGATATGGTAAACAGTAGCACAAGCAAATATGAGGCTAACATACAACTGAAATAGCTATGCTACTGTAAACAACTAATATGCATCAAAGGGAAAACCATAAAGTAAACCCAATCTAAAACCACCGGGACGTATCCCATGCACTGTCTAACGAATTCACCCTCCAGCACCCGCTCCCGGAGACGAACCCCCCCCCCCCCCCCCATCGCCGAGCTAATGGTTTACATCCCTAAGCCTCGCCAAGAACAACCTATAGACCCTACCCGATGCCAAGCACCCCGAACATTAAACGCACCGAAAAAGGCTTCCCCCGAACGTGCCATTTGGCACCAGATAGGATCCCCATCACCTGTCCTCAAATTTCTTAAACAGCGATGAGTGATAACACCAATCCCCCCTACATTGATTTGCTCCCCCCAAGTCCCTCGCCCCATTCCCCCTTTCCCCTCCCCCCGCCCACCGCCCACTGACTAGAAACCTGCTTTCTCCCCTTCAGCCGATAATTTCATCACGCCCCCCCCATTATGACCTCCCCCCCCCCTCCCCCGCCCCCACCTCCCCCACGCCACCCCCACCAGTACATGCTCACCGATTGCCACGAGTACATGCTCACATTCGAAGGAACGAGGATCTAAGCCCCAAGAGAGCGAATTAGCCACGAGTACATGCTCACATTCGAAGGAACGAGGATCTAAGCCCCAAGAGAGCATTCTATTACGCCCCAAGAGTGCGAATTGCCACGAGTACATGCTCACATTCGAAGGAACGAGGATCGAAGCCCAAGAGGACATTCTATTACGCCCCAAGAGTGCGAATTCTGCCACGAGTACATGCTCCATTCGAAGGAACGAGGATCGAAGCCCAAGAGAGCATTCTATTACGCCCCAAGAGTGCGAATTTGCCACGAGTACATGCTCACATTCGAAGGAACGAGGATCGAAGCCCAAGAGAGCATTCTATTACGCCCCAAGAGTGCGAATTTGCCACGAGTACATGCCACACATTCGAAGGAACGAGGATCGAAAGACCCAAGAGAGCATTCTATTACGCCCCAAGAGTGCGAATTTGCCACGAGTACATGCACACATTCGAAGGAACGAGGATCGAAGCCCAAGAGAGCATTCTATTACGCCCCAAGAGTGCGAATTTGCCACGAGTACATGCTCAGATTCGAAGGAACGCGGATCGAAGCCCAAGAGAGCATTCTATTACGCCCCAAGAGTGCGATTTTGCCACGAGTACATGCTCAGATTCGAAGGAACGAGGATCGAAGCCCAAGAGAGCATTCTATTATGCCCCAAGAGTGCGAATTAGCCACGAGTACATGCTCACATTCGAAGGAAACGAGGATCGAAGCCCAAGAGAGCATTCTATTTACGCCCTAAGAGTGCGAATTTGCCACGAGTACATGCTCACATTCGAAGGAACGAGGATCGAAGCCCAAGAGAGCATTCTATTACGCCCCAAGAGTGCGAATTTGCCACGAGTACATGCTCACATTCGAAGGAACGAGGATCGAAGCCCAAGAGAGCATTCTATTACGCCCCAAGAGTGCGAATTTGCCACGAGTACACACGAGTACATGCTCACATTCGAAGGAACGAGGATCGAAGCCCAAGAGAGCATTCTATTACGCCCCAAGAGTGCGAATTGCCACGAGTACACATGCTCACATTCGAAGGAACGAGGATCGAAGCCCCAAGAGAGCATTCTATTACGCCCCAAGAGTGCGAATTTGCCACGAGTACATGCTCACATTCGAAAGGAACGAGGATCGAAGCCCAAGAGAGCATTCTATTACGCCCCAAGAGTGCGAATTTGCCACGAGTACATGCTCACATTCGAAGGAAAAGGATCGAAGCCCAAGAGAGCATTCTATTACGCCCCAAGAGTGCGAAATTTGCCACGAGTACATGCTCACATTCGAAGGAGGACGAGGATCGAAGCCGAAGAGAGCATTCTATTACCCCCAAGAGTGCGAATTTGCCACGAGTACATGCTCACATTCGAAGGAACGAGGATCGAAGCCCAAGAGAGCATTCTATTACGCCCCAAGAGTGCGAATTCGCCACGAGTACATGCTCACATTCAAAGGAATGAGGATCGAAGCCCAAGAGAGCATTCTATTACGCCCCAAGAGTGCGAATTTGCCACGAGTACATATTCACATTCGAAGGAAACGAGGATCGAAGCCCAAGAGAGCATTCTATTACGCCCCAAGAGTGCGAATTTGCCACGAGTACATGCTCACATTCGAAGGAACGAGGATCGAAGCCCAAGAGAGCATTCTATTACGCCCCAAGAGTGCGAATTTGCCACGAGTACATGCTCACATTCGAAGGAACGAGGATCGAAGCCCAAGAGAGCATTCTATTACGCCCCAAGAGTGCGAATTTGCCACGAGTACATGCTCACATTCGAAGGAACGAGGATCGAAGCCCAAGAGAGCATTCTATTACGCCCCAAAAGTGCGAATTTGCCACGAGTACATGCTCACATTTGAAGGAACGAGGATCGAAGCCCAAAGAGAGCATTCTATTACGCCCCAAGAGTGCGAATTTGCCACGAGTACATGCTCACATTCGAAGGAACGAGGATCGAAGCCCAAGAGAGCATTCTATTACGCCCCAAGAGTGCGAATTTGCCACGAGTACATGCTCACATTCGAAGGAAGGAGGATCGAAGCCCCAAGAGAGCATTCTATTAAGCCCCAAGAGTGCGAATTTGCCACGAGTACATGCTCACATTCGAAGGAACGAGGATCGAAGCCCAAGAGAGCATTCTATTACGCCCCAAGAGTGCGAATTTGCCACGAGTACATGCTCACATTCGAAGGAACGAGGATCGAAGCCCAAGAGAGCATTCTATTACGCCCCAAGAGTGCGAATTTGCCACGAGTACATGCTCACATTCGAAGGAACGAGGATCGAAGCCCCAAGAGAGCATTCTATTACGCCCCAAGAGTGCGAATTTGCCACGAGTACATGCTCACATTATTTCATTCGAAGGAACGAGGATCGAAGCCCAAGAGAGCAGTCTATTACGCCCCAAGAGTGCGAATTTGCCACGAGTACATGCTCACATTCGAAGGAACGAGGATCGAAGCCCAAGAGAGCATTCTATAACGCCCCAAGAGTGCGAATTTGCCACGAGTACATGCTCACATTCGAAGGAACGAGGATCGAAGCCCAAGAGAGCATTCTATTACGCCCCAAGAGTGCGAATTTGCCACGAGTACATGCTCACATTCGAAGGAACGAGGATCGAAGCCCAAGAGAGCATTCTATTACGCCCCAAGAGTGCGAATTTGCCACGAGTACATGCTCACATTCGAAGGAACGAGGATCGAAGCCCCAAGAGAGCATTCTATTACGCCCCAAGAGTGCGAATTTGCCACGAGTACATGCTCACATTCGAAGGAACGAGGATCGAAGCCCCAAGAGAGCATTCTATTACGCCCCAAGAGTGCGAATTTGCCACGAGTACATGCTCACATTCGAAGGAAGGAGGATCGAAGCCCAAGAGAGCATTCTATTAAGCCCCAAGAGTACGAATTTGCCACGAGAGTACATACTCACATTCGAAGGAACGAGGATCGAAGCCCCAAGAGAGCATTCTATTACGCCCCAAGAGTGCGAATTTGCCACGAGTACATGCTCACATTCGAAGGAACGAGGATCGAAGCCCCAAGAGAGCATTCTATTACGCCCCAAGAGTGCGAATTTGCCACGAGTACATGCTCACATTCGAAGGAACGAGGATCGAAGCCCAAGAGAGCATTCTATTACGCCCCAAGAGTGCGAATTTGCCACGAGTAAATGCTCGCATTCGAAGGAACGAGGATCGAAGCCCAAGAGAGCATTCTATTTTACGGCCCCCAAGAGTGCGAATTTGCCACGAGTACATGCTCACATTCGAAGGAACGAGGATCGAAGACCCCAAAGAGAGCATTCTATTACGCCCCAAGAGTGCGAATTTGCCCGAAAACGCCTCACGCAAGCAACTCACGAAGGAAATTCGAAAGGAACGAGGATCGAAGCCCAAGAGAGCATTCATTCTATTACGCCCCAAGAGTGCGAATTTGCCACGAGTACATGCTCACATTCGAAGGAACGAGGATCGAAGCCCAAGAGAGCATTCTATTTACGCCCCCAAGAAGCGAATTTGCCACGAGTACATGCTCACATTCGAAGGAAAGGATCGAAGCCCAAAGAAGAGAGAGCATTCTATATTACGCCCCAAGAGTGCGAATTTGCCACGAGTACATGCTCACATTCGAAGGAACGAGGATCGATCGAAGCCCCAAGAGAGCATTCTATTACGCCCCAAAGAGTGCGAATTTGCCACGAGTACATGCTCACATTGAAAGGAACGAGGATCGAAGCCCAAGAGAGCATTCTATTACGCCCCAAGAGTGCGAATTTGCCACGAGTACATGCTCACATTCGAAGGAACGAGGATCGAAGCCCAAGAGAGCATTCTATTACGCCCCAAGAGTGCGAATTTGCCACGAGTACATGCTCACATTCGAAGGAACGAGGATCGAAGCCCAAGAGAGCATTCTATTACGCCCCAAGAGTGCGAATTTGCCACGAGTACATGCTCACATTCGAAGGAACGAGGATCGAAGCCCAAGAGAGCATTCTATTACGCCCCAAGAGTGCGAATTTGCCACGAGTACATGCTCACATTCGAAGGAACGAGGATCGAAGCCCAAGAGAGCATTCTATTACGCCCCAAGAGTGCGAATTTGCCACGAGTACATGCTCACATTCGAAGGAACGAGGATCGAAGCCCCAAAAGAGCATTCTATTACGCCCCAAGAGTGCGAATTTGCCACGAGTACATGCTCACATTCGAAGGAACGAGGATCGAAGCCCAAGAGAGCATTCTATTACGGCCCAAGAGTGCGAATTTGCCACGAGTACATGCTCACATTCGAAAGAACGAGGATCGAAGCCCAAGAGAGCATTCTATTTACGCCCCAAGAGTGCGAATTTGCCACGAGTACATGCTCACATTCGAAGAACGAGGATCGAAGCCCGAGAGAGCATTCTATTACGCCCCAAGAGTGCGAATTTGCCACGAGTACATGCTCACATTCGAAGGAACGAGGATCGAAGCCCAAGAGAGCATTCTATTACGCCCCAAGAGTGCGAATTTGCCACGAGTACATGCTCACATTCGAAGGAACGAGGATCGAAGCCCAAGAGAGCATTCTATTACGCCCCCAAGAGTGCGAATTTGCCACGAGTACATGCTCACATTCGAAGGAACGAGGATCGAAGCCCAAGAGAGCATTCTATTACGCCCCAAGAGTGCGAGCTTGCCACGAGTGCATGTTACTATGCTCACATTCGAAGAAAACGAGGATCGAAGCCAAAGAGAGCATTCTATTACGCCCAAAGAGTGCGAATTTGCCACGAGTACATGCTCACATTCGAAGGAACGTTGATCGAAGCCCAAGAGAGCATTCTATTACGCCCCAAGAGTGCGAATTTGCCACGAGTACATGCTCACATTCGAAGGAACGGGGATCGAAAGCCCCAAGAGAGAGCATTCTATTACGCCCCAAGAGTGCGAATTTGCCACGAGTGCATGCTCTCATTCGAAGGAATGAGCATCGAAGCCCAAGAGAGGAGGATCGAAGCCCCAAGAGAGCATTCTATTAAGCCCCAAGAGTGCGAATTTGCCACGAGTACATGCTCACATTCGAAGGAAGGATCGAACGAGGATCGAAGCCCAAGAAGAGAGCATTCTATTAGGCCCCAAGCCCAAAGAGTGCGAATTTGCCACGAGTACATCGAACATCACATTCGAAGGAACGAGGATCGAAGCCCAAGAGAGCATTCTATTACGCCCCAAGAGAGTGCGAATTTGCCACGAGTACATGCTCACATTCGAAGGAACGAGGAACGAAGACCAAGAGAGCATTCTATTACGCCCCAAGAGTGCGAATTTGCCACGAGTACATGTTCACATTAGAAGGAAGGAACGAGGATCGAAGCCCCAAGAGAGCATTCTATTACGCCCCAAGAGTGCGAATTTGCCACGAGTACATGCACACATTCAAAGGAACGAGGATCGAAGCCCAAGAGAGCATTCTATTACGCCCCAAGAGTGCGAATTTGCCACGAGTACATGCTCACATTCGAAGGAACGAGGATCGAAGCCCCAAGAGAGCATTCTATTTAGGCCCCAAGAGTGCGAATTTGCCACGAGTACATGCTCACATTCGAAGGAACGAGGATCGAAGCCCAAGAGAGCATTCTATTACGCCCCAAGAGTGCGAATTTGCCACGAGTACTTGGTCACATTCGAAGTACATGGTCACATTCGAAGGAACGAGGATCGAAGCCCAAGAGAGCATTCTATTACGCCCCAAGAGTGCGAATTTGCCACGAGTACATGCTCACATTCGAAGGAACGAGGATCGAAGCCCAAGAGAGCATTCTATTACGCCCCAAGAGTGCGAATTTGCCACGAGTACATGCCCAGATTCGAAGGAACGAGGATCGAAGCCCCAAGAGAGCATTCTATTACGCCCCAAGAGTGCGAATTTGCCACGAGTACATGCACACATTCGAAGGAACGAGGATCGAAGCCCAAGAGAGCATTCTATTACGCCCCAAGAGTGCGAATTTGCCACGAGTACATGCACACATTCGACGGAACGAGATCGAAGCCCAAGAGAGCATTCTATTAAGCCCCAAGAGTGCGAATTTGCCACGAGTACATGCTCACCTTCGAAGGAACGAGGATCGAAGCCCAAGAGAGCATTCTATTACGCCCCAAGAGTGCGAATTTGCCACGAGTACATGCTCACATTCGAAGGAAGGAACGATCGACGAGCCCAAAGAGAGCATTCTATTACGCCCCAAGAGTGCGAATTTGCCACGAGTACATGCTCACATTCGAAGGAACGAGGATCGAAGCCCAAATAGAGCATTCTATTACGCCCCAAGAGTGCGAATTTGCCACGAGTACATGCTCACATTCGAAGGAACGAGGATCGAAGCCCAAGAGAGCATTCTATTACGCCCCAAGAGTGCGAATTTGCCCACGAGACATACATGCTCACATTCGAAGGAACGAGGATCGAAGCCCAAGAGAGCATTCTATTACGCGCCCCAAGAGTGCGAATTTGCCCCACGAGTACATGCTCACATTCGAAGGAACGAGGATCGAAGCCCAAGAGAGCATTCTATTACAGGCCCCCAAGAGTGCGAATTTGCCACGAGTACATGCTCACATTCGAAGGAACGAAAAGGATCGAAGCCCAAGAGAGCATTCTATTACGCCCCAAGAGTGCGAATTTGCCACGATTACATGCTCACATTCGAAGGAACGAGGATCGAAGCCCAAGAGAGCATTCTATTACGCCCAAAGAGTGCGAATTTGCCTCGAGTACATGCACACAATCGAAGGAACGAGGATCGAAGCCCAAGAGAGCATTCTATTACGCCCCAAGAGTGCGAATTTGCCACGAGTACATGCTCACATTCGAAGGAACGAGGATAGAAGCCCCAAGAGAGCATTCTAATACGCCCCAAGAGTGCGAATTTGCCACGAGTACATGCTCACATTCGAAGGAACGAGGATAGAAGCCCCAAGAGAGCATTCTATTAGGCCCAAAGAGTGCGAATTTGCCACGAGTACATGCTCACATTCGAAGGAACGAGGATCGAAGCCCAAGAGAGCATTCTATTACGCCCCAAGAGTGCGAATTTGCCACGAGTACATGCTCTCATTCGAAGGAACGAGGATCGAAGCCCCAAGAGAGCATTCAATTACGCCCCAAGAGGGCGAATTGGCCACGAGTACATGCTCACATTCGAAGGAACGAGGATCGAAGCCCCAAGAGAGCATTCTATTAGGCCCCAAGAGTGCGAATTTGCCACGAGTACATGCTCACATTCGAAGGAACGACGATCGAAGCCCAAGAGAGCATTCTATTACTCCCCAAGAGTGCGAATTCGCCACGAGTACATGCTCACATTCGAAGGAACGAGGATCGAACGCCAAGAGAGCATTCTATTACGACCCCCCCCAAGAGTGCGAATTTGCCACGAGTACATGCTCACATGCGCAGATTCGAAGGAACGAGGATCGAAGCCCAAGAGAGCATTCTATTACGCCCCAAGAGTGCGCGAAATTTGCCACGAGTACATGCTCACATTCGAAGGAACGAGATCGATCGAAAGCCCAAGAGAGCATTCTATTACGCCCCAAGAGTGCGAATTTGCCACCACGAGTACATGCTCACATTCGAAGGAACGAGGATCGAAGCCCCAAGAGAGCATTCTATTAGGCCCCAAGAGTGCGAATTCGCCACAAGTACATGCTCACATTCGAAGGAACGAGGATCGAAGCCCAAGAGAGCATTCTACGCCCCAAGAGTGCGAATTTGCCACGAGTACATGCTCAGATTCGAAGGAACGAGGATCGAAGCCCAAGAGAGCATTCTATTACGCCCCAAGAGTGCGAATTTGCCACGAGTACATGCACAGATTCGAAGGAACGAGGATCGAAGCCCAAGAGAGCATTCTATTACGCCCCAAGAGTGCGAATTTGCCACGAGTACATGCTCACATTCGAAGGAACGAGGATCGAAGCCCAAGAGAGCATTCTATTACGCCCCAAGAGTGCGAATTTTGCCACACGAGTACATGCTCACATTCGAAGGAACGAGGATCGAAGCCCAAGAGAGCATTCTATTACGCCCCAAGAGTGCGAATTTGCCACGAGTACATGCTCACATTCGAAGGAACGAGGATCGAAGCCCAAGAGAGCATTCTATTACGCCCCTAGAGTGGGAATTTGCCACGAGTACATGCTCACATTCGAAGGAACGAGGATCGAAGCCCCAAGAGAGCATTCTATTATGACCCAAGAGTGCGAATTTGCCACGAGTACATGCTCACATTCGAAGGAACGAGGATCGATCGAAGAAGCCCAAGAGAGCATTCTATTTATGCCCCAAGAGTGCAA
This sequence comes from Puya raimondii, assembly GCA_016920855.1. Lineage (NCBI taxonomy): Eukaryota > Viridiplantae > Streptophyta > Magnoliopsida > Poales > Bromeliaceae > Puya > Puya raimondii. The sequence continues at coordinate 141,673,839 of JABWPP010000050.1, forward strand.
ATTTGCCACGAGTACATGCACATACATTCGAAGGAACGAGGATCGAAGCCCAAGAGAGCATTCTATTACGCCCCAAGAGTGCGAATTTGCCACGAGTACATGCTCACATTCGAAGGAACGAGGATCGAAGCCCAAGAGAGCATTCTATTACGCCCCAAGAGTGCGAATTTGCCACGAGTACATGCTCACATTCGAAGGAACGAGGATCGAAGCCCAAGAGAGCATTCTATTACGCCCCAAGAGTGCGAATTTGCCACGAGTACATCCTCAGATTCGAAGGAACGAGGATCGAAGCCCAAGAGAGCATTCTATTACGCCCCAAGAGTGCGAATTAGCCACGAGTACATGCTCACATTCGAAGGAACGAGGATCGAAGCCCAAGAGAGCATTCTATTACGCCCCAAGAGGCGAATTTGCCACGAGTACATGCTCACATTCGAAGGAACGAGGATCGAAGCCCCCAAGAGAGCATTCTATTACGCCCCAAGATTGCGAATTTTCCACGAGTACATGCTCACATTCAAAGGGAACGAGGATCGAAGCCCAAGAGAGCATTCTATTACGCCCCAAGAGTGCGAATTAGCCACGAGTACATGCTCACATTCGAAGGAACGAGGATCGAAGCCCAAGAGAGCATTCTATTACGCCCCCAAGAGTGCGAATTTGCCACGAGTACATGCTCACATTCGAAAGGAACGAGGATCGAAGCCCCAAGAGAGCATTCTATTACGCCCCAAGAGTGAGTGCGAATTTGCCACGAGTACATGCTCACTCACATTCGAAGGAACGAGGATCGAAGCCCAAAGAGAGCATTCTATTACGCCCCAAGAGTGCGAATTTGCCACGAGTACATGCTCACATTCGAATACGACGAAGGAACGAGGTCGAGGCCCGAAGCCCAAGAGAGCATCATTCTATTACGCCCCAAGAGTGCGAATTTGCCACGAGTACATGCTCACATTCGAAGGAACGAGGATCGAAAGCCCCAAGAGAGCATTCTATTACGCCCCCAAGAGTGCGAATTTGCCACGAGTACATGCTCACATTCGAAGGAGAGGAACGAGGATCGAAGCCCAAGAGAGCATTCTATTTTTACGCCCCCAAGAGTGCGAATTTGCCACGAGTACATGCTCACATTCGAAACGAGGAACGAGGATCGAAGCCCCCAAGAGAGCATTCTATTTACGCCCCAAGAGTGCGAATTTGCCACGAGTACATGCTCACATTCGAAGGAACGAGGATCGAAGCCCCAAGAGAGCATTCTATTACGCCCCCAAGAGTGCGAATTTGCCACGAGTACATGCTCACATTCGAAGGAACGAGGATCGAAGCCCAAGAGAGCATTCTATACGCCCCCAAGAGTGCGAATTTGCCACGAGTACATGCTCACATTCGAAGGAACGAGGATCGAAAGCCCAAGAGAGCATTCTATTACGCCCCAAGAGTGCGAATTTGCCACGAGTACATGCTCTCACATTCGAAGGAACGAGGATCGAAGCCCAAGTGAGCATTCTATTACGCCCCAAGAGTGCGAATTTGCCACGAGTACATGCACACATTCGAAGGAACGAGGATCGAAGCCCCAGGAGAGCATTCTATTACGCCCCAAGAGTGTGAATTTGCCACGAGTACATTCGTTCCTTCGAAGGAACGAGGATCGAAGCCCAAGAGAGCATTCTATTACGCCCCAAGAGTGCGAATTTGCCACGAGTACATGCTCACATTCGAAGGAACGAGAATCGAAGCCCAAGAGAGCATTCTATTACGCCCCAAGAGTGCGAATTTGCCACGAGTACATGCTCACATTCGAAGGAGGAACGAGGATCGAAGCCCCAAGAGAGCATTCTATTATTACGCCCCAAGAGTGCGAATTTGCCACGAGAGTACATGCTCACATTCGAAGGAACGAGGATCGAAGCCCAAAGAGAGCATTCTATTAGCCCCCCAAGAGTGCGAATTTGCCACGAGTACATGCTCACATTCGAAGGAACGAGGATCGAAGCCCCCAAGAGAGCATTCTATTACGCCCCCAAGAGTGCGAATTTGCCACGAGTACATGCTCACATTCGAAGGAACGAGGATCGAAGCCCAAGAGAGCATTCTATTACGCCCCAAGAGTGCGAATTTGCCACGAGTACATGCTCACATTCGAAGGAACGAGGATCGAAGCCCAAGAGAGCATTCTATTACGCCCCAAGAGTGCGAATTTGCCACGAGTACATGCTCACAATCGAAGGAACGTGATCGAAGCCCAAGAGAGCGAATTACGCCCAAGAGTGCGAATTTGCCACGAGTACATGCGACATTCGAAGGAACGAGGATCGAAGCCCCAAGAGAGCATTCTATTACGCCCCAAGAGTGCGAATTTGCCACGAGTACATGCATTCACATTCGAAGGATTCGAAAACGAGGAGGATCGAAGCCCCAAGAGAGCATTCTATTACGCCCCAAGAGTGCGAATTTGCCACGAGTACATGCTCACATTCGAAGGAAACGAGGATCGAAGCCCAAAGAGAGCATTCTATTTACGCCCCAAGAGTGCGAATTTGCCCACGAGTACATGCTCACATTCGAAGGAACGACGAGGATCGAAGCCCAAGAGAGAGCATTCAATTACGCCCCAAGAGTGCAAATTTGCCACGAATACATGCTCACATTCGAAGGACTGAGGATCGAAGGAACGAGGATCGAAGCCCGAGTGAGCATTCTATTACGCCCCAAGAGTGCGAATTTGCCACGAGTACATGCTCACATTCAAAGGAACGAGGATCGAAGCCCCAAGAGAGCATTCTATTACGCCCCGAGAGTGCGAATTTGCCACGAGTACATGCTCACATTCGAATGAACGAGGATCGAAGCCCAAGAGAGCATTCTATTACGCCCCAAGAGTGCGAATTTGCCACGAGTACATGCTCACATTCGAAGGAACGAGGATCGAAGCCCAAGAGAGCATTCTATTACGCCCCAAGAGTGCGAATTTGCCACGAGTACATGCTCACATTCGAAGGAACGAGGATCGAAGCCCAAGAGAGCATTCTATTACGCCCCAAGAGTGCGAATTTGCCACGAGTACATGCTCACATCTCACATTCGAAGGAAACGACGATCGATCGAAGCCCAAGAGAGCATTCTATTACGCCCCCCAAGAAGAGTGCGAATTTGCCACGAGTACATGCTCACATTCGAAGGAACGAGGATCGAAGCCCAAGAGAGCATTCTATTAGCCCCAAGAGTGCGAAGAGAGAGTACATTCACATTCGAAGGAACGAGCCCCCAAGAGTGCGAATTTGCCCAAGACGAATTTGCCACAAGTACATGCTCAATTCGAAGGAACGAGGATCGAAGCCCAAGAGAGCATTCTATTACGGCCCAAGAGTGCGAATTTACCACGAGTACATGCTCACATTCGAAGGAACGAGGATCGAAGCCCAAGAGAGCATTCTATTACGCCCCAAGAGTGCGAATACGCCACGAGTACATGCTCACATTCGAAGGAACGAGGATCGAAGCCCAAGAGAGCATTCTATTACGCCCCAAGAGTGCGAATTCGCCACGAGTACATGCTACACATTCACATTCGAAGGAACGAAGATCGAGGATCGAAGCCCCAAGAGAGCATTCTATTACGCCCCAAGAGTGCGAATTTTAGCCACGAGTACATGCTCACATTCGAATCACATTCGAAGGAACGAGAGATCGAAGCCCAAGAGAGCATTCTATTACGCCCCAAGAGTGCGAATTTGCCACGAGTACATGCTCACATTTGAAGGAACGAGGATCGAAGCCCAAGAGAGCATTCTATTACGCCCCAAGAGTGCGAAATTTGCCACGCCACGAGTACATGCTCACATTCGAAGGAACGAGGAGGATCGAAGCCCCAAGAGAGCATTCTATTACGCCCCAAGAGTGCGAATTTGCCACGAGTACATGCTCACATTCGAAGGAACGAGGATCGAAGCCCCAAGAGAGCATTCTATTACGCCCCCAAGAGTGCGAATTTTGCCACGAGTACATGCTCACATTCGAAGGAACGAGGAGGATCGAAGCCCAAGAGAGCATTCTATTACGCCCCAAGAGTGCGAATTTGCCACGAGTACATGCTCTCACATTCGAATACAAGGCTCAAGACATCATTCGAAGGAACGAGGATCGAAGCCCAAGAGAGCATTTCTTTATTACGCCCCAAGAGTGCGAATTTGCCCCCACGAGTACATGCTCACATTCGAAGGAACGACGAGGATCGAAGCCCAAGAGAGCATTCTATTACGCCCCAAGAGTGCGAATTTGCCACGAGTACATGCTCACATTCGAAGGAACGAGGATCGAAGCCCAAGAGAGCATTCTATTACGCCCCAAGAGTGCGAATTTGCCACGAGTACATCTCACATTCGAAGGAATGAGTGCGAATTTGCCACGAGTACATGCTCACATTCGAAGGAACGGGATCGAAGCCCAAGAGAGCATTCATTTGCCCACGAGTAGTGCATGCTCACATTCGAAGGAACGAGGCTATGAAGCGAAAGAGAGATTTATATCCGCCCCAACGAGTGCGAATTTTGCACGGTACATGCTCATATTCGATGAGACGAGGATCAATGCCAGAGGGCATTCTATTCGACCCCAAGCTGTTGCGAATTTGCCACGAAGTACGTGCTCACATTGAAGAAACGAGGAGCGAAGCCCCAAGAAGAGATTCTATTACGCCCCAAGTCTGAGTGGGAATTGCCAACGAGTCGTGCTCACCTTCGAAGGAACGAGGATCGAAGCCCAAGAGAGCAATCTATTACGCCCCAAGGAGTGCTAATTTGCCACGAGAAATTGCTCAATGGAAGGAACGAGGATCGACGCCCACGAGTGCATTCTATCTTAGCCCCCATGAGTGCCGCATTTTTGCTAGAGGACATGCACACATTCGAAAATGATCGAGGATTCGAGCCCAGAGGAGCATTCTATTACGTATACCCAAGAGTGCGAATTTGCCACGAGTACATGCTCACATTCGAAGGAACGAGGATCGAAGCCCAAGAGAGCATTCTATTACGCCCCAAGAGTGCGAATTTGCCACGAGTACATGCTCACATTCGAAGGAACGAGGATCGAAGCCCAAGAGAGCATTCTATTACGCCCCAAGAGTGCGAATTTGCCACGAGTACATGCTCACATTCGAAGGAACGAGGATCGAAGCCCCAAGAGAGCATTCTATTACGCCCCAAGAGTGCGAATTTGCCACGAGTACATGCTCACATTCGAAGGAACGAGGATCGAAGCCCAAGAGAGCATTCTATTACGCCCCAAGAGTGCGAATTTGCCACGAGTACATGCTCACATTCGAAGGAACGAGGATCGAAGCCCAAGAGAGCATTCTATTACGCCCCAAGAGTGCGAATTTGCCACGAGTACATGCTCACATTCGAAGGAACGAGGATCGAAGCCCAAGAGAGCATTCTATTACGCCCCAAGAGTGCGAATTTGCCACGAGTACATGCTCACATTCGAAGGAACGAGGATCGAAGCCCAAGAGAGCATTCTATTACGCCCCAAGAGTGCGAATTTGCCACGAGTACATGCTCACATTCGAAGGAACGAGGATCGAAGCCCAAGAGAGCATTCTATTACGCCCCAAGAGTGCGAATTTGCCACGAGTACATGCTCACATTCGAAGGAACGAGGATCGAAGCCCCAAGAGAGCATTCTATTACGCCCCAAGAGTGCGAATTTGCCACGAGTACATGCTCACATTCGAAGGAACGAGGATCGAAGCCCCAAGAGAGCATTCTATTACGCCCCAAGAGTGCGAATTTGCCACGAGTACATGCTCACATTCGAAGGAACGAGGATCGAAGCCCAAGAGAGCATTCTATTACGCCCCAAGAGTGCGAATTTGCCACGAGTACATGCTCACATTCGAAGGAACGAGGATCGAAGCCCAAGAGAGCATTCTATTACGCCCCAAGAGTGCGAATTTGCCACGAGTACATGCTCACATTCGAAGGAACGACGATCGAAGCCCAAGAGAGCATTCTATTACGCCCCAAGAGTGCGAATTTGCCACGAGTACATGCTCACATTCGAAGGAACGAGGATCGAAGCCCAAGAGAGCATTCTATTACGCCCCAAGAGTGCGAATTTGCCACGAGTACATGCTCACATTCGAAGGAACGAGGATCGAAGCCCAAGAGAGCATTCTATTACGCCCCAAGAGTGCGAATTTGCCACGAGTACATGCTCACATTCGAAGGAACGAGGATCGAAGCCCAAGAGAGCATTCTATTACGCCCCAAGAGTGCGAATTTGCCACGAGTACATGCTCACATTCGAAGGAACGAGGATCGAAGCCCAAGAGAGCATTCTATTACGCCCCAAGAGTGCGAATTTGCCACGAGTACATGCTCACATTCGAAGGAACGAGGATCGAAGCCCAAGAGAGCATTCTATTACGCCCCAAGAGTGCGAATTTGCCACGAGTACATGCTCACATTCGAAGGAACGAGGATCGAAGCCCAAGAGAGCATTCTATTACGCCCCAAGAGTGCGAATTTGCCACGAGTACATGCTCACATTCGAAGGAACGAGGATCGAAGCCCAAGAGAGCATTCTATTACGCCCCAAGAGTGCGAATTTGCCACGAGTACATGCTCACATTCGAAGGAACGAGGATCGAAGCCCAAGAGAGCATTCTATTACGCCCCAAGAGTGCGAATTTGCCACGAGTACATGCTCACATTCGAAGGAACGAGGATCGAAGCCCAAGAGAGCATTCTATTACGCCCCAAGAGTGCGAATTTGCCACGAGTACATGCTCACATTCGAAGGAACGAGGATCGAAGCCCAAGAGAGCATTCTATTACGCCCCAAGAGTGCGAATTTGCCACGAGTACATGCTCACATTCGAAGGAACGAGGATCGAAGCCCAAGAGAGCATTCTATTACGCCCCAAGAGTGCGAATTTGCCACGAGTACATGCTCACATTCGAAGGAACGAGGATCGAAGCCCAAGAGAGCATTCTATTACGCCCCAAGAGTGCGAATTTGCCACGAGTACATGCTCACATTCGAAGGAACGAGGATCGAAGCCCAAGAGAGCATTCTATTACGCCCCAAGAGTGCGAATTTGCCACGAGTACATGCTCACATTCGAAGGAACGAGGATCGAAGCCCAAGAGAGCATTCTATTACGCCCCAAGAGTGCAAATTTGCCACGAGTACATGCTCACATTCGAAGGAACGAGGATCGAAGCCCAAGAGAGCATTCTATTACGCCCCAAGAGTGCGAATTTGCCACGAGTACATGCTCACATTCGAAGGAACGAGGATCGAAGCCCAAGAGAGCATTCTATTACGCCCCAAGAGTGCGAATTTGCCACGAGTACATGCTCACATTCGAAGGAACGAGGATCGAAGCCCAAGAGAGCATTCTATTACGCCCCAAGAGTGCGAATTTGCCACGAGTACATGCTCACATTCGAAGGAACGAGGATCGAAGCCCAAGAGAGCATTCTATTACGCCCCAAGAGTGCGAATTTGCCACGAGTACATGCTCACATTCGAAGGAACGAGGATCGAAGCCCAAGAGAGCATTCTATTACGCCCCAAGAGTGCGAATTTGCCACGAGTACATGCTCACATTCGAAGGAACGAGGATCGAAGCCCAAGAGAGCATTCTATTACGCCCCAAGAGTGCGAATTTGCCACGAGTACATGCTCACATTCGAAGGAACGAGGATCGAAGCCCAAGAGAGCATTCTATTACGCCCCAAGAGTGCGAATTTGCCACGAGTACATGCTCACATTCGAAGGAACGAGGATCGAACGCCAAGAGAGCATTCTATTACGCCCCAAGAGTGCGAATTTGCCACGAGTACATGCTCACATTCGAAGGAACGAGGATCGAAGCCCAAGAGAGCATTCTATTACGCCCCAAGAGTGCGAATTTGCCACGAGTACATGCTCACATTCGAAGGAACGAGGATCGAATCAGAGGCTTATATCACGTCCAAGAGTGCGAATTTGCAACGGGATCTGATGATTATATGGTATACAACAATAGTAAGAACATGCGCACATTCGTAGAGGAACGAGGGATTGAAGCCCAAGACAAGACGTGCATTCTATTATCGCAAAGAGTGCGAATTTGCCTCGAGTACATGCTCATGTGTGTCGAAGGGATAGCAACGGGATCGAAGCGAAGAGGCTATTCTCTTAGCCTCCAAGATGTGCGAAAATATGCTCGGGAGTAATGTCATATTCTGAAAGGAACGAGGGATCAAAGCCCGAAGGGGGCATTGAGTAAGAACAAGAGTGGAATTTGACGAGTACTGCTCACATTTGGAGAAAGAAACGAGGATCGAAGCCCCCATGAGGAAGGCTTCATTCTATTAGACGCCCCGGCAAGAGTGCGGAAGTTAGCCACGAGTATCAATATGGCGGCCCCAATCAGATCAGAGATACGAGGATTCTGGAGCCCATATGTTGCGAGGCGAACTATTGGACGCTTTGGGAGGGGGGGGAATTTGCACGTGTTCATCCTCCTATTTCAAGGAACGTCGCGAACGAAAGCCACAGAGATGTCATACTTTAGGGCGCCCCCAATGATTATCGAAATTTGCACGTGCTATGTCACATTCGATAGGAACGAGGATCGAAGCCTCATGAGCAGATTGGGTTGGATTTCGCGGCGTAACGAGTGCGAATTTGTAATGTGGACAATGCAACAATTCGAATGAGCCAGGATCTACAGCCCTTGAGAGCATTATTACGCGGTCACAGAGTGAGAATTTTCCTCACGAAGTAACATGTCAATTTAGACGAGAAACGATGGATCGAAGTCAAAGTGGCTAGTCATTGCGATAAGTGAAATTTTTGCCACGAGTACAGGCTCATAGCATTCTCCTAACTGAGTGAGAAGTGCCTATCGTGGACATGCTCGAAGCCCAAAGTAAAACGAGGCATTGTCTGATCTAGCCCCAACGAGTGATCTAAGAAAGTAGCTCCAATGACGTGGGATATTTTCCACGAAAGTACATGCTAACTTTCGAAAATGGGAAGGGTACGAGGATCGAAATCGCATCCCCCAGCCCCAAGAGAGTCAAAGATAGAGAGCATCTATTACGCGGGAAGCCCCCAATGAAATTTGCCACGAGTACATGCACATTCGAAGGAACGAGGATCGAAGCCCAAGAGGAGCATTCTATTAAGCAACCCAAGAGTGCGAATTTGCCACGAGTACATGCTCACATTCGAAGGAACGAGGATCGAAGAAAGCAAGAGAGCATTCTATTACGCCCCAAGAGTGCGAATTTGCCACGAGAACATGCTCAGATTCGAAGGAACGAGGATCGAAACCCAAGAGAGCATTCTATTACGCCCCAAGAGTGCGAATTTGCCACGAGTACATCCTCAGATTCGAAGGAACGTGGATCGAAGCCCAAGAGAGCATTCTATTACGCCCCAAGAGTGCGAATTTGCCACGAGTACATGCACACAATCGAAGGAATTAGGATCGAAGCCCAAGAGAGCATTCATTCTATTACGCTTCCCAAGAGTGCGAATTTGCCACGAGATGTACATGCTCACATTCGATCGATAGGAAACGAGGATGTGGGAAGGCCCAAGAGAGCATTCTATTACGCCCCAAGGTGCGAATTTGCCACGATACGAGTACATGCTCACATTCGAAGGAACGAGGATTCGAGCCCAAAAGAGAGCATTCTATTACGCCCCAAGAGTGGCGAATTTGCCACGAGTACATGCTCAATATTCGAAGGAACGAGGATCGAAGCCCAAGAGAGCATTTCTATTACGCCCGCAAGAGTGCGAATTTGCCACGAGTACATGCTCACATTCGAAGGAACGGAGGATCGAAGCCCAAGAGAGCATTCTATTACGCCCCAATGAGTGCGAATTTGCCACGAGTACATGCTCACATTCGAAGGAACAGGATCGAAGCCCAAAGAGCATTCTATTACGCCCCAAGAGTGCGAATTTGCCACCACGAGTACATGCTCACATTCGAAGGAACGAGGATCGAAGGCCCAAGAGAGCATTCTATTACGCCCCAGAAGAGTGCGAATTTGCCACGGATTAGATTCACATGCCCACACATTCGAAGGAACGAGGATCGAAGCCCAAGAGAGCATTCTATTACGCCCCCAAGAGTGCGAATTTGCCACGAGTACATGCTCACATTCGATAGAAGGGGAGGATCGAAGCCCAAGAGAGCATTCTAATTGCCCCAAGAGGCGAATTTGCCACGAGTACATGCTCACATTCGAAGGAAGAACAGAGGAATCGAAGCCCAAGAGAGCATTCTATTACGCCCCAAGAGTGCGAATTTGCCACGAGTACATGCTCACATTCGAGAGGAACGAGGATCGAAGCCCAAGAGAGGCATTCTATTACGCCCAAGAGTGCGAATTTGCCCACGAGTACATGCTCACATTCGAAGGAACGAGGATCGATCGAAGCCCAAGAGAGCATTCTATTACGCCCCAAGAGTGCGAATTGCCACCACGAGAGAGTACATGCTGGACATTCGGAAGGAACGAGGACATGTCAAGAGACATATTTCGCCCCCAAGGAGGAATTTGCCAGAAAATGCTGGCTCCAATTCGAAGGATCGAGATGCCCGCAAGAGAGCATTCTATTACGCCCCAAGAGTGCGAATTGCCACGGAGTACATGTGCTCACAGATTCGAATTCGAAGGAGGAACGAGGATCGAAGCCCAAGAGAGCATTCTATTACGCCCCAAGAGTGCGAATGGAGAGGTGCCACGAGTACATGCTCAACATTCGAAGGAACGAGGATCGAAGCCCAAGAGAGCATTCTATTACGCCCCAAGAGTGCGAATTTGCCACGAGTACATGCTCACATTCGAAGGAATGAGGATCGAAGCCCAAGAGAGCATTCTATTACGCCCCAAGAGTGCGAATTTGCCACGAGTACATGCTCACATTCGAAGGAACGAGGATCGATTTTCGAAGCCCAAGAGAGCATTGCTCTATTACGCCCCAAGAGTGCGAATTTGCCACGAGTACATGCTCACATTCGAAGGAACGAGGATCGAAGCCCAAGAGAGCATTCTATTACGCCCCAAGAGTGCGAATTTGCCACGAGTACATGCTCACATTCGAAGGAACGTGGATGGAAGCCCAAGAGAGCATTCTATTACGCCCCAAGAGTGCGAATTTGCCACGAGTACATGCTCACATTCGAAGGAACGAGGATCGAAGCCCAAGAGAGCATTCTATTACGCCCCAAGATTGGAAATTTGCCACGAGTACATGCTCACATTCGAAGGAACGTGGATTGAAGCCCAAAGAGCATTATTCTATTAGCCCCAAGAGTGCGAATTCTGCCACGGAGTACATGCCGGCCATCAGTCGAGGAACGAGGACAAGCCCAAGAGGGAGCATTCTATTACGCCCAAAGAGTGCGAATTTGCCACGAGTACATGAGCACATTCGAAGGAACGAGGAGCAAGAGAGCATTCTATTACGCCCCCAAGAGTGCGATATTTGCCACGAGTACATGCTCACATTCGAATGAAGAACGAGGATCGAAGCCCCAAGAGAGCATTCTATTAGCCCCAAGAGTGCGAATTTGCCACGAGTACATGCTCACATTCGAAGGAACAAGGATCGAAGCCTAAGAGTGCATTCTATTACGCCCCAAGAGTGCGAATTTGCCACGAGTACATGCTCACAATTCGAGGAAGGAACGAGGATCGAAGCCAAGAGAGCATTCGATTACGCCCCAAAGTGCGAATTTGCCACGAGTACATGGTCACATTCGAAGGAACAAGGATCGAAGCCCAAGAGAGCATTCTATTACGCCCCAAGAGTGCGAATTTGCCACGAGTACATGCTCACATTCGAAGGAACGAGGATCGAAGCCCCAAGAGAGCATTCTATTACGCCCCAAGAGTGCGAATTTGCCACGAGTACATCTCAGATTCGAAGGAACGAGGATCGAAGCCAAGAGAGCATTCTATTACGCCCCAAGAGTGCGCGAATTTTTTGCCACGAGTACATGCTCACATTCGAAGGAACAACGAGGATCGAAGCCCCAAGAGAGCATTCTATTTTGCCCCAAAGTGGACAACGAGGCTCACTTCGAAGGAACGAGGATCGAAGCCCAAGAGAGCATTCTATTACGCCCCAAGAGTGCGAATTTGCCACGAGTACATGCTCACATTCGAAGGAACGAGGACCGAAGCCCAAGAGAGCATTCTATTAAGCCCCAAGAGTGCGAATTTGCCACGAGTACATGCTCACATTCGAAGGAACGAGGATCGAAGCCAAAGAGAGCATTCTATTACGCCCCAAGAGTGCGAATTTGCCACGAGTACATGCTCACATTCGAAGGAACAGGGATCGAAGCCCAAGAGAGCATTCTATTACGCCCCAAGAGTGCGAATTTGCCACGAGTACATGCTCAAATTCGAAGGAACGTGGATCGAAGCCCAAGAGAGCATTCTATTACGCCCCAAGAGTGCGAATTTGCCACGAGTACATGCTCCACATTCGAAGGAACGGGGATCGAAGCCCAAGAGAGCATTCTATTCATATTACGCCCCAAGAGTGCGAATTTGCCACGAGTACATGCTCCCATTCGAAGGAACGAGGATCGAAGCCCAAGAGAGCATTCTATTACGCCCCAAGAGTGCGAATTTGCCACGAGTACATGCTCACATTCGAAGGAACGAGGATCGAAGCCCAAGAGAGCATTCTATTACCCCCAAGAGTGCGAATTTGCCACGAGTACAAAAAACAAATGCCTCCATTCGACAAGCGAAGGAACGAGGATCGAAGCCCAAGAGAGCATTCTAATTACGCCCCCAAGAGTGCGAAAATTTGCCAACGAGTCCATGCCTCACATTAACGAAGGACGAGGAACGAAGCCCAAGTAGAGCATTCTATTCACGCCCCAAGAGTGCGAATTATGCCACGACCGTACATGCTCACTATTCGAAGGAACGAGGATCGAAGCCCAAGAGAGCATTCTATTACGCCCTCCCAAGAGTGCGAAATGTCCGCACACGGTACATGCTCACATTCGAAGGAAACGAGGATCGGAAAGAAGCCCAAGAGAGCATTCTATAACGAAGAGCCCCAAGAGTGCGAATTTGCCACGATTACACTTGCTCAATTCGAACGCCCCAAGGAGAGCATTCTAGATATCGGGCCCCAAGAGTGCGAAATTTGCCACGAGTTACATGCTCCACATTGACGAAGTGAGGGTACACGAGGACTAGGGTCGAAAGCCCAAAGAGAGCATTCTAATACGTCAAACCCCAAAAGTGCGAATTTCCGCCACGAGTTAACATGCTCAAAACTTTCATAATCGAATGGAACGCCAAGGATCGAAGAAAAAATCCCAAGATGAGCATTCCTAAATATGACGTATCCCCAAGAGTGCGAATTATGCCTACGAGTACATGCTCGGGCATTCGAAGGAACGAGGATCGAAGCCCCAAGAGAGCATTCTATTACGCCCCGTCAAGAGTGCGAATTTGCCACGAGTACATGCCACACTTCGTGAAGGAACGAGGATCGAACGCCCAAGAGAGCATTCTATTAACGCCCCGAACAAGAGTGCGAATTTGCCACGAGTACATGGCTCACATTCGAGGAACGAGTGATCGAAGCCCAAGAGAGCATTCTATTATTAGCGCCCCAAGAGTGCGAATTTGCGCTAACGAGTACATGTCTCGCATTCGAAGGGAACGAGGATCGTTAGCCCAAGAGAGCAATCATTCAATTTAACGCCCCAAGAGTGCGAAATTTGCCACGAGTACATGCTCACATTCGAAGGAACGAGGATCGAAGCCAAGAGAGCATTCTATTCGTTCCCCAAGAGTGCGAATTTCCACAGTACAATCTCCATTCGAAAGAACGAGGATCGAAGCCCCAAGAGAGCATTCTATACGCCCCAAGAGTGCGAATTTGCCACGATTACATGCAACACATTCGAAGAACGAGGATCGAAAGCCCCAAGAGAGCATTCTATTAAGACCCCCAAGAGTGCGAATTTGCCACGAGAACATGCTCACATTCGAAGGAACGAGGTATCGAAGCCCAAAAGAGATGCATTCTATTACGCCCCAAGAGTGCGAATAATTGCCACGAGTACCATGCTTGACACCATTCGAAGGAACGAGGATCGAAAGGCCCAAGAGAGCATTCTATTAACGCCCCAAGAGTGCGAAGTTTAGCCACGATTACATGCTCACAATTCGAAGGAACGAGGATCGAAATCGAAGCCCAAGAGAGCATTCTATTAACGCCCCCAAGAGTGGCGAAATTAAGCCACGAGTACATGCTCGCATTCGAAGGAACGAGGATCGAAGCCCAAGAGAGCATTCTATTACGGCCCCAAGAGTGCGAATTTGCCACGAGTACAACATGCTACATTCGATTCGAAGGAACTAGGATCGAAGCCCCAAGAGAGCATTCTATTACGCCCCAAGAGTGCGAATTTGCCACGAGTACATGCTCACAATTCGAAGGAACGAGGATCTACGAAGCCCAAGAGAGCATATTCTAATTTACGCCCCAAGAGAGTGCGAATTTGCCACGAGTACATGCTCACGATTCGAAGGAACGAGGATCCGAAAGACCCAAGAGAGCATTACTTACGCCCAATGAGTTTACGCACCCAAGAGGATGCGAAATTGCCACGAGTGCGACATTGCTCACATAGTCGTAAGGAACGAGGATCGAGGATCGAAGCCCAATTGAGAGAGCATTCTATTATGCCCCAAGAGTGCGAATTTGCCACGAGTACATGCTCACATTCGAAGGAACGAACGAGGATCGAAAGCCCCAAGAGAGCATTCTATTAACGCCCCAAGAGTGCGAATTTGCTACGAGTACATGCTAACATTCGAAGGAACGAGGATCGAAGCCCAAGAGAGCATCATTCTGTTACCCCAAGAGAGTGCGAATTCCCACGAGTACATGCTCACAGATTCGAAGGAACGAGGATCGAAGCCCAAGAGAGCATTCTATTTTAGTCGCCCCAAGAGTGCGAATTTGCCACGAGTACATGCTCACATTCGAAGGAACGCATTATCGAAGCCCAAGAGAGCATTCTATTACGCCTACAAGAGTGGGCGAATCTTGAACGAGTACATGCTCACATTTCGAACGGAACGAGGATCGAAAGCCCAAGAGAGCCATTCTATTACGCCCCAAGAGTGCGAACTTTGCCACGAGTACATGCTCACAATTCGAAGGAACGAGGATCGAAGCCCAAGAGAGCATTCTATTAAGGCGCCCCAAGAGTGCGAAAAAATTTAGCCACGAGTACATGCTGCACGCATTCGAAGGAACGAGGATCGAAGCCCAAAGAGAAGCCCAAGAGAGCATTCTACGTTTACGCCCAACAAGAGTGCGAATTCGCACCACGAGTACATGCTCACACATTCGAAGGAACGAGGATCGAACATCCCCCCAAGAGAGGCATACACAATTAAGCCCCAAGTAGTGGCGAATATTTAGCCACCGAGGTACATGCTCAGAACGCCATTCGCCTAGGGCAACGAGGACCGCGGTAATAAGCCCCAAGCGATGAGCATTCTATTAACGCCCACAAGAGTGCGCAAATTTTGCCCACGAGTACATGCTCGCATGACATTCTAAGGAACGAGATCGAAGGGGCCCAAGAGAGCGATTTCTATTACCCCCCAGGAGAGCAATTTGCCACGGCTTAGGACATGCCAGCAATTTGAAAGCGGAACGAGGATCGCAAGCCCCAAGAGTGCATTCTATGTCATTCTAAACCTATGCCCCAAAACAGAGTGCGAAATATGCCACGAGTACATGCACAGCATTTTCGAAGGAACGTGGAAGCGAAGCCCAAGCGTGAGCATTCTACTGCCGGGTTAACGCCCAAGAGTGCGAATTTGCCACGAGTACATGCCACACAATCGACAGTGAACGTGGATCGAAGCCCCAAGAGAGCATTCTATTAGCCCCCAAGTGTGCGAATTTGCCACGAGTACATGCTCAGCATTCCGAAGGCAACGAGAGATCGAAGCCCAAAAGTAGAGCGCATTCTTATTACGCACCAAGACTAGTGCAGAAAATTCATGCCACGGGGGGCAAAAGTTACATGCACACAGTTCGAAGGAACGAGGATCGAAGCCCCAAGAGAGCATTCTATTGCGGCCCCCAAGAGTGCGATTGGCCACTGAGTTACATGCTCACCAAATTCGAATCTAGAACGATGGATCTAAAGAAGCCTCCGCAAGAGAGCATTCGAATTACGGCCCCAAGAGTGGCGAATTAGCCACGAATACATGTTCACGCATTCGAAGGAAACGAAGATCGAAGTCCCCAAGAGGAGCGCATTAAAAACTATTACGCCCCAAAGAGTGCGAATTAGGGCCACGAGTACATGCTCACATCGAAAAAGCATCGAAGGAACGCCAGGATCGAACGAAGCCCCACCCAAGAGAGCATTCCTTTCTAAAAAATATACGCCCCAAGAGTGCGAAATTTGCCACGAGTGGAGACATGCTCATTCGAAAGGAACGAAGATCGAACCGAAGCCGCCAAGAGAGCCATTCTATCTTAGGCGCCCCAAGAGATGTCGAATTACAAGCCACGAGTAACATGCCACATTACGAAGGAACGATAGATCGAAGTCCCCAAGAGCGCAAACTACTTTACGCCCCAAGATTGCGAATTTGCCACGAGTACATGCTCTACAAATTCAAGGAACGAAGATCGAAGCCCCAAGTGCGAAATATCAATTAAACGTGCGCCCCAAGCGAGTGAAATATTCGCCACGAGAACAAGTTCACTATTCGAAGGAACGAGGATCGCCAGGGGCCCCCAAGAGAGCATCTATTACGCTCCCAAGAGTGCGAATTTGCCACGAGTACAAATGTTCGCTTAGTGGTTCAGGTTTATTCGAAGTTAAAAATCGAGATAGATCGAGTTCGCGCCAAGAGAAGCAATGCTATTAAAAAACGGCCCCAAGAGTGCGAATTGCCACGAGTACATGTTACACATAGTTCGTAGAGGAACGAAGATTTCGCGAAGCCGCAAGAGAGCATTCAACTAGCCCCAAGAGTGCATTTTCACAATTACATGCCCCATTCAGAGTTGAAACGTGATCCGAATTTGGCCCCAGAACGAGTATCATGTTCAACCACTCAAGTACATGGAAGACAATTACGAAGGAACGAGGATCGTAGCCCAAGAGAGCATTCTATTATACGCCTCAGATAAGTAGAGTGCGAATTTTCGGGCCGACGAGTACATGTTCACATTCGGACAGGAAAGGTTCAGTACGAAGCGCGTTAATGTGATCTCTAAACCGTAGTCCTCACGACATATCTGACTTGCCTCCAGACTGTCCTAAGTCGCGGCATGTGGAAATAGGTGGGGTGAGAAACCAACCTGAGGTTTTCCAGTGGTACCGGCAAGCCAACGGAGGCAAGCTATACTCACCGGCAAACAGAGAAAGAATCAACTGTAATGAATAAGTTCAACAGGTACAGTAGCAATAACAAGCTGAAAGAAAATAATCAACTGTAAATGTGAATTCAACTAACCACTACTGTAATGATAAACTAGAATGGAAATATGTATCAACCGGAACGGATAGTCCACTCTAAATATATCCAATCAAACCCGCCATGTTGGTCCAAAGACCTCAGGCAATGCCACATCGTGCTCAATATCACCTGGCATATAACCCTAGCAAAATAGCCGCATCGGGCTCACGGGTTGAAAATACGATCACTTTTTCAGAAAAGAACACCCTCTTGCGATGGCGATACACGAAGGATGACTGCTGGTGTACGTGAAATGCAAATGAGCTGTGGGCGATCGATGCAATATGCTCAAGAACCAACTGTCGACAAGTAGCCCGAGAGAAAGTCCACAAGGAATCACCGACCAATCAGGTCAACCTCTATCTCAAGGATAGAATAATGTCCCACAATAGATAACTAAGAGTGTCCACCAACCATAAGGTTAACTAATGCCAAGTCATGCAATGGATCACTAAGAATGTCACCAACCATAAGGTCAACTTATGTCAAATCATACCATAGATAACTACAAGTATCATCGACCATAAGGTCAACTATATCTCAAGGTTCCTACTATAATCATGTATAGCTAACTCAATCACAAAAGAACACCGCTCTATACCGCTAAATCATGAAAGTATAAAATAAAAAGCAAGTGTAGAGTAACCAGCTATGGAAGTCAAGTAATGTACGAGAGCTCAACAAGTATCATACGAACAAAAAAGAGATGATAGGAAAAGAAATCACCGAGCAGGCACCACTTCACCGACTTCGGATCAAAGCACCCATCTCTACCGTAAGTAGAATAAAGACGGGTCGTCGACCCCCCCTGTCGATGCCTCTCACTACTATAGTTTTGGACCTATGCAAAGTCCCATCCGAAACCAAAATTAACTCAAACCCGCTAATTACAGAAGCTTATGATTCTATATGAATCCAAAATCGGGTTTCCCGATCCTGTTCTGTTCAATGGTCACTGAATGATCACCCGATTGTCGCATCGACTCATCGAAATGTCATCCCAGCCCACGAGGTGTCCTGAAGCAACCCCCACACTTATCCTACCTCGTTGCTGTCCCAAACACATCATTTTGATGCTATTGGGGGCAGCCGCACAAGTAGTGCGCCAAAACGAAAAATTGAGATCCTGAAAATCACTAATTTTGACTACTGGGATGCCCCGTTTCGGCACCGGAACCACCTGCAGCCCTCTTTCTGTGACCACAATGTGTCAAACCTCACCCTAAAACCAGCCAATAAGGCTTTTTACCCTGCTGCGAACAGCAGCAACCCACGCGACATGAAGCCGCGCCCGAAACCGCCCGATTTTCGCATTTTGGGGTCTGAATTAGCCCTGAAGTGTTTCGAAACACTCCGAAATTCATTCAACCATCCTCATTGTCCCAAAACACTCACTTTTGGGTGTCAGGACAGCCACATGCTAAATGGTGTGATCCGGGTGCGAATCGCCAAAATCTGTCGTACCGGGTTCCCGAAAACCACCGTTTTGGCTCTGGAACCCACCTAGGGCCCATTGCCGGTCCGAGCTTCACACCAGTGAGATCCTCCCAGCCAACGAGGCTTCCCTACTGCTACAACCAGCAGCTGAAACCACTGCACGAAAACGGAGCCGAAATCACATACAATAAACACCTAAATCACCGTTTTATGTGCTGAATGCCACGAAATCAAAATTTAGAGATTCTCAAGCCTCGAACATCAAGTTCGAACATCTCAGACCTGAACGCTATCCGGAACAGTCCCGATGCAAAAAAACATCACTAAGGCATTCCACTGAACACTCGGAGTGTGATTAATATAACAGTAAAATAGTGTTTTGCAGAATACGGGTGAGTTTGCGACTTCCAAACACCAGCCAAGCTAAAGTCTGAAAGGTTTCGATGTCCCGGACACTGTGCTCACTGTCCAGAGCGAATTCAAATACCAGAAGGAAAATAAAGCCACCTGTCCATTGAGCCAAAATGTCCTCGCGAGCGATATTGTCAATTCAGCAAACAGGGACCATTCCGACCCTGACAGAGGTGAGCACGGCGATGTACAAGTACCCCGCAAGGCCATGCTCACAGTTAGAGGGTCGTTGGTGGCTCGATCTGCCGGAATAGTGGAGGCGGCCATGAAATGCTCCAACCCAAGCCTGCAAACTGGAGCAATAGGGCTGCAGCTACCCCATCTGGCTCCATACGACTCAGAGGCGACCGATGCCGACCGTACGGGATCGGCCTCAGGATGCAGCTGCCGGCGGCAGAGGTGCGGCGGTGGCCCGAATTTGTGGGATCCACTCAAGCTCCCTCAGGTTGGGTCTTATAGAGGATCTCGACTCGGGAATGCCTCGGCCGGTAAGGACGGCGGCGGGGAGGACCGTCGAGCACCCTGCAGGCGGCGGGGCGGCGGGGGCAGTGTTGCCTCCATCCGAGAGAGAGAGAGAGAGAGAGAGAGAGAGAGAGAGAGAGAGAGAGAGAGAGATGAGAAGGGAAAGCGGAAGGGGAGAATGAAATCGGGAGGCGGAAGAGAGGAGGGATGATTGGGCAGGGGGGGGGGGGCAGGGCTAAGAAGGAGCAAAGGGGTAAGGATCTGGATATATGAGAGGATCTTAGGGAGGGAAGGAGAGGGAGGGACATCCAGAAGGGGGAGAGGAGGGGAGAGGAGAATGCTCAGCCCACACCCGACCCCCCCCCCCCCCCCCACCCCCCCCCCCACGAGGGAGTGGAGTGAATAAGAGGATTGAACAAATGAGGGAGGGAGTTGAGAAGGGGAGAGGAGAGAGGGGAGGAGAGGAAGGAGAGGAATGAAGAAGGAGGGAGAAAGAGGATAAGAATGGGGGAAGTGAGACGGATGGGGAGAGAGAGGAAAGGAGAGAGGAAGAAAAGAGGCAAGGGGGGAGTGGGAGAAGAGAGAAAGAGGGGGAAGAGAGAAAGGAGAAAGGAGAGAGAGAGAGGAGGGGAGAAGGAGGGAGGGAGAAGAAAGGAGGAAGAGGGGAGGAGGAGAGGAGGAGAGGAAAAAGAAAGGAGAGTGACAGAGAGAGGAAGAGGAAGAGAGAGAGAGGAAGAGAGAAAGGCAAGGGAGAAGGAGGGAAAGGAGAGGGGAGGGAGAGAGGAGAGAGGGAAAAAGAGGAAGGAGGAAAAGGGAGGGAGAAGAAAGAAGGAGAAGAAGGAGAAGAAAGGAGAAAGAGAGAGAAGAAATTCGAGGAAGGAGAAGAGAGGAGTCGGGAAGAAGGAGAGGAGAGGGGAGAAGGAGAGAAGGAGGAAGAGGAGGGAGGAGAAAAAGGAAGAGAAAGAGAGAAGAGAGAAAGAGGAGAAGGAGAAGAAGGAGAGAGGAGAGGGAAAGAAAGGAGAGAGAGAGAGAGAAGGAAAGAGGAAAGAGAAGGAAAAAGGGAGGGGAGAGAGGAGGAGAGAGAGAGAAGAGAGAAAGGGAGAGAGAGAGAGAGAGGAGAAGAGAAGAGAAGAGAGGAGAGAAAAAAAAGGAGAGAGGAGGAGGAAGAGGAAAGAAGAAAGAGGGAGAGAGAAGTGAAGAGAAGAGAGAAGAGGAGGAAGAGGGAGAGGAGAGAGGGAGAGAAAGAGGAAAGAGAGGGAGGAAGGAGGAAGGGAGCTGTATGTATCAACATGAAAATTTCACCATAGTCCCACAAGCTATGGTATTTTCTCCTCAGCCCCTCACCAGCCCGCAGTATTTGCATCAGGCACCATCCCCTGAAATTTCACACGATTTAACACCTGAAATTTCTTGAAATTTTGAAAAAGTCTCTCTATCCAAAAATTCTCTCTCAACTTCAACTAAGTGCCATTTTGCACAAATGCCCCTGAATTTCATGAAAATTGAGTTCCATGATCCTCTGAGAGTCTACTTTCACATGGAACCTTCCACCTGCCAAAACTGCAAAAATTTTCACAAAAAATGATAACTCCTTCTCGAAGTGCTCCAAATTTACACTTTGCAAAAACTGCAATTTAGCCCTCCAATTTATGAGTTTCATACCAAGAATTCATCAACGTGTGTATCTTGGCCAATGGGACCTTTCCATGGTTTTTCACGCAAAACGGTGCACCCAAAAATTCTAAAAAAATAAAAACATCAAGTAATAAAAGGCCAATCTGTGATAAAAATACATTTTCTCGAAAATCATGCATCGAACGTAAAATCGAACAGGGCCATTGTAGTGAACCAAATTTTGTATACCTCTCCGAGCTTAAGTCAAGTTGGATGAATTGTGGTTAAGAAGTGGATTTGATGAGTTCTATGTTGGGTTCCGAGAGCATCGGAACGATTAGAAGAAGTATTGGTGAAACTTGGAGAAAGTTGGGAGGAAATGGAAACTTTGGAGAAATGAGTGTACTTCGAAACCTAATGGTTTTTATAAGGAAAAATTATAAATCTCCAACTTTGAAAGTGTCCCATATGTGTAAGAGGAGTTTCGGTTGTGTTGGATTTGATTTGGAAAGAAAACGGAATGAAAATCGGAGTTTTGTAGTGAAAATGAGAAGAAAATAAAAAGGCTGAAATTACTGTTCATCGTGTCCGAGTCCGGACCCCAGCTGCGAAATGCTGAAATTTGCGTACGGGTTCCGGACCTTGATGCAGGGTCCGGACCCTGCACTGTTTGAATGTTATAAAAAGTGCCCCCAGCTCTTTTCTCTTATTTTCCCTCACCCCACACGCATGAGAGAAGGGGGAAACCCTTCTCTCTTCCTCTCTAACACCTCTCTCTCCCTCTCTCTTGCAACCTCTCCACCAAAGAGGAGATTGGAGTTGGAGGAGATGAAGCTTGCTTGGTGGTGAAGCAAGCTCTCCAATGGTGGATCAAGCTTGGGGAGCTCGCGACCCGAGGTGAGTTCTTCGGACTAGGGTTTAGGATTTGGATTAAATCCTTTAAAATTGGTATATTAGAGATCTCTAGATGATTCTAATCAAGCTTGGGCAAATATTCACTATGAATTTTGGGGTTTCTTGTAGAACATGAAACCTAGGGTATGAAATTGGGGCTTTTGTCCTTATGGGGTTTTGATCCAAATTGATCTTGTAAAACCTTAATTGAAGGGTAAATCGACGCGTTGGGCAACTTGGATTGGAGTCCCTACGAGCCTACGGCGTTCAATTGGCAAAAATTGCCGTTTTGCCTTCGTTAGGCTTGGGTCGAGCTAAATCGGCGACGATAAATCGCGGGACTTGGGTTCTCGCATCTTGGCATCGATACGAGGTGGGTGGTGCTATCCGGAATGGTTGGATTTCTCCCTATGTCTAAATCCTACTCTTGAGCATATTTGTATATATGTATGAAATTGCATGTAATAGGTTTCAATTATTTCTTATTCCAGAAACTTGCATGCCTCCTAAATTAGTTGTGAATAATCATGATTGTGATTGAGAACTCGATACTTGGATGCATGAGGATTGGGTCATTGGACATTGGAAACCCTATGAATGCAATGAACTAGAATGTGAACTTAGAAAATATTGTGAAACATTGGTGGCATCTTGACTAGTTGTCGGGACATAGAAAACAAGTGAAATACTAGGTGTCATTGTGAGTCTAAACATGAACCTAGTGATAGACATATGGATTGGGTATCCTATTGTGCATGTAGAAAACATGAACATTGTTTGACATGAGTTTAGTAGACTCTCGAGTCTATGTGGGTTTGTTGCTATAGTTGCACAGGATTTGTGATGAGCATGCGAGGGATTGAAATAGATCCTCTTGACCATGCTAGGGATTGGTTGATCCCCGTGTGTTGTTACCCTGGTCAGTAGGGTGTCCTCGGGTTGAGAGGACTGGATCGCACTCACATTGTCTGTTCGGCTTGTTGGTGTTCGCGACACCACAGGCAGTGAGCTCCGGAGTAGTCACACTTATGGGTTGAGGGTTATCTCCCCAGCAGGCGGCCCTAGATGGTTGAGGGACTATCTCCCTGCGGGCCCTAGTATTGTGAGTTTGGCTTGACCTTCGGGTGAGCCGGTAAGATTGGGTCAAAGAGAATAGAGACAGGTTGATTGACCATATTGTACCCTATGCTACTTGCATTGTTGCATCTTATGTAGAGAGCGAGCATAGTGAGATCACATGTTGTGTGTGGGGTCGATCATGATATTCTTGTGAGTTGGGCTTGGTCTTGTGAGAAGCCCCGATTGGGTCATGAATGAATTGGGTCAAGAGTGTGTGAGGGACACTGTTGAACATATAGAATCATGACATTCATTCCTTATTGTAAGGCATAGTAGTCATTGTTGCATGTTGTATGTTTAGTAGTGGTAGACTACACATTCAGTTGCTTATATATCGCATTGCTATCTCCTTTCGTATTACTATGCCTTGTTAGACCTAGTGGGAAAGTCGGCGAGGTCGGCGGCCGAACCCACTGGGAACTTCTTTTAGTTCTCACCCCCTGTTGTTGCAGAGCCACCATTAGCGGAGCAGCACCGGACCGAGACGTGGGCGTCGCGCCCTAGATAGCAGGGTCACCAAGTGTAGGTCACCCGTGTACAAGTGAAAGAATGTAAAGGTACTTTGGGAAGAAAAATGTAAATGTAATTGAGAGCGAAGTTGTAGTTGAGGCAAAGGGCATGTATTATGTATATTTTGAGGAAAATGTATGTAAATGTGAATGCTTCAAGTGTTGTAATAGCTAGGTTTAAATTCTCGCTCTTGTGATATGCCCTCGTGCAATTCATGTATGTTGATTGTTTTCTCTGCGCAAAACTCTATGTACATGATGTTGTTGAGCCTTGGGCGGACAGGGGAAGCTCTGTCCGTTCGGCGATCTGTGCGCGCGCCCGGACCGACCAAAGTGGCGGTCGCGGGGCGTGACAGATAGAGTGGTATCAGAGCGTAGAATGAGTCTAGGAGGACCTAGGAGACCTTAGACTTGGAAAGCCTTAAGGACTAGGCTCGTGAGTGGACGTAACTTGTGGCGAAAGTCGATTAAGTGGGTTAAAGTGTGTCTCCAATAGTTTTTGGAGGCGGATTGAAGGTGTTGCAACTACTCTATTTAGATGATCATGTTGGCTGCAGACAACATGATGTCGAAAGTGGAGTAGGGGTACCCTATGACTTTCGTTGATTGGGTCGACAGTTGCGCAACGGAATCGGTTCGAGCGTTGGGGTCTCTTAGGCATGCGTGTTATCCCTCGAGTGACCATAGTGGTCACGTGGTAGTAGGGATGTTGTGGAGGACTGGATAGCCCTCCGATGTTGCGAGCTAAGTGTTGCTAAGGGCATGGCCTCTTTTCGAGGCCGAGATGCGTGGTCTTGAGAAGCCGATACGTGCCCTGACTTAGTGTCAGGATTGGAAGCTGTGGAGGTTTGATAATTCTCGTCTTGAAGGATATGGACGTGTTTGCCCCAGCTAAGATGGGTGATGGATGCAATGTGCGACCCTGAGTGATAGATGTGGTGCACGATCCTTGATGATGGGTGCAAAGGCACGATCCATGGGGGAACGGTGTGGGTAAAACCGAACTATGATTGGATGACGAGAATGAAGTGGCTGAGTGGGCTTATAGAGTGATTAGCCCAGTCGTAATGCTAACGAGATGTGCAGTATGCTATTAATGATGCATAAGGCACTATTGGAGTGATCTGTTAGTATGGATCGAAGCTTAATTTCATCTTGAGGAAGATCGAAGAAGATGAGAGGGAATGCTTTCGAAGTGATTTGATCTTCCCTTGTCCTTAGATTCTTGGGATATTAGTATGTGTTGTTGTTGGCAATTAAACTAAATATGATTTGGTTGTGTGCTGGGAGGATTTAGTGGTTTAGCCCTTTTGTGTGAAAAATGGATAAATGATTAAGTACATGTGGTGACATGTGGGCTTTGGAAGCGAGCTAGAACACTCGTAGTATTTAGTCTAGGATGGAATCTAACATGTGAAGGTAGTGGCATTGTACCCAAGTTGGATCCTAAGGTGGAACTTGGTGATGCCAGAGCTCTAGGCTGAACATGAGCTTAGGAGCATTTGGATGTGTGATGGACGTGCGCATTAGCCTTGGAGCCATGGTATTGGGGATAGGTTATAGTGGTCGAGTGAATCCTTCCTTGAGATGATAATCTCAAGTAATTGAAGGAAAGGGAAAGTGAACGAGAGATATGAAACCTTCATGGATATGGTGGTGACCGCTTGTGAAGAAGTAACGACTTAGGGTCGTACACTAAATTGGAACCCTTTGACGGATTGGTCATGGGAATAATTTCGCTGCCATAGAATTGGTGTGACGATTGCTAGATTTGGATGAGTTAGCCTTGAGGTGCAGCGGCTCAAAATGAGAGAGCGCTCATGGCAGGTAAAGGATAATGAAGCAGGGTTTGCTTGGTGATTGTGGCTAACACGAGATAGAGTAGAGGCATAGTGCGCTCGGCTGTAGAGTTGCCACGGAGGCACGAAGTGAAGGTTCAGCTGATGAGGGTTCGTTGGCAGTAGCACTCGGGCATTCGCCAAGTGTGAAGGGAGCCGAGGACCGCTCAAGGGGGCTAGTGGTTCCTTCAGGGTGCCTAGTGGCTAGTATATGATACTCAGCAGAGTAGAGCTATACTGAACGTTAGCCAAATCGGATGAAGTCCAATGGAAAGTGACTTAGATGTACTTAGAATCGAATTTCGTGGGTTTCGGAATGATTGCGAGTGAGCTAGAGCTCCGAGAAGCGAAGATGGAATTTTTGAGAAGAAACGAGTCTGGGCTGAGGGACTCTCGGGTTCCGGACCGTGATCAGGATCCGGACCTTGATGTTACTGTTGGGCAGAGAGCGTATCAAGTTCGGACCTTGGGATCAGGATTCGAACTCTTCGCTCACGGAATGCCCAGTTTGAGAGCATTTTGGTGGTTTCGCTGAGGTGAAGTTTCAAGTGAATACCTGAGTAGTGGATGGCCAAAGCATATTGCGCTTGGAGCGCCTTGGTCACGTGGTGACGGTCAGAGGGCATTGCTTGGGGATTACTCGTGCCTAGACCATGTGTGGACTGTGGGCCTGGGGCCTTATGGACAGGCGCAGTCGGTATCGTGTGATAGCAGCTTTGAACCTGAGGGTAGAGCTCAGCTAGTATTCATGGTCGGGACGGTAGTCCGAGCGATGACCCGGAGACGTGGAGTGCCACGTGTGGAACTGTGAGTTTGTTGGTACACCTAGAGTGTAGATGCGAATGGCCATAGGGTTACGATGACTTGCAATGTAATTACTCCTTGTTGGAGTTTCGATGCGTGGTCCCAAAT
Source organism: Puya raimondii (assembly GCA_016920855.1). Lineage (NCBI taxonomy): Eukaryota > Viridiplantae > Streptophyta > Magnoliopsida > Poales > Bromeliaceae > Puya > Puya raimondii. The sequence goes on from JABWPP010000050.1 coordinate 141,700,602, forward strand.
GAGGACTCCACCATGTGATGATTGGGTCCGCACATGAGAGTGAGAGACGTTGCACGCTGTCGCGTCAGACTTTACGCTGTGGGCCTACAAAGGCTTGTCGGTCGGTGGACCCCCCGTAGCAATCTAGATTAAACGGGTAAGCCGAGAGGGCTCTTCTAAAGGGAGCATTAGTGGCTTGCGAGAAGGTGGAGGGTATTGACCAAAAGGGCAATGGCCCAGTCACGTCGCTCGCCTGATTGGTAGAGTCACCAACTCGCAGAGCCTAGCGTTATCGCGGAAGTGGAATCGGAATTACGAACTGGGGGTTCGTATGGGTTCGTCATAAGAGTAACGTGATGCCAACCTGTGGCATGTGGAAGTAGAGCAATGTGCTCCTTGTGAGACGTTGGGATAGTAGAAGCCACATGCGAAATGGGGACTATGTCCCGGAATGGGTAAGTGCTCGAGGATGAGCCATGTCGTTGTGGAGCTGGAAATCTATGTGCGGTAGGATCCACTCGTGATGAAAGAAAACACCAAATGGGAGTTGCTTGTGAGCAATACCAGAGAGTGGACCAAATTAGGCTCCGGATTAGATCGGTGGATGTGAGGAAAGAGTAATAATGTATAATGTAGACTCTTTATCGGGCCAAATAGATGGGCTTGTTAAGTAAAAGGAATTGGAGTTGTGGATCCGATAGCACCAGTGCTAGCCGTGGGCGAAGATCACCTATGATGAGGATGCCCGGGGTGGGGCATGAAGTGACACCCTAGAGGCCCTATGGAGTGATGGAGGATCTGCCATGTTATGATACGGGTGGTGGTGGATCATTCGGCTAGTCGGCTCATTCCTGGCCGATCCACACCACGAGGCGGAAAGGCAGTTCCGACCTAGGATATTGCACCGTGAATGTGCGTGTGATTTTAAGAGCACAGGGGATGTACTACACAGTTGAGTTAGTGAAGTTGCTCGTCAACGGATATTGACGGCGCAAGCATGACAAGGAAAACCTGTGCAGACGGTGATTGGCAAATATGAAAGTTTGCGGTAGATGATCGCATCATTTGGATGTGCCACCCGTGAGTTGGGTGAAGTAGTTTGGAGTGCGGAATAAAACAAAGTGCCCAATATGATGGACCTGTTTGGTGTCCTCTTTTATGAGCCGCGTGAACTGCGGGAAGCTATGTCATGGGAGGAGTTCCCGATGTGTATTCTAGCTCCCGAGGAGAAGGAATTGCGGAATCGTGTGATTCCGTATGTTAAAGTCCAGTAGAGTAATCAGGACGTGATGCGAGAACACTACCCTCGCCTCTTCTGTCGAGCTGAGGTATGAATTTGAGTTTCGCGGACGAAACTATTTTTAAGAAGGGGAGAATGTAGTGAACCAAATTTTGTATACCTCTCCGAGCTTAAGTCAAGTTGGATGAATTGTGGTTAAGAAGTGGATTTGATGAGTTCTATGTTGGGTTCCGAGAGCATCGAACGATTAGAAGAAGTATCGGTGAAACTTGGAGAAAGTTGGGAGGAAATAGAAACTTTGGAGAAATGAGTGTACTTCGAAACTTAATGGTTTTTATAAGGAAAAATTATAAATCTCCAACTTTGAAAGTGTCCCATATGTGTAAGAGGAGTTTCGGTTGTGTTGGATTTGATTTGGAAAGAAAACGGAATGAAAATCGGAGTTTTGTAGTGAAAATGAGAAGAAAATAAAAAGGCTGAAATTACTGTTCATCGTGTCCGGGTCCGGACCCCAGATCTGAGGTCCGGACCCCAGCTGCGAAATGCTGAAATTTGCGTACGGGTTCCGGACCTTGATGCAGGGTCCGGACCCTGCACTGTTTGAATGTTATAAAAAGTGCCCCCAGCTCTTTTCTCTTATTTTCCCTCACCCCACACGCATGAGAGAAGGGGGAAACCCTTCTCTCTTCCTCTCTAACACCTCTCTCTCCCTCTCTCTTGCAATCTCTCCACCAAAGAAGAGATTGGAGTTGGAGGAGATGAAGCTTGCTTGGTGGTGAAGCAAGCTCTCCAATGGTGGATCAAGCTTGGGGAGCTCGCGACCCGAGGTGAGTTCTTCGGACTAGGGTTTAGGATTTGGATTAAATCCTTTAAAATTGGTATATTAGAGATCTCTAGATGATTCTAATCAAGCTTGGGCAAATATTCACTATGAATTTTGGGGTTTCTTGTAGAACATGAAACCTAGGGTATGAAATTGGGGCTTTTGTCCTTATGGGGTTTTGATCCAAATTGATCTTGTAAAACCTTAATTGAAGGGTAAATCGACGCGTTGGGCAACTTGGATTGGAGTCCCTACGAGCCTACGGCGTTCAATTGGCAAAAATTGCCGTTTTGCCTTCGTTAGGCTTGGGTCGAGCTAAATCGGCGACGATAAATCGCGGGACTTGGGTTCTCGCATCTTGGCATCGATACGAGGTGGGTGGTGCTATCCGGAATGGTTGGATTTCTCCCTATGTCTAAATCCTACTCTTGAGCATATTTGTATATATGTATGAAATTGCATGTAATAGGTTTCAATTATTTCTTATTCCAGAAACTTGCATGCCTCCTAAATTAGTTGTGAATAATCATGATTGTGATTGAGAACTCGGTACTTGGATGCATGAGGATTGGGTCATTGGACATTGGAAACCCTATGAATGCAATGAACTAGAATGTGAACTTAGAAAACATTGTGAAACATTGGTGGCATCTTGACTAGTTGTCGGGACATAGAAAACAAGTGAAATACTAGGTGTCATTGTGAGTCTAAACATGAACCTAGTGATAGACATATGGATTGGGTATCCTATTGTGCATGTAGAAAACATGAACATTGTTTGACATGAGTTTAGTAGACTCTCAAGTCTATGTGGGTTTGTTGCTATAGTTGCACAGGATTTGTAATGAGCATGCGAGGGATTGAAATAGATCCTCTGTCACGCCCCGGGGCCCCAGCGGAAGCCCACCCGGGCACATGCACAGACCCGCCGTGTACACAAGCAACACAAATGCACACAAGGCGTCTAAAATAATCATACAAGAAAGGAAATAAAGCAAGTAATCCTATCATGATAATCAGAGCATACATACTAAACAAGTAAGGTCTCAAGGTGAAAGTATGAAATACCATAAAAGAGTACAACCACAACATAAGATTAGTACAACAATACACCCAAAAGGGACATAAGGTAGTCTCTACAAAATGTGGTCGGTACAAAGACACCTCTCAACAAAAGATAAAAGAAAGGTGCTCCACCTAATCGCTAGCTCCCTCGCGCTCTAGCTACTCGCAATGCCCTTGCCGCGGTCCCTAGCCTCTCCCGCAGTGGATGGCTCTAAAATAAAACAACAAACCCCAGGGGGATGAGAACTATTATTCAATAGTTCCCAGTGGGTAAGCCGCCGAGAGGAGCGGAGTACACCACTAGGCCAACTGAGGCATAGTAAGGTTAGATAACAAAAAGCATAGTTATAATTGAAATTCAATACTACTATGCCTCAAAATGTAATAATCTGAATATGATGCTATTATACTCATGCACATGTATGAATATGTCATGTTTCACTTCTTACCATATGAATGTTCACCTTTGCATATAACCATAACTGTGTAGTCATAAAAGAATACAATAGAGGGATGTTCACTTGTGCCGTGCCTAATGGCTCCGTGGTAGTCAACACCTCACGCTTTGGTGAGCCTTACCCACGGCGGTTCCATTTCGGCGCTCTCTCTAACACACGGGCGAAATAACTGTCGCGAGGCCAACTCCGGAGTGCCGGCTTGTAGGGAGCGACCCTCACAAGCATGTGTAAACGAGCATAGTGGCTAACAAGTAACAATCAACCATATAATATCATTCATCATGTCTATAACATGGAAAACCAACTAATGTCCAATACTAGGTCATGATGTCCATCTTGTTATTCATCTAAGTGGAATGTCATATGTCATATATACTCTATAACTAGTCCAACAAGCTAAGTGTCGAGAGTATTTTCAAATCCATTGTCCATCTACCATCACACATGTCTCTACTCCTTCAAGTAAGCAAATAAACAAGTACATGAATGAAATATTCAATTCCCATAGCCAACCATGATGCGCTATGTTTAAAAACTATGCAAACCTCCTACTACATAGGACATATAATTTGCATCTATATAATACATGAATTTCATGCATTCTAAAATTCTACCATGTCATAATTAGTATGAATATGCACTAATTTAAGCTCTTAAGCTAAAAAGAAGACATAGGGGGAATTCACCCATTTCGGTGAGGTCAAACCCACCCGAAAACCTTCGGAACCTCGCAGTATCCGAAAACAAAGTTGCCCCCTCGATTTCTAGCGCCCTAAAGAAGATTTCTATGGGGTTAGAAACATCGAACGAACATTTTCGAAAAACGTCATAATAAGATGGGAAAAATGGTGGAATTACCTTAGACCAAGAATCTCTTGTCCAAACCCAAAATGAAGTTAGGAAGCTTCAAATCCAACCTAACATAACATTCTACACCCATCAATTCCCATTCAAAAGCCTAGAATCAAGAAACCCTAAAATAAACCTTAGGTTTACCATATCAAGGTTTCCACAACAAAAACCTAATTTATCTACAAAAGAGGATTAACAAGAGGAAGACTCACCTCTTAGAGCTCCAAACAAGGTCCAAGGAAGCTAGGTTTGGAGATAAACCTCAAACAAGCTCTCCTCTCCTCCACCACGTTCCTCCAAAGGTAAGCTAGCAAGCTCTTGAGTGCAAAGGAGAAGGGAAAAGGGATCAAACCCTAGGTTCCAACACCATGGAGACAAGAATCTAGAGAGAGAAAGGGAGAAAACCTTACCTTTTTTCTCCAAAGTCCACAGCACAAATGGCTGTGAGGGGGGGGTGTGAAGGGTTAAGTTACATGTTGTAACAATTGCCCTAACACCCCTCCAAAAGCCAACATTCGCAAAACAGCTCAAAACAGAATTTTCGGCTCTGTATACCGGTATGCGTATGGGCATACCGGTATCTGGCCAGAAATCCTGCAAACCCGAGCCTCGGCCAAACAGGCCACGCGAAGGGATTCCGGTACTAGAAATCGCAGTACCGGTACTAATCACTTCAGTACCGGTATGCGATATTCACATACCGGAATGCCAGCCCATTCCGGTATCTCCAGCGGGATTCCGCAGAACCCGAGAGCTGCGCAAACCAGATATTCACAGGATTCCGGTATCCCAAAGTCACATACTGGTACGCAATGTCAAACCTGCAGTTTTTGCAGAATTTGACTTCCGGAGTCCGTTTTCGCACTTCTCAAGTCCCGAAAACGCTCCCAAGAGCTCGAAACACAGCCAAAACCTCAAGATTAGCACGAAACGCTAATCTCACACTAGAACCTTGCAATTTGCTAAAGTTCAGTGTACCACACCTCTTGACCATGCTAGGGATTGGTAGATCCCCGTGTGTTGTTACCCTGGTCAGTAGGGTGTCCTCGGGTTGAGAGGACTGGATCGCACTCACATTGTCTGTTCGTCTTGTTGGTGTTCGCGACACCACAGGCAGTGAGCTCCGGAATAGTCACACTTATGGGTTGAGGGTTATCTCCCCAGCAGGCGGCCCTAGATGGTTGAGGGACTATCTCCCTGCGGGCCCTAGTATTGTGAGTTTGGCTTGACCTTCGGGTGAGCCGGTAAGATTGGGTCAAAGAGAATAGAGACAGGTTGATTGACCATATTGTACCCTATGCTACTTGCATTGTTGCATCTTATGTAGAGAGCGAGCATAGTGAGATCACATGTTGTGTGTGGGGTCGATCATGATATTCTTGTGAGTTGGGCTTGGTCTTGTGAGAAGCCCCGATTGGGTCATGAATGAATTGGGTCAAGAGTGTGTGAGGGACAATGTTGAACATATAGAATCATGACATTCATTCCTTATTGTAAGGCATAGTAGTCATTGTTGCATGTTGTATGTTTAGTAGTGGTAGACTACACATTCAGTTGCTTATATATCGCATTGCTATCTCCTTTCGTATTACTATGCCTTGTTAGACCTAGTGGGAAAGTCGGCGAGGTCGGCGGCCGAACCCACTGGGAACTTCTTTTAGTTCTCACCCCCTGTTGTTGCAGAGCCACCATTAGCGGAGCAGCACCGGACCGAGACGTGGGCGTCGCGCCCTAGATAGCAGGGTCACCAAGTGTAGGTCACCCGTGTACAAGTGAAAGAATGTAAAGGTACTTTGGGAAGAAAAATGTAAATGTAATTGAGAGCGAAGTTGTAGTTGAGGCAAAGGGCATGTATTATGTATATTTTGAGGAAAATGTATGTAAATGTGAATGCTTCAAGTGTTGTAATAGCTAGGTTTAAATTCTCGCTCTTGTGATATGCCCTCGTGCAATTCATAATATGTTGATTGTTTTCTCTGCGCAAAACTCTATGTACATGATGTTGTTGAGCCTTGGGCGGACAGGGGAAGCTCTGTCCGTTCGGCGATCTGTGCGCGCGCCCGGACCGACCAAAGTGGCGGTCGCGGGGCGTGACAGCCATCATCTCCGGCACAGCCGAACCATCGAAAATGACCTATTGGGTCGTCCGAAACGGTGTCCGATTCACGTCCGAAGCCACCCTCAAGCCGAGCCTCAAAATAAAACGCAGGTTACTATTCATTTAAGTGAATAGTACGAGTCACTATACACCTTTAATAATAACTCATTTTTCGCTAAAAATTAGACCAGTAAATTTCAAAATTAAAATACTCATAAATATGCTACTGAAAAGTATCAAATTACACCATAAAAATCTCAGAACATTTGGAGATCATCAAGTATTCTGATTCTGATTTTGCAGGATGCCAAGACAGCGGGAGATCCACGTTGGGCTATATTTGTCTTTTAGCTGGAGGAGCTAGTTCCTGGAAGAGTGCTAAGCAGACACTCATAGCTTCTTCCACTATGGCAGCTGAGTTCATAGCCTGTTATAAGGCATCCAATCATAGGATATGGCTGCAAAACTTTGTCACTGAGCTACGAATTGTGAATAGTATTGAGAGCCCATTAAAGATATTTTGTGATAATAAATTGGCAGTATTGTATTCAAATAACAACAGGAGCTCTTCGAAGTCGAAGCACATAGACATCAAGTTCCTTGTGGTTAAAGAGAGAGTTCAGAGTTGTCAGGTGTGCATAGAGCGTATTGGCACAAACTCTATAATTGCAAATCCGCTCACAATGGTTTACCACCCAAAGTGTTTCATGAACATACTGCTCATATGAATGTTAAATTGTTTGATGATATGCAGTTTTAGTGAGAGTTTGTATTTTAATGCTCTTTAATTCCAGGCACACTTTGTGCTTAATTTTTGCATACTAAAGTATATGGTTTATTTCACACTCTGAATGTGTTTTGCCTATTATGGTTTATTATGATCTCATTAAAGAATAAAGTAGGACCAGTTGGAAATAGGCATGTTAAGATCACATTACATGTAATTTTCATGCTACACATCCAATTGATCTGTATCATTGAATATGTTGGTATGGTGACCATTGATGGGACAAGTTACGAATTTGTATAACAAAGACTACTTTGATCTCATGCTAATAAAGTAGATGGACCAGATTGTAACTAAGGAGATGTTTCAAGGAAATATAGCTATTTTTGTACGTACATATGATAATATAATTGTTTTAAGGCGTAATATGTAGCCCAAGTGGGAGATTTTTGGATTTAATTTTCTATATATGGGCTAACATATTAATTTACAATTATATTATGGTCTATCTAATTTAACAGGGTCATTAAGTGATCTAATATGGGCTCTAGAGACATCTATTGGCACTACAACAAAAACGGCATATAGCGACACTTTTAAGTGTCGGTATGGGCCAAAAAAAGTGCTGCCGGCTAAATTACCGACACTTTAAAAAAGTGTTGCTATATGTGGGGTCGCTAGGTATATAGTGACACTTTTTAAGAGTGTCGGTATAATCTAAAAAGAGTGCTACTGATTTACCAACACTTATTTAAGCTTTTAGCAGCACGTAAAAGTGATGCAAAATAATATTTTAGCAACACTTCCTTTTTATTTCAGCGACACTTTATAATTGTCCCATTTTCTTTAAAATATTCTTTTTTTTTCTTGATGCATTACACTTTTTAAAATATAATACCACTTCACGATAATCTATTATCATCAAGCATATTTAGCATATCTTTAAAATATAATACCACTCCACTTGATTTGCATTAACAAAAAAAGCATATAAAAAAAGTTTAGTAGTTATACTAATTAATACCAAAATGTCTCAAAGTAGTATCCATATATCTTTAAATGAGTATTTAGTCACTAAATCATAGTACCAACAACTTTTAGTTTTTTAACCCAAAGAAAATAAGAAATGAAAACAAAAACTAGTAATATCATATCAGTTCCAGTTTTAGTGAGCTCTGCAATTAAGATATTGAACCTGCAAATTCAACAACAATACTGAAGTTAATAATAGAGAGTTAAACAATTTTTTACCATGAAAATCAATTAAGATAAGTCTAGTTTTTACCATATGGGCAACGAGGCTGCAGATGAATATTATGAGCGCTAGATGCGTCTGAAATCTAAAAGAATAAATTTCTAGTATTAGATAATCATTTCATCTTAAAAAAAGTGTTATTCGACAATGAGCAACACATTATTAAAATGACAGATTACCAGACTCAAAATATCGCTTGTAAGATAGCATTCATAACATGTAGAAGTTGGATAAACAGCACATCAAATTTTTTCTAAACTAAGACTACCTCCAAATTCCAGTCGAATTAATCAAGACAATTAAAAATTGAACTCATCTAACTCACCAGATCCTAGTAATAAGCTTTATATGGACACCTTTTATACATTCAACAAGTATTCCACAAGAAGGGAAATGACTAACCCTTGGAGCACTAAAACTTTAGTTATAAAATATTATATGATTCTTTAAAGATGAAGATTCATGTTGAACCACTGTAACTCTTAGATAGCAGTAGTACCAGTCCACAAACCAATAGTTAACAGAGAATAGGAAGTTAGTAGATATATCGGAAGGTCTAACTGATTCCCTGCTCAAAAACTACAAGCAAAATCATTAGCCATTCAGATGAAACTAATTCCTTAAAATGTACAAATTGCGCAACTTCAAAATCATATCTTAGCTAACAATGGATTCATAATATAACAAAAGGTGAATCTCTCAAATGAAATAATGCCTGAAGGTCTAGTGGGCATAGAAACTCAGTAATAGCACAACACAATACTAACTCAGATTCAAAAAAAAAATGAAAGGAAGAGATAAAACTGGAAATTTACTAAAATTAATCAATCAAAACTAAGATTAAACATAGGTTTTATGTAGATTGTCTATTTGCTTGTGGCAGGAAGAAATTGTCAAACATGCAAACACCTGCTTCAATAGTGTTATATACACAAAATAACAATAGAAACTGTCTTTCTCCAGCGATGCAGTAGAATAGAGCCGACAACATTCAAGGAAGAGAGAACTTACAACTTCCTTAGAGCGCATAGACCTTTTAACCTTTGAGTTAGTACCAAAGTGAGCCGAACTCGAAGTATTTCTTTTAGTAAATTTTTCAGTTCCACCTATGTCTCGGATATACGGTTCAACTGGCATTGAGAGCTGCAAAAAGAAGAAACAAGCATCCACGTATGAGAGATAGATAATTCAAAAATCACATAAAGCAGTCCAATCAAACTAGATAAGCTTAAATTCACAAATTGAAAAGCGTGAATAGCTCAAATCACGTAATCTACAAAATAGAAAGCAAAATCAAAATTTATTAAAGGTTAGATGAATCAAAGTAGTTCATAGTTTAGGCAAATTATACGTAATTTTTCCAAATGAATACATTATTTAACATATCTATCAAATTTGAGACACAGTCGGTTCATCAACAATCCAACACCTCAACTAAAATTGCGAAGTTAATTCACTTGGATTGGGGTTGCAAAAGTTTCTACTTCTATGATCAACCTGCATGTTGGATTTTCGTAGGTTTCAAATAAATCAACATACTATTCAAACAAAAAAAAGAAAGAAGAGAGAAAGCAAAATAGAACCTGCATTGGTTGATTATTTGCCAAGCATTGAACCATAGATTTCAACTCAGCAATAGATCTATTTTGATCTAAGATCATTTTGTTTTGGTCTTGTACTTGCATCTCCAATCGCTCCATGTGCTCCTTCATTTGACGCATATTTTCTTCAACTATTGTGTCTTCGAAACTTGTCATCCTTAGACCCTCAAATCGACGCAAACAAGATGAGTTGAATATATCTTTAGGTGTAGGACCTAATCCTACACCACGCACATATCCACGCTTGTCCTTTCCTATGATTTCGGAGTAAGGATCACCTTCCCATGCAACCTTTCCTTGTGATGTTGATCCCTCCGAGGTTTCAATTAGCTTTTTCTTCAAATCATTCTACAATAAATATCTATGTTATATAAGACACCATTAAAATATACTTTTAGTTCAAAATACTTTTAAAAGCATGAAATTAAAAATATACCATTGTTTTTTCATTCATGAATGTTCCATTCTTGTACACATGAGTTTTCAAATAAACTTCAGCACGTTGAGGCTTCTTCTTCTGTGGATCATCTTTCCTCTAAAATGAACATAATATAGTTTAGAATAATTACGTATTAAAACTATTAAGGAAAAAGCAAGAAATTAACACTATCAATCACTTTAATATGATGGAAATTACCATTTCCTCTGCAACACGAGCAAAACTCTTTGTTCCTGCAGTGTGAGTCGCCATTAGCATTGCACGATTCCTTTTATTTCTCGCACTGCGTAACTGGAGCATATCATCTTACATGTAAACTCTTAAAGCCGCATAAAATCGTACACTAAAGCGATTTAATACAACAAATAATCATAATTTTCAGCAATAAGATAATTTATACCTTTCCTTCATCTGATTTCCAAAAGTCTACAAGATAAATCCATTGATCCTTAATCACATCTTCAGGTACTTTCTTATATAACTCCTTCAGGCTAGCAAGTTCATCAAAGTGCGAAGCCTTAAGATCACACTTATAATCCTTCCACTTTCTCCCGGTTGATTTCATCATCCACTTTTCGATTCTAACTGGATATAGAAACTTTCCCTATATTTAAAACGGAAGGTATTGAAGTATATTTTCTAAAAATATTTCATAATGAGTTCTAACTATTACTGATAAGTTAATATCAAATGAATAAATGCAGTGCTCGGTTTTTGTCAATACCTTCACTTGTGCTATTATATCATCTTTAGCAGCCTTTTGAACATATCTCCAATCTTTATGACTTAAAGTGCATATTCCTCCATTTCTTGCTATTGTTCCCAAAAATTGAGCCAACAATCCACCTTCATTTCCGACGGGTTGCCCTTGAGTATTACAGTCTACAACAACTCGTTGCCCTTGTGGTAGGTTCCACAAATCAGCTAATTTAGTTTTTCCACGCCTTCTTTGCCCATTCTCATCTACATAGTTAAGCATAATTACTAATGGCTTTCAAATTAAAAGAGATGCATATGTTCTTATTAATGAGAAAAAGTATCGATCTAATTATATTGCTATATAATTATAGAGTAGATCTGTACACGAATCAATTTAATTCTTATCTCATTTTCAAGAATTGTTAGGCATTTGAATCCTTAACTCACAAGGAGAGATGCATATTTTCTAACAACACAATCCTTTTAACTCATAAAGAATAAGAAAAATATGAAGATATGTACACAAGCAGTAATAATAATTAATAAACATTCATTTTATACCTTCAATAAGTACTACATCTTGATTTTCGTTTATAGAAGACCTTGAATGAGCAGAATTTTCTGTATGTTCATCAGATTGTTCTTGTAGATTGGAAGTAGATTGGGGCTCCGGCAAATATTCTTCTTCACTTTGTGTTACTCGAATACGTTTGCGCTTTGCCATCTTTTCCAACAATCCGAGAATCTTCAGAGTAAGGAACAACTAACTCAACAGGTCATTGATCAATTAGACACAACAGCATAAAGTAGAGCTACATACGAACTATTTAATATTCTGAGGAGTAAGGAATTTGGATATATCATCTGATGAGGGTGCGCTTTGTATTATTCGCTCACCATGAAAAGTCCATTGTCGATAACCACGAAGCATTCCATTGCACACTAAATGCTCGTAAACGTCTTCCCGACTCAGTTTACTTCTATTAACACACTTCACACAAGGGCACCAAATTTTACTATCAGAAATTGGGTTCCTAAATGCAAAATCAAGAAAACCACCAACACCCTCCAAGTATTGTCTACTTCCCCTTGGCCAGTCCAACCATCCTTTAATAATATTCAAATCCATGAATAACTGCACAATATCTTAAGAAGAGCCAAAAAAAGAATATGAGGAATAATACATGTAACTCAGTACGTGTAGAGGAATTGAGGAATAGTAAACAGCTTCACCATTCGCAGTATGAATGGAATTGTTCCAAAAGCAAATTGTATAAGCTATCAAAAATCACTAACTGATGCAAACTAAGAAATATCAGGCTAGATTTTGGATACATGAACTATAATGGGTCTGAATCAATTATCTGTGAATTTAATAGCATAAAACTGTCCACGCTACTTGCAGGAAGTGTTTTTGACCATTCGAATCATATGCAGATTGGAGTACTGGGTGTCGATTGTATCGACATAAACTAGCTAGAAAGAAATGCTGCTTTATTTACCCTACATACTTTCCCATGCTACTTAGTATTAATATAGAGGTATAAAGTATAAAGATCATGGCTTATCTTTAATATAAAACTCAAAACAATCTAACAGAGAATGATTAGGACTAAAGAGAGAAACATTTAACCAATTGATGCTAAAACAACAATCTGATATAGAGAATATAAGGCAAGGATGAGAAAAATTGAAGGAACAAATACTTTTGGGAAAATGATTTGGACTAAAGAGAAGAACATTTAATCAGTTGATGTTAAAAGGTTTTGCATAAAAGTAACCTATAGATAAAAATTCTCAAAATCATACCACACACTTCAGGGTCTACAGATAGAAATTAAGAAAGATATAGTATTTCCGTAATTCACTACATAATACAATATTTGATATTTAGATGACCCAATTACTATTACTTGGAGAAACTAGAACGGATGCCACATTAAATAGTTTGGGATAGAGAAACAATTGTAATATATCAAATTGTAGCATTCCGGCCTCATTAACATAGCCACATGTATATATTGCTCCAACATTCAAATTAGAGTCTAATTAGAGCTCTAATCTAATTGGACTTTTAAACACAAGTCCAATTCTAATTCAATTAGAATTAGACTCCATTTTGGCGTTACACATGCCACATTGCTTACTAACTTTGGAATTGGTATTATATCATCAATGTATTTTGATACTGTTGGAACGCATGCTATGCAATCATTTGCTTCCACAAGTTTTATGCTACAGTAAGAAAATAATAATATTTTAACATTTTGCCATCTACCACTTCTCGCGTCATATTTTGGGTAGTGAAAGGTCTATTGTAGGGAAAGGCCAATACCATCATTTTGTATCTCAATACTACCTTAAAACTTGAAAATTCACTCATTTAAGAGGAGGGCATATCATATAGGATTGGCACATAGCATCATTGGCAAAAATACGTACTTGCTACTTGTAAAAGCAATCTAAACATCCAAAAGTGCTCGGCATTCAGTTGGTGCCCTATAATTATATAAAATGAATGCCTCAACTCCATTCAATTGGACTAATTCTCCTCTCCATTGCTTTGATGCCATTCTTCCTCTCTCCCACAATGGAAAGTTGTAGATAACTAGATACATATTGTCATACAGTTCCAATAACTTGAAAAGTTGAACAAAAAAAATGATGTCGAACATGTAGCTCAAAATAAAACAGCTTAACTAATGCAAGAAAAACCCTCTTTCATAAATGGCAATAAAAGCATGTGCAAAAGATTTAATTTAAAGCTTTTACTACAACAATAGCTAAAATAAACATAAAATTTATTTTCATGAATATAAACCACTTATTATACCACAAGTAATTAAATTTGCAACAAGTACATTTTCACCTTCTTCTTATGCTGATAATTAAATCAAATTTGCAACAAATACATTTTATCTAACTTTTACTTCAATTTTGTGGCATTTATAGTTCTTTGTATCTCATTTGCTGAAACTGCTTGTAGCAACCTAAAACAAAACCCATTTTCTTAGACTTCACAGAACAACCAGAAAAATTTATTCACGATTATAGTTGGAAACTTCCCTAGGTATAATAATTTATACTCATTTATTTTCATAAAAAAAGGGGTTATGAAATATGACATTCGACGGGATTAATTTACCTAATCAGATTTTTCGAGGTGATTTGCGGAGCTTTAATGGCCGCACCGATCAAACTACTTCGTGTTATATAAATCCCCCTAAATGCATTAATAAACAACAATACAAACAAAAACACCATTAGAAATCAAAAAAATAAAGGCAAAAGAAAAAAAAAACGATGAATAGAATCGAGAGAATCAATACACGGCTCCGACGACGGAGACGGCGAGGGAAATGGCGATCCCAATGGATGCGAAGATGTAGGGCAAGATCTAGCAGGAAGAAGGAAAAAAGTTTTGGATCAATTTCAAAATCGAGTTCACCTTCTTCCCTCCAGAGATCGATCTAAGTGAAGATATTTTGCGGAGAGCTCGCCATGAGAGATCGACACGGTGAGAGCTCGCCATGAGAGATCGCGGGAGAGAGGTTGCCATGGTGAGAGCTCGCCATGGAGTGGGAATGGTGAGGATTGAGAAGGATTTGGGGGTTTGGGGGAGATGACCACGAAGTGAGGTAGGGGAGGGTGGGAGAGATCGGGTTTTATTTTTATTTTTTATTTTTTTCCTTTTTCCTGGTAAGTGGGTTGGGCTTTAAATTAAAGGTTTTTTTTTAAATGGGTAGATGGGGTGGGTTGAGCAGAAAGAGTGTTGGGCTTTGTATTTGGGCCTTAGTGAATTTTGTTAACGAAGTTTTGAATATAAATGGGACACTTGCACAAAAGTGTCCCAAAAAAATGTCCCTATAACCTAATTCTGTTGTAGTGTGGGTATGGATTGTTAATGTGTAGAAGCCTTGTACAGACTTAATTAGGGTTTATGGGACCCTAATTAGACCTAGTATATAAGAAACACAATAGGGTTGTAGTCCCTGAGTCGGTTCTGCAGTCATTTGCCCTACCCCATTCAGAGCAGATTAGAGAGACGACGAATCCAGACTTGGAAGCACTCAATCCTAGGGAATTCTAGTGTCGGTGTTTGAGAGACAAGTCTAAGAACGTGTTTCTTCATGCATGGATTCCGATAAGAATTTATAATTAAATACAGTAACGATTATCTAACGATTTACATGTGATTCTTGGGTTAATTGCATTTATTTGTATAAAGAACTAACACCAATGCCATAGCATTTAGGTGATATTGCCGCATGTCTTGAGGACCACCAATGAAAGAAGCAGGTAATATAATTCTCTTCCCAATTTTTTCACCTCTAATTTCACTAGTATTTACACTATTGACTATTCCTTGATATAATTCAGCACATGTCTTGGTTTGCATAAAAATAATCTAAACGTGTTGTCTCAATTTTGATACACATATCAACAACATATTGTTGTAGAAGTCGACTAGTATAAAGAATTGATGTTTCTATATCATCACACACTTGTAGCATGTAACAGTAATACTCTCGACATGATACATTTTTCTCTTTCTGATTAGCAACAGCTACAAATAAAGAAAGAGAAGTATTATAACAAAATTTTAATATTTTATTTATAAAATGACTAAATTATAAAAATATTTTCTATTATATTCAATTTTATTACCTTTTTCTCTAATTAAAACATCTTCAAAATTTTAATCATTAATTCTGGGGATTGATTGGTGAATTGAATCATTATCACGATGTTTCATCTTTCCTTTGCATCTTGGTATGTTCTTATGCCATCCTGTTTGGCCTAGCGGAAATAGTAGAGGATATTGTAATGGATCATAACAGCCAAAGTATGTCTCGACTTTTTAAGAGTTATTTAAATGTCCATGCACAATAACATCTCTAGAGTATCATCCTTCAAGATTACTTCCTTCGACCCAAACAGTAGCAACTTGAGAAGTCGATGTTGCATATACATGTGTTGATCTAATCCACAATCCTTTCGTATAGATATAGTATAGACGTCTAGAGATGGTATACTTCTTAAGCTCCGTTTAAACATTGAGTATGGAATGATACTGAGAATTCCAATCGACTTTCTCAATTATTGATTTGTTCAACTGAGGCATATGACACATACGATTAATAACTTTGTGTTCAGTATCATAAAAGTACAGTTGCAGAAATATTGCATGAGCACCGTGGGACATAAATTTGGTATATAGTGATGAACTTTCCCTTGAACTTTGAATCTATATATGCCTTTATCCATATTTGCTATTCTCTTGTCCAATTTAAGTCGCATAGATGAAAATGAGAAAATACAATTATATGCACGAATATATTCTCAAAATTCATTTGACTCGATTAATTTATAGAACAGCTTCACCATTGTAGCAACAAAATGTTGGTAGTTCAAACTCTAATTTCTTTGCTTTACAATACTTCCAATCAGTAATCTGTTTAGTATTGCATGGTTTATCTGATACTTGTAAATGCAATCTAGTAGAGCGCCTTATATCACAATTAACTTGAATGTTAGAATTAGAGCCACCTGATTAAACATTTTAGTTTGTTAGTTTGTAATAACTAATATACCAATTAAAAGGCAATTAAATAAGTGATGAGTGTTATATTTCAATACCATTTCTATTAAAATGATCTTGACCAACTTCTGACATGTAGAGTCTTTCACTATTCTCCAATCTTCTAGTCTTTTTTTTATGATAATCATGACGTCTTTTGGATAACATTATTTGTTTCTCATCGTACGATAATGTTGCATAATGTCTTTTTTTTTTTTTTTTCTCTGTTCCTTTTTTTGCTTTTTTGCTACATTAAGAAAATTACAAATAACAATTGCACAACAATATTATTTTAAAAAATATAAAACTAAGCTATTAAAATCAATAGTATAAAAGAATATCAAGAAATCAAATCAGAAAATAAAAAAGAACAATTGAAGAGAAAATTTTTTGGAGATCATTTTGGAATCTACATTATTTTAAAAGTATAATAGTAGAACTAACCATTCTGGACATCTGGTTGTTCGGATAGTTGATGGAAGTTTGAGCTTTCGGCACCTTTGTTAATTTGCGTGATATGACTTCTTGAGATATTACCCATTTCTACAACAAAATAGAAGTCTAAATACTGAGTAATATGCGATAGTATAAAAGAATTTTAAAAAATAAAGAAAACAAGAAAATAATTAAGGAGAAATTTTTTTGGAAATCATATTGCAATCTACATTAGTTTAAAATCATAATAATAAAACTAATCGTTACAGGCATGCATGCGGTTGCTCAGGTAGTTCTTGCAAATTTGAGCTTTCAGCACCTTTGTTAATTTGTCTGATGTGCCTCCTTGAGTTATTACCCATTTCTATAATAAAATAATAGAAAAAATTATGAAAGAAATATTAATAGCCAAGTTAATAATATTTTAAAAAAATTATACAAAATCACCTTCTTCAATCTCTTATGAATTGGATTCTTGAACTGACTTACTAGTTTGAGCGTCTTTACAACATCAAGAGTATCAATTTGATTGCTATTGCACACTACATGCCACCAATTAAAATAATTAATTTTATGACAAACTTAATTTCCATAGAATGATAAATTAAACATGTAGTTTGTAAAATTCAGTCATTATATCAAAATTACCATTTATATCAACAACATTAGAAGGATTCCCATTTGAACAATCTATGTTGATATTGGAGTTGCCTAGTAGTAACTTTTGATTTTTCTTGCGCTGATATTCTCCACGTTTCTTTGCTAAAAGTGCCTCTTTTTTCTCTTTAGGCATATTAAGGTCTATTTGTTTCATCAAAACTGGACTTTGAATTGAACTGAATTTTGGGTTATAGTGGAGTTCAGTGAAAACCACTTCTTCACTGCTGTTTGTTTTTATAGCTATGGAAGTGAAGTTCCTTCAGTTCTGCTGTTTGTTGCTAGGAAGTGCATGATGTAAAATTATAATTTATGTAAAAATAATAAATTAATTAATAATTAATTAATTATATAATAATAAATAAAAATGATATAATTATATTTCGATAAAATTAAAAAATTTAATCTAAAATAACTAAATTATTTTTTATATATAAATTATAATAATACAACAATTAAATTATAAAGTAAAAAAAAATACTTAATTAATTAATTTTTATCATATTTTAAATATACAAACTGAATGAAAAAAATACTAAAACTTAACTAATCAATTTTTATCATATTTTAAATATGCAAACTAAATTAAAAAAGTAATTAGTAACATAATTAAATATATTTAAATATAACTAGCATTATCCATTGTATTATTTTATTATTTTTTTCTTCACCTCTCTTCATCGTAATTGACTTCGGCCCAGGGTCGGCTCCCTGGGCCGAAGTCAATTATGCTGTTTCGAATAACTCAAGTTTCGATTGTATCTTTATTACGGCGAACCAAATAGCAGAAATGATCGTTTACGGTCGAAAATGACTTCACCCTTCTCCACTTTCACCCAAACAAACAGGCCCTTAGCGTAGCCAGCTTTCCTTTTCAAGTTTTTAACCTCATTTTGTTCTGCAAACAAATGTCAATTTTTAGTGCCATTAACATTGAATACAATATCAAGATACTCTAATACCCTTAGCTTTTATGGAGAAAAGTTATTTCACATAATAAAATGATATTTAACAAAATAAATATATTTATATTTAAAATAAAAATGTGTTTTGTAAATTTTTTCCTCCCAAAACAATTAAATGCAAATATGACATTAGTTTAGGGGCTTTTGCCTATATACCCTTTATTACAATTGAAAATTTTAAAATTTACTTTTTAATACCAAATATACCTTTCTAAACACCAATCCCATTAATAAACCTTTATTAAGGGAAAGGAGATATTTGAGGAAGGAAAGGAGATATTTGAGGAAATTTTTTGAAATCGACATGGATATTATGGTTTTTTTTATTTTTTTTATTATTTATTTATTTTTTTTTTTTATCCAGTGTTAAATAAAAAAAAAATTAAGTTTCGAAGGGTATATTCGAATTATCTCTTTATTTTATAATCTAAAGGATAGGTCTAAAAGTTTCCTCTCATATACATATATATAGAGATAGGCTCCTATAATATTTATAGTGCCGGGACTCCGGTACTATAGTCTCATTTTCGATTTTAGGGTGTTCAAATCAACGATCCATACCGTTAAAATTGATTTAGGATATTTGAAGTTTTTACGAATAAAATTTTATATTTTTTCAACATAATTTACCTTACGATTAAACCATTTTAAAATTATCAATTTTCAATGGCTACTATGGCGAGTTTGTAGTTCAACGGTGTAGAAGAACCTAAATTTATTCAAATTTTGATAGAAAATACTTTAAATTATCTAGATCAAGGTCAGCATCTTTGATCTTGAATTCAAAAGTCATATCCTCAAATTTTAAAGGTTGTTCAACTTTTACCGTTCATTTTGGTATGATTTACTTACTAAGTAAACGATGTTAAAAAAAATTAAAATTTTATTCCTAAGAACTTCATATACCCTAAATCATATTTAACAGTAGATCTATAGGAAACCGAAATTTCAAATTCAAAAAATTAATATTTGAATTTGAAAATTAAATATTAATTTGAAATTCTGAATTCAAATAGGAAATTGAAAAGAGGATAAGGTTATGTCACAAGTCGGAATCGTTTTTGATGAAATGAGATCACTACTTCAATGGTCCGGCAGTGCCGGAGGTCGTGGTTCAATCCGTTTCTACTTATTGCGAGTTAAAAGTGATGTATTAAGTGAATTTCGAAAGGTGGGTAAATTTGGAAGATTTGATTTTTGAGCAAAATGCGTATTTTATGTGCCAAATTGCGTAAAAATTTAAGGAATAGTGTCACTGTGCGAAATACAGACACCGGTGAGTTCTTGGTAAGAAACTCGAGTTTGACGGGCTAAATTGCAAGTTTTACAATTTACAAAAATGGAGTGCTTCATAAAGAGGTTATTATTTCATGTGAAAACCCTCGTAGTTTTGGGGATCGAAAGGATTTGTGTGAAAGTAGACTCGGAGGGAAATTTGTTGTTCAAGTTTCAGGAAATTCGGAGATATCTGTAATAAATGGCATAGAGTGGAAGTTAGAGAAAGAGATACGGATCGAGGGGTTTTTCGTAAAAGACGAAATATTCTGATGCTGAATCGCATAGAATTTTCCTGAAGAGAGTGACTACTACATAAACTGGAGGTGTTGGTAGTGAAAAAAGATGAAATACTGATGTTTTTTGGGGCTAAACAACAAATTTGATAACTTATATGTATGTATATATGTATATATATATGTATATGTACATGTACATATGTAGCATATCATATGTACATGTACATATATATATATATATATATATATATATATATATATATATATATATATATATATATATATAAACTACAACAAAATTGCATTTTAGCGGCAATTATCTCATAAATTAGCTGTGATTATAATCGCCGCTATTCTCTTTACCGGCAATTGTAATAATTGCCATTATAAATAGGGTCCGTAAAAGTCTAGCAGCAATTATATTGGCGGCCAGTAAAGAACAAAATTGTGAGACCCCAGATTAGTCCTATATATGAGATATAATAGGGCTAAACTCTCAACCCGGCTTAAGCATTTTCGGCGGTGGCTGGGCCGAAGAGGTTGAGAGAGTTAAGCGTGCTAGGACGGGAGTAGTCCTAGGATGGGTGACCCCCTGGGAAGTTGGGGCGTCACAGTTGGTATCAGAGCCAATTACCAGCCGGAAGTGTGAGATGGGTCTCGGCTGAGCCGGGTCTGAATGACAGGCTAGCGAGACGTCTCACATCGCCTGGTACTTGTGAGTCTGAGCCTGACGAGGACGTCAGGGCTTAAAGGGGGGGAGAATGTGAGACCCCAGATTAGTCCTATATATGAGATATAATAGGGCTAAACTCTCAACCCGGCTTAAGCATTTTCGGCGGTGGCTGGGCCGAAGAGGTTGAGAGAGTTAAGCGTGCTAGGACGGGAGTAGTCCTAGGATGGGTGACCCCCTGGGAAGTTGGGGCGTCACAAAAATAATTGCCACTAAAAATTATTCTATACCGGCAATTACAAAGGCCACTAAAAGCAAAATACAGTTGTCCATATAGTATTTAACAATAATCACAAATGCCAACAAAGATAAGGTAGATGGCCACTAAATAAAAAAGGCATTAACTCATCATTAAAAGTCATATATTTAATTAATCGCTACAAAAATTTCAAAAAATAATGCATAGATAATAAAAATTAAGAACCCAACATTTCATGAAAATTAAATAAGCTGAATATAAAAATTTATTACATTCTCAAAAGTGTTATGAGTACAAATAAATATCAAAATCAATTTTTATCACAAAACAAATGTCAATCGAACATTAGACAACTAAAAAAATTCAAACTATACAATAGAAACTACAAGAAGACTAATCTGCAATTAAAAAGTTTCATCTCCAAGTGCAATTGATTGTAATTTGGATGCTGAATTTCGATCTTGTGAAGTTCTTTCAATCTCGCCATAGAAACTTGCAAAAGGTATATACTAAAAGCTGATTTACAAGAAAAATAGACTTTCTAGTATATATGCAAAAAGTAAATGTAGAAATCCTCTAAGATCTGCCCTATATATGTAGAATTGACAATTGAAACACTTTCATTTCACATATATAATAGGCTGGGTTTGCCCAACAGTGTAGCTTTTTGGCTTTTAAATATAGAAAAGCTTTCTAACAAATAAATCAATATATATGTAAAAAACAGATTTACATTGAATATGAAATATCATCGACTTACATTGCCAAAAGCTAGTTTCTACTAATTAAAAAAAAAGATTTTTTTTTTAACCTATCTGAAAGATAAATGTAGGTTATGAACTTCGAAAAAAATGTTATATAAAACATAAGAGGCATACTCATGATATTCAGGAGAATAGTATGAATCGAAGAAGTAATTTTCCTCTTCGTTATGAGGATAAATATCACATTTATAGTATTAGACTAAAATCAACAGGGGAAGAAAATGCAAAGGAAGGTCATAACCATATTACTGCACCTGCACATGTCTATGAATTACAAATGGTAAAAGGAAAAATATAGACCTATAAACTTCCACCAAGAATACTATGTTATTTTACTTGCAATTAATTGTGAGCGAGGAGAAAGCATTTACCTCCAAAACAGGGGAAGAAGATGCAAAGGAAGGTCATAAGCATCTACACAGGTCACCTCACCAACAGCATATTTTGATCCATATCTTCTAGCTCTTCTTGTAGCAATAAGACGCTAAGTAACTGATGATGTCAACCATGAAGTTAATTAATGAAAAAGAATATAAGCTAAAGTAAAATAAGCCATAAAAAAAGTATAGAGACTCACTAGAGCCATTAATGATAACAAATTATTAATTTAATAGGTAGAAATAACTCAAATAAGAAACAAATGGAAGTTGAGGTGATGCCAATCAAAATCTAAAAAACTTCAACATTTTGGAGAAAATAATACCTGCAACCTTTTTTATTTCAAGGACAGTTTAAACTTTTTTAGAGCTGAAAAAATGATTCTAGAAATGTTCAGATTAAGACCCATTCCAATGGCATCACTGGCTATTAGAACATCAAATTCACTGCTTTCATCATTGAACATTGTTGCCTGCAAGCTTAAAATCAACTGCACTCGGCTATCCCACTGCTAATCATGTAAATCGTATTAACTAAGTAAAAGTATTTTGAGCATATGTAATAAAACAACAATTGGGAATATTTTAATAGATCTAAAAGATTGGTAACAATAGGGAAATTTTTTCTAATAAGGAAGTACCTGCTTTGTTCGAGTTTCCGGGGCCAGTGAGCCATAGACTATAGCACAAAGATGTTTTTGTCATTTTCATTTTTTCTACACAGCACAAGGTGGAAAATAATTACGGCGTAGCTAATTTAAAATTGCATATATATCTTTCAGTGGAAAATAACAACAAGAATGGAATTACAAACATCATAGTAAAATCAGCACCTCAATACTAGGGAGCAAACTAAAGAATATCACACTACTCCATAAAGAAAACAAAAAACAAAAAGCAAAAAAAAGTTGAAGGGTGTATTCCAAAATGGCCTACAGCTAAGGGCTCCCCGGTCCCTACCCAAATTATCTCTAAAAATTACCAACCAACTCGTATACGTTCCACTCTATAAGTTACTCAAACATCAATTTCCTTACGAACTAATCCAAACAAACTACACATAGTTCGAATCATACATCAAACGAGTACCAAATTCACACTTTGAATAAAAAAAAGGTGGGAAAATTGGGCGAAGTACCTCAGCGAGTTGATTCCCCTAGGACCGAAGCAACTCCATGAGGCGTTCGAGATCGGGATCTATGGAATCGATCGATTTGGCTTCAGAACGATCGAGATTACTTGCATCGGGGAGCGAGTAATCTGCTTGAAGGAAAAACTGATCTAGTTTATATAGTAGATTCAAAAATTGTGATAAACAGAGAAAAGATGCATGTAAAGGAGAGAAATTTCCTTTCAAATCCACAAATTCTCTTACACTTCATATTTGTGCAAATGCTCTCTTAATTGGAATCATTGTGACACTCTCCCTGTGCATGGATTAATCAAGGTTGTATACATTTGATCTCCACAATCACACATGCAATCTAAATTAAGTATGATTATGGCACAAAGAACTAATCTCTAAGCATAGAGAATGAAAGCAAAAGAACCATCAATATCGATGAACAATATACTGTTTTCTTCCTCCTGGTGTTCTGGGTGATGTTTTAATGTAACAATATGGGAACCAAGAATCGAGGTTCCGACGCCCATACTAATCTGAATAATGCTTCATAACTCTTTAACTTGCACTAAATCCAGATTATTTCAACTTTATTTTACAGAAATTTGTCTTCCCTATATAAGAGCGATAAACAAGATCGTTGGGCCTAAAACGATTAACTTCAACTCAAATTGTATGAGCCACCAACATATACAGCATGGTTTTACCAAATTACAGATTTCTATGATTATTGGCATGGCAAGAGTTAATTCTTCAGTGAAAAGCCTTTCGTCAGAGAATATCTGCCACTATTTTCTCACCGCAGGTTTTGCTGCTTTTGAACTGGCCGCTGGATCCATTCCATGAAGATTATTTGCTTTAACCGGAGAAGGGGTGCTGTAAAATACTAAAATGAGAAAAAAGAATACATGCAGAGCATACATATAGTAGAAGTAAATGAGAACTTGAAACATACCCCTTTGCATATGAGTTTGTGTAAGCATAGGAGACACAACTTTCTTATTGAGGATGCTTAAAAAAGAACAGAAGAAATATCTTTCAAATGTCAGATTGTTTCTTTGCAAGGCATTTTTCCGCATGGTTGCATGTATTTTTGCCTCTGGACGGTAGATATATAATCGGCAAAGTTTTAGAAATCATATGAAGAAAGAAAGGAAAAGACAAGTAGCTCTTGAAGTATTACTATGTAAGATGCAATATGTAGTCAACCCTTACCTATTAAGGCACTCGATCTTTGCCTTTTCCATCAGGGGGCTCTTGAAATTGGAGATGGTGCTAGAAGCAGCGCCTACAAAAAGCCAACGAGTCATAGAACATATTAATTAAAGAATTACCATATGAAATTTCTTGTTTGCTGCTATGCGTGTTAGCAGGTAACGAAGCAACATAACAAGGCCGTGTGGACTAAAAACCACATTACCTCCCCAGAAGCTTCTTTTACCACCTGAAGGTGGGATTTTAGAACATATTCTGATTTGCCTACTTTGTTTCTCTGCATGCAAAGACGAAAAAAGGTGATGAAATGGAATTTTTAAGCAAAAGAACAGGTCAAGAAATATTAGAACTCTTGACATACTATTACTCAGTGGCTATGTCAATAAAGAGCAAAGACATAAACTCCATAAATGTCGATTATACATTTTGCTCAAACGAGGGGAAAAAAAGAGATGTTGGATATGCATTTTAAAATTGTCCTGTACAAATATCCCATTTGCTATCAACAGTTCAACACTTTCATGAATAACTAGAGCACAAAAATGTAGATGCACAAAGTTTCTCAATAATATCCATAGGGCCAAAATTGCATGAGTGATCGCTTCTTCGCCCCTCCCTGCTTCCACACCAATTTCATGGCGCCTATCGTTCTCTCTATCCTTTTGCTCACCACTTGGATTACAAGGAAGGCCTTCTAATGTTATCATTATAATTCAATGGATAGGAGATTGACACCTGAGGATTCAAGGACGAAACTAAGGATTTGAGACTGAGAGCTCTTACCAATGGATCGGAGCACCGAATCGAGAAGCGGCACCGCTAAGGGTTCGGATCAGATCGCCGTGTTGACGATCGTCCATGCGGGGCCGAGAAGATCGGGGGCGAAAGCGAGGGCGATTTGGGGATGGGATCGGAGCTTGGAGAGGACACGGAGGAAGAGGGAGAGGGGGATGAGTAGAGGTGAAGGAGAAGGGGAGAGCTCGAGCTCGGAGGGGGGGAGAGCTCGAGCTCGGAGTGGGGGGAGGAGAGGGGAGGGAGAGAAGGGGTCGAGGCTCAGGCGTTCCTGTGGGGTCGACGTAGGGATTGAGCGCGCGGGTTCGGGTTAGGGTTAGGATTAGGGTGGTATTAGAGTTCAAAATAGATATATTTAAAATAATTGCTGCTAAATATAGGTTGATAATAAATAATAACGGCGATTCAATAATTGCCTCTATTAAATTGCCACTAAATGTCTATTTTATTGTAGTGATATATGTATATATATGTAGAACACTGAACTTCGGCGTGTTGTACCGAACTTCTACAAATTGTGAAGTTCCGATGGAAAGTGGCATGAGAGGCTATGTGAGTGGCTTCGGCCAAGTTTGGAACTTATATAAGTATTTTCGGCGCAAGTGAGGCGCGAAAACGGACTTCGAAAAGTCAAGTATGCCAAACTGCAGAATTCTGCGGCGCATTCTGGTATGGATGTGTGGATACCGGAATGGCGTGGTTGAACTGAAAATCCAGCTCTCGGGTTCTGCGGAATCAGGTGTTGAAACCGGAATAAACTCACTTGATTCCGGTATGGATGTGTTGATTCCGAAATGGATGTAATTAGTTCCGGTATGGATTGTGAGATACCGGAATGCAGTGAGAAATCTGGAAATCCAGCTCTCGGGTGTTGCGGAATTGCCTGTTGATATCGGAATACACGCCCGTATTCCAGTATACCAGTGCACATACCGGAATGCAGAGCTGCGACATGCCAGCTTTGGCTGGCTGTGTGTAGTGATATGTGAGGGGGGTAGTTTGGTCTTTTCACATGAGTGGGAGTGTATGAAAGACTGAGACACCTTCCCCTTCTTATTTTCTTTCCCCTTACTTCTCTTCTTTCCCCTCACTTCTCTTCTTTCCCCTCACTTCTCATCTCCCTCTCCCTCACTTTCTCTCTCTAGAGATCTCTCCAAAGCTTGGAGAAAATGGTGGATTGAGCTTGGAAAAGATTTCCAAAGTGGAGAAGAGGCTTCTTGGTGCAAGAAGAAGCTTGGGGAACTCGTGGTTAAGGTGAGTTCCTCATGATTTGGGTTCAAATCTTAGAATTTATCTTGTATTTTGAGGTTTTTGGAGACACTAGGCAATCGAATCCACAAAATGTGGAGATTGGCCAAGAAATTTTGGGATTCTACATGCATGCATGTGAAACCTAGGTGAAATGAGGGCTTTTGCCATGGAAGGTTCTAAAAATATTTTGACCTTCGAAAATTACAATTGAGGCATTGGAAATCATGTTAGAACAATTGATTTCAAATATCGAGTTGATTTATGGGTTCGTAATGTGTAACGAACCATTTTCTTGTAGAATCTTGGGTTGAAGTAAGAACTCAAGGCTTGGTGACCTAGGAGCTCAAGGAATTCAAGACTTAGGAGCTCTTGAGGTGGGTTTGTGTTTACCGAAGTGATTAGGTCACTTCCTTGTCTAGGGTAAATAACCATTTGAAATTTAAATGGTGTAAAAGTATGTAACCCTAGAACTTGCATGTTGGCAAAATGAGAATCATGATGAATTGAGCCATCGGCTCATCTTGCATGTTAGTGAATTCAAGTATTTTATTATTAGTTATACTTGTTATGTGATTGCATATATGAATTGGAACCTAGTGTCATTGAACATAGGTTGGAACATGAGATTGGAACCTAGTGTCATTGAACATAGGTTGGAACATGAGATTGGAACCTAGTGTCATAGAACATAGGTTGGAACATGAAATTGGAACCTAGCGTCATGGAACCTAGGTTGAGAATGTAAAGTAAACCTAGTGTCATTGAACATAGGTGAGACTTGGTGACTTGAACCTAGGGCCATTGAACTTAGGTTGGCAAGTGTGAAATGTGATCATTGGGGTATGCGGCGATTTTGCTACCCCGGGTATGCGACGATTTCGCACCCGAGCCACGTAATGGCGGAGACGGATTGGGGTATGCGACGATTTCGCTATCCCGGGTATGCGGCGATTCCGCTACCCGAATAAGGAGATGACGACTTCACTCCTTGGAGGTTGGGACTATGATAGGGATGGCGATTCCATTGCCCGGTGCCCAACACTATATTGTGTGAAGTGAAAATATTGGGGTACGCGACGATTTCGCTATCCCAGGTATGCGGCGATTCCGCTACCCGAATAAGAAGATGACGATTTCACTCCTTGGAGGTTGGGACCATGATGGGGATGGCGATTCCATTGCCCGGTGCCCAATACTTGCGGCGATTTCGCTTTGGTTGAGAACCGAATGGGTGATGCGGCGATTCCGGCACCATAAATAAATAAAAAGTAGTTGAACTTGGACAATGTTAGATATAGGATGAACCTTGGAGAAAATGAAAGTTATCATTTTATTTTGGTTGCATCCTTTATGTTTATTTACAAGCATGTAAATATTTGTATGCATAGTTAATTGAAATCTAACTTATGCTTATGGTGTTTCTTTGGACCTGGTGGGTCGAGCTTCTCTCTTAGGTGGCCTTACCCACTGGGAACTATGTTTATAGTTCTCACCCCACATTTTTCAGGTCTGTAGCACACTGAACTTTAGCAAATTGCGGAGTTCTAGTGAGAGAATGGTGCTTTATACTATTCTGGAGTTTTGGATTGAGTTTGGTGAGCTTGGGAGTGTTTTCGGGACTCGGAGAGTGCAAAAACGGACTCCGGAGAGCGAAATCTGCAAAAGGTGCAGATTTTGCACTGTATTTCGGAATGTGCTTTCGGATTCCGGAACAGATTTAATGTATTCCGGAATGGACTTTGGAATTTCGGAATGCTGTATAAAATCTGTTTTTGGCCGAGGCTCGGGTTTTGCAGATTTTGGGGCTGATTCCGGTATGTCTATACGTATTCTGGAATGCAGTGCTGCAGAAGTAGTTTTTCGAGCTGATTGCAATTTTGGTTGTTGGAGGGGCTTAAAGGCAATTGTTACAACATGTAACTTAACCCTTTCTTCCCCTTCACAATGCTCTTTGTGCTGGGACTTAGAGAAGAGATAGGTAAGGTTCTTCTCCCTCTCTCTCTCTAGAATCCTAGCTTCTAAACCCATGAATTGTTGGGTTTGATCTCTTTTCTCTTCTCCTTTGCCTTGAAGCTTGCAAGCTTGACCTTGGAGGGAGCTTGGATGAGAAGTGGAGAGCTTGGTTGAGGATTAAACTCCAACCCTAGGCCTTGATAGCTTGGGTTGGAGCTCTTTTGAGGTGAGTAGCCCTCTAGAAACCCCTTTGCATGAGTTTACCTTGGATTTTTGGATGGAAACCTAGAATTGGTGAAACTAGGGTTTCTTTTAGGGTTTCTTGATTGTGAGCCTTTGAGGTGGAATTGATGGGTGTAGATTGTTGTGCTAGGTTGGAATTGAAGCCTCCCAACCTCGATTTGGGCTTAGAACAAGTGCTACTTGATTTGAGGTATTTTCCACCCATTTACCCCATGATTTTGGTGATTTTTGAATTGTTTTCGTTCGACGTTTGTGACCCCCTAGAATTTGTCTTTAGGGCGCTAGAAAGCAAGGGGGCAACTTCGTTTCAAAGTACTGCGAGGGTTCGAAGGAGTTCCGGTGGGTTTGACCTCACCGAAATGGGTGAACTCCCCTATGTCTTCTTTAATGCATATAAGCTTAAATTGATGCATCTTCATGATATTTGGGACATGATAGAATTTTGGAATGCATAATATACATGTATTACATATGAGTAAAATATACCCTATGTAGTAGGGATCATAGTTGTTGATACACATAGTGCATTTATAAATGGTTATTGTAGGATGACATTCCACCTTATGTACATGTAGAAATGCATGCATGAATGATTAAATAACATATGGGGTACTAGATGATTAGTGAACTATGAGGTTCATACATCATGCTTTGTATATTGGCTAGTGGTAGCAATGAATATGATTTGTGACAAGCTCTTGACTTGTGAAACTAAGTACATTGCATATTACTTAGGTGAATAACAAGTTGACATTATGACATATCACTTGACCCTTTGGTTACTAGTTGGCATTCCATGTTTGAGACATGACGAGCGAGATGCTTATGTGGATGACTATGCTTGTTGCCATTGTGCTCATTCGCACATGCTTGTGAGGGTCGCTCCCTACAAGCCGGCACTCCAGAGTTGGCCTTCGCGATGATTCATCGCCCGTTGCGGGATTGGGCGCCGAAGTGGTTGCCGTGGGGGAGGCTCATTCTTAGCGTGAGGATGTTGACTATGTCACGCCCCGGGCCCTCGCGGGAGCCTACCAGGCACGTGCACAGACCCGCCGTGTACCTCAAACAACACAATGTACACAAGGCGTCTATGCTAACAACCATCAAGAAGGATAAAGAATACATCCTAACAAGGTAATCAGAGCGAGAACATAGTTCTACATCTAAAATAAATCCACACAACTAAGTCTCAAGATATACAAAGAATTTATACATCATATCAACAATAGATCAACCAAACGTCTATACACCTTTCATATAAAATACAATGAAAGGACGACATGGTAAGCCTACAACAACAACACCGTAGAGGCTCTAGCTAGCTGCTAACCCCTCGCCACGATCCCAAGCCTCTCCTGCTGCGGAAGGCTCTGAAATAAAAACAACAAACCCCAGGGGGATGAGAACTATTATTCAATAGTTCCCAGTGGGTAAGCCGCCGAGAGTGGCGAATTACACCGCGAGGTCAACTGAGGCAAGATAGTTTTAAACTAAAACATAAAGCATAAAAATATTAAATGCTAACAAATAGTTCTACAACTATCATGCCTCCAATGACTAAACCATCTACATGAACATGAACATGCTCTATTGTCATATGCTCAACAATTAATTTCATGGTTTACATGCATGTTCAATTAATGCCATGATTAAAGGTTAAAAAGAATCTTTCTATTCTTATCATCATAATATCATGCTTCTATACTAAATATCATGAGTATAGGGTAATGCCACTACGGATGCCCATGCAAGAATGACTAATACAATTGTCCAACTATGTTGCATGCATCCAAAAGAGGTCAAGCTAAGTAATGCCACGATATGCGACTCACTACTAAGTCCATACACTACATGTATATGTATCAAGCAACTAATGTACTATGTCCAGTTTACTTAGCTTTTACCCAATCCACAAGGGACTTACACAAGGTAACGTCCCAGCTTGTGCCGTGCCTAATGGCCCCGTGGTAGTCAACATTCTCGCTAGAATGAGCCTCTCCCACGGCAATCCACTTCGGCGCCCATATAACCTGCACACAGGCGATCAACATCGCGAAAGGCCAACTCCGGAGTGCCGGCTTGTGGGGAGCGACCCTCACAAGCATGTGCGAATGAGCACAATGGCGTGAACAAGCATAGTCAACAGCATAGGAAATACGTTCATCATGTCTAAAACATGGAATAGCCAACCAATGTTCAAGGATCTAACATTATGTCAAAATGTCAACCTAATTATTCACCTAAGTGAAATACAAGTGTTTACCCTCACACTATGTCAAAAATACGTCATGTCATGTTTACTACATTCAATAGCCAAGACGCTAAAAGTCAACAATATCATATTATTCTCAAAGTCCGATGGTATGTCCCTACCAATATGTCCATGTCTCTAACATGTAACCGTTCATCTCATTGTTTACTAAGTTCATAAACCATGCATTATTCTAATGTCATGTACTATGCATTCCACTAATGCCAAAACAATGCATTCTACAAATGCCCCAAATCATGCATTCTACGATGCCATATGTCATGCATTCTCTAATGCTATAATCCATGCATTCTACAATACTATCACAATGCATTCTACGATGCCAACGAGTCCATATTCATGCCATGCATAAGCTACGACGACCTCTACTACATAGAGTATAGAGCTATCATGCAAGAAATCTATTAACCGATTATATTTATCAAATGCAAATAGGATCCCCTTTCCTCATGTCTTAAACATGGAATCAACCCACGACCAAAAGGTCGAGTCCAAGGCCAATGATGTCCGTCAAAGTTGCCCACCTAAATGAGGTGCAACAACTTATCCTGCATATATCCAATCCTCTCTTTTCCCTATACAAACATACATATAATGCATTTGCCATAATTCCTCTTTTCTCTATACAAGCATACTTTGGTATGCAAGAGAGTTCACTAGTCCACCACTCAAGTGGTGTCTCAAATGATGCTCATCTCTAGCATGCATAACATACTTAGCATTTCCTAATGCATCATTACACTAATAGTGCGAATACCCTAGCATGCATAATATCCTTATAATGCCATACTATATAAAATATGCATTTTCATAAATAACTTGCATGTCTCATGCAATCACAATTATCATTATGCCATAATTAACATAATTATGCATCTAATCAATCCTATAACAAGATAGGAGACATAGGGGGAGTTCACCCATTTCGGTGAGGTCAGACCCACCGGATACCCGTCGAAACCTCGCAGTACTTCGAAACGAAGTTGTCCCCCGAGCTTCTCATACCCTAAGATAATTTTCCAAGGGGTTAGGGGTATCGAACAAGTAATTCGAAAACCACCAAAAATCAATGAGGTAAATGGGTGGAAATTACCTTGAGCAAGTAAAACTTGTTCTAGGTCCAAATTGAGGTTAGAGATCATCAAATCCAACCTACAACAACGTTCTACACCCATCAATTCCACCTCAAGGGCTCACAATCACAAAACCCCAAAATAAACCCTAATTTCTAGAAACTAGGTTATCCATGCTAATCACAAGCAAAAACACAATTAGAGGTGTTGTAAGATAATTACTCACCTCATAAGAGCTCCCAACCAAGCAAAAAGAGGCTAGGGTTGGAGATTCATCCACCAACAAGCTCCTCTCCTCCATCCCGAGCTCCCCACAAGGCCAAGAAGCACTCCTCCATAAAGAAAATGGTGGAAAAGGAGATCAAAACCACATTTCTAGGGTTTGGGAGCAAGAAAATCTAGAGAGAGAGAGAGAACACCCTACCTCATCTCCTCCAAGTCCTCAGCCAACAATGGCTGTGAAGGGGTGAAGGGGTACTTAAACCCAATGCACAAAATCCACTTAGGCCCCTCACAAAGCCAAAATTGCAAAACAGCACGAAATGCAAATTTATGCACTGTATACCGGTATGCGCATGGGCATACCGGTATCCAGCCAAAAATCCCGCAAATCCGAGCCTCGGCCAAGCAGCCTGCGCGAAGGGATTCCGGTATGCCTAGACCAGATACCGGTATACAGCGCATTCCGGTATCCGCTGCCGCATTCCGCAGAAGCCGAGAGCTGCGCACAACCAGTCTTCACTGGATTCCGGTATCCCCAAACCAGATACCGGTATGCGATTGCAAAATCTGCACTTTTGCAGATTTCGACTTCCAGAGTCCGTTTTCGCACTTTCTAAGTCCCGAAAACACTCCGAAGCTCGCCAAACTCAACTCAAAACTCCAGAATAGTACAAGCCACTATTCTCACACTAGAACTCCACAATTTGCAAAAGTTCAGTGTACTACAGACTACCACGGGGCCATTAGGCTGGCACAAGCGGGACAACACCGTCCCCTATGGTTGGAAAATTGTGATTTCATATAAGTAGTGAACATGATTTACATGTAGATGTAACCAAGTCATACATTTCATACTTGTAATTGGGACCTAATCATACATGTAGTAATAAAACTTGACATGTAGTGAGGTCATGATACTTGAACATGTGTTTGAACTAGAACATTTATATTGTCACGCCCCGGATTACTCGATCCCCGGGCTCGCCAACAGATCCGCCGTATACATAAAATTTTCTATGTATACGAAGCGATAGCTAACCTGTAAACAAGCATACAAGCAACTACATGAGATATAGAGCTGCAATAAGAATATACTAATATAACAAAAGCCACATGTACATATAGGATCCAAGCATACAACAGTTCCTCCAAAACCAAAAATAGGAACAAGTCCACACTATATGTACATGGCACAACTCAAAAAGAAACTATCTCCAGTAGGGTCCTCCTCTAGGAACAACAGGGACAGGTAGGGATCTAGCTCGCGACTCCCTTACCTCGATCCGCAGGAACGGAAGCAGTAGCCGCAACAGACGAAGGCTCTGCAAGAAAAAGTGGCAACAATGGGTGTGAGAACTACTACCAAAAGAAGTAGTCCTCAGTGGGTACCACTACCGACCTCAACGGCCCACCCACTAAGTCTACGAGACTAACAATATAGCTAGTAGGTAAAGAAACAACAAAGTAAGCTGGAATAATCTCAACAGCTGTAATGCCACTACTCTACCACTATCCAAGTCAAACTCTCAAGTAAGCATCACCAAAGTGAATAGTCACCCCTGACCCAATCTAACGGAACCGCCCAAACAGGCTCGTCCAGCCAACTGCCTAGCCACACCGCACACTACCAAAAAGGATAGCCGGTCCAAGTATCAGATCCAACTAATCTGCAGCGACATCAACGCAAGAGAGGCCTCACTCCGGAGCGGCACTCGGGGGAGCTACCCAACCGAGTTAGTACGCGTATCTCTGTCGAGCACAAACAAGCTCCGGCAGGCTATAATCAAATGGAAAGGGGTCAAATGGGTCAAAGACTCCAAGCTCACGTGCCCTCAGCACAAACAGAAGCTAAAACAAGAATCTGGGTCCACCGTCAACCCCGACGGTACCCGGTAATACAAAACAGCCTATCCCTGCTGTAAATACAAGCTCGGCATCCCAGCACGAGCGTAAACTCGTCCTACAACAAACTAAGTATCCACCTCGCACTAACAGCGGTGATACAAGAACAGAAACGGCTCCTAGAGCTAAATCTGATAATAGTTCGAAAAGTGATGGTTGTAGGTTCACGAGTTTTCTCCTAAGTCAATTCCCAGTTCAGCATGTAAAGTCATGTCTATAAATTATCAATTTATGCTCCAAATTCAGAATTTATATAAACACATGCAAATTCATGAATTCGAGCTACTAACATGAATAATCAGATAATAAAATAATATGCTGCACTCTCTACAACTTAGGAGGAAATCCGGCGATTTCGGTAACATTAACCCACCTCAAACGCTATCCAACAAGGGCTAGGAGTCGAGTGGAAGGCCTCCAAACAACACCGGCTGAAATCGGGCTCAAAACTGCCAACTCAAGATTCGGACCCACCTGCTCAAGTTCTGGGCGCCCAGAACATCAGCCCAGAACTGCAGCCTGGCAGCACGACCAATATAGATTCAACATGCGATAAAATCTAAATCCTAAGTCCAAATACAATGAAAATTTGCCCAACTCACCAGTAGGGGCTCAAGAACAAACCCTCCAAATTTCAGCCAAAACGGAGTTCGACTCGATTTCCAAAAAGTCCTCGCACTGATTCGGACCCACTTCTGGACCCTCCTGCACTGCATCCAGAAATTCCAGCAACTAAGTAAATAACACTTCTAGCATGAATTCTGGAATTCCAACGAATCTAGCCCATGAAAAAGGGTCACAAACCTCTCAAATACAGTGATGGAACAATCCAAAACCTCTCCAAGGCTTCTCACAA
Source organism: Puya raimondii (assembly GCA_016920855.1). NCBI lineage: Eukaryota > Viridiplantae > Streptophyta > Magnoliopsida > Poales > Bromeliaceae > Puya > Puya raimondii. The sequence goes on from JABWPP010000050.1 coordinate 141,735,962, forward strand.
AATCTGGATTCAAAAATCCAAGAAATCCATCAAAGGTCCAAAAATTCAGTACTTAGGCTAAATACTCAAAATCTGAGCTAGAACTCACCTTTAAATTCTCAATTCAGGTTGAAAGAACCTCCAAACCAGAAAGGGATGAGGAAAGATCAATCTTCACTTCGAAAATCCAGCTCCCAAAAGATTTGGATCCATAAGATCAAAGGAAAACCCAAGTTTTAGCTCAAGAACACAAGGGGTCCAGTAAAATACCAACTGTAGCATACATACCTGTCCAAATTGCGATTGGAAGGATTCCACGTCTTCCTCTACGAGTCCAAAATCCAACAAACCAAGTTTCGTAGGATTTGGACACTCCCACACTGTACACGAGCAGAAACACCACAGGTCGATGCTGCTGTTCTGCAGGGATCCAAGGCCTTCAATATGAAAAGATGGAATTTGGGAGGAATTGGAGGGGTTGCATGCAAAATCCCAGGTTCACCATGAAGAGGGGAGAAAAAAAAAGCCTCAGGGGGGGTCGTCCACAACTTTTATAGACAAAAGGTTTCGGTGCAATGGGCCTCAAGTACAAACAGGCACCTAACCTGTTCCTCAGCAGGAAAACCAACATTCGGGCGCCCGAAACCCAAGAAGTGGGCGCCCGATTCTTCAAGCCTGCACAAGTCTAGAACTTCGGACTCTCCACCCGCGGTCCGGTGCACCCTATCCTGGTCCGGCGGAACTCACCTACCACCTCACACGTGTCAAACGGATCGATACTCACGAGGCAGTACTTCCGGACTCACTTTCCGGGCGCCCGATCCTAGATCCGAAATGACTTAGCAGTTTCAGAAAACGAGCACTCAACATCTGGGCGCCCAAAACATAACTTCTGGGCGCCCTAAAGTTCCAAACGCCCAAAACTTCAGTTTTGGCTTACTTCGGTGCTCTGAGTCCGTTTTCGCGTCTATTTTGCGCCGAAACGACTCCGACTTGTCTCGACCCTCTCCAGAAGTGTCGAACAGTCTAGGATACTGCGGTCATTCCGTCAGTTAGGCCCCAGGGGTACTACATATATGCTCTACAACATGATGTTTAGAGGCATAGTAGTGTAGCGCTTTTTAATTATAATTATGCTTTTATTTACTAATCCTACTTTTGCCTCAGCTGACCTAGTGGTGTATTCCGCTCCTCTCGGCGGCTTACCCACTGGAAACTATTGAATAATAGTTCTCATCCCCTGGGGTTTGTTATTTTTATTTCAGAGCCTTCCACCGCGGGAGAGGCTAGGGACCGAGGCAAGGGCGTGGCGACTAACTAGCGTTCGAGGGACTTAGTCACTTAGGTTGACACCTTTCTTTTGTATTTGTGTTGAAAGGTGGATGTATTTCGGGTTATGTTTGTAGAAATCACCCTATGTCTTGGACCTTTATTGTAGTAACTTTTATATCAGTTATCAGTTTACTTTCCTTGTTGTTGTATCTTGTATATAACTCCTTGTGGATTACTATTTCTTTATCTAGTTGTTATTATGCTCTGATTACCATGTTAGGATTGTTACTATTATTCAAATTTGATAGGACAGAATCTCTTATGGTTACTCCTTGGAAACACTTTTCCCATACAACCAGTACCTACCCCGCCGAGGATTTCTGAGCTTTGTCCAACTTTTCGGAAGCTTGTCGAGAAAATACCCAAAAACGACCAGGTTCAGGTGTCAATGGGGGTCAGGCGGTCGGCTGCGATTCGGTCGGCAGTTGCGGATTGGCCCCGAAGCTAGGACGGTGTTTTGTCTGCGGTACGGTCAGACTACAGTAGCTGTCACATTGACACGTCCACCGTGGGTTAATGGATGGGTGGTATATTTTTACCATGACGTATTTATCAATACGTTAGTCGCCCGGAGTGATAGGCACGCGAGATTTCCTGTTGTGTAGTACGCTACTCGAACCAGGTTCCACTCGTTCGCAATAGTGGTCAGCGAGCAATACCATGTACGTCGTAGCGCGTTCGCACGGGTTGGGCGTCACGAGTGCAGTACCGACGTTCTCGCATCGCTCAGCCTGCATGTCCGCGCTCTCAGTGTCGTCCACACTGCATGGACTCTATGAACTCTGGAATCCCTTTCGCGAAGCGTCTCATCTTCCTATGGATTGACCGGGGAGTCAATCATCGGCCGCATGATGATCAACTCGATGAGTCCATATAAGAATTAGACTCACTCGATATCTATGTATCTCAAGTATCTTAACACTTTAAGAATAAAATTACTCATCTTATTAAATTCAATTCGGGAACGATTCCACGGAACAAACTTTAAAACATGAATGGCCTAACAAGAGCGCCCAAATAATTCTATTTAAAGTACTCAAGATTAAGGTACAAAGATATGTTCCCATAGAAAAACTTAAAATGCGATGTCAGCCTCTTGATAGGCTTTCTAGGGGGCAATACAGAACTAGAAGCAAATCCTCCACTTGCAGACTAAAGCCTCAATCAGTCTTTTATGTATCTAATGTACCCATCTTCTCAAGGATGAGTCTCTAGTTTCTGCTGAGTCCAAAGCCTTCCAATTCATCACCGCCAACTCATGGCACGGGTAGCGAAAATCGTCGCACACCCGGGTAGCGAAATCGTCGCATATCCCAATTCATCACCGCCAACTCGCACGGGTACGAAATCCGGGATAGCGAAATCGTCGCACATCCCGATACATCACTGCCAACTCATGGCACGGGTAGCGAAATCGTCGCATACCCGGGATAGCAAAATCGTCGCACATCCCGATACATCACCGCCAACTCATGGCACGGGTAGCGAAATCGTCGCATACCCGGGATAGCGAAATCGTTGCACATCCCGATACATCACCGCCAACTCATGGCACGGGTAGTGAAATCGTCGCATACCCGGGATAGCGAAATCGTCGCATATCCCATTGTTCACATTTTACACTTGCCAACCCAAGTCCCATGACCCTAGGTTTAAGTCACTAAGTCTCACCCATGTTCAATGACATTAGGTTCACTTTACATTCTCAACCTAGGTTCCATGACACTAGGTTCACTTTACATTCTCAACCTAGGTTCCATGACACTAGGTTCACTTTACATTCTCAACCTAGGTTCCATGACACTAGGTTCCATTCTCATGTTCCAACCTATGTTCAATGACACTAGGTTCCAATCATACATGTTCCAACCTATGTTCTCAACACTAGGTTCCAATCATACACGTTCCAACCTGTGTTCTCAACACTAGGTTCCAATCATACATGCAATCACATAACAAGTATAGATAATAGAAATATACTTGAATTCTTTAACATGCAAGAGGAGCTAATGACTCTATCTATCATGATTCTCACTTTGCCCACATGCAAGTTCTAGGGTTTCACATTACACTATTTTATCTTTGAATGGTTATTTATCCTAGACATGGGAGTGACCTAATCACTTCGGTAAACACAAACCCACCTCAAGAGCTTCCAAATTCTTGAATTCTTTGAGCTCCTAGATCTCCAAGCTTTGAGTTCTTGCTTCAACCCAAGCTTCTACAAGAAAATGGTTCGTTACTCGTTACGAACCCATAAATCAACTCAATATATGAAATCATTTGTTCTAACATAATTTCCTATGCCTCAATTGCAATTCCCGAAGGTCCAAATATTTTTAGAACCTCCCATGGCAAAAACCCTCATTTCACCTAGGTTTTACATGCATGCATGTAGAACCTCAAAATCTCTTGGCCAATCTCCACGTTTTGTGGTTTAGATTGCCTAGGGTTTCCAAAAACCTCAAAATACTAGATCAATTCTAAGATTTGAATCCAAAACATGAGGAACTCACCTTAGCCACGAGTTCCCCAAGCTTCTATTTGCACCAAGAAGCCTCTTCTCACCTTTGGAAGACTTTTCCAAGCTCAATCCACCCTTTTCTCCAAGTTTTGGAGAGATCTCTAGAGAGAGAAAGTGAGAGAGATGGAGAGGAGAAGTAGAGAAGGAAGATGACTGAGAAGGGAAGGTATCCCTGCCTTTCTAACACTCCCTCGAGTGTGAAAAGACCCTTTTGCCCCTCTCAACAATCAACACTTCCCACCAGCCAAAACTGGCATTTCGCAACACTGTATACCGGTATTCGCATTGGCATACCGGTATACGGGTGTTAGTTCCGGTATAACCCGAGGAATTCCGCAAAACCCGAGAGCTAGTTTCTCGGATTCAACTCTCACATTCCGGTATACCAGACTCCATACCGGTACTATTCGCTTCAGTACCGGTATGGACATATCCATACCGGAATCCACTGCAGACTTCACAAGTTCAGCAGTTTTAACTTTTCGAAGTCCGTTTTCGCGCCTCATTTGCGCCGAAAATACTTCGCAAAAGTCCCAAACTTGGCCGAAGCCTCACACATAGCCTCTCATGCTATTTTTCCACCGGAACTCCACAATTTGTAGAAGTTCGGTACGACGCACTGAAATTCAGTGTACTACATAAAGACAATCTCTAAGTTCTAAAACTATTCCTGTCGGCAGACATAAAGGATAAGTCCCTACAGCAACAGCAGCAACTCTTGCTCTGTTTCCAACGCGTAGGGTAAGCTCTCCATCCCTAAGTCTTCTACTTTTCTTTAGCCCCTGCGTTGAAATACATAAATGCGAGGTGCATCCCGTGTCAATGACCCATGTGAAAGTAAAACAAATCGATAAGCTAGTAGTTTCAATGACATGAATCTCGGACATACCTTCAAAAGTCTTGTCCTTTACCTTGTCCTTTAGGCTAGCCAAATAGTCCGGGCAATTCCTCTTCCAGTGGCCATCCTTTTGACAGTGGAAGCAAGTTCCTTTGGCGGCCTTCTTTTTAGGAATTACCTTGGCAGGTTCAGTCTTTGACTTCTTTGCAGGCTTCTTCTTTCTCCATTTAGACTTTCTTTTGGAGGAAGCCCGTTCAACAGCCAAAACTGACCCCTTATTGACTTTCAGCATTTCTTCAGCCGTAACCAACATATTCAATAGCTCGGCGAGAGTGCAAGTAATTTTATTCATTTGAAAATTTAAAATGAACTGAGAAAATGAATCAGGTAGGGATTGTAAGATCAAATCAATTTGGAGTTCTGCGTCCATAGTCATTTCGAGCTTCTCAAGCTCCTCAATGTCTTTAATCATCGCCAAGCAATGATTATTGACTGAGTGACCATCAGACATCTTAGTCCTGAACAGTCGCTTCGACACCTCGTAGCGAGCTGTTCGACTTTGCTCATCGTACAACTCTTTCAGATGGAGCAAGATGTCAGCAGCACTTTCCATGTGCTCATGCTGGCGTTGCAACTCATTGCTCATAGACTCAAGCATGTAACACTTTACCTTCATATCATCATCAGTCCACTTATTTCTAGCAGCTCTCTGCTAAGCTGTTGGATTTTCGGGCACTGCTGGAGCCTCCGTGTCCAACACATAGGCTAATTTCTCAGAATTGAGAATAATTCTCAAATTCCTTAGCCAATCGGTGAAATTCGGTCCTATTAAGCGATTAGTATCGAGTATTTTGGCAAGTGGGTTAGAGGCAGCCATTTTCTGCAGAAGGTTAAGATTCTAATTAGTTGTGTACTTAATCGTAATCCATTTTGATTAGGGTCTTTAAATCTAAATGGTGCCTCCCACTAATTTAGCGAATCTCCACACTCCCCGAGTAGAGAAAACGGAAACTTTACTAAAAAGTTTCTAGTGGGAATTGCGGTCCCATCTGTTTACACGCCATCTCATCCTAACAGATTCTTGGCAATGAGCAAACAAATGAGTGAACAACTCTTGTTCAATACTTCTCAAGCAAATTACAATTTAATCTTTTGCCTCCATAAGATATAGGCCTCATCCTGACAGATTCTTGGCCCTATCTTTTGGTTAAGTTAGACCCACAGTTCATCATGCGAATAAGACTGTCATTGAATCCTCATCCTGACAGATTCTTGGATTCAACCCCTTTCTTACCGCACAGCATCTCATGCCAATAGAATGGTTGCGGCTCCCTAATGCAACCGACCCCGTGTCCGGGTGCATCAATCAACACTAAAGAGACACCCACACCCTACAACAGTGGAAGGCCACTAATGGGTTCATAACACCATTAACTTAATATTTTATTTAGGGAGATTAGTTGTCTCATCAGTTTTAATTTTTATTAATTTACATCTCATGCAAACCATCGCATCACATGCATACATATATCGCATATATATAAAAAAATAACTACCGGTGATGATCATGGATTTTATCTTGATTCGGGCCTGAGCCACTACGCCGGAATCGGGTCATAGGGTATTACACGCAAGAAAAACTATATTATTCTGCATCTTGATCGGATTGGAGTTGATCAGCTCTTATCGGCTCCCTCGATCAGCATCTGGTTCAAACTTGATCTGCACTGCATCAACTCTTGAAGGCAACAAATCATTATGGAACCTAAACTACCTCTCTCTTTTTTAATTTTGCAACAATTACATTACAACCTATAAAATAATGAGACACGCAGGTCTCCAAATTATATAATTTAATTGGTACACGCAGGCACCCAGAAAAAAAAAAAAAAATCTAACACTAGGTCCTTATTAAATTATACCAATTCACATCATCACATGATACATACACATCACAAGGTTGCCTATTCATGATCATCACCTCATATACATCACATGCATATAATATAAAATTTTCTAATTCGAATTCTAATTAATTAGATTTTTATTTTAATATTTAATCCGTCGAACGATACAGCATGCAGCGCACTCACTGGATATTCATGGCACACGTGGCATGTAGAGTAGAGAAGTCAATTAATTAGCATGCCATAAATAAAATAATGTATATCTATATGGTCATGCAAACTTAATTAATTTGTCATGTTGTCCTCTAGGTCATGAAATCTTAATGAGCATTAAGGATCATGACGTCAAAAGACTTCATGCACGTGAAGCCATGAATTCAAAACCGAGTCAAACATATATATGGCAAAGACATGCCCGCATGCTGCACGCGTTACGTGCACATCACACGCGACGCAAGCATGTCGTTACAGTTACCTATAACAACAAATATTTCGTCGAATATAATATTTTTGCGATCTCATCAAATACTTCGAAACAATCAATTATTGTTTGAAAAATCGATCTTCATTGTTTTGATTTCGATCGTTCCGAAAAAATCCAATCAACATCGAAAAAAAATTATATCTAAAATAAACGACGAGGGTGGCTCTGATACCACTGTAATAAAATTAGGTGTGTGCGCAGCGAAAAAAAAATACACAATTAAAATTTTCTAAACCAAAGATCACCTCGTGTTTTGTTTTAGATCGTTAATAAATAATCTAATTGATCTTATCAATTAGGATTAGTTTTTTCATCTTGCGCGGGTCGAGATCACCGCGAAGTCGACGATCGTTGGTAAAAATTGTTCGTCCTCGCTAGCCGCGCACGCGCCCGGCCTCTACTCGTGTCCACATGAAATCACGCCCTTGATCGAAGTAGTCGACCGCCTCAATCCGCGATCAGATCACGAATTAACTCTTGCGTCGATTTGAGGAAGATGAATCAATCTTCTAATTGTGCTAGCAACCTTCCGAAGATCGAAAATGATGGATTAATTGTGGAGGACTTGAGGAAGAGGGAGAGGGTTGACGGCTAGGGTTTTCTTTTTCTCTTTTTATTTCTCACACATTTTAATATGTCATATGACATATTAATGAGAAAACCCTAATCCTAAGCCTAATCCTTATCGAATCCTAGTCCGATTGGATTATCCATTAACCCTCAAGTTGGTTTTAATTTGAACCGAATTCGAATCCTAATTTGATTCGTGTGTAACACTCTCCACTAAGTCTGCGAAAGTGGAAAGTAAGAACTGAATAAGAAAAGAGCCAAAAATTGTAAAGCTGAAAAGAAATCTACAGCTACTATACATCTATACTACTTGTGAGACCCCAGATAGTCCTACATATAAGATATAATAGGGCTAAACTCTTAACCCGGCTTAAATATTTTAGGCGGTGGCTAGGCCCAAGAGGTTAAGAGAGTTAAGCGTGCTAGGACGGGAGTAGTCCTAGGATGGGTGACCTCCTTGGAAGTTGGGGCGTCACAGTTGGTATCAGAGCCAATTACCAGCCGGAAGTGTGAGATGAGTCTCGGCTGAGCCAAGATTATACAGCGGGGAGAGCGAGGCTCACCACAAGGTCGGTTTAGGCTAGCGAGATGAGTCTCACATCGCCTGGTACTTGTGACTCTGAGCCTCACGAGGACGTCAGGGTTTAAAGGGGGGAGATTGTGAGACCCCGGATAGTCCTACATATAAGATATAATAGGGCTAAACTCTTAACCCGGCTTAAGCATTTTGGACGGTGGCTAGGCCCAAGAGGTTAAGAGAGTTAAGCGTGCTAGGACGGGAGTAGTCCTAGGATGGATGACTTCCTTGGAAGTTGGGGCGTCACAGTTGGTATCAGAGCCAATTACCAGCCGGAAGTGTGAGATGAGTCTCGGCTGAGCCAAGATTATACAGCGGGGAGAGCGAGGCTCTCATACTGTTGACTATTATGGGTGGAGCGCGGCTCACTACAAGGTCGGTTTAGGCTAGCGAGACGAGTCTCACATCGCCTGATACTTGTGACTCTGAGCCTGACGAGGACGTCAGGGCTTAAAGGGGGAGAGATTGTGAGACCCCGGATAGTCCTACATATAAGATATAATAGGGATAAACTCTTTACCCGGCTTAAGCATTTTGGGCGGTGGCTAGGCCCAAGAGGTTAAGAGAGTTAAGCGTGCTAGGACGGGAGTAGTCCTAGGATGGGTGACCTCCTGGGAAGTTGGGGCGTCACACTACTAGTGCTTAAAAAGAAACTACTAAATGTAAGAGATGCATCAACTACTTATCGAGTATACACTATTCAAACTCAATCCAAATGATCACCTCTAGAGGTCCGATCAAGTTTGCGCCATCCTGCCACCATGACACCCCCTCGGGTTGGCCGGTCCAAGTAGGTCGCCCAATAGGGCTGCTGCAAAATCAACGCGTAAAAAGTCTCACCCCGAAGCGGCACTCAGGGGAGCTACCCAGCCAAGTAAAAAGTGTAGTCTCTGTCGAACTCAAATTTAGCTCATGCAAGTTGTAATTGATACAAATGATCAATCATATTATAAAAAAATAGTAACCCACATGCCTCAAGCACAATCCAATGCAAAACTAGAAGATCCGGGACCACCGTCAATCCAGACGTTACCCTACTATGCGACTCAGCGAACCGACTGCCTGAGTGGATCCTTAGCATAAGCGTTAAGTCATCATACACTAGTCCAAGTACCCATCACCCTCTAACTAGAGTGAAAAATAGGTAAAACAGCTACCGTAGTTAAATACTAACGATGGCGGATCGGGATAGAATAGTACATATTTTATATATGTTTAACGTCTAAATTCAACATTTAAAATCTTCTATATGCAAATTTAACATGTTGAAGGTTCAAATTTCGGCATTACCCATGACAATCTAGTGATTCTAAGCTAAAATATTTAACTTAGATAAATAAACAGGATGCATGTAGAATTTTAGTACACATAGTGAAGAATTCGTCGGTTTCGGTAAATTAAATCCACCTCGTGAGCTAATCCAACTATTGCAATGAATCGACAACCAAAAAAATCACTCCTCAACCTCCAACCGGCAGGAATCCTAGAGAAAAGGTCACCCAAAACAGCAATGAAGGAGTTATACTACTAACTAGTAAAGAATGTATCAATGCTGGAATTGAATGTTTAAATTTGAAATTTGACAAAAAGGGAATCATCTTACCTTGATACTAGCTGGGAATAATTTCAACACATCAAGTTAAACCAGAAAAATTGATCAAAACTAGCTTAAACCCACAGCTGTAGTTTTCGGATCCAAAAAGGAAGGTCCAAAGCAGCAAATTCCTGGATTTCAGTATTATACTAAAAAATTGCTCTAACAACACTATAATCAGTTTACTAACCTGAAAATTCTGTAGAAACAACTCCCAATCTACCAGATAAGAAGAGAAAACCAACCAAAATCTTGCAATAATCTAGCTACAAGAAATTGGATCCACAAATCAAAGAAAATCCAACTAAAAACTCAATTTCAGTACAAATACCACATCTACTCCAATTTTTAGTAATTAGAGACCAACTAATCTGAAATTAAAATGCTAGGATTGCTCCACAAACTCTCCTTCAGTCTCTAATCCACGAATCAAGCCAGCATAGCAATTAGAAGCTCCAAAATCCCACAAACAAGCTGCTACTGTTGCTGTTGATGTTCTAGCGGTTCATGACAGCCCGCAAGAAAGAAAAGGGATTTTGGAAGAATTTGGAGATTTGAGGTTGGAATTGCTGTGGAATGTATTCTCAGGTGAAGGAGAAGAAAAAGAGTCAATGGAGAATGTCCACAAGATTTTATAGAGGCAATGGTGGGGTAAAATGAGCCCAAAGAAAATTAGAATATAAACCTATCACTACAGAAAATCCACAGATTCAGACACCCTAAACCAACTTCTGGGCACCCGAATTTGTCCAAAGGCAATCCGGATCCCAAACCGGGCGTATGCAAGAGGGTCCGGATGGTTATCCCGCACTTGTATCCACAACAGGAAAAAGCGCATGTAGAGGCGGTTGTGTAGAGGCGGTTGTTGCAATCGCCTCTACGTTAAACAATAGAGACGCTTTAGAGGCGGTTTAGCACAACCGCCTCTATATGTGAAAAAAAAAATTATGAAATTTTTTCTTTCCCCCCAATCTTTTCCTTCTCCCAAAAAAAAACCCTAAGTTTTCCCCCCAAAACAATCTCCTCCCACCCACCCCTCTCCCCAACCCTCGGCGGCTCCTCCTCCTCCCCGGCGGCCACGAGTCCTCGCCGGCTGCCGCGCTTCTTCCGCTTTCCGGCTCGTCTGCGTCCCTCCCGAAGCTCAGGTGTGGTCCCTCAACCATGTCCCTCCCCCGGTCTCGGCCACAGCAACCGTCCCGCCCCGCCCCGCCCCGCCCCGCTCCTCGATCTCCCACAGCAAACCCCCGCCCTCGATCTCCCCCGGTCTCGGCCACAGCAGCCCCGCGCCCCCTCCCTCGCGGGGCGCAGGAGACCCCCCCGCGTAGAAGACCCCCCAACCATGGCCTCCCCCCCCCCCCCCCCCCCCCCCCCCCCCCCCCCCCCCGATCTCCCGCAGCAAGCCCCCGCCCTCCCCCGCCCCCCCCCCCCCCCCCCCCCCCCCCCCCCCCGCCTCCCCACCCCCCCCCCCCCCCCCCTCCCCACGCGATCTCTCGCAGCAAGCCCCCGCCCTCCCCACGTCCCCCACCGGCGATCTCCCGTAGCAAGCCCCCGCCCCCCCCGGTCTCGGCCACAGCCGCCCGCCTCCCCCCCCCCCCTGCCCCCGCCCCGCCCTGCCCCGCGATCTCCCACAGCAAGCCCCCGCAGCAAGCCCTCGCCCTCAATCTTCCCCGGTCTCGGCCACAGCAACCCCGCCCCCCCCCCCCCCCCCCGCCCTCCCGGGGCGCAGGAGACCCCCACGCGCAGGAGACCCCCCAACCATGGGTTTGCCATGGAGAGGAACCATTATCATTTACTTCCTCAATTAATACCGTTGATAGTACTTCAGCTTCTCAACCTATGCAAGAAGTTTCACATGTGCAAGAGTATAATCCTATCACCCAAAATTTTGGAAGGTTGGATGATGTACATGGACTTTTACGTGATACTGTTGGTCTTAATGGTGCGACAACTAATGAAGCAGAAATACCCATGATTGAATTTGATGGAATGTTAGACCCACAACAAGCGACAGTAGAACCTCATGCGGATCAGCCTAGTTAATAAGCTAATTGTTATAATCATGAATTTCATAAGTTGTTAAAAGATGCAAATGAAGAATTATATCCCGGATGCAAGACATTTTCAAAACTATCATTTATACTCCATTTGTTCCACTTAAAGTGTCTAAATGGATGGTCAGGAGAGTCGTTTAGCATGTTACTTGAATTACTAGTTGATGCATTTCCTGAAGGTACTTCATTACCTCGTTCATCATATGAAGCGAAAAAAATTATTAAGGCCTTAGGGCTAAATTATATGAAAATTCATTGTTGTCCAAATGATTGTATGTTGTTTTGGGGTGACAAAGTAAATCAAGAAGTGTGCGATGTTTGTGGATCTTCTCGTTGGAAAAGAAATAATATGAAAAATGAACATATTTCAAACAATGAAGAAAACACTTCTGGCTTATCTAACATACCAAAACAAAGTAGAAAGATTCCGGTAAAAGTTTTACGATATTTTCCTCTTATACCAAGACTCCAAAGGCTTTATACCTCTACAAAAATATCAAAAGATATGAGATGGCATGAGGAGGGTCGTAAAAAGGATGGGTTGTTAAGACATCCGGCAGATGGTGAAGCGTGGAAGGCATTCAATGAACGATTTATAGATTTCTCCTCTGATTCTCGCAATGTAAGGCTTGCTCTTTGTAGCGACGGGTTTAACCCATTTACAACAATGAGTACCACTTACAGTACATGGTCGGTCGTGTTGATTACATATAATTTACCTCCTTGGATTTGTATGAAACAATCCTCTTTTATCTTATCAATGATTATTCCAGGTGAAAAGGGTCCTGGAAATGATATTGATGTTTTTATGCAGCCTCTAATTGAGGAGTTACAACAATTGTCGGATGGCGTAGAAACATATGACGCTTCAAGCCAAATTTTTTTTCATATGCGAGCTGCATTACTGTGGACGATAAATGACTTTCCTGCATACGAAATTTTGTCGGGTTGGAGTACAAAAGGAAAAGTTTGCATGTTCTTGTTGTGCGGAGCAAACACATTCTAAGTGGTTACGTCATGGAGAAAAGTATTGTTATATGGGTCATCGTCGTTGGTTGCCTGAGGGGCATTTATTTCGTTCTCAGAAAGATCTTTTTGACGGTACTGAGGAAGTAAGATCTGCACCTGTTCGGATAAATGGAGTTGATATGTTGAGACAATTGGATGGCATGCAATTCAAATTTGGTAAAGCACCAAAAACAAATAATCAAGGAAAAAATAGTAAAAGATCCAAAAAGAAGAGACAAATGAGAAATGACAATGCAACATCAAATGATTTCATTTCTATGTCAGAACCTAGCGGTGCTTTGAGGTGGTGGAAAAAGAAAAGTATTTTTTATGAATTACCATATTGGCAATATAACTTATTTGCTCCTTTAAACATTCCACGATGGGATAACCAAGCTTTTAATCCATTCAAGGAAAAAATGTTAAAATATATTGAGGTTCTTTTACATGCGCTTGTTTTTTAAAATGTTTTATATCTTACATTATACTTGATTTTTAGCATTACACTTTTTATTTTATGAATAATAGGCAAAGTTTAGATATCCCGAGAGAACAAGACATTGGGTATTGGCGTCTTTAAACAAAAAGTGGAGAGACTATAAGAGTGAACTAAGGTGCGAATATTTCACAGAAGACAAACCGATTCAAGAGTTAATCAACAATGTACCGCTCGGTGTAATGCGGGATCAATGGACTAGCCTAGTGGCACGTTAGTGCACCGACGAGAGTAAGATATAAAAGTTTTTTATGCCAACTATTCTAATATTAGTATGTTCACTTTTAATGTAAGTATTTATATTTCTTAATCATAGAAACTTTGTGAAGTGAATTATATTTTTGCAAAGAAAGTGAGGATGGCCCACACATCGGGCCGAAAAAGTTATGCTAGAAAGCGAAAGGAATTGGTAACGACTCAACATTAAAATTTATTTGATTGTATATTATATTTTATCTCTTTCTATTGTTACAATTTATTATGTATAATTACAGGAAATTGCTCTTGGCAAAGAACCTGATCGACTAGCTTTTTGGGAGGTGACCCATAAGAAAAAGGATGAAAATTTTGTAAATAAGGATGCGGAGGATAGTATGGTAAATATAACTTTCTTTCGCATCACTATATTTAATATTAATATTATTTGTGGATTATTAATATTTAGTTTCTTCAAATGATTAATACGATGCAACGCGTCGAAAATTTGATGAATTATCGTAAAATTCTGAATCTGATGCAAGCAAGTTAATAGATGAGGCTTTTCTTAACGCTATGGGTCCCGAGCATAATGGACGTGTGAAAGGTTTAGGCTTGGGACCTACACTAAGAACATATTATGGCGTGAAATAAATAGATTCGCTTGCAACGACGGGATCAAGTGGGAGCCAATCAGAGGAGGTAGAAAAGCTAAAAGGGGAATTGGAACGTATGAATGACAAATTCGATGACGCTCTCAATTCTGCCGTTAGAGAGATGCGAGAGGAAATGCGACAGGAAATGGATCGCCTAAGGACACTACTATCAAATACTCAGGTACACTAATTTGATCGCAAGTCATTACTTGTAAAATACTTAAATATTTTTGTATTTTCATATCATTAACATATATATTTTACATTGTTTGATAGGGTGCGGGTGGCAATATCAATCTGATTGATGCATTCTCTCCCAATCATCAATCATCGAATGCAAGTCATGAACCTACAAGTGAAGAAAATCGTCGAACCATTTAAATTTTTGTAAACTAGAAAACTCAAATGTTGACTACCTTTAAAACTATTTAGACTTTTTGTTATTTAGTATGTTGCTCTATACTATTGGATATACATTGAATGAGATTGTGTTTTGGATCTTTTGATCGAAAATTGGAATGTTAATTTCTTGTTGAGACTTGTGTTAATGTTTATGTTGTTGATGATATATCTTTTTTGTTGTTGTTGAGACTTGTGTTAATTTCTTGTTGAGACTTGTGTTAATTATATTTTTTGTTGTTTGATGAGAAATATAATTTTTTTCTTATGTATACAAATTAAATTAAATATTAATATAATTTTTTATTATGATTTGTATGGTAGAGGCGGTTGAAACCGCCTCTACATATTGCCTTTCCATATTAATATGTATAGAGGCGGTTGAAACCGTCTCTACAGTCTACAGATTAATTTTTGTAGAGGCGGTTTAAACTGCCTCTACAGGTAAAAATTTATTAACAGATTATAAATAAAAATAATTAAATAAAAATGTTGGGGCGGTTATAACCGCCTCTACATACCGCCTGTACGCTCCCCCGGCGGTCGCTAAAACCGCCTCTACGTTGTAGAGGCGGTGTCTACGCCGGCGGTCTAGAGGCGGTGTCTACGCCGGCGGTCTAGAGGCGGTTGCGGGAACCGCCTCTACAATTTGTAGAGGCGGTTTTGTCACGCCCCGGGCCCTAGTGGGAGCCTACCAGACACGTGCACAGACCCGCCGTGTACACCAAAATAACACACAATGTACACAAGGCATCTACAACAACAACAATCAAGTAGTAGAAGGAATACATCCTAAACAAGGTGATCAGAGCGAGAACATAATTCTACAACTAAAACAAGTTCAACACAACTATAATCTCAAGATATACAATAAAATTATACATCTTATGTGCTAACAGATCAACCAACTAACACAACTATACACCTTTCATACAAAATAAAAGAAAGGCATCAAGGGTCCATCTAAAACATCATCGTCTCGGCTCTAGCTAGCTGCTAACCCCTCGCCACGATTCCAAGCCTCTCCCGCTGCGGAAGGCTCTGAAATAAAAACCCAACAACCATGGGGGTGAGAACTATTAAACAATAGTTCCCAGTGGGTAAGCCGCCGAGAGTGGCGAAATACACCGCTAGGTCAACTGAGGCAAAAGTAGGATTAATAATAAAGTATGATTAACATATAAAGGTTCTACTCTACTATGTCTCTAACATTAAGTTATAAAACATGATCATGTTACAAAGCATGTAAACATTCTACTCATATACGTGTAAATATGCCATGATCAACTACACATGTTCTAATGTCATAAACTCACTATATGTCAAGTTTACTATTACACATATGACTTGTCTCCAACTACAAGTATGAAATGTATAACCGACTTCCCACTACATGTATGAACTATATGACTTGTTCCCAACTATATGTATGTTATGTTCACTAACCACAAATGTGCCAAGTCATGTCAATGTCTCACTACATGTAATGCCACAAGGTCACAACCCACTACTATGTCCATCTGCTACATCTATATGCATCGATTAATTATGGTGTCAAATGTCACATTCCTCATAATATTTTCTACCATAAAGGACTTCTCAAGTCTCGGCTTGTGCCGTGCCTAATGGCCCCGTGGTAGTCAACATTCTCTCGCTAGAATGAGCCTCCCCCACGACAATCCACTTCGGCGCCCATATAACCTGCACATAGGCGATCAAACGTCGCAAAAGGCCCACTCCGGAGTGCCGGCTTGTAGGGAGCGACCCTCACAAGCATGTGCGAATGAGCACAATGGCATTAACAAGCATAGTCAACAGCATAGGAAATACGTTCATCATGTCTAAAACATGGAATCACAACATCGACTCAAAGGTCAGAATCATAATACATAAGTCACACTTGTTCTCAAATCACATGTGGGTATATTTCTACCAATATGTAACATGTCTCTAACATGCAAGTGGTTACATCTCACTCTACCAATATGAATGGACCTACGTCTCATTCATGACCCCAACGGGTTATTATCATATGCTATAACCAAAGCCATACTCAATGCATTATACAAATGCTACTTTCAATGCATTCTATAAATGCCATAATCCATGCATTATTCTAATGCCACAATTCATGCATTCTACAATGCTATAACAATGCATTCTACGATGCCAACAAGATCATAATCCATGACATGCATGAGCTACATAAACCTCTACTACATAGAGTATAAAAGTCATCATGCAAGTATTTATTTCTTATTATCAAAGTGATGGTATGCAATTACCACTTACATTATCGATAAGAAAACTCATACCTCATGTCTTAAACATGGAATACCAATCAATGACCCGAGGGTCTAGCACTATGTCATAAGGCCAACCTTGTTGTTCTTCTAAGTGAAGTGTAACATACCTAGCCTCTCACTATGTCAAGAACACGCCGGGTGTCATGTTTTTTTCTATCCATGGTAAGTATGTCATATATCATGCTCATTTCTATCAATAACCGATATGTTAAGTGTCCCCAAGTCCACTTTCCATCAAGTACTTCATATGTTGTTTAATCATTCCAACATGCATTTCTACGTTATCATAATTTGAAAAGCCATCTTGCCACAACTTTTTATAATGTGCCATGCATAAACTCAATCATGAACTCTACTACATAGAGCATGCAAATCTCATATATGCTATACATATATCATGATTCTAAAATTTCTATCATGTCATAATAAGTATGAGTATGCATCAATTCAACTCTAAAATATTAGAGAAGACATAGGGGGAGTTCACCCATTTCGGTGAGGTCAGACCCACCGGATAACTATCGAAACATCGCAGTACTTCAAAACGAAGTTGTCCCCCGAGCTTCACATACCCTAAGATAATTTTCCAAGGGGTTAGGGGCTTTGAACAAGCTCACTACGAAATTCACCAAAATTCATGAAGAAAATAGGTGAATAATACCTTAATCCAAGAAAAGCTTGTGCAAACTCCAAATCAACACATTGGAGCTT
Source organism: Puya raimondii (assembly GCA_016920855.1). NCBI lineage: Eukaryota > Viridiplantae > Streptophyta > Magnoliopsida > Poales > Bromeliaceae > Puya > Puya raimondii. Next base: position 141,753,589 of record JABWPP010000050.1, read on the forward strand.
CAAATCCAACCTACAAGAGTGTTATACACTCATCAATTTAGCCCCAAGAGCTCACAATCAAGAAACCCTAACAATAACCCTAGTTTTCATTAAACTAGGTTTTCATGCAAATCTCAAGCAAAAATCACAAATAGAGGTTGTAAAAGGGTTTACTAACCTCAAATCAAGCTCCCAACCAAGCTCAAACATGCTAGGGTTGAAGCTAAGCCCACCAACAAGCTCCTCTCATCCATCCCGAGCTCCCCTCAAAGCCAAGAAGCAGCTCCATGGAGAAAATGGAGAGAAAAGAGAGAGATTAAAACCTCAAATCAAGTGTTTGGGAGCAAGAAAACCAAGAGAGAAAGGAAGAGAACTCACATCCTTTTTCTCTCAAGCCTCAGCAACACTGGGCAACAAGAGAGGGTTGAGGGGATATATTACATGATGTAACAATATCCCCTAAGGCCTCTCAAAACTCAGAAATTACAAGACTGCACGAAATCTGATTCTGCAGCACTGCGTACCGGTACACGAATTGGCGTACCGGTACTAATTAAATCAGTACCCGTATCCCAACATCAGTACCCGAATGCAATACAAATTCTGCACTTTTTGCAGAATTTGATCTCCGGAGTCCGTTTTCGCCCTTTTTAAGTCACGAAAACACCTCAAAGCTCTCCAAACTCAACCCAAATCTCCAGAATAGTATAAGGCACTATTCTCTCACTAGAACTCCGTAATTTGCTAAAGTTCAGTGTGCTACAGGTTTAAACCGCCTCTATAATGCCTAAAAACCGCCTCTACGAGCGTTTTTTTCTGTAGTGATCCAAAACCGTCGCCTGCTATCTATCAACAACGGTTGATAATCACAAAGTTGTCCACCAAGCGAATTTGGGCTCTGAATGAGGGGTTGAAATGACTCCAATAGCATAAACAGCACCATCAGTTCAGCACTAAGGTTCTGGGTGCCCGGTTCCATCTTTTGGGCGTCCGAAACTGGCCAGATTCAGTTTTAGCTAGTTTCAGTGCTCCGAGTCTATTTTCACGTTCATTTTGCACAAAAATGATTCCGACTTGTCTCGACACTCTACAGATGTGTCGACCAGTTGATGCAACAATAGTCATTTCGACAGCTAACCCTCAGAGACACTACATAATATTTCCTCCTTTAGCATCTTAAATGCTCATTGAAATTTTATGTTTTTTTTCCTCAAATTCTTTTTCACACGTGATTTTATAAATAATTTTAATTACTAATAAAAAATACTTTTAATTACTAATAGATCTTTAAATCTCTTATACTCTTGGTGTTCTTCTTTTTTTTAGCCAAGTTTATTTATATTTATTTAAATATATTATTTATTATTTTTCATATTTATAATTTTATAAAATACCTAATTAACAATGAATTGTTACAAAATTTTTCATTAAACAAATATTGTGATAAAATTTCTTAATTAAGTATCATTAATATATATATATATATCATATTATATATTAATAATTTTAATCACTTAATACTAATATTATATATATATTATCACAATTAATTACTTACTCTTATAAAAAGCTATTTCACACAGGTGCCAATTTAAATAATTGTTAATTAAATTAATTAAATTATTATTTTAATTTTATTTAAATTATTTTAGTCAATAATTTAAAGTAATTAATTATATAAAAATATATCCACAATATATATCGCGCGGGTCCTTAACTAGTACATCTATTAAATCTTGATCTTACATCTAATATTTTTAAACTACCATCTAGTGAGTTCCGGTATTTTCTATTTGTAAAATGTAGATAAGTGATTTAAAAATATGAATGGAAATAAGGGCACGTCTAGTTTAGAAGAGGAATCGAAATCGGAAAGAAATGGAAAGGGGCCGGAATGAGAAATGGAATGAGAAAAATAATAGTTTGTTTGGTTCATAAGAGGAATCGAAATCGAAATCGGAATCAGAATTGGAATCGGAATCATGTCCAAATTGAAATTCAAAAATATTTTCTTTTTTATTATAATTTAAATTTGTTATTTAAATTTTTAATTTGAATCTAAATTTTAACTTACAATTTGAACTTAAATTTGAATCTATAATTCAAATTTAAATTCAAGCCAAAATTAAATTTAAAACTATAAATTAAAACTTAAAATTTTAAAATTTGAAGTTTAAAACCATATTTCAAATTCAAATTCAAAATTATAATTTAACTTAATGAATTTATATGATTTATGAATTCAAATAAATTATTAGTGAAAAAATTTCCCGATCACTCCTGAATCAGAGTTTACTCTCACCATAGTGGTGGGAGTCACTTTTGAGGGATTCAAATCTCTCGAAAATGAAAATTGGAATGTCAATCCCTCAATCCAAGCACTAACAATGAAAATTGCTGATTTCGATTCTCATTCTAAATGTCAAATACTTCAGACTAAACATGCCCTAAGATCAATGATTTAGTGGTCCACAGATCCACGGATACAACAGGTGGAGCGATAATTGTTTCTCATGAGCCAGGATTAAAACAAAATAATTCAAAATTTGGGAATTGGGATGTAGTACACCGAACTTCTACAAATTGGAGAGTTCTTGTGGAATGTAGCCAAAAAGGACTATCTAAATGGTTTTGGCAAGGTTCGAGACTTATACGAGTATTTTCGGCGCAAATGAGGCGCGGAAATGGACTTCGAAAAATCAAGTCTGCAAAACTGTAAATTCAGCAGCTGATTCCGGAATGGATGTGTGATATACCAGTATGGATGTATTTAGTTCCGGTACGCCAATCCGTATACCAGAATACAGTGAAGACCTGAAAATCTAACCTTCGGATTCTGCGAAATCTTATGCGGGATACCGGAATTAACGGCCCGTATTCCGGTACGCCAATCCGTATACCGGAATGCAGTTCTGCAGAATGCAGTTTTGAAGGGTAAATTGGTAATTTCAGTGGGGGGCTTATATAAAGGGGAGCCCTTCCCCTTTCTCCTCTGAAAACACACACGCACACAGGGAGAGAGGGAGAGAGAGAAGCTCCTCTATCTCACTTCTTCTTCTTCTTCTTCTTCTCCTCCAAGTTTGGAGATCTTGGTGGAGATCGAGCTTGGGAAGCTCGGAGGAGTGGAGATCCGAGCTCGTACACGCATGGTAGCTTGGGGAGCTCGTGGCCAAGGTGAGTTCCTTGGATCTAAGGTTAGAGTTTTGGATTTAAGCCTTGTAAATAGATTTTAGCAAACCCTTGGCTAATCTAGACTACAAATTGTAGGGATTAGCATGTGATTTTTGGGTTTGACCATATTTATGAAAACCCTAGGTTGAAAGAGGGATTCTCTTGGCTAATCCCTCTTAGGTTGAAAGAGGGATTCTCTTAGGGGTTTAAAAATTATTTGACCCCATAGAACCCTAGTTGGGGGTTAGTAGAACATGTGGGACAACTCTATTTTGAGTGATTTCAAGAGATGGGATCGTTATGAGTTCGACTCGGATTAACGAATCATTCATGTGTATTAGGGCAAGGAGCTTGAAGACCAAGCTTGAAGCCAAGGAAAAAGGGCCCGATTGCAAGTGTCTACAAGCAATCGAAAGAGTGTGAGGTGGGTTTGTGTTTACCGAAGTGATTAGGTCACTTCCATATCGAAAGAGTAAAGTATAATTTATTTTACTTGATGCATGTAATGGTAGGTTAATTGGTAAGTGATAAATATGAATGTGTAGATCATATGATGCTAATATCATTAACTACCATGGATTGGAACTATAGTCATGTAGAACACATAGATACAAGTGGATATGTGTATGCCTAGGTGTGGACATAGCGGTGGGCTAGTTTTCTCTATACGCTAGAGAACTTGACACGTGGTTAAACAAGGGCTAGAGGCCATGTAAAGTTGGAAATCCTAGGTATGGATAAGTAGGATAAGAAAGAACTGTAATGTGCATGTTGGCATTGGGTGTATATCCAAGTGATTTGAGCCATGGGCTCACCTTGCATGTAAGAGAATTCGAGTATTTTATAATATATATATATATATACTTGAAAGGGAATGTGATGGTATTAAACCTAGTGTCATTGAACATAGGTTGGAATGTGATGGTAGTAAACCTAGTGTTATTAAACATAGGTTGGATCAGGTAATGAACCTAGAGTGGGTAAACCTAGGTTGTATAACATAGTGGTAGAAAGACCACTTGGTTTGTAATGTGTGTGAACCTAGAGTCGTCAAACCTAGGTTGAGATAATATAGTGATAGGAAGATCACTTAAACAGGACATTGAATCTAGTGTCATTGGACATAGGTTGGGAAACATAGTGGTAGGCTAACCACTTGGACATGAGAATATGAACCTAGAAGAGGTTGATAACATAGGGTAATGATGAACCCTTGAGACGTGGAAAGTGGATCCCGAAATTCCAGAACTGGTGACTTGTGGATTGATCTTGGTATCAGCTGGTGGGTGCGACTATTTCGCCGCCAAGAGGCTGGATACCTGAGGTGAGTGCGACGATTCGCCGCCCGGTGATTGAAGTCATTGTTCGGCGAGTGCGACGATTCGTCGCCGGGTGACTGAAGCCATTGTTCGCGAGTGCGACGATTCGCCGCCGGGTGACTGAAGCCATTGTTCGGCGTGTGCGACGATTTCGCCGTCAGGTGGTAAAGTCAAGAAGGGGCGGTGGCCAATGATATTTGACTCTAGAGTGAGTCGGGTAAGGTTTGACTAGAATAAGTAAACCTTAGAGGGGCGGTGGCCCAATGATGTTTGACTCAAGAGTGAGTCGGGTAAGGTTTGGCTAAGGTAAGTAAACCTTAGGAGGGTGGTAACCTGTTGATGATTGATTCGAGAGTGAGTAGTGTGTGGCTTAACTAAGGTGAATGAACCTTAGAAGCAGATTGATTATGAAATGGATAGTGAAATAGCAGTGAAAAATGTATTGCATGAATTTTATTATCGCATTTGTTGAAGTATAAGCATGTTTACTGTTTTTGCATATAATAGAGTTATATGCTTGCAAGTTATGTATATGTACTAACCATGCTTTTATACTTCCTTTGGACCTGGTGGGTCGAGCTTCTCCCTTGGGTGGCCTTATACACTGGAAACTATTTTAGATAGTTCTCATCCCACTATTTTTCAGGTCCACACGTGAGCGGCGCGGCGGCGCGAGGAAAGGACGTAGCCTGATAGTTAGCGTCCTACCACTGTGACCAGGATAGATGTACCCTCTACTGCGTAGCTTAGGGGTATTGGAATGAAAGGAATATAATAACAATTTGATTGTATTGGAAAGAGAACAAAGACACAAAAATATAATATGTGGATGTATTGTGAATGCTTGTAATAGTATAGTAATTTATGATGAAATTATGTAATCTATGTATAAATTATGTTCCTATTTGGAACCTCTTGAATTGTACTAGTTGTGACGCCTTGGACGTACAGAAAAAATTCTGTCCGTTCGGCGGATCTGGGTCATGCGCCCGTGCGGTTATCCTTCCGCCTATTTGGGAAAGACCCGGCGGGGCGTGACATTGGATGCAATATATTTGGAAATTCACGTATGAAGAAACTCATATTACATGATTAATATGAGAGTAAATAATTGATCTATATGAATGTATCAATATCTAATAAACTTAAGTTTTCAGAAGGTTAGATTTCATTAAATATATCACTTTTTTTTTTCGCACGTGCTGAATTAGGACAAAACTTAATTTCTAACAATTAGTATCAAAGAGGTGTGGATTGGTTGCATGGATTCAAATAACAGGTGCTGTAAAGAAGAGTAAATAATTAATAAATAATTATAATTAATATATATGCTATAATGGGCACAAGTAGGGATGTCAATGGATACGGATGCCTGAAATTTTATCCAAATTTGAACCTGAACGGAGTGAATTTATCCGATGGTATTTGGATATGGATATCAAAAATGAAAAACTGACGGATTTGAATTCGGGTATGAATTTTGATTGTACCCGACCCGAACCCGAAACTATTTTACATTATGTAATATATATATATATATATACATACATATATATATATACATACATATATATATATATACATACATATATATATATACATACATATATATATATATACATACATATATATATATACATACATATATATATATACATATATATATATAAATGTTTGATGTTGCATTTGAATTTTTATTTTAGAAATTTAGATTTAATGTAATATATTTTGAAATATTGTAAAGAGAAATAATTGTTTCGGGTTCATATTTTCAGATTCAGATTTTTGGATTCGGGCTCGGGTTCGGGTTTCGGATATTTGTCGGGTTCGGGTTTGGATATGGATTTCTAAAATTCGTCAGATTCGGGTTCGGATTTGGGTTCAGGTTTCGGGTTTTGGTGGTCGGGTTCTAGTTCAGGTTTTTGAAAATCTGTCCCGAATCCGACCCGTTGACATCCCTAGGCACAGGTTAAGCTTTTGAATTAATGGAGTTCAATTAACATAATGTGATACATCCTCAAGAGGGTATATGGACTCTTTTGGTTCGCCTGTGAATCTGTGATTAAAGATGTTATCCAATCAGTGCTAGATTGGTCGTTGAATTTGCATAAATTAATTGATTCTTGCATAAAATTAACGAGCATTTCACACAGTTGAAATTACTTTAGCATGGATTAATTACGGATGCAACATTATGAAGTACTCTTTACTAACTCCAAGAAAAAGATAACAAGTTACCTGTTTTGCTCCTTTTTAAAAAAATAAATTTCAGTTAAAAATATGAAATAATTAGACCTCGAATTTAAAATCTCAGGCATCAACCGTTAAACTTTTAGTGACTATTTTAAGTCAATTTATCAAGAGTTTGATCCCTCACTTGCGTGTTCAAATACAACAGGGGGTAAAAAGAAATAATTCAAGCCTCGAACTTAAGTTCTACGCTATGGAAATAGCGTCTATTGGAGATTTTCGTGGATAAGAAACCTATTTACAACATATTGCAGTTTGGATTGATGAAAAATCTTGACATGTTGTTTCAAATCCTAAAGTAACTCCAATATGAATTTTCATTAGACGGCAAATTATTCACCGTCTTTGAGGAATTATGTAATTTTCAAATGAAAGCGATAAATGGTTAATTGCTTTTAATATACAGTAAGCTGTTCATTGTATTTATAGTTTCCTTCCTGTCACCCACTCCCACGTGGTGCCTACGTGGATGAGAGTGAGCCTAAATTTGTAAATAAAATTTTGAGAGGCCTAGATGTACAATTATAAATGTTTAGAGTACTAGATGTCCCCCCTAGAGGTGATGGCCATGGAAAAGTTATTTGGTTTTTTATTATTTTTTAAATAAGTTTAGGCTTTTGTAACGAATAATTTTTATGCTTAACATGTGATTCGCCACTGGAAACTTTTTGTCTTGGAAGAAATGGTCCTAATAATTGATATTATTATAAGATTGAATCTGGCCGCCAGAGAGGGGCATCTCACACCTAATCATGATTCTCAGCCGAGAGGTATCTCACACTTTCCGCTAGTAATTAGGTCTGATATCAAATATAACAACCCGATCCACTAACAACAATAACTCCTTAGACCCAAATTACTTGTCTAAAGTACTTAAAACCCAGTTATTATTACTAGCATCTATAATCTCTTTTATACCCAATCACGGGTGTCACAAAATCCATAGTAGAGTTGCCAAACCAATAATCCTTCAAATCAGAAAGACGTAAGAATCTCACACCGAGAGTTAGTGAAGAACCAAATGCAGGAAGCTTCGAGTTAGAGTGCTTTTATGTGATTAGGTAGCTAAGAAGGTCGTGTAACTCGAATTGCGAAGTTTGTCGCCGCCGGTCGTGTGCAAAGGGCAGCTTGAGCGTTAAGCATTTTGATAGAGTTGAACGTATTCTTATGCATAATTATGTTTGTTAAATATGTCTCGAATTCTGAAATTGCAAAATTTTCTAACCCTATTTTGTTTCCGTTAAGTTAAGTTTAGATTATGCTTATCTAATTAAGATATCCCTAATCTTAGTGGATTTGTATTCCTACTCGTATTAGGATTTAGCCACTATTATAAATATACCCTTTATTCTATTCATTTGGGGCGGCAGATTAGGAGAATTATGATTGTATTTTTTGGATTAGGATTTTGTGAGAGAGGCATATTTTGTACGCCACTTTGATTATAATAGAAGTTTCGGTTTCGTCTTCGCCCGTGGATGGAGGCCAGTAACCGAACCACGTAAATATTGTGTGCTTTATTTTTCTTCTCTCTTTCTCAATTTTCTTTTGGTATTTTCGCACCCGATGAATTAGATCTTTTCCGCGTTTGTTCTAACAAACTGGTATCAGAGCCGGATTGTTCGTATCGATGTTTAAGACCTCGACGAAATTTGAGATCGAGAAGTTTGATCACTCCAATAGTTTCGCTCTACGGCAAGTTGTCGTTTTGATGCAACAAAGGTTGCAAAAGGCGTAGTTGGAGAATAAGAAGATTGGCACTTCAGAGAACCCCGCAGATTTGCTCATTAAGTTTTTCGGTGATCAAATTCAAGTATTCCGTAAACTTGTTCGCATGTGCAGCAGCACTTCAAGAGCTTTGGGGGTTTTGGTGGAGAAGACAGAGAATTCAAGCCAATGTGGAGATTGTTAGATATGTCTCGAATTCTAGAACCGCAAGATTTTCTAACCCTAGTCTGTTTTGATTATCCCATTAAGTTAAGTTTAGATTATGCCTAATCTAATTGAGATATTCCTAGTCTTAGTGGATTTGTATTCATAATCGTATTAGGATTTGACCACTATCATAAATATATCCTCTATTCTATTGATTTTGGTGCGGCAGATGAGAGAGAGTATGGGTGTATTTTTGGGATTAGGGTTTTGTGAGAGAGGCATATTTTGTGCACCATTTTGATTATAATGGAAGTCTCGGCTCCGTCTTCGCCCGTGGACGTAGGCCAGTGGCCGAACCATATAAATATTGTGTGCTTTATTTTTCTTCTCTCTTTCTCGAATTTTTTTTTGTATTTTCGCACCCGACGAACTAGATCTTTTCTACTTTTATTCTAACAATGTTCTTAATTTCCTGTAATTACAAGATTATCTCAACTCCTCAAACCTTTAAATGCGATTTGAGATAGTTGCAAACAGTAGAAGTTGTGCATGATTTAACTTGATCAAACTTAAGTCGAAAAGGAGGATTTACGCATACTACATTGCACAAGTGACTTAATTAATTACGCCATGATTTATGAACTTAAAACTATGTATATATATTCAATTCAATAACTGATAATTGTCAAAAATTACATCTCAAATGCAAATAGTTAATTTGTAAAACTAGCCTCCACACGGGTTGCTACTAAGATAAAGGCTAATTAATTTGTAATTTATTCGAGAAGAATGCTAGAGAAAATTAATCTTGTCCCACTTTTCACTGCAAGATGTGCAGATAATCTTTAACGAGCTTATCCACCATGACTTTGTTAGCACTCTCCGTTGGGTGATAGCTATCCCAGAATACATACTGTGAAGGGTTGGAGCAAAGAGGACTTAAAGCATTACAAAGTATCGCGGCCTCCAATTCTCCTGATCCGCAGCAACCCTTTTTGGATTCCACAAATCCTGTCCACGTATAGAAGAGTTACATGTTCTTAGAAACCATCCAGTGCATTTCAAAATATCATGAAAGCAACACGATGCTAATCCATCCTGTTACTATATTTTTATGACCAATGCTATCTGTACACCTAAAAAGAGAGTGTAATTTTAAACTTTATACTCTATCATCCAATAGATATTAGGGTTAATTGCATATAGGTCCCTGCAAACATAGTGAATTGCAGATATATTCCTGCAAAGTTTAATTTTCATAAGTTATCCCTGCAAAAATCCTAATATATGCAGAAATGTCTCTCTAGTTTGTTACCGTTAGAGAACTGTTTATTTTTTAACATCAGGCTCGTGAAATGACATTTTTACCCTCACAAATATGTCCCTGCAAAAGCTGGATACGAAGAAGAAGAAGAAGGAGGCGGCGGAGGCGATCGCCCGCCGCGATCTCCTCCCTCGCCGGCGGCGGCGACGACGACCACTCCACCTCCGCTCCGCTCTCCCCGGTGGCCGAGTTCCACCTCTCCGGCGAGATGGGGCCACGTCGACAAGCAAAAGAGGAAGAGAAAGAGGAAGAGGAAGAGGAAGAAGGGCAAAACTGTCAATTCACCTTATTAAGTAACCATGGTTAGGCATTTTAATAGTGGTTAACTAAATTTCTCTAACAGATCCTAACGGCAGGGACATTTCTGCATACATTAGGACTTTTGCAGAGATAACTAATGAAAGTTGAACTTTGCAGAGATATATCTGTAATTCGCTATGTTTGCGGGGACCTGTATGCAATTAACCCTAGATATTAATAACCCTTTGTCTTCTGCACTTTTTTATTTCAATAATTGTAAAAATTCCAAAGGTTTGTGAATCATAGAATGAGAGGGGTCTAGAATATACACCATGTTTTGGGGTGTACATGCAGCTAGCATTATCTACATTTGTTGGATGACAAAAGACTTTTTTATTCGTCTACAATAGACATTATTAATTAAATATAATTTTGAGCATTTGAAATGTATAAAAATTAAATTTTTCTATTTAAAAAAATAAATTATCTAATGCATCAGATGGCCATAAGTCAACAATCCAAATCGAATAACCTTGTGAAAATAAATGTTAGAATTTCTCAATTCAAATTACAGTTGTGGAATGTTATCTAATCGTGAAAAAAAAAAAATTTAATAAAAAATTAAGTTAACTGATTTGGCTTGTTTTACAACATTAAACTAGCAAATACATTATATAGACCATCAAATATTATCGATTTTGAGTCATTTTGATCATAAAAAAAATTCTTTTAAAAAAAGAATATAGAATCCAATTCATAGTGCTCTAGATCATATTTAATATATAGTGTTGATCGTCGATTAGAATAACTCACCACAAAAGACGATTTAATAGCGTGAAGGCATTCATGCTATGGTCTTAGTATTGTAACCGGACTATATGATGGGAAGTGAAGCTCACCATGTGCTTTTGGATGCTCAATCAGATCAAGCAAGACAGAGTAGATATCAAGGTATATTATCTTTGTTCCTTGAAGTTTTGTCGTAAGCCGATTCGCTTCTTTTCTAAGCTCTCTGTTGTACTTCTGTGCAAGTTCATTGCTTTGATGAGCGCACTTTCTGTGAATTCCTCCGACTAAGGTTCTTTGCGCTGGTACGCATCCAACCGGAGGCAATCCTACAACACCAACTGTCCGCGCACCGAGTTCCACCAAGTCCTATATCATTTATATATCAACAATGTAGTAACCGATTTAAAGTTCTAGAAAAAAAAAAAGGGAATGAGTAATTAATAATTGTTAAAAAAAAATTCTTAAGGATTATATAATTACCTGGACAATTCGTGAAGTGCTTTGCATCAAGAATTTGCTGTAATCCACGATGCCCTTAGATGTTCGGTTGTTAAAGGGATTAGCGAGGAACTGAACGACGTCGTTGCTTCCTGCACACACGACGAATAGGCTCTCTGCGATAATGCTCGCTGCTTTCTTCTCGCCTACCAATGTTCGCAGTCTCTCTTTGTACTCCTTGAACATTTCTAGTTGCTTCCCCATTGGTATGACCGACTAAAAAAGTTGATTAAGATAAAGAGCGCAAAGCAATTAGGCATGAGTAAAATGCGAATATGAATGATCAGATGTAAATTTGTTACATGTGTTACGTGATCATATAAGCCTTACTGCGAGGGTAACTGTCAAAGGGTCGAAACCGGTCCCTGCCGAAGCAAAGCTTACGCCAGTGAGAAGATCTTGAGCACTTAGCTTGGTGCCAAGATAAGCTGGCAAAAGTTCCTTCACCCCAAGTTCAGAAGCTGAAATTAAGAAGAGATTTTAGTTAACAAAGTAGATGCATTCATGTAAGTTTTTAAAGAAAAATGTACGTTTTCCACAAGCATGCATGTTACGTGTGTTTTCTTTTTGGAAATTTATAGAATCCATGCATAGATAGTCACATACATACATAGGATTGCTCCATACAAGTGTTAAAAATAAAATCAAATCATTAGTTAGATTTTGTTAAAAATAAGATCAAATTATTAGTTAGATTTATTTTTAATTATATAGTTATAAAGGATTGACTTTTAGATTGTTAATCAGTTTGGATTTTGGTTTTTTTCATATTATCCATATGTACGAGCTGAGCTTTAGTAGTGTAACTATATAGAACAATTGCGCCGTGAACTTGTTAATTATTCTCCACCTTAGTAAAGATATATTTTGTTACTCTGTTGATTACTGCATGCGCTTATACATGTTTATTTATAATTGTTTTACCTATGAAGTCTGAGGAGATCTTGCCGTTGGAGAACCTCCCGGTGGCCTTGTGCGTGGGGAAGTCCACGCCGTAAGGGGGGAAGTTGCTTTTGACGATGGTTGGGATTTGGTTGTTATTGCCGGGGTCCATGATAGAGTCTCCCAAGATTATCACGGCCGGCACGACCGGGCCGGCCCCGTTGGATGGCACGCCCGCTTCTGCTACGATGAGAAGTTGGAGTGAGAGTATGGAAATGAAAAGAGCGGGAAAGATAGGAGCAGTGTTTGCTGCACAAACTATTGATGCCATTTTAAATTAATGAGCTCTGTTTTTTTTTTTTTTTTGAGGGAGTAGTTATTAGAGGAAGAGATAGGAGTAAAAAGAAGATTAGAGAAGAGGGAGGGGAAGGAGCTTGAATTTATAGTTGGGGTTGGACGAAATTAATGGATTGGGCTCGCTTTGATTGCTTTGTCCTCCGAATGTGTAGGGGGCATGCAAGAGACCCGGTGTCTCCGGTGGGATGGTGCGTAGGGACGTAAAGGAATCGACCACGGTCTCGTCCGGTTACCTCGGAATTTACTTCGGATCCTGATATCACATGCGTACGGATATTACCCCTCCTATACCCAGTGCATTTTTTTAGGTTGATTTAGGTGTCAACTTTTATACCATTTTTTAAATTCTTTTTTTTAAGAAAAAAAAATAACACGCTATCCGTTTTATTCATTAGAAATATAAACTAAGCTATATTTATGAGGCAATTAGGCCCCAGATAAAAAATAAAAAAAATACTGACAAAAACATGAATCGGAATCGGCCAGTTTACTGACTGGAGCGTCGAGTGGCTAGTAAGTCATTCCACTGTCTACTCAAGTTTTGCACCATCACAAGCGCTATTAATGGAGCCGTATTATTGTTTCTGAAAACTAAATTACTTCCTAAATTCTATGGTTAAGAAATTGTATACTCTATTTAATTCTTCTCGTTCTAATTCTTCTATGTATATGATCTAGCTATATATATATATATATATATAAAGCTAGGCTGGTATACTATCGGTAGCACGGAGGCCTCCGTGCTACCAAGTTGTTTTCGATGATGCGGCTTCCAAATCGACGATCGGCTCCGCTAGACTTGATCTACACTATTGAAAGTGTTTGGAAACTAAATTTCACAATTTTTCGACATTATTTGGCTAGTGATCAAAGGGTCTCAAAATTGACAATTTCAATGGTAGATGAGATGCGTTTGTAAGTTTAACGGTGTAAAACAATCCAAATATGATAAAATTTTTATAGAAAATTCTTTGAACTATTTAGAGTAAGATCATTATCTCTGATCTTAAATTTAAGCCTTTTATCATCATTTTTTATGAAATTTTTATTTTCAGCCGTTCATTTTTCGACTACTCGTTTGATAGGTAAATGATATCGAAAAATTATGAAATTTAGTTTCCAAACACTTTCAATAGTGTAGATCAAGTCTAGCGGAGCCGATCGTCGATTTGGAAACCGCATCATCGAAATCAACTTGGTAGCACGGAGGCCTCCGTGCTACCGATAGTATACCAGCCGGACTCTATATATATATATATATAGAGAGTTGAGCTAGAATACTATCGATAGCAAACGGGCACTTTTGCCACCCATTTGTTTTCGATGATGGAGCTTCCAAATCGACGATCGGTACCGTTGAATATGATCTAGAGCATTTAAAGTATTTAGAAACCAAATTTCATGCTTTTTTGATATTATTTTCTTGTCCATCAAGTAGACACAAAAATAAATGGTTGAAAATAAATATCCTTTAAAAAGTGATGATAGGAGTTTTGTAATCAAGATCAAGAGTATAGATCTTGTTTTAAATAGTTTAAAGAATTTTCTATCAAAACTTCAATTGATTTGGATATCTTTACACCGTTAAACAAGAAAACGTCTCATATCGACCATTAAAATTATAAAATTTGAAACCCTTTGATCATTAGGCCAATGATGTCGAAAAAGTATAAAATTTAGTTTCTAGATACTTTAAATGCTCTAAATCATGTTCAACGGTACCGATCGTCGATTTGGAAGCTCCATCATCGAAAACAAATGGGTGGCAAAAGTGTCTGTTTGCTATCGATAGTATTCTAGCTCAACTCTCTCTCTCTCTCTTCTCTCTCTCTCTATATATATATATATATATATATATATAGAGAGAGAGAGAGAGTTGAGCCATGGAATGCTATTACTAGCAAACGGGCTCCGTTGCCATCCATTTATTTTTTATGATGGAGCTTCCAAATTAACGATCGGCACTGGGGACGAGACCCGACTTCAGATCAGTTTACCACCCTCAGAGTGTTGGGCAGTCGGAGCGAGTCTTCTAGACTCTCGAGGTTATGCTCCGGGCATGCGTTTTGGATTTTTGGTGAGGGTTGGATCAGGTACCTTTCCTTGGTGGAGCTTGCCTTCTACGACAGCTTCCAAGCGAGCGTTGGATTGGCACCGTGCGAGACGTTGTTTGGAGGTCGTCGTCGATCACTGATCTGTTGGGTTGACGTGGGTGAGCGTCGTGTGATCGGCCCGACAACGGTTCAGCTGAGGGAGGATCTCAGCTGCGGTGAGGTGCCTGTGAGGTTTGTGGCTCGCAAGGTGAAGCAGTTGAGGAATCGGAGCTTTCTGTTTGTGTGAGTGCTGTGGACGAGTCGCATGGAGCGCGTGACTACTTGGGAGCTGAAGTCTGCTTTGCGGGAGAGGTATCCGCTGTTGTTCGCGGATGGTATGTGAGTAAGTTTCGGGGACGAAACTTCTTGTTAGGTGGGAGTGATGTGAGAATTTGAATTTTGGAAATTTGAAATTCTGTGTTCCTCTCCCCTGATTCTGTGTTTTTTATCAGTATACGTATATATATACATGTATTTATATATATATATATGTATATAAGTGGTATTTAGTGGTATTTAGTGTTTTTGGATTTTTGTCGCGGAGAGTGAACGGCTTAACGGTGCAATCCGGAGTCCGATTCTGACGATCCAAAATGGTAGATTCAATATCTTGGCAGTGCTGAACGCGATGGCGTGATCCGTTTTGACATGCGACGAACGGTTTGAGAGATCTTCCATCTTGTTCGCCGAGAGGTCGAATGTCACATTTTTTTTGGTTTCGCGATTTAGACCCTGTTCTCGCACCGTTTCGCGTGAGATTGCTTGTGGAGGGGTGTCTGGGCATTTTGTACCTGCTGTGAGGGACTGAGGTGTATTTTTTTGTGTTTGGACGGCTTATTTGCAATTGTGCAAGTGTATTAGTTGTGTGTGTGTGTGTGTGTGGGTGTAGTTGGATTTTCTCCCTCTCTCTCTCTCCCTCAGCCTCCCCAGAGGTGAGCACCAGCTCCCCCTGCCCCTTGACCTCCTCCCCGAGCTCGGCCGACCGCCGCCGGCCATCCCCTGGCCGGAGCAACCTCGGCCAACTCCTCTCTCCCCTTTTCTTCTTCTTCTTCTTCTTCTTCTTCTTCTTCTTCTTCTTCTTCCCTGCGGTGTTCACCCAGGGGAAACCCATGCATGGGCTTCCCCTGAGGTGGCACGACCGCCGGGGTGGTGCGCCACCGCCGGGAGCTGCCGCCGTGGGCCGCCGGAGCCGCTGCAGCCACTGCTGCTGGGGGGAGTGCTGCTGGCCGAGCTTGGTGGGCCCGCCGCCGCCGCCGCCTCCCGACGCCTGGGAGGGTGAGCACCGTCACCCTCATGTCCTCCGGCGCCGCCCCCTGCCTCCCCGGCCGTCGCCGTGCCGCCGGAGAGCCGCCGGAGCCGCCGCGGGCTCGGTTTTGAAAGCTAGGGCTGTTGCGGCCTTGTTTGCTCCGCCGCCGCCACCCGCCGTCTTTTTTGTCGTGGTCACCGGCAGAACGACGTCCGGCGACCTCCTCTTGCCGGTGCTCGCGTCGCCGCCGGCCGCCGTCGCCGTCCGTTGCCGCGCCGCCGTGCCCTAGCCAACCCGAGAGCCGCCGCTCTCCCCGCGCCGCCGCCGCCGCTCCCTGTTGCTGGCTGAGGTGAGCCCCCTCTTCCTTGCCTCCACCGCATCCGACCCTGGCCGCCGCTGGCTGTGCATGTCGTCCGGCAGCCGGCCGGAGCTGGTTGCTCCGGCCAGGGTCTGATTTTTGGGTTTTTGTGGTTGGCTTGGTTGTTTGAGGTCCCTGTTGACTCCCGAAGCTCGGGAGGATGAGCACGATGATCGCAGCGATGCGCTGATCATCATGCTCACCTTGGTTCTTTGTTTGGTTGAGCCGTTTTATTGTTCGGCCTTTGTTGAGCTTTTTTGCCTTATGTTTACGCTGTTTTTATGCATTTTCCCGGCCTGTGACTGTTCCTGTCGTAGTGGGGCTGTGAGCACGGCCTCCGTTACGTCGTTGCCTATCCGCTGGTGTTTGCGGAAGGTCGTGCGGATGTACGGTTTGCTCGAACGGCCTTAGTTATGCTTGCTTTCTTGCTTGTGCTCACTGTTTTTATGGGATTTCCCGGCTTGCGACTAGTCCTGTCACAGTGGGACTGTGAGCACGGTTTCCGTGACGTCGTTACCTATCCGCTGGTGCTTGCGGAAGGTCGTGCGGACGTACGGTTTGCTCTAGCGGCTTCGTTTATTGCTTGTATGTTTGCAATTGTGGCTTGTTTGTGGATTTTGGCGATTGTGGTAGTGTTGCGACACTGCGGGCAGCAAGGGCATGATCCTTGAGGCCCTGTGGACTGGTTGTCTAACCCCTTCGCCCTACGCGGAGATCCGGATTCATTTTCGACGCGTTTTTCGATGAAATAGTCGGCGAAACGCGTGTTTCTAGTCATGCGACTCACTCGCTGTTTTCGCGAGCGACTTGGCTTCGTCGTTTAGCCTCGTTGGCTGTTCCTCATCGCTGCCCCGAAGTTCCGAGGACAGCGGATGAGTGACGGAGGGTTCCGGTGCCAATTCGGCATTTTTGGGAACCCGGGAAGCCTTTTTCGGGTGCGTTTGTGGTCGTGGCACCCCGAGCTTGTGCTCGCTGTCCCGTCACTTGGTTTTGCGTGTTCGGGGACAGCGAGGGACTTGGTTGGCTTTAGGTACCCCTTCTGGGGCTTTGTGTGGTTTCGGGATCGTCCCGGTGGATTTTTCCGGGCGATCCGTCGGTTCGGGATGTGTGAGCTCTGTGTTTTGTGTCGACTTGGTGGACCTTGACCCTGTGAGTCTTTCGTAGGTCCTGTCGTGTTTCCCAAGAGCCGTCGGTGTTAGGCTTGATCTTACCTACAGGTGGGTACTTCGATCCGGAGTCGGTTCAGTGGACTACGGTGATACCTTTCTATCCTTTCTCTTGCATTACAGTTATTAGTTCACTTGACTCCCGTTGACTCTACTTATATGCGTGCTTGGATAGTGGAGTAGTTGTGGTTTGCATGATTCTTGAGACGACCTAGTTGGTCGGTGGTGATCGCCCGTTGTTCCGAGCGATCCTCGTTGTGGTTTATTCAGTTGCTTCACAGCTCGTTGCCGTTCTGTGGATTGAGCATTTGCATCGATCGTCACAGCTCTTCTCGCACTTCACGTACACCACGGTCTGATCCACCGTTTGGGGGTGTTCTTTTCCGGAAAAGGGTCGTGTATTGCGACCGACCCGTGAGCCTCGATGCATTGCATCGGGAAGGTATGGTGCCGTTGGTTGAGCAGTGTGACAGTGCCAGGGATCCATCCCGGTGGCTATAGATTGGGTTTACTTTGTGGTTATCTCCTTTGATGCATACTAGTCGCTTACAGTAGCATAGTTATTTCAGTTGTATGTTAGCCTCATACTTACTTGTGCTACTGTATACCATATCTATCTTTTGTTGACCCTCGTGCCGGTGTGTACACCTCGCCTTCGTCGGCTTGCGGTACCCACTGGGAGGGGAGACATGTGTACATGTTCTCACCCCCCGCCCCCGTTGCAGGTTTCAGGTGAGCAGGGTGGTGAGTGTCGGGACGCTGCGAGGCACGCCTAGATTGTAGCTCTAGAGGTTCCGACTCGTGAGGCTACTTCCCCAGATTTGGTTATTACCCTACCTTCGCCTAGTAGATGTGATTTGTTGTTCAGTTATTCTTTGAGCTTACTCTAGCATGCTTATATGTTGTGAATTTACTCCTTATGATTATGTGATGATAGCATGCTTGGATTGATTGGTTGTATCCTTGTTTTCCAGTCGTTTCATTTATCGAGCATTTTGGTTTTCTACCCCTCGTGGTAGCGTCGTAAAACAAGGTTTCCGTGTGGGAAACGGTTTTCAAATGGATTTCTGATTGCTCGGTTTTGTGATTTCAAAAAGAGAGTTCTCGTGTGGAGAACAGTTTTCAAATTATTCTTGAATGTTTGAAATTAGGGTTTCAAATAAAGCTTCTGGGTAAGGAGCAGCTTTCTAGAATGTTTGTTGCTTGTGCATTGCATCATCCTTCGCCTAAGGATTTGCTTAGATTCATACAGGTTTAAGGACGGTTAGCTGTATGAATCTCTCTGAGTTGTTGTGCTGTTGTGATGAATGAACGGTGATTGTGATCCTATTGTAAGTTGTGGACGCCGTGCAAATACAGGGGAGGTTCTGTCCGCGTGTACAGTGGACCCTGTATTTGTGGCGGGTCTGTACGTGGCGCGGCTAGGCTTTAAAAAAAAAAAAAAAAAAAAAAAATTTAGCACGTTTTTCCGCATCTTGAACTAGCCCAGGGCGTGATTTCACTATTGAACACGATCTATATCACTTAAAGTATCTAGAAATCAAATTTCATATTTTTTCGATATTGTACTCTTGTCAATCAAGTGGACACAAAAATGAACGGCTGAAAATGAATATTATTTAAAAAGTGATGATAGAAATCTTGTAATTAAGATCAAGAATATAGATCTTATTTTAAATAGCATAAAAAAATTTCTAACCAAAATTCAATTGATTTGGATATGTTTACGCCGTTAAACGAGAAAACGCCTCATATTGACCTTTAAAATTATAAATTGTGAAACCCTTTGATTATTAGGTCAATGGTGTCGAAAAAATTTGAAATTTGATTTCTAGACACTTCAAGTGGTATAGATCATGTTCAACGGTGCGGCTCCATCATCGAAAACAAATAGGTGGCGACGGAGCCCATTTACTACTGGTAGCATTTCAGCTCAACTCTCTCTCTCTCTCTCTCTCTCTCTCTCTCTATATATATATATATATATATATATAATATATATATATATATATATATATATATATATATATATATATATATATATGTATGTACATACATATATATATATATATATATATGTATGTATATATGTGTATATATATATATATATATATATGTATGTATATATGTATATATACAGAGAGTAGGACTTGTGTACTATTAAGAGCACGGAGGCCTCCGTGCTCCTAAGCCATTTTCGATAATGAGATTTTCGAATCGATGATTGGCTCTGTTAGACTTGATCTAGTTTATTTAAAGTATTTAGAAAATATTTTTTGCAAATTTTCAATATCATTTACCTAGTGATTGAAAGAATTCAAAATCAATATTTTTTAATGGTTGATGTATGCCGTTTGCAAGTTTAACGGTGTAGAAGTATTCAAATCAGATAAAATTTTAATAGAAATTTTTTTACTATCTACAACAATATCAATATCTCTGATCAAAAATTTTAGTGCTACATCATAAATTTTTGTGAGATTTTTATTTTCAATAGTTGATTTTGAGTCTTTTCGATCACTAGGTAAATGATATCAAAAAACTGCAAAATTTATTTTCTAGATAGTTCAAATATGCTAGATCAAGTCTAACCGAGCTGATCGTCGATTTGAAAGTTACGTCATCAAAACCGACTTAGGAGCACGGAGGCCTCCGTGCTCCTAATAGCACACAAGACCTACTATATATATATATATATATATATATATATATATATATATATATATATATATATATATATATATATATATATATATATATATATATATATATATATATATATATATATATATATATATATATGAATGAATGAATGAATGAATGAAATATGTATATGGATGAAATATGTCTGAGGGCATTTCTTCAAAAATTAAAAACAAAATAACTTATACTAATTGTATTTTTATTAAATAATTTTGTCCAAACAGACTGGATGTAGTTATAACTGAATGTATTTTTCAATCACACTGCTTTTGAAACTACATCCAACCAACAGCCCCTTAGTTAATTAAATTTGGTTATGAAACTTAATTGTAATAATTTAAAAGTTTGAACTATAAATTATTATAAATTAAAGTTTTACAACCAAATTGTCATGCACCTGATAGTTTGAGGACCAAAAGTGTCTGTCACGCCCCGGTGTTCTTTTTGGAAATGCTTCTTAGGAAAACTAGCAAAAAATGTGTAGATTTTTTTAAAAAAAACCCCTTTGAGAATACCCCGCGGACGCACACAGACCTGCCACATGGACAAAGGATCCCTTGTACAAACGGATAGAGTCTCCCCTGTACATGCACGGCGTAGCATCATAATACAAAGTCAGCCAGACATACAACCACACAACACAAACAATATAATGATCATATGATCACAATAAATTACATACATTCATTATATTTAAACGTTAATAGGTAATGAACTAAACTAATCCAGCGGATGATAGTGAATATTAACAACAGACAACTATGGAACACGGCTATCTAGTATCGTCCTCACGCACCATCCCAACCCTCACTGCCCGCGTCACCTGAAAAATGGTGGGGGTTGAGAACATGTAAACACGTCTCCCCTCCCAGTGGCCGGTACCGCAAGCCGACGAAGGCGAGGCATACTCACCGGCAAAAAGAAGAGATAACCATAATCATGAACAGATATCATAAGGACAGTAACAATGAAATAATAACTGGTAATGAATGCTAAAGCACCTCTACTATAAGTAGAAATTGACAACTAGGCATAATCAACAGACGTACCGGAGTAGTAACAGTGATGGCTAGGAAGGAACTACAACGGCCAATCAATATATAATTATCTGCTATTGTAACCAACAAGAGAATAGACCAATGCATCAAACGGGTGAACAATGCCAATAACCAAGCCAACTGTCGTATTGGTTGAAAGACCTCAGGCTAAACCACATCCTGCTCGGCCACTTGGCACATAACCCTAACAGGCACCTCGTAGGGCTCACGGATCGAAAGTACGATCACTTTTCTGAAAAAGAACACCTCTTGCGATGGATCAGACCGCTGGTGTACGTAAAATGCTCACGAGCTGTAGCGATCGATGCAATATACTCAATAGCCAACATCGGCAAGTAGCCGAGAGAATAATCCATAAGGAGTCACCGACCAATCAGGTCAATCTCAATCTGAGAGTGTCACCGACCGTAAGGTCAACTAATGTCAAGTCATGCGATATACCATTAGGAGTGCCACCGAGTGTCCACTAAAGTCATATCATGCAATACACATCTAGAAGTGTCACCGACAACGAGTGTCAACTAATGTCATATCATGCAATACACATCTAGGAGTGTCACCGACAACGAGTGTCAACTATTGTCATATCATATAATAGATAGCTCAAGATGTCACCGACCGTAGGGTCAACTATTGTCAAGTCATGAAATAGATAACTAAGAATATCACCGACCATAAGGTCACTAATATCAAGGTCATCTACTATAATCATACAATAGATAATTCAATCACCAAGAAATACCGCTCTACCACTAAATCACGATAATATGAGATAAGGGCAAGTGTAGAGCAACTAGCTATGAAGTCAAGTGGTGTACGAAAGCTCAACCATGCAATATCAAGTAAATGAAAGGAGATAATAGGGATAGAAATCACCGAGCAGGCACCACTTTACCGACTTCGGATCGAAGTATCCACCTCTACCGTAGAATGAAACCGGGTCGTCGACACCCAGTCGATGTCTCCCGCCAAAGTCCAGACCTATGCAAAGTCCCATCCAAAATCGTAAATAGCTCAAACCCGCTAATCACAAAAGCTTATGATTCTATAAGAATCCAAACAGGCGAACAATGGGATTTTCGGATCCCGTTGGATGGTCACCGAAAAATCACCCGATTGTCGCGTCGACTGATCGAAACATCACCCCAACCCACGAGGTGTCCCGAATTCAGCCCCACACTTATCCTACCTCTCCCGCTGTCCCAACACATCAATTTAATGCTATTGGGGCAGCTGCACAAGTAGTGCACCAAAACGGAAAACCGAGATCCCGAAAATCACCAGTGTGGCTCCAGGAATGCCCATTTCGGCACCGGACTCACCCGCAGCCCTCACGCTGCGACCAGAGGTGTCAAACCTTGCCTAACACCAGACAATAAGGCTACAACACCACTGCAAACAGCAGCAACATGCGCGATACGAAACCGCGCCCGAAATCGCTCGATTTTCGTATTTTGGGGTCCAAAACAGCTCTGAAGTGTTCCGAAACACTCCGAAATTCAATCGACCATCCTCACTGTCCCAAAACACTCACTTTTGGCTGTTGGGATAGCCGCACGCTAAGTGGTACGATCCGGGTACGAAATTCCCAAAATCCACCGTGTCGGGTTCCAAAAAAATTGCTGTTTTCGAATCCGGAACCCACCTAGGGTCATTCGCTGGTCCGCGTTTCACATTAGCAACTTCCCAACAAGCCAACCATGCTATTCTACCGCTGCAACCAGTAGCGAACACCCGCTCCTAACACCGGAGCCCAAAATGCATGGTATTAGTGTAAAAAGACACTGTTTTGCATGTCGAATACCGCGATGTACGAACCAAGGGGTCCTTGGGCTTCAAACACTAAGTTCGAACACCCAACACTTGAACCACTACTGCCCGAGACAGCCACGATGCAAAAACTATCATTGCGGCAATATGCCGAACAGCTGGCGCGCGATAATAACACATAATAAGGCGGTGTTTAGGGATTTACCGCTCATTTCGAGACTTAGCATCCCAAGCAAGGTGCCGTCCAAAAGGTCTCGACGTGCTGGACACCGTGCTCGCTGTCCGGAGCGAATCCGAGCACTAAGGAGTGCACCGGGGCAAGTTTTCCGCTAAGTCACAAGTCCTCCAGGGAGCGACGTCTCAATTACAGCCATAGGAGGCCTCCCGATAGAAACTAGCATGAGCACGGCAGTGTGAGGCCCACGGAAAGGCCGTGCTCCTTTTTTGTAAAGCCGCCGATGCCCATATATGAGAGAACGACAACCTCGTCTAAAAAAGTTCCCTAGCTAGAGCTCAACATCACAGCAGCAGGAGCAACCTTGCTTCTTCTAGCCCCCGTGCAGTCAGGGGTGGTCGACGCCGGCACGGGGTGTCCCACCCGACAGAGGGGGAATGCGGCGGCCGGCGGCGGCGGCGCGCGGTGGCACCGGATCTAAAGATCCACCCGAGATTCATACGAGGCATGGCTGAAGCTTCGAATTCGGGTTCAGGTCACCTCGAGGCGGCAGGGCTGGCCGGAGAGGACTCGTCGAGGTCGCCGTAGGTGGCAGGCGGCGACGGCACGCGGCGACGGCGGAGGTGGCTGAAGGTTGCTGGCCATAGAACCTCCATCTCCGGTTCCAGTTTGGAACCCGAGCAACATGGACTCGGGGGCGGTGCGGCGACGGCGGGGAGGGTTCGCCAGAGCCTCCTACGACCGGCGACCAACGCGTCGGCAGCGATGGCGGCGGCGAGCCATCTCGAGATGGAGTAGCCAGAGAGAGAGAGAGAGAGAGAGAGAGAGAGAGAGAGAGAGAGAGAGAGAGAGAGAGATCCCTTCACAGGATCTCCTCACCGGCCGGGGAAGTCGCCGGCGGTAGGGCGAGACAGCACGCCGGCGTAGAAGAGAGGGGAGTTGTGAGACCCCAGATAGTCCTATATATAAAATATAATAGGGCTAAACTCTTAACCCGGTTTAAGTATTTTGGGCAGTGGCTAGGCCCAAGAGGTTGAGATTGTTAAGCGTGTTAGGACGGGAGTAGTCCTAGGATGGGTGACCCCCTGGGAAGTTGGGGCGTCACAGTTGGTAGCAGACCCAATTACCAGCCGGAAGTGTGAGATGAGTCTTGGCTAAGCCAGGGTCGGAATGACAAGGCTAGCTAGACGAGTCTCACATCGCCTGGTACTTGTGAGTTTGAGCCTGACGAGGACGTCAAGGCTTAAAAGGGGAGAGATTGTGAGACCACAGATAGTCCTATATATAAAATATAATATGGCTAAACTCTTAACCCGGCTTAAGCATTTTGGGCGGTGGCTAGGCCCAAGAGGTTAAGAGAGTTAAGCGTGTTAGGACGGGAGTAGTCCTAGAATGGGTGACCCCCTAGGAAGTTGGGGGGTCACAGGAGTGGGGTGCGGCCTAGGGTTAGGGCATCCCACGCAATATTAGTATACATACATGTATATACATATCATATATATATATATATATATATATATATATATATATATATATATATATATATATATATATATATATATATATATGTACACATTTATATATAATATATGTATATAGTTACATATTGCATAAAGGCCCCTCAAACCATCCTATTTTCCTCTCAGCCCTCTCCATCATCACAAGCACATTGCGCCAAAGTACCTCTCCAAGCAATTTCTCGTGGTTTGCTCCATAAAATATCGCAACTTTTACAAAAATACCCTCACTCCAAATCCCTCTCTCTAGATTCAAGTCTACGCCATTTTGCACAGGAGATTTGCAATTTTGCGAAACTTGAATCAGCGCGTTCCCCTCTGAGTGTAATTTCAATTAAGCCCATCCACTCGCCAAAACTCCACAGTTTCACACATAAAATGATAGCCCCAACGCCCAGTGCTTCATTTTCACAATTTGCAAAAATAGCAAATTAGCACTATAACCTTAGAGTTTCATACCAAGAATTCACCAACATGTGTATCATGGCCAGTAAGATCCTTTCCAAGAATTTTCACGCAAAACGGAGCACCAAAAGATTCTAAAAAGCAACAACATCAAGTAGGAAAAGGCCAATCTGCGATAAAAGTAGATTTTCTTGAAAAACGTGCATCGAATGTAAAATCGGACAGTGCCACCACCTCCGGCATAGCCGACTATCGAAAATGACCTATTGGGTCGTCCGAAACAGAGTCCGATTCATGTCCGAAACTATCCCCAAGCCGAAATCTTAAAATAAAACACAAGTTACTACTCATTTAAGTGAATAGTACCATGCACTATACACCTTTAAAAACTCATTTTTCTCCGAAATTAAATCAATAAAATCTAAAATTAAAATACATGCACAACACCACAAAAAAGTATCAAATTACACCATAAAAATCTCAGTCCTCACAGTGTCTAAGTTATTCCTTAGACCGAGTTAATCTAAATAATTATTAAATTTGATAAGGATTGTAAATTATTAAATGGTACGGATTGAAATAAAAGATAAAAATAAAGGAGTAATTTATCCAGCAATAAATCTGACGTGATGGACAAGCTCTGTTTCTTCTTTTTCTTTCTTTTTTTTTTTTGGCGAACTTCTGTTGCCCTTCGTCGTACCCATGGTGTAGCTCATTTATATTTTAACATGATATAGTTTAAAAAATTATAATATAGTTTAATTTTACTTTGTCATCCTGTTGTTCAAAAGGCTACATTTAATTATTTTGTGGTTATCAAAAAATTTTACTTTACTATTCTATTTAATAGTTGTACAGTTTCTTGATTCATATGATGGCACAGAAAATATAAGATAAACCACATCAGTAGGGCAAATTAAGGTTTACCCTTAAAATTACTTATAGATAGAATGAAATTATTTAAATAAAAATAAATTAAAAATTTGGAGAGAAGTAATAATAAAAAGGTTAAAAAAAAGTTTAAGGTGGATATTTTAAAGATAAAAATGTATAAAACTTACTTCAACAATCATCTATTTTGATATCACTATCTAATCTTTAAAAATTTTAATTTTACTTGGCATATTTTTAATTTATTTGATTTGAACTAGTTGAAGACTTTTAAACTTTAAATTTTTTAATATATTATTTAAATCTTCACAGATTTTAGTAACATATTTTTTTCAATTTATTTAATTATAAATTTATTAAAATAATAAATTAACTTAATTTAATATTGAAGGAACCACCAAATGCATAAATCAAATAAATAAAAAATTACGTATTAAAATTAAAATTTTAAAAAGTTGGATAGTGGAATCAAAATTGTCTACAACTCAAATAAGTTTAACATATTTTTACGAATTTCAAAATAGCCTAAAGTTGAGGGATCTCTAAATTTATTAAAGCATAAGAGGAATAAAAAAACAAGAGAATATAATTGAATTGTATACTTTATTTAGAGGTAATTTAATTTGTTTTTTTAAAAATAAATTTATTGCATTCTGTGTCCCATAAACGCAAAATCTGCTACTCAGCTTTTGCTGTTTGTCTCGTCAATGCATTAATTGCTTCCGTCCAAGGCACAAGCATAGTACTCGTCTCCATAGTTGATTGCTTTTTATATCTTTCTAAAGAATCTTTGATAGTTGATAAAAATATAAAGAAAATAACACATTAGATGATGTAAAAGTTGTCTCGCCAGTTTTGTCATTTAGATTCTGTCTTAATCTGTCATTTTTAGATCTTGACTAATCGAGACTCGTCTCACACTTTTAGCTGATAATTAGATTGATACCAGCTGTAACATATGGCTTCATAGGAAGGTCATCCATACTAGAATTACGTTAATTCTGACACGCTTAATCTTTTTAATTTTTTGGGCCTCAGCATGCAATGGGGGTGAGAGCATCTTGAATGTGATTTGTTTCATATCTGATCGTAGAGCCGTCTTGACATTTGATTAAGGTGCCTATGGAGGCACTAGTAGGAGACCCTCAGGCAACATCAGTCCATCTAAGGAACCCGACCGCATCAGAAAAGTACGCTTTTAATCTCTTGGACCTAGCCACCATTCAATCCACGTGCTGCTGGACACTATCTCTAACAACACTGCGTAATCTCTTTTGATGCTGCAACCCTAGTGCGTACACTTCTGTTCATGCGGCTAACTTCCTCCTCCTTTGCGACTGCAACTTCCTGACTACTTGATCAACTTAGGACCAGGTACACTGGTCGCGGAGGCTGAAGCTCGCCTCGATTGCGCGACGGGCCAACCGGCAAGTAGATGCCTCAGCCAAGTGGGCTTTTAACAATGTAACATCGGCCATTTGGGAGATCGACTTTTGATTTATTTGTCTCTCTACGTAATTATACTGCTTCTCTATTTAATATAACCATATAAGGGTTATTTGCATACACGTCCCCACAAATATAGTGAATAGCAAAAATATCCCTGCAAAGTTCAACTTTTGCAAAATGTCCCTGCAAAAGTTCTACCGTCTGCAAAAATATTCCTGTTGTTATACTCTGTTATAATTTTTTAATTAACCATAGTTAAATTCTTAACTCTCATTAGTTAAGAAGGTCAAATGACCCTTTTACCCCCATCATCTTCCTCTTCCTCTTCTTGATCCGCCGCCCGCACCCGCCGACTCCTCCGCCGCCGCCGCCGCATCCGCACCGCCCTCATCCGCCCCCTCCGCCGCCTCCCGGCCGCCCTCATCCGCAGCCTCCCCGCCGCCCTCGTCCACCCTCGTCCGCCCCCTCCGCCGCCTCCCCACCGCCCTCGTCCGCCCCCTCTGCCGCCTCCTCGCCGCCCTCGTCCGCCCTCTCCGCCGCTGCCACCGCGAGGTCGGCCTCCTCCTCAACCACGGTGGAGATCCGCGGCTCGAGGCGCCGGATCGCGGCGAGGATGGCGCCGTCACCACGGAGGCCGAGGGACTCGAAGTCAAGCTCCGCCACCCGCCCGGGGGAGGGTGGACGGCGGCGAAGCGGAAGGGGAAGCGGGAGCGCCGCCGCCGGCCGCCGCCCCCTTCTTCTTCTTCTTCTTCTTCTTTGTGAGGGCAAAAGAGTCATTTCACAGACTCACTGTTAAAAAATTAACAGTTCTCTAACAGCAACTGACCAGAGGGATATATCTGCAAGAGTTAAAACTTTTGCAGGGACATTTTGCAAAAGTTAAACTTTGCAGGGATATTTTTGCTATTCACTATATTTGTGGGGACGTGTATGCAAATAACTCTTAATATAACATAGAGCTAGTGCTCCTCGTTCCGAAAAAAAAAAAAAATTGTGACGAAAAATATAGCTAGTAACAGCAATCTTTCATTCTTGCTTCTCGACTTTCTGTCTTTTCGCTCTCAATTACCTTTTGTTTTAGGATTAATTGCATATAGCTTTTTATAAACATATCGAATAATAAATATATCCCTATAAAGTTCAACTTTTAACTTTTATCCCTGCAAAAGTTTAGTGATATTCATATTTGTCTCTCTGGTTTGTTATTGTTAAAGAACTGTTTATTTTTTAACAGCAGATAAGTAAAATGTCAATTTTATTATTACAAAAATATTCTTCCAAAAGCCCCAACTGCTATAATCGTGCAGAAATGTCCCCTAAAAAATTTTCAATGATCATCTTCTTACTCTTTAAAACCCAACCCAATCCATCATTATTGCAACATTTTCTCTCACTCCTTTTCTCCTAAACTCTTTTTTGAAAAAAAAAATTATAAAGAAAATTGAATGGAGAAGCAACACGAGTTCGATATGGGCGAAGCAATACGCACCGTGGATGAATAGGAACATAGAAATTCTAGTTACGGATTCAAAACTAGCATAAAGGAGAGAGGGGGGGGGAGGAAGAGGAGGAGGAAGAAGAAAAGTTCTCATTACTAGAGTTTTAATTGAGATAATTAAGAAGGTATAATATAAGAATGATAAAAATTATCTTATTGACTAACTAGGATTAAATATTTTATCTATGGTTAACTAAAATTTTCTAACGTATCTTAATAGTTTTAATTGAGATAAGAAGGTATAATATAAGAATGATAAAAATTATCTTATTAACTAGGATTAAGTATTTTATCTATGGTTAACTAAAATTTTCTAACGTATCCTAATGGCAGGAACATATTTGAAAATATTAAATTTTTTATAGAAATAACATAAAAAAGATAAACTTTATAATAATATATTTATAATTTACTATATTTAAGAGGAGTTGCATGTAATTAACCTTTTATTTTATTCCTTAGAAAGCTGTGGATTTTCCTTCCGAGTATAGTACGAACTAATTAAACAGCCTTTTCATCCACGTGGTTCGACGTTGGGCAATGTGATCGCGGAATCCTTGCACGAAGTCCAGAAACCATTGGCTGCACAATCCCAGTTGAACAGATGATCCACTCATATTCAAACTAAGAAAGCTGGGCGGGAGCAGGTGGATATCTTTAATATTTAGAGTGCAACTACTTGTCCCTAAAAAGGTATTCTATAATATTATTGATGACATATTATATTATTATTATAATTTATATTATTATTAAATTTCAAACACTATCATTATATCCTAAATTTTACATTTTAATCTTTCCACGTATATATATACCAACTTATCAATAATATATTGGGGTACTCCAAAATTGGGCATCCAAAAGCATCTCGCTAGTATCAAGTCTTGCTGGTTGGTATCGTCCCTAGTGCAAGTACCAAAGGGCTTGATGGTTGGTACCCGAGGTCCTAAGTTCGAATCCTAGTTGATCCACATTTTTAGCTAAATTTATTTCTAAAAAAAATAAATGAAGCGGATAGTATGCTATATTTCTCTCAATATATATATATATATATATATATATATATATATATATATATATATATTAAGCCTTGCTAATACTTTAACTAAAAAGTTGGTTGTAATATATCATGATCTATATTTTTTATTAGGATAGATATCCAACATTTATATCCTTCAAAATTTCAAAAATATCTAATATATTTTTAGTTGACCAAAACATCCTGATTGATTTTTCAAAATTTCTTCAAACATTTTCTAAACCCTAGGGTTTACTAATGGAATTTGGAGTTTAGAAGAATATTTTAGAAATAGAAGGATAAATTTAAAAAATTTAAATAATAGCCAGAGATATATAAGATTTTTTTGGATTATAAGCTTAAGCATTTGTCATGTTAATGCCTTGAGCAATACTAGTTCTACAACCAAAATAATATTGCAATCTTACAAACCCATCATCCAAGGACTAACTTCTCTAAGTCTTATCACTTTTCATATTTTTAATATTAAAATTCAAAAATAAATTTTTAAGTCCTAGATGGGAGAATTGCAAAAAAAAAATAAATTATACTATAAGGCCCCGTTTGGGAAGAACGAATATTAGAATAAATTCTTTTATCCTGAGATAGCTTACTATTCCGGAATAACGTGAGGAGAGAGAAAGTGCGGGACAAAAAGGATGAAGAGTGAGAAAGTAAAGATGTTTACAAGAATAACATTTATTCTTTCTAACTTTCTAACAAACGTGTTCTTATATGTAAATGAATAACAGTCTTAGTCTTTAAATTAGAAAAAAGAGAGAGAGAGAGAGTGGGTGAGTGCACTGAGTGGTCCACATTGGACCACTCACGCGGTTCACGAGAATCAGGCTTTCTCGTGGACCGCATTTTTTTAGGCTTGTGAGCCGCAATTTTGGGGAGGGGTCCACCGTGGACTCTCTCGCTCACGCGGTCCACGAGATGAGGATGATCTCGTGGACCGCGTGCTAAAAAGGTCGTGAGCCGTGATTTTCATCTATGGGTTTTTGTTTTCCGCGGACCGCACGCGGAAAACGAAAACTCAATTTTTTTTCAAAATTTGTAAAATAATTTTTTTATAAAATATTTTACGGAAAAAAAAATTTCAACCTAAATTTTATTTTCAGAGGAGTTTTACAGGGATCCAAACACATCCTTAACCAAACGCTTTATAATTTTATTTAACAGTCCAATACTATATCATATAGCACTTTTTAAAACGAGTTACTAAGGAGGAAATTTATTAAGGAGAATAACTAAACCGATGGAGCATGAAATTATAATTAAGTAACTGCAGCTAGAGAAATTAACTCATGAAACAGGACTTGCATTGCCACATAACCAAACATATATAGCAGTACTCAGACACACATACGTACGTACGTACTCATCCATAAACATAGCAAGCCGGCGATGGAGGAGCATTGATTATTTCCGGACGCCGGGGACACTGATCCATACAGCTAGCTAGATATAGAACTTAATTACGTACGGACACAGCAATACTAATAGCGTAAATGAATATATTAATCAGAGGAGTCTGGGGCTATCGGTCTGCAGCAGCTTGATGACGACGCCGCCGAGGGTGATCTCTCCGACACGGGGGACGATCGACACCACCAGCTTGTCGGCGTCCTCCGCCTCGATGTCTTCGAGAATGGACGTGAGACCCAGCTTCAGACTCTTCTTCTTGACGGCCCGCTTCGGCGCCCCATCGGCGTCCGCACTGCCCGTGCTGCTGCTGTGGCTGTGCGGCAGCGTCACGAAGCTCCCCACGAACTCGCCCAGGTCGGGCCCAGCGTGGTCGCCGTAGGGCGGCGCTACGTAGACGTCGAATCGGGCCGGGCCGGGCGCCGTCACCTCGATGTCCGTGACCTGCAGCACCTCCGCCTTATCGTCCTTTTCGGCCTTGTTCCGTCTCTTCTTGGGGCGGGGGACCATGACCCGGAGCGGATCCGTGGTGCCCAGCGCCCGGGGTTGCGGCCCGAACTCCTCCACCCGCACGAGCGACAGCTGCTTGAGGCTCCTCTGCTTCGTCTCGGCCGGCTTCCTGGCCGGCAGCTTGCCCATCCAGGGGATGGGCACCTCCTCGTACGCGTACCGCAGCTTGCTCATGTCCAGGCAGTCGCGGACCTTGACGCGCACGATCCGCTCGTTCTCGTCGCAGAACACATAGGAGGAGTCCAGCCAGTCCTTGTCGTCGAACTCGAGGCGGTTGCCCCGGAAGTTGCGGTAGAGCTGCCAGAGCCGGTCCACGTTGGTGTGGAGGCAGTAGAAGATGCAGTCGCGCCCGGCGGTGGAGAAGTCGCCCATGTCCGTGTGAGGCGACTGCGCGGGGCCCACCCACTGGTGGAACGCGTTGTGGATCGACTCCAGCCCCCCCGTTCCGGCACCGGTCCCCTCCTCCCCCGCGCGCATGGGGTCGCCCATGAACAGCTCTGGCACCTGTACGGACGTGCGTGCATGTCAATCATGCATACTAATACGAGTCGATATATATGTGGACTCCATAAAAAAAAAAAAAAAATCGTCTTTTCTTTTCTTAAATAAACATGTGTGCGCATGCATGCTTGCGTGCATCTCTTATTTACTTATTAGGTGTTAATTTGATCATGAGAAGCAGGGGACCGATCGATCGATCGATCGAACTCGCCTGCAGGCTCTGCTTGAAGGTCTTCTGCATGTAGCTGAGGTTGGCCTGCACGAGGTCCTTCCCGGACAGCCCCGCGCCGGTCGTGTTGCCGTAGCCGTACTTGTAGTCGACGATGACCGGGTGGAAGTGGGAGGCGTCCCGGTTGGGGTTGTAGAGCGGGGAGGAGGTGTTGTTGGTGAAGATCTCGGGGACGGTCATGCCGGCCTCGGCATCGAAGTTCCAGAAGGGGAGGGCGAATGTGTCGTCGTCGATGAGCTTGCCGAGGATGCGCTCGTAGAAGTGGAGGTAGTAGCGGTGGAAGGGGAAGAAGAACCAGCTGAAGTGGACCTGCAGGTTGACGTTGGGGTTGTCCTTCTGGTCGTAGGCGTCGTTGCAGTAGGCGCAGTGCACCAGGGCCTGCTGGTAGAAGTTCCAGGGGTGGCTCTCGGGCAGCTCCTTCATCTTGCGGATGGCCTCCTTGTACTTGGACAGGTACTCCTCGTCCGACTTCACCAGGTGGGCGGGGCGCCGCACCCGCAATGGGGTTGCCGGGAAGTCGTAGTCCACCACCGTCCCTGCCGTCGTGAAGGGAGGGCAGCACTTGAGGTGGTCGCCCACTGCCGCCGACTTGGCGTCGTGGCACTTGGTCAGATCCGGAGCCATCGGCGCCGCTACCGCCGTCCCCTTTCTCGCCCCCGCATTCGACGCCGCCGCCGCGCCCCCCAGCGCCAGCAGCACGTCGCGCCGGTCGAAGAGCAGCTCCCCCATCGATTCCCCCCCTGACCCCTCCTGCTTCTGCCGGCAGGTCGTTATCACGCTTTTGGGAGCCGCCAGCAGGTCCTTGCGGCGGTGCTGCCGGAGGGGGCATGCAGGGGTGCTCGCCGTCAAGCTGCTCAGCAGGAAGCCCAAACCCGACGACATGTTCTCTCCCTATAATTTGAAAATACTACTGTTAAATCAATATTGGTTAATTAATTAGTATAAGTATTAATGTGATCGATCTATACATCAAGATGATATGTCGATAAAGGAACTAAAACTATATTCCCTATTAAGGATCGATGCTACAGAAGGAATTAAGCTATGAATAATATTGAAAGAGACCGATCAATTAGACAGATGTCGCTATAGCTTCTGCACCTCGGTTTGCTTGAGATGTGAGTGCTGCTTCTCGGCATGCCTCCGTATAAATAGATCCATGCGACGGCGGTTTGTAGGACGAAATTCTACATATATTTATTGTTCTTTGTTGGAAATTAGGTCCTCATCTTGAAACCTAAATTTTGAGAATTCGCAACCCGCTTAAATATCGACCTCTGTTGATTTGTTACTCGTTCCGATATCGATTGTTGAAATTCTACAATAAAAATTTCAAATCAAAATTTTATCATAAATCCGTCTACTCAACTAAAGAGTTATTACTGACACAACCAAAAAAAAAAAAAAAACTAATATAAAATATACAGGTGCAATAAAATTTACTACCTAAGAGAAGAAATACACCTAACTCGTTTTCTACAACAGATTAGATTCAACCCGAGTTCTCTTTTTGAATCTTTCACTATTCTTTCGTTTTTGTAAATCTAAAAGACAATACTCTTTCTCCACGAATCTGTGCACTAGGTGCATGCAATTGCCTCTATCTCTCTTCATGCGGTGCATACATTAAGGCACCATCACCTCTGCCGTACTACACATGTGAAGCTTTACAGCACTTTGAGCGCTAGCCGTACTGCTCGTAGACTTTTTTGAACATATTGGGTACACCAAGCTATATATAAAATTCAACCCAAATTGTACCCAAGTATAGTACAATTAGGAATTATACTTTAATTAATATATAAATTCAAATTAATTTATCATCAATTGAGTTAAATATTTATCCTAATTTAATAAGATTTCTACTATAAATCTAACCAAAATTCTAACATTGTTGTTGTTGTTTTTAATATTTATTGTAATTAAATATGTCTGGATGGTTGACAACAAAATAAAATAAAGGTAAAAATATGAATAACTTATCTAATTTATAGACCATTTTGAGTCGACTATTCAACATTTTCAAAATTTTGATTTTACTATCTAATCTTTCAATTTGTTTAATTTGGGTGAGTTAACAATATTTTAATTTTAAAATTTAAGCAAATTGCTTACTTTAGTAAGCAAGAAATTGCATAAAATATACTCACTACACCTCTAAAGATAAGAGACGCATTAAAATTTTAAAATTAAAGTGCTGTTAAATTACTCAAATCAAACTATTGAAATGTGGGATAGTAAATCCAAATTTTGGAAGATTACATAGTCGACTCAGAATGGTCCATAATTTATATAAGTTTCATACATTTTTATCTAAATAAATATAAAAAATACCAGTTGCATATTTTATTGATAAATGCTCCTTGTATACCCAAGTTCTTGAGTCTAAGATTTATACCCTTCCATTGAAAGGTTTAAACAAAATTTCTTAAATTTTTAGTATTAAAAAAAGCTAAATTACAGAAACCACCCTTATAAATACCAACTTTTTAATTTTACCTCCCTAACTTTTAAAAATCTATAGTCACTACAACAAAATATTTTAATACTGACGCTTTTTAGACGACGCTTTATTCTAGCGTCTTCAATATTTGACATGTGCGGACACTATGAATAAGCGTCATCAATAAACAATTACCTTAAGGACGCTTCCAAAGCAACTTAATTAATTAAATTATATTAAATTAATCTTTTAATTATCTTAATTAGGAACCAATTAGCATACTTTCAAATCCTCCCATGTGAACTTCATTGCAAGCTATCAACAATGTAATAATTAAATTATATTAAATTATTAATGTGAACTTCATTGCAAGATGCCAACAATATAATAATTGAATTATATTAAATTATTATTTTTAATTAGCATACCCCAAATAGCTGTAAAAAAAGTGAGGTAGCAAGACGAGCCTTGCTCCTCTCTCTCTCTCCCTCTCCACTCCCATGTGAACCCAATTAGCATACCCCAATTAGGACCCTAACCCGGCGCTCGATCACCTTCATTGTAGTATCCCTGAGGCCTAACTGGCGAAATAAATGTAGTATCAATGACTGGTCGACAGATCTGTAGAGTGTCGGGACGAGTTGGAGTCGTTTTGGCGCGAAATGGACGCGAAAACGGACTCGAAACACTCAAATTAGTCAAAACTGAAGTTCTACCAGTTTAGGGCGCCCAGAAGTTGAGTTTAGAGCTCCCGGATTCTGAGTGTTGTTTCATTTATATACTGAGTCATTTCGGATCCAGTTTCGGGCACCCAAAAGTGGGCCCGAAAGTTCACCTCGTGAATATCGACAGTTGATGACGCGTGTACTTGGTAGGTGAGCTCTGCCGGACCACTTTAGGGCGCACCAGACCGCCGGTCCTGAAGTGTTGGGTTAGTGCAGCCTGGAGGAAGTGGGCGCCCAGAAGTTGAGTTTAGGGCGCCCAGATTGTGGATTTTCAGCAGGGAACAATTTTGCACCTTTTGGTTCCTGATGCTTATTCTACCCTAGCAGCTCCTCTATAAAAGCATTTGGACGATCCCCATGAACTATTTTCTCCTCCTCTTTACTGTGAACTCAGAATTTGGCAAGGAAACCCCTCCAAATCCCTCAATTTTCTATTTCCACCTTGAGGACTTGGAATTTCTGCAGAAATCCAGCAGCGACCTTGAGAGTTTAAGCTCGTGTGCATCCTTGGAGTATCCAAATCCTGTGAAACTTGATTTCGTGGATTGTGGACTCGAGGAGTGTGTTGAACCATCCCAACAGCAATTTGATCAGGTATGTAAGCTTGAATTACTATTTTTTCTGAGATTTCAATGTTCTTGAGCTGAAATTATAGTTTTCTTGATTTTCTTGGATCCGAATGCCATGGGAGCTGGATTTTTAAAGTTGGATTTGGTTTTCCATCATCCCTCACTGATTTAGAAGAAATTTTCCCACCTGAATTATAGATCTCAAGGTGAGTTTAGCTCAGATTTTGGTGAATTGAGCTATAAGTGCAATATTTTGGTTGTTAATTGAGATTTTTGAATGTTGTGTATCCAGATCTTTGTAGAGAGCTAATTCCTGAAATTAGAGGTGTTCTTCCCTCACTCGTGAAAGGTTTGAACCCAATCTTACTGAAGCTTCAAGTTGGAAATTCCAAAATTGAGTTGAGTTGCATAATTTGCTCTTGTGCTGAACTTCTGGATGCAGATTTTGGGCATCCAGAAGTTGGGTCTGAATCCCTGCAAAGACTTTTTGGTGATTATTTTGAGCTCAATTTTGGTGGGAAACCTAGAGAATTATTCTCTAACCTTTTGAGGTGAGTTGGGTGAAGTTTCACTGCATTTGGACCTGAAAATTAGAATAAATTCCATGTTGAACTCCTGCAGGTTGAGGCTTGCTGTGTGCAGTTCTGGGCTCTGATTCTGGGCACCCAGAACCCCTGGCAGGAGGGTCCAAATCTTGGAAACCCAAGTTTTGCTACGGGATTGAAGCTGATTTGGTTCGTGGGCGCTTCTATCGACTTCTAGCCGTTGTTGGACTAGTGTTTAAGGTGGGCTAATGTCGACCGAAGTATGCGAAATTCCTCCTAAGTATATGAAACTCCAGCATGCATAGTTTTGTATTAATCATCCTGTTTAATAGCTCAAACTGTAGATTTGCATGTTATATATGAAATCTATGTTTTGGAGCATGCCTTAGCTAATTTTAGATGATTATTACATGCTGAACTGGGACTTGACTTAGGAGAAAACTTATTAAACCTACACTTGTCACTTTTCGAAATTATTATCAGATTTAGCTTCAGGAGCTGTTTTTACTCTTGTATCACCGCTGTTAGTGTGAGGTGGATACTCAGATTAGTGTAGGTTGAGATTACGCTCGTGCTGAGATGCCGAGCCCATTTTTACAGCAGAGTTTAGACTGTTTCGTACTGACGGGTGCCGTCGGGGTTGACGGTGGACCCAGATTTTTACTTCTTGCATTAGATTGTGGCGAGAGCACATGAGCCTTCGTTGTTAGACCAGTTTGACCTATTTGTATTGATTTAGCCTGCGTGAGCCTGATTGAGCTCGACAGAGACACGCTTGCATACTCATTTGGGTCGCGCCCACGAGTGCCGCTCCGGAGTTTGGCTACCTTGCGTTGATGTCGTTGTAGTCCCGACTGGACTCCAGCTCTCCACCAGCTGCCCTCGGGGTTGTGTACGGTGTAGCTTAGACAGGCGGGACGGGTGCATCACAGTCCCTGTGGATTGGGTCAGTGAGGGCTGTTTCATGAGCTAGTGATTTATACATTTACAGAGATCTTGATATGCATAGTGGTATGGTAGTGGCATAGTAGCTGTTGAGTTTTATTCCATCTTACCTAACTGTTTCTTACCTACCAGTTATCTTGTTAGTCTCGTAGACTTAGTGGGTAGGCCGTTGGGGTCGGCGACGGTACCCACTAAGAACTACTTTGTTTGATAGTACTTCTCACACCCATTGTTGCCACTTTTTCTTACAGAGCCATCGACTGTTGCTGCTGCTCCTTCTGATCGAGGTAAGGGAGTCGCGAGCTAGATCCATGTCTACCCCAGTCGCTATTCTAGAGGAG
Source organism: Puya raimondii (assembly GCA_016920855.1). NCBI lineage: Eukaryota > Viridiplantae > Streptophyta > Magnoliopsida > Poales > Bromeliaceae > Puya > Puya raimondii. Next base: position 141,791,856 of record JABWPP010000050.1, read on the forward strand.
GACCCATTTTAGAGATAGTTTATTTTTGGGAGTTGCCATGTACATACATATGTATTTATTTTTGTATACAGTGAGGTGAATTTGTACCTTATAATTATGGTTGGACAGTGATGTTTTGTGGATCTTGTATGTACAGTTGGCTTATATTTATCGTGTTATGTTCAATTTTATCAGCTCTATATTCTTGTAGGTTCTTGTATGTATTTTACAGGTACAGCTATCGCTTCGTATACACGAAAAATACCTATGTATACGGCGGATCTGTTGACGAGCCAGGAAAACGTGGACATTGGGGCGTGACAGATTAAGTTGGTATCAGAGCTTAGGAATAGGTCGTTGGGACTTAGTAAATCCTAGATTTTGGGAGACCCTAGGAATGCAAGACGTGAGAGACGTGACTTGGTGCGAAAGTCATCGATTTGCTTATTAAAACTCCTCCGAGGGTGGATGGAATGGCCGAAGGCATTGTCTTTCCTGCCAGCGAACTTGTGTCGGCTGCAGACGACATAATATAGTGGGAAAAAAGAAGCGACCTTCTAGACTTTCGCTTGATTGGGTCGTGAGTTGTTTTGTGTGCTGTAACTGATGTGTGTGTTGTTTCAGGTGGTCAAGATGCCTCCCCGACGCCGAGGTCGACCACCGATGCGGGCTACTCTCGCACCTCCTGAGGTGCCAGAGCAGGCGGGATCTAGTGCACCCCCGGATTTGAGAGAGCAGTTGGCTGCCCTGGCAGAGGTGACTAGGCAGCAGGGTGCGCTATTACAGTAGATGTGCGACGCTGTCGCCCAGCAGTCAGGTACAACATCTAGATCATCGGAGCCGCAGGTGCCGCCACCTTCGACTACCCTAGAGGGTGTTCCAGCCGCAGTTGCACCCCCACTGGCGATAGTACCGACCGCACGTACCGGTGATACTTCGCGGTCAGGCGGACAGATGTCAGAGGCTGAGCAGGAGCGGATGACCGAGAGGCTGGCCCGTTTTTGTCGATTTGATCCGTCTCACTTTAACGGTAGCCGCACCGAGCCTTGGGTTGTGGAGGCATGGGTCTGTGAGATGGAGAAATTATTTGAGGATCTCTTTATACCTGAGCGAGAGCAGGTCCACTTGACGGTACACTGTTTGGCGGGTGACGCACATGCCTGGTGGAGGAGGATGCGGCATAATAGGTCTTTGGATGCACTCCAGATGAGATGGGACGAGTTTCGTGGGATGCCGTACGGGTCCTATTTTCCAAGCAGCATGAAGCAGAAACTCGAGGAGGACCTAAAGAATCTACTGCAGGGGGATCGGTCGGTTCAGGAGTACACCCGAGAGTTTACCAGACTTTTGAACTGTGTACCTTTTGCGGCGACGAATGAGGCCCATAAGGTTTATCTGTTCGAGCGCGGCTTGAGGCAGGAGATCTTCACTTTGGTTCACACGCAGAGGTTGCAGACCTTGGATGCGTCGATTGAGCAGGCTCTGTGGGTGGAGCGAGGTGAGACGGTGGTTAGGGAGCAGGTGGCAGCATCTGGTCCGAGTCAGGAGAGGAAGCGCCCGGCTCCAGACGACAGGGGACAGACCAGTGGTAGACGTCTGCTGAGGCCCCCACGATCTCGTTCTCATGGTCGTGGATCCTCGGGGCGACAACGGTCTGGTGGATTCCGTCAGCAGGGACAGCAGCAGAGGAGGGCACAGAGATGTGTTATTTGTGGGGGACCACACGGGCCTCGGCAGTGTGAGCAGAGAGAGGGTCGGTGTCTTGGATGTGGTCAGCCAGGACATCTGCGGGCAGCTTGCCCCCGAGCAGCGACGCCAGCACCTTCGACAGCGTCGGTCCCTCCGGCACCGCAGCAGACATACGGAGCTTCAGCTCCACGACAGACAAAGCGATGGCAACAGACGCATAGTGGCAGGGTCTATGCAGCTCAGGTGGAGGACTCCTCAGCAGCTGACCATGTGGTGGTAGGTATCATTTTAATTACTGGCATTAGAGCTTATGTATTATTTGATACTGGTGCATCACATTCATTTATTAGTCGAGCATTTGCATCACTGCATGGACTAGTGATAGGGCCATTACCACATGCTCGAGAGGTGCAGATTCTCGATCATGTTTTGCATGTGAAGGAGTGTTGTTGGGCTTGTCTAGTGTAGCTTGGACCTTGGGTTATGCCTGCAGACCTGTTGGTCTTAGGATGATTGCAGAACTTTGATGTGCGGCATGGATTGGCTGGCGTGTTATTATGCGACGATCGACTGTGGAGTTAGGACAGTGTCATTTCGTGAGCCAGACCAGGAGGAGTTTTTATTTCGGGGCTGCAAGAGTACGTTGTTTGCAATCTGGATTTCGTCGGCGAGGGCGAGGCAGATGATGAGTCGAGGATGCGTTGTCTTCCTTGCGACTATTGTAGAGATGCCTACAGCGGCACCGGGACTCGAGAATATCCCTATAGTCTGCGAGTTTTCCGGATGTGTTTCTCCCTGAGTTGACGAGTATGCTGCCGGACAGGGAGATTGAGTTTGTGATTGACGTAGTTTCAGAAACTGCGTCGATCTCGAAGGCACCCTACCGAATGGCACCGGCCGAGCTGAGAGAGCTTAAGGCGCAGCTTCAGGATTTGTTAGATAAGGGGTTCGTGAGACCCAGTGTGTCACCTTGGGGAGCGCCGGTGTTATTCGTAAAGAAGAAGGATAGATCACTTAGACTTTGTGTAGATTACCGAGACTTGAATAAAGTGACCATCAAGAATAAGTATCCTTTGCCGCGCATTGATGATCTATTTGATCAGCTGTAAGGATCTTGTGTCTTTTCGAAGATTGATTCGTAATTCGGTTACCACCAATTGAAGGTGAAGGCCGAGGTTATTCCCAAGACGGCTTTTCGGACACAGTACGGGCATTATGAGTTTACAGTGATGCCATTTGGATTGACTAATGCCCCTGCTGCATTTATGGATTTAATGAACCGAGTATTTAAGCCGTTCTTGGACAGATTTGTTGTGGTGTTTATTGATAATATTCTGATTTACTCCCGGGGTGATGTGGAGCACGAGGAGCACTTGAGGATAGTGCTACAGCTTCTGAGGAAGAAGAAGCTGTATGCCAAATTGAAGAAGTACGAGTTTTGGCTTCGGAAGGTAGCTTTCTTGGGCCACGTAGTTTCAGTCGTTGGAGTGGCAGTAGATCCGAAGAAGATAGATGCTATTCGGGATTGGCCTAGATCGACGACGGTTACCGAGGTGAGGAGTTTTCTTGGACTGGCAGGGTATTACCGTCGATTTGTGGAAGGCTTTGCGAAGCTTTCCACACCCCTCACTCATTTGACTCGTAAGGGGATTAGATTTATCTGGAGCGAGGAGTGTCAGAGGAGTTTTGATGAGTTGAAGGAGAGACTGATGTCAGCTCCTATCCTTACCCTTCCGGTTATGGGTGAAGAATTTGTGATCTACAGTGATGCGTCACACAGTGGTTTGAGTTGTATGTTGATACAGCATGATAGGGTAATTACTTATGCTTCACTGCAGTTGAAGAATTATGAGAAGAATTATCCTACGCATGACTTAGAGCTTGCCGCTGTGGTGTTCGCACTGAAGTTGTGGCGTCACTACCTGTATGGGGAACATTGTGAGATTTTTACTGATCATAAAAGTCTCAAGTATCTGTTCACTCAGAAGGAATTGAACCCGAGGCAACGCCGGTGGTTAGAGTTGTTGAAGGATTACGATATCAGCATTCAGTATCACCCTGTCAAGGCGAATGTGGTGGCAGATGCGTTGAGCAGGAGGTCAGTGCAGAGCCTTAGTATGATGATCACTCAGCAAGCGCCATTACTTGAGGAGTTGCGGCGACTTGGACTTGAGGTGGTGTCCCCTGGGGTTACTGCAAGATTTATGTCTATGGTCTTGCAGCCCACTCTGTTGGACAGGATCAGGGAGAAACAGAGTGTGGACCCCCATTTGATGAGGATTCGAGATCAGATGGAGAGTGGTCAGATAGGGGACTTTGGAGTTGACAGTTCGGGAGTACTACGGTACAGAGACCGGCTGTGTGTTCCTATGGATTGTGGATTTTAAGGCGCCCAGATTGTGGATTTTCAGCAGGGAACAGTTTTGCACCTTTTGGTTCCTGAGGCTTATTCTACCGTAGCAGCTCCTCTATAAAAGCATTTGGACGATCCCCATGAACCCTTTTCTCCTCCTCTTCACTGTGAATTCAGAATTTGGCAAGAAAACCCCTCCAAATCCCTCAATTTCCTATTTCCACCTTGAGGACTTGGAATTTCTGCAGAAATCCAGCAGCGACCTCGAGAGTTTGAGCTCGTGTGCATCCTTGGAGTATCCAAATCCTGTGAAACTTGATTTCGTGGATGGTGGACTCGAGGAGGAGAGTGTTGAACCATCCCAATAGCAATTTGATCAGGTATGTAAGCTTGAATTGTTGTTTTTCCTGAGATTTCAGTGTTCTTGAGCTGAAATTGTGGTTTTCTTGATTTTCTTGGATCCGAATGCCATGGGAGCTGGATTTTGAAGTTGGATTTGGTTTTTCATCATCCCCCACCGGTTTAGAAGGAATTTCTCCACCTGAATTTTAGATCTCAAGGTGAGTTTAGCTCAGATTTTGGTGAATTGAGCTATAAGTGCAATATTTTGGATGTTAATGGAGATTTTTGAATATTGTGTATCCAGATGTTTGTAGAGAGCTAATTCCTGGAATTAGAGGTGTTCTTCCCTCACTTGTGAAAGGTTGAACCCAACCTTACTGAAGTTTCAAGTTGGAAATCCCAAAATTGAGCTGAGTTGCATAATTTGCTCTTGTGCTGAACTTCTAGATGCAGATTCTGGGCATCCAGAAGTTGGGTCTGAATCCTTGCAAAGATTTTTTGGTGATTGTTTTGAGCTCAATTTTGGTGAGGAAGCTGGAGAATTATTCTCTAACCTTTTGAGGTGAGTTGGGTGAAGTTTCACTGCATTTGGACCTGGGAATTAAGATAAATTGCATGTTGAACTCCTGCAGGTTGTGGCTTGCTGTGTGCAGTTCTGGGCTCTGATTCTGCGCACCCAGAACCCCTGGCAGGAGGGTCCATGTAGTACACTGAATTTCAGTGCATCGTACCGAACTTTTGCAAATTGTAGAGTTCCGGTGGAAAAATAGCATGAGAGGCTATATGTGAGGCTTCGGCCAAGTTTGGGACTTGTGTGAAGAGTTTTCGGCGCAAGCGAGGCGCGAAAACGGACTTTGAAAAGTTAAAACTGCTAAACTTGTGAAGTCTGCACTGGATTCCGGTTTGTGGATCTCCATACCGGTACTGAAGTGAATAGTACCGGTATGTGCATAAGGAATACCGGAATGCCGTGGTTGAACCGAAAACCCATCTCTCGGGTTTTGCGGAATTCTCCGGGAAATACCGGAATGTCACTGTATACCGGTATGTGAAATAGGATACCGGTACGCGATGGCCGAAACAGTAAATCCAGCTCTCGGGATTCTGCGGGATTTCTGAGGCATACCGGTATGCACATGCGCATACCGGTATACAATGTCCAGATTTAGGCTGGTTGTTGTGTTGTTTGTGGAGAGGGGCAAAATAGTCTTTTCACATGATTTGGGGGTGTATGAATGGCTGAGACCTTCTTCCCTTCTCATTTGTTTTCCTCTCTACTTCTCCTCTCCCTCTCCCTCACTTTTTCTCTCTAGAGATCTCTCCAAAGCTTGGAGAAGTGGTGGATTGGAGCTTGGAAAAGGCTTCCAAAGGAGAAAGGAAGCTTCTTGGTGTAAGAAGGAGCTTGGAGATTTCGTGATTAAGGTTAGTACCTCACGTTTTGGGTTCAAACCTTGGATTTAATCCTTTGAAATGAGGTTTTTGAGAACCCTTGGCAATCTAAAGCACAAAATGTGAGAGATTGGCCATGAAATCTAGGGTTTGGCTTGCATGCATGCAAACCCTAGGTAGATTTGGGGCTTTTGCAATGAGAGGTTCTAAAAATATTTGGACCTTCGGGAATTGCAATTGAGGCATAGAAAATCATGTTAGAACACTTGATTTCACATGTTGAGTTGAATTTAGGGTTCGTAATGAGTAACGAACCGTTTTCTTGTAGAAGCTTGGGTTGAAGCAAGAACTCAAAGCTTGGACACTTAGGAGCTTGAAGAATACAAGAATTTGGAAGCTCTTGAGGTGGGTTTGTGTTTACCGAAGTGATTAGGTCACTTCCATGTCTAGGGTAAATATCCATTTAAAGATAAAATGGTATGTGTTATGAACCCTAGAATTGCATGTTGGCAAAGGTAAAATCATGATAGGTTGAACAATGAGATCCTATTGCATGATGTACATATCAAGTATAATTTAATTATTAATACTTGTTGCATAGTTGCATGTATGGTTAAACCTAGTGTTATTGAACATAGGTTGAACATGTGAGATTGAAACCTAGTGTTATTGAACATAGGTTGGAACATGTGAGATTGAAAACTAGTGTCATTGAACATAGGTTGGACATGTGATTGGAACCTAGAGTCATGGAACCTAGGTTGGCAATGAGAAAGTAAGCCTAGTGTTATTGAACATAGGCGAGACTTAGTGACTTGAACCTAAGGTCATGAGACTTAGGTTGGCAAGTGAAAAACGTGAACAACGGGATGTGCGACGATTTTTCTATCCCGGGTAGGCGACGATTTCGCTACCATGCCATGAGTTGGCCGTATTGAGACGGGATGTGCGACGATTTTGCTATCCCGGGTAGGCGACGATTTCGCTACCATGCCATGAGTTGGCCGTACCGACACGGGATGTGCGACGAGTTTGCGATCCCGGGTAGGCGACGATTTCGCTACCTCGCCTTGAGTTGGCGGTGTCGAGAGGGGATGTGCGACGAGGTTGCTATCCCGGATATGCGACGAGTTCGCTATCCATGCCATGAGGTGGCCGTGTTGAGACGAGGTATGCGACGATTTTGCTATCCCGAGTATGCGACGAGTTCGCTACTCGAACTAGGAGGTGACGAGTTCACTCCTCGAATGTTGGAATAATTATGGTGAGACGGCGATGCCGAAACCATAAGTAAATGACAAGTAAATGAACTTAGTCATCGTGAGACATAGGATGAACCTAGGAGAGAATGATAAATTATATATCATTTGGTTGCATCCTTTATGTTTATTTACAAGCATGTAAATAATTGTTGCATAGTTATATGTGATCTAACTTATGCATATGGTGTTTCTTTGGACCTGGTGGGTCGAGCTTCTCTCTTGGGTGGCCTTACCCACTGGGAACTATGTTTATAGTTCTCACCCCACATTTTCCAGGTCCTTCCGCGAGTGAGGCGGCGGAGCGAGGCAAGGGTTTAGCTCTCTAGATAGCGGCCCTTCCATTTTGGTGACACATAGAGTGTACCCCTAGTTTTGGACTACGAAAGCATAGGAGATTTTCATTATATGTATGAAATTGTATATTCCATCGTTTTGGAACATAGTGTATGGAATGAAAAAGAAAGAAAAGAAAAATTTGGACATGTATATTGTGCCATGTGATGTAATAGAAGTAAAACTTCTTTATGTTGATGCTTTCCTTGTGCAACTCTTGTACTCCGTTCCTAGTTGGAACATTGTGGATAAGCTTGTGTTGTGACGCTTTGGGCGGATAGAAAGGACTCTATCCGTTCGGCGGGTCTGGTGCATGCGCCCGTGCGGTTATCCTTTCCACCTAGTTGGTGTTTAAGGCCCGGCGGGGCGTGACAGTCCAAATCTTGGAAACCCAAGTTTTGCTACGGGATTGAAGCTGATTTGGTTCGTGGGCGCTTCTATCGACTTCTAGCCGTTGTTGGACTAGCGTTTAAGGTGGGTTAATGTCGACTGAAGTCTGCGGAATTCCTCCTAAGTATATGAAACTCCAGCATGCATAGTTTTGTATTAATCATCCTGTTTAATAGCTCAAACTATAGATTTGTATGTTATATATGAAATCTATGTTTTGGAGCATGCCTTAGCTAATTTTAGATGATTATTACATGCTGAACTGGGACTTGACTTAGGAGAAAACTTATTAAAGCTACAGTTGTCACTTTTTGAAAATATTATCAGATTTAGCTTCAGGAGCTGTTTTTACTCTTGTATCACCGCTGTTAGTGCGAGGTGGAAACTCAGATTAGTGTAGGTTGAGATTACACTCGTGCTGAGATGCCGAGCCCTTTTTTACAGCAGAGTTTAGACTGTTTCGTACTGACGGGTGCCATCGGAGTTGACGGTAGATCCAGATTTTTACTTCTTGCATCAGATTGTGCCGAGAGCACATGAGCCTTGGTTGTTAGACCAATTTGATCCATTTGTATTGATTTAGCCTGCGTGAGCCTGATTGAGCTCGACAGAGACACGCTTGCATACTCATTTGGGTCGCGCCCACGAGTGCCGCTCCGGAGTTTGGCTACCTTGCGTTGATGTCGTTGTAGTCCCGATTGGACTCCAGCTCTCCACCGGCTGCCCTCGGGGTGGTGTACGGTGTAGCTTAGACAGGCGGGACGGGTGCATCACAGTCCCTATGGATTGGGTCAGTGAGGGCTGTTTCATGAGCTAGTGATGTATACATTTACAGAGATCTTGATATGCATAGTGGTAGGGTAGTGGCATAGTAGGGCTGGCAATCTAGCTCGTCGTTCGCGAGCCAGCTCGTGTTCGGCTCGAAATGAGCTCGAGATCGGCTCGCTCGTTTAGTAAACGAGCCGAACACGAGCTGGATTTTCCAGCTCGTTTAATAAACGAGCCGAACACGAGCTAGGGTCAGCTCGCTCGTGTTCGGCTCGATAACAGCTCGATTACATTTATTTTATATTAATATAATTTATATATATATTATATTTATATATATAAATATATAATTATATTTGTATATAATTATATAATACAGATTATTATTTTTAAATTTTTTAGCCCAACTTAAAAATAAAGCCCAGATTATTTATAAAGAGGCCCATTTATGTTTAGAATTTCAACCGTTGGATCAAAATCTATGGGATACTATTGTATTAACTTTTAATTTTTTTCTCTTTGTAACCCTAATTTCTCTTTTCCTTTTTTTCACTCCTCACACACAGCGCCTCTCTCTTTCTCTCTCTCTCTCTCTCTCTCTCTCTCTCTCTCCGCCCGAAGAACCCCCAGCCGCCTCTCTCTCTCTCTCTCTCTCTCTCTCTCTCTCTCTCTCTCTCTCTACGCTCGAAGACTCCCCCAGCCGCCTCTCTCTTTCTCTCTCTCTCTCCACGCCCGAAGACTACCCCGGCCGCCTCTCTCTTTCTCTCTCTCTCTACGCCCGAAGACTCCCCCAGCCGCCTCTCTCTTTCTCTCTCTCTCTCTCTACGCCCGAAGACCCCCCCGCCAGCGCTCTTCGATCTTCACCGTTCGCACAACCCCGGCAGCTCACTCTTCGTCGTTCGCATATCCCGATGGAACTCCGGCAGCGACGCTTTCAACAGATGCGAAATCAACTTCTTCCCCGTCGAGCACAAGCTAACGAGCCGAGTCACGAGCTACCGAGCTAGCTCGAATAACTTGCGAGCCGATCACGAGCTGGACTTCTCGAGCTCGTCACGAGCTCGAGCCGAACACGAGCCGACCTTGAACAATAACGAGCCGATCTCGAGCAGGCTCCAGCTCGCTCGAGTTCGGCTCGTTGACAGCCCTATGGCATAGTAGCTGTTGAGTTTTATTCCAGCTTACCTTACTGTTTCTTTACCTACCAGCTATCTTGTTAGTCTCGTAGACTTAGTGGGTAGGCCGTTGGGGTCGGCGACGGTACCAACTGAGAACTATGTTTGATAGTAGTTCTCACAATCATTATTGCCACTTTTCCTTGCAGAGCCATCGACTGTTGCTGCTGCTCTTTCTGATCGAGGTAAGGGAGTCGCGAGCTAGATCCCTGTCTACCCTGCTCGCTATTCTAGAGGAGGACCCATTTTGGAGATAGTTTCTTTTTGGGAGTTGTCATGTACATACAGATGTATTTATTTTTATATACAGTGAGGTAGGTTTGTACCTTATAATTATGGTTGGACAGTGATATTTTGTGGATCTTGTATGTACAGTTGGCTTATATTTATCGTGTTATGTTTAGTTTTATCAGCTTTGTATTCTTGTAGTTGATTGTATGTATTTTATAGGTACAGCTATCGCTTCGTATATACGAAAAATACCTATGTATACGGCGGATCTGTTGACGAGCCCGGGAAATGTGGACACCGGGGCGTAATATTCATCGCACGCCTCGGCTTCATCAACCCGGCGCTCGATCCAAGGCGAAAAACCCTAAACATCCTCTTCGTCTCCCTCGCCCTCTCTTCGATATGTTGCTGCGATCAAATATCAAAGATCTGAGCAATTTCGAAGCGATTTGAGATGGAGTTGGTTGAGCCGATCGAGTTAAACTGCGATTCAAGTTCTTCATTTCCTATTCGGTCGCTCAGATTTGATCGCACTGCTCCAAAGCTTCCTTAGGTACGTAGATCGTTATCTTCTTCAATAATTATGTTCGGATTCATCCCAATTTAAGTATTTTTATCTATTTTTTAGCTATTTGATTGTGTGTATGTTGGAAAATTTTATATAATTTTTGATCTCCTCTTCTTACTTGATCTATATATATAGTGTTAGATTGGATATTCTGCATGTAGAATATAAATTTGTATTCTATGTCGTAATTTTTGTTTGGTTGTGTTGTAGCTGAAATTTGTTATTTTCAGCTAGGTATTTAGGTTTTTCTGAATGTTGCTTATTTGTGTAAAGGAGAAAAAGAGAAAGAAAAGAAACAAATGAGGGGATCATTTTGTAAAATTTGCAATACCTGCTAAAATGGTTTTATAACTAAAAACTAATTGAACACAGGGATCTAACAAAGTTTAAGAATCAGTCTCCTCTATACAAAAGAGGTGTATATTATGTATGCGGTTATGCAACTATACATATATGTAGACATGTTGGATATTCATATTTGAATCAGCATATGAGTAAATATACCTAGTATCCATATCTTTATTTATATTTAATCCTTATCAAAATCTGAAAAATTAATAAGTTGCTGATCATATCTAAATATACATACATGACAGAAAACTTATCATATGAATCCAAATTTGACAGAAAATGGATCTGTATTTAATAGGATACCATGCCAATAAATCAGCATATTCTCCAACATAGCGAATAATCATACTTGCTGAGAATCAATCACTTCATTAATAATTATTTAGCTTTGTTGGTAACTTTTCCATCATAAAAGAAAAATTGATAGTGTAACTTTTACATTTGAAGAACTCTCTATTTAATAATTTGATCATATTTTAGAAGAAATCTAAGTAATAATCAATGGCTACCATTTTCATAATTTGATGGGGGAATTCTTATGATATTGTTTCACTAGTTAAGCTTGATATCCAATTGAAATGTTGTTTTGGATGATTTGATCTAGAAATGCATACTATTATAAGATTCTGGAACAAATATATCTCTGTATTCATCATTATTTCTCTCTGCTTTTTGTTCTGGCATGATTCGAAGGATTTATATGAGGATGTGTACAGCATAATGATCTTCTATAACCATATCAGAGATTCATGATGAATTACTTGCTCTTTGATTGTGCTCTTTTCTGTTAGTTGGGTATTAATGGAAGTTCTGCTTGGGTGGTTCCCTTGATGCTCTTTCCTTTCTTTTTTCTTTTTGAAAAATGCTTTCCATAGCAACATGCTTGTTGGAATCTGTACAGCGACATGCAAATAAATAGTTTCTTTGCGATTTCATGTCTTTTTCTTGATGAAAGCTTTTGGACGAATAGAACATATTAGTGCTAATTAGCGAGCATTTCAAATTTGGTTCACAGCAGAGTATCTAATGATAACATGATTTCCTTCTCCTTGAACGTTATGTTGAGTTCTATTCAAGAAACTAACAACTTCTTTTGCATCACTACAGCAGAGTAACTCTCACATATGAAGTTATGATAAATCCATTCTTTCTTGACAATGGATCTGCTGTAAGGTTTTTCAAGATATAGTAGTAGGACTCATCCCTCAACACTTTTAATAAGTGATCATTTCGTCTTTGCGACTCTATGACCTGTTCATATGATTCTTTAAGTGTGTCAAAGATAGGAATTTGGTACCACACTAACTTCTCTACAAGATTCCGCAATTCATTATCATCAATGTCCAAACGCACCAGAACCTGCCCCTGCTCTTTCTTATTTGTGAATTTGAAACAGAAAGTCTCAATCTATGAAAAGCATCAAAGCCAACAAATAAGATTTTCGATTCAAATTTTTTTGCTAATGGGTCAAGATTAATTCTACTGTTGTTTCTCGAAGTCAACGTATTTATGATTATTTGCTTTAAGAGTAGTATTTGCAGAATGTAAAATATTATAAGTTTTTAATAGAGAATAACTGAGGAAGTTAATTAAATAGGACAAAGGGAAGAACATTGAGGGACCCCAGCAAAATTTCTGAACATTGCAGGGATATATATATATATAGAGAGAGAGAGAGAGAGATGAGCTGGGACGCTATCAGTAGCAAATGGGCTCGGTTGCCACCCATTTGTTTTCGATGATGGAGCTTCCAAATCGACGATCGGCACTGTTGAACATGATCTATACCACTTGAAGTATTTAGAAACCAAATTTTAAATCTTTTCGAGATCATTGACCTAATGATCAAAGGGTTTCAAAATTTACAATTTTAATGGTTGATATGAGACGTTTTCTCGTTTAACAGCGTAAAGATATCCAAATCAATTAAATTTTGGTTAAATTTTTTTTTAAACTATTTAGAACAAGATCTATACTCTTGATCTTGATTACAAGACTCCTATCATCACTTTTTAAAGGATATTCATTTTCAGTCGTTTATTTTTGTGTCCACTTAATGGACTAGAGAACAATATCGAAAAATCATGAAATTTGGTTTCTAGATGCTTCAAGTGGTTTAGATTATGTTCAACTATGCAGATCATCGATTTGGAGGCTCTATCACCGAAAACAAATGGGTGACAACGAAGCCCGTTTGCTACTGATAGCATTTCAGCTCATCTCTCTCTCTCTCCCCCCCCTCTCTCTCTCTCTCTCTCTATATATATATATATATATATATATAGTCCGGCTGGGATACTATCGATAGCATCAAGGGCTTGGTGCTATCGAGTTTTCCACCATTAGATTTAACCCTTTGATTATTTTTATCCGTTAGATTATACTATTCAACCACCCACCCACTCAACCCTAGGGGGCCCACATCATCCTTACCACACATTTCTTAATCCAAGGGCTAAAAAACTAATAGCACCAATAGCTTGGTGCTATTGATAGTATTCCAGCCTAATTTTATATATATATATATATATATATATATATATAATATATATATATATATATATATATATATATATATATATATATATAGTCCGGCTATGGTGCTTTTAAAAGTACCAAGCACTTGGTGCTTGTAAATTTTTTACCGTTAGATCTACCCCTTGGACCATTTTCACCAATTAGATCATACTATTCAACCAACCACCCACTCAACCCTAGGGGGCCCACATCATCTTAACCGCACATCCCTTAATCCAATGGCCAAAAATCTACAAGCACCAATAATTTGGTACTTTTAAAAGCATAGGAGCTCAATTATATATATATATATATATATATATATATATATATATATATATATATATATATATATAGAATTGTAGTACACTGAACTTTAGCAAATTGCGGAGTTCTAGAGAATAGTGGCTTATACTATTCTGGAGTTTTGGGTTGAGTTTGGTGAGCTTCGGAGTGTTTTCGGGACTTGAAAAGTACGAAAACGGACTCCGGGAGTCGAAATTTGCAAAAGTGCAGATTTTGCATTGCATACCGGTATCTGGTTTTGGTATACCGGAATCCAGTGAAAATTGGTTGTGCGCAGCTCTCGGGTTCTGCGGAATCCAGTAGTTGATACCGGAATACGCTGGCATTCCGGTATGTGCAATGCGCATACCGGTACTGAAGCGATTAGTACCGGTACTGGGAATTTGCATACCGGAATCCTGTTGCGTGGCCTGCTTGGCCGAGGCTCGGGTTTTGTAAAATTTGTGCAGTATACCGGTATACACATGCGCATACCGGTATACAGTGCTGCAGAGTGCATTTTGTGCAGTTTTACAATTTTAGCTTTTTGAGGGGCCTAGTTGGATTTTGTTGCTCGGGTTTAAGTACCCCTTCACCCCTCTCTTGTTGTGGTGTTGGCTGAGGTTGGAGGAGAAGAAGGTAGGGTTTCCCTCTCTCTCTCTCTCTCTAGATTTTCTTGCTCCCAACCCCCTAGATCTTGGTTTTGATCTCTTTTCTCTCCATTTTCCCCATGGAGGTGGACTTCTAGGCTTGGAGGGAGCTCGTGGCTTGTGAGATGAGCTTGTTGGTGGATGAATCTCCAACCCTAGCCTCTTTTGCTTGGTTTGGAGCTCTTATGAGGTGAGTAATTATCTTATAACTCCTCTATTAGTGATTGCTACTTGGATTTTTGCTTGTAAACCTAGTTTCTTGGAAATTAGGGTTTTGTTTAGGGTTTCGTGATTGTGAACCCTTGAGGTGGAATTGATGGGTGTAGATTGTTGTTGTAGGTTAGATTTGAAGATCTCTAACCTCAATTTGGACCTAGAACAAGTTTTACTTGCTCAAGATAATTTTCACCCTTTTTCCTCATAGTTTTTGATGGTTTTTGAAATCGTTTGTTCGATGCCCCTAACCCCTTTGAAAATTATCTTAGGGTATGAGAAGCTCGGGGGACAACTTCATTTTGAAGTACTGCGAGGTTTCGACGGTTATCCGGTGGATCTGACCTCACCGAAATGGGTGAACTCCCCCTATGTCTCCTATTTTATTATAGGATAGAATTGATGCATAAATGTGCTAATTATGACATGGTAGAAATTGTGAACACATGATATATACATGTTGCATGTGAAAAGTGGCATACTCCATAGAGTAGAGTACTATGAGAGTGATAAGCATGCTAGAGTACTTATACTAGTATTGTGATGACGCATCCATGAAATGCTATTTAAGATATGCATGCTAGAAAGGAGTGTCATATGAGACACTACTTGGTTGATGGATTAGTGAATTCTCTTTGCATACTATAGTATGCTTACTGTAGAGAAATGAAAGGATATGACAAATGCAAAACAAGTATGTTGCACCTCATCTAGGTGAGCAACTATGACGGGCATTGTTGACATTGAGCTCGACCTTTGGTCGTTGAACGATTCCATGTTTAAGACATGAGGAAAGGGGTCCTCTTTGTATTTGATAATTGTAATTGGCTAAGCATGTGTTTACTTGATTAAATGAATACTTGCATGATGACTTTTATACTCTATGTAGTAGAGGTTGATGTAGCTCATGCATGTCATGGATTATGGTCTTGTTGGCATCGTAGAATGCATTGTTAGCATTGTAGAATGCATGGATTATGGCATTTGTAGAATGCATTGAAAATAGCATTAGTATAATGCATTGAGTATGGCTTTGGTTATAGCATATGATAGTAACACGTTGGGGTCATGAATGAGACTTAGGTCCATTCCTATTGGTAGAGTGAGATGTAACCATTTGCATGTTAGAGACATGTTACATATTGGTAGAAATATACCCACAAGTGAATTGAGAATAAGTGTGACTTATGTGTCATGATTTCGACCCTCGAGTCGATGTTGTGATTCCATATTTTAGACATGATGATTGAGATGTGTTGGCCTTGGATACGATGCTTATGATCAGCGCTTGTTTGCCCTTGTGCTCATTCGCACATGCTTGTGAGGGTCGCTCCCTACAAGCCGGCACTCCGGAGTTAGCCTTGCGACGTTTGATCGCCCGTGCAGGATTGGGCGCCGAAGTGGATCGCCGTTGGGGGAGTGTCTCATTCTAGCGAGAGAATGCTGACTACCACGGGACCATTAGGCATGGCACAAGCCGGGATGTTACCTCGTGTAAGTCCCCTCGTGGATTGGGTAAAAGCTAAGTAAACCGGACATAGTATATCACGGTTATTGATGCATATACATGTAGTGTATGGACATAGTAGCGAGTCGTATGTTGTGGCATTACTTAGCTTGACACTATTGGGATGCATTTATTGTAGTTGGACATATTAGTTAGTCACTACATACATTGGCATCCATAGTAGCATTAGGCCTATACTCACATTGGTAGTGGCATGAATATGTGATGTTAATGAAAAAGAGGTTTTTCTTAACTAATGTTTATAGCTTAAATGGATATGCATATAGGTTATGGTGGAAGACATAATTATGCATATGATTGTAAGGAATCAAGTACATGTAAAGTTTTGGTAAAGGACATACCTATTCATGTAATTTGTGTAATTAAATGTTGAGCTTATGACAATAGAACATATTCATGTTCATGTAGATGATTTATTTTATTGGAGGCAAGATAGTTGTAGAACTATCTGTTTAGCATTTTATGTTTTATGCTTTATGTTTCAGTATACTATCTTGCCTCAGTTGACCTAGCGGTGTAATTCGCCACTCTCGGCGGCTTACCCACTGGGAACTATTGATAATAGTTCTCACCCCCATTGTTGTTGGGTTTTTATTTCAGAGCCTTCCGCAGCAGGAGAGGCTTGGGATCGTGGCGAGGGGTTAGCAGCTAGCTAGAGCCTCTACGGTGTTGTTGTAGGCATACCATGGGTTTCCTTTCATTGTATTTTGAATGAAAGATGTATAGTTTTGTTGGTTGATTGATCTACTAGTTGATAAGATGTATAATTCTATTGTATATCTTGAGATTTTAGTTGTATGGATTTCGTTTTAGTTGTAGAACTATGTTCTCGCTCTGATCACCCTGTTTAGGATGTATTCCTTATTTTATTGGATTTATGTTATTGTAGACGCCTTGTGTACATTGTGTTTTGCTTTGAGGTACACGGCGGGTCTGTGCACGTGCCTGGTAGGCTCCCACGAGGGCCCGGGGCGTGACAGATTATTGTGGTATCAGAGCCTAGGGTTGAGTCGTAGTGGACCTAGTAAACCTTAGGCGGGTTGGACGATAAGGAATATGAACGTGAGAGACGGGATCTCTTATGACTTATTGGCGAAAGTATTATGATTGGGTCATTTCTAAAGCTCCAAAGGTGTTGGAGTTAGATCGGAGTGAACCACTTCTATACCCTTGGAGGGTCACGTTGGCGGCCGACAACGTGACATCGGGGAATAGTGGGAGTCCACTTCATTACTTTCGCATGATTGGGGTTATAGTCTTGTGTGGGGATGCGTTGGCGTGGGGTGTTTCACCTGCGCATGTTTTGCTTGTTGCAGCTTGAGTGGTGAATGACACTTTTGGTGGCGGCCGAGGCAGCCGAGGCGGGAACCCTGCATCCTCCGGATTTGGTGAGACTCTGAAGTTGATAGAACAACTGATAAATTCAGCGAGTACGGTGGAACGGCGATCATTTATGATGCTACTCCAAGTTGAGGCTTTGCGCCGACAGACGAGAGGATAAAGCAACTGGAGGATTTGTCGATCCAGTTGGCAGTCGACCTCAAAAAATTTTGTGAGAATGCGGATCGCACCTTGGTAAGGGCGAGAGACGTGGAGACCGTTGGGACGGGAAAAGAAGCTACTAAGAGTGGCAAGTCTAATGTAAGAGGACAATCAAGTGTTCAAAGAGGAATTGATCTGGAGAGGGTGGATCTTCAGCAGGATATTTATGGAACGTCAAATCGTCATCGACTATTGTGACGTGTGAGCGGTGGAGCTGTGAGTGCCTGATGATACTCTTGGAGTTGGGCAAGTACTCTCTTTGTGGCCAGGTGGGCCATTTCCAGTGGGAGTGTTTGAGGAGATCAGTGTCGACAATGTTGGGATCGACTTCGCGCGGCCGGTTTTGGAGGTGTGCGTGCCTGTATGACGGGCGGATGATGACGCAGCGACGATGGAGGTTGTCGCAGCTCTTAGTATTGGAGCTTGTTTGTGGTCTGTTATGATTGTGGTTTTGGTTCGGCTGTTTGCCGAATGCACGGCAGGGAACTCATTCCTTGTTGTTGCAGATCGAGCGGTCCTGAGTGTTTGGACTTGTGAGTACTGTTCTTGTACTCCGTTAGCTTTGGATGTTTCTGTGCGCCAACGAAGCGATTGGCTTTATTTGGCTGAAAGCGTACAGTTCTAATTTGAACTTGGGCTGGCTCTTCGGCTATCTGATTGCCGATGAGTGTGTGAGCCGAGGTGTAGTGCTTTGGGAACTTGAACACGAAATAGTGTTTTCAGAGGGCTTGGAAGTTCGCTAATTGCGATGATTGTTTCACCTGCCCAAGCCTGGTGGTTGGCTGAGGGGGCGCGTGGCCTTTAGGCCAGCACCTTTGGTGAGAGTTGAGAATCCTCAAAAGCGAGGATGTCTCTTTTGAGGGAGTTGCTTGTGCAATCCCGGTTGTGTTGTGAGAATTAAAGGCTTGGTCTGGAGACCTCTTTTGCCTAGTGTTTCCTCTTGTGGAGTGTAGATCTCGTTTGTTTTGAGCAGATGGGTCATTTCGACTGTGAGTCGACTATCGTGAACTCGGTAGGGTCACGATGAAGGATATGCACTCGTAGTCGAGATCTGTTGATCTGTTTGATCAAGCTCCATGAATTCTGGTTTTACCCGAGGGTAGTTGCAATCGGAGTACTACTCTCGTTGGATCGAGTTTGAGTTTGGACCGAGGGTGACTTGTTCACTCGGTGTAGACATTACGAAATTGTTGTGATGTCGTTTGAGCTGTTGATGCTCTTGTGTGTTGTGATGTTTGGCCCTTTTGGGTGTCTTTGTCCCTGTGCGCATCGACGACATATTGGAAGTCGAGAGGCGATGAAGACCTTGAAGATTCCTTTGAATGAGGACTGCAAGTGCTTCAAGTTGAAGGCGTGCTGATTTGGTTGTGAGGACTAGTGTCCCTTGGCAGTTGATGCCAAAGTGGTTATGAGTGGAGATCTCAAGGAAATCAACCATCCATAGTGGATTGAGATAAGTGGATGTGATCGAAGTTCGAACTTCCTAGTTTGATTGGATGTTATGGATAATGGTGGGGAGGTTACTGAGTTGTCTACTCCCTTCATTTGACTCACACATAAATGGATTAAACCTTTTGGAAAGATATGTGTGAGATAAGTTTCTTGGAACTGTTGGTATCGTTGACTACCGCCAACCTTGGTTACCCCGAAGGCGGGTTATGTGCTTTGTAGTTATGTTTCTCTCTACGGATTGAGTTGCACTTTGGTGTAAAATAGAGAGGTAGTATTGACCTTTCGACAATTGAGAGAATGCAAGAGGAATCGCCAAATTGCAAATTCGAAAAGATTGCCATAACATTTGCTTGGAAAATGTGGCAATTGTATGCATCGTTGGTGGTGTGAAGTGCACCCAGATCTTATTGTTGGAGATATCTCTACACTCAAGGAAATGAGTTGGAGCTGTGAGGACAGGTTAGAGGCTAGTGTTCTAGAGATATCGATGAGATGAGTATTATGGATTGATATCTATCCTTTGGATCGGATCACAGGAGTTAGCCTTGATCCCGACTGGTAAATGGTGCAATTGAGACCAAGAGTGCAGTGACTGATGGATTCCTAGTGGACTGTCAGAAAGTGCCTTGGCGGTGGAACTGACAGGTTGTACCTGTGATAGCAGGATTTTTGAGATATGCTATGTGAAGGCTATCTACTTGGTATGGATAGAGGATGATTGCCGGAGTCTCCGGATTTGGATTGTCTCGCTTCTAAGCTAGACGTGATGATTGTTGAGAGGTTGTGAATATGAGTAACTATTCACCTGGGTTGGATTGAGAAAATTTTGCGCAAGTATACTTGGGCAATTTGTGTGATTGCATAGGGCGTCTAGCTCTATCGCTTTGGAATTTGAGCCATTGGATGATCCTCGGTGTGAGATAGAGGTTTTGAGCATCTGAATCGGATAATCTGATTCGTGATATTTGGCTAAGGGAATCCAAGAGATTTTTGTTTGAGGAATCTAAGTTTCAGATTTTTGGGATTAATTGAGACCCTGAGGCAAATGGGCCTAGTGGCATGTCGAGTTGTTTCACTTCAAATCTGTTGAGGGTATTTGAAGTGTGTTGACGCTCCGAGCGAGTATTTAAATTCTACCACGACGGTGGATGTCGTTTCTTTAGAGCTACATGAAGTTCTAAACTTCAAGGAGCAATTGTTGTGGATTGGACTTGTGGAATGTAGGAATTTGGAATTATCACTATTCCTACTACAAGATGCTTTGGAACAACATCTTGGACGCGATGCATGGTTGAGAGCTGGAGGCTTCACTGCGAGGATGATGTTCTTATCTCCTCTGGTTTTGTTGTTGTTGTTGTTGTTGATCCGTAGTTTCGCGGACGAAAGTCCTTTTTAGGAGGGGAGTATGTAGTACACTGAACTTTAGCAAATTGCGGAGTTCTAGTGAGAGAATAGTGGCTTATACTATTCTGGAGTTTTGGGTTGAGTTTGGTGAGCTTCGGAGTGTTTTCAGGACTTGAAAAGTACGAAAACGAACTCCGGGAGTCGAAATCTGCAAAAGTGCAGATTTTGCATTGCATACCGGTATCTGGTTTTGGTATACCGGAATCCAGTGAAAACTGGTTGTGCGCAGTTCTCGGGTTCTGCGGAATCCAGTAGTTGATACCGGAATACGCTGGCATTCCGGTATGTGCAATGCGCATACCGGTACTGAAGCGATTAGTACCGGTACTGGGAATTTGCATACCGAAATCCTGTTGCGTGGCCTGCTTGGCCGAGGCTCGGGTTTTGCAAAATTTGTGCAGTATACCGGTATACACATGCGCATACCAGTATACAGTGCTGCAGAGTGCATTTTGTGCAGTTTTGCAATTTTGGCTTTTTGAGGGGCCTAGTTGGATTTTGTTGCTCGGGTTTAAGTACCCCTTCACCCCTCTCTTGTTGTGGTGTTGGCTGAGGTTGGAGGATAAGAAGGTAGGGTTTCCCTCTCTCTCTCTCTAGATTTTCTTGCTCCCAACCCCCTAGATCTTGGTTTTGATCTCCTTTCTCTCCATATTCCCCATGGAGGTGGACTTCTAGGCTTGGAGGGAGCTCGTGGCTTGTGAGATGAGCTTGTTGGTGGATGAATCTCCAACCCTAGCCTCTTTTGCTTGGTTTGGAGCTCTTATGAGGTGAGTAATTATCTTATAACTCCTCTATTAGTGATTGCTACTTGGATTTTTGCTTGTAAACCTAGTTTCTTAGAAATTAGGGTTTTGTTTAGGGTTTCGTGATTGTGAACCCTTGAGGTGGAATTGATGGGTGTAGATTGTTGTTGTAGGTTAGATTTGAAGATCTCTAACCTCAATTTGGACCTAGAACAAGTTTTACTTGCTCAAGGTAATTTTCACCCTTTTTCCTCATAGTTTTTGGTGGTTTTCGAAATCGTTTGTTCGATGCCCTTAACCCCTTTGAAATTATCTTAGGGTATGAGAAGCTCGGGGGACAACTTCATTTTGAAGTACTGCGAGGTTTCGACGGTTATCCGGTGGGTCTGACCTCACCGAAATGGGTGAACTCCCCCTATGTCTCCTATTTTATTATAGGATTGAATTGATGCATAAATGTGCTAACTATGACATGGTAGAAATTGTGAACACATGATATATACATGTTGCATGTGAAAAGTGGCATACTCCATAGAGTAGAGTACTATGAGAGTGATAAGCATGCTAGAGTACTTATACTAGTATTGCGATGACGCATCCATGAAATGCTATTTAAGATATGCATGCTAGAAAGGAGTGTCATATGAGACACTACTTGGTTGATGGATTAGTGAATTCTCTTTGCATACTATAGTATGCTTACTGTAGAGAAATGAAAGGATATGACAAATGCAAAACAAGTATGTTGCACCTCATCTAGGTGAGCAACTATGACGGGCATTGTTGACATTGAGCTCGACCTTTGGTCGTTGAACGATTTCATGTTTAAGACATGAGGAAAGGGGTCCTCTTTGTATTTGATAATTGTAATTGGCTAAGCATGCGTTTACTTGATTAAATGAATACTTGCATGATGACTTTTATACTCTATGTAGTAGAGGTTGATGTAGCTCATGCATGTCATGGATTATGGTCTTGTTGGCATCGTAGAATGCATTGTTGGCATTGTAGAATGCATGGATTATGGCATTTGTAGAATGCATTGAAAATAGCATTAGTATAATGCATTGAGTATGGCTTTGGTTATAGCATATGATAGTAACACGTTGGGGTCATGAATGAGACTTAGGTCCATTCCTATTGGTAGAGTGAGATGTAACCATTTGCATGTTAGAGACATGTTACATATTGGTAGAAATATACCCACAAGTGAATTGAGAATAAGTGTGACTTATGTGTCATGATTCCGACCCTCGAGTCGATGTTGTGATTCCATGTTTTAGACATGATGATTGAGATGTGTTGGCCTTGGATACGATGCTTATGATCAGCGCTTGTTTGCCCGTGTGCTCATTCGCACATGCTTGTAAGGGTCGCTCCCTACAAGCCGGCACTCCGGAGTTAGCCTTGCGACGTTTGATCGCCCGTGCAGGATTGGGCGCCGAAGTGGATCGCCGTTGGGGGAGTGTCTCATTCTAGCGAGAGAATGCTGACTACCACGGGACCATTAGGCATGGCACAAGCCGGGATGTTACCTCGTGTAAGTCCCCTCGTGGATTGGGTAAAAGCTAAGTAAACCGGACATAGTATATCACGGTTATTGATGCATATACATGTATGTAGTGTATGGACATAGTAGCGAGTCGTATGTTGTGGCATTACTTAGCTTGACACTATTGGGATGCATTCATTGTAGTTGGACATATTAGTTAGTCACTACATACATTGGCATCCATAGTAGCATTAGGCCTATACTCACATTGGTTTAGTATAGTGGCATGAATATGTGATGTTAATGAAAAAGAGGTTTTTCTTAACTAATGTTTATAGCTTAAATGGATATGCATATAGGTTATGGTGGAAGACATAATTATGCATATGATTGTAAGGAATCAAGTACATGTAAAGTTTTGGTAAAGGACATACCTATGCATGTAATTTGTGTAATTAAATGTTGAGCTTATGACAATAGAACATGTTCATGTTCATGTAGATGATTTATTTCATTGGAGGCAAGATAGTTGTAAAACTATCTGTTTAGCATTTTATGTTTTATGCTTTATGTTTCAGTATACTATCTTGCCTCAGTTGACCTAGCGGTGTAATTCGCCACTCTCGGCGGCTTACCCACTGGGAACTATTGATAATAGTTCTCACCCCCATTGTTGTTGGGTTTTTATTTCAGAGCCTTCCGCAGCAGGAGAGACTTGGGATCGTGGCGAGGGGTTAGCAGCTAGCTAGAGCCTCTACGGTGTTGTTGTAGGCATACCATGGGTTTCCTTTCATTGTATTTTGAATGAAAGATGTATAGTTTTGTTGGTTGATTGATCTACTAGTTGATAAGATGTATAATTCTATTGTATATCTTGAGATTTTAGTTGTGTGGATTTTGTTTTAGTTGTAGAACTATGTTCTCGCTCTGATCACCCTGTTTAGGATGTATTCCTTATTCTATTGGATTTATGTTATTGTAGACGCCTTGTGTACATTGTGTTTTGCTTTGAGGTACACGGCGGGTCTGTGCACGTGTCTGGTAGGCTCCCACGAGGGCCCGGGGCGTGACAGATTATTGTGGTATCAGAGCCTAGGGTTGAGTCGTAGTGGACCTAGTAAACCTTAGGCGGGTTGGACGATAAGGAATAGGAACGTGAGAGACGGGATCTCTTATGACTTATTGGCGAAAGTATTATGATTGGGTCAGTTCTAAAGCTCCAAAGGTGTTGGAGTTAGATCGGAGTGAACCACTGCTATACCCTTGGAGGGTCACGTTGGCGGCCGACAACGTGACATCGGAGAATAGTGGGAGTCCACTTCATTACTTTCGCATGATTGGGGTTATAGTCTTGTGTGGGGATGCGTTGGCGTGGGGTGTTTCACCTGCGCATGTTTTGCTTGTTGCAGCTTGAGTGGTGAATGACACTCTTGGTGGCGGCCGAGGCAGCCGAGGCGGGAACCCTGCATCCTCCGGATTTGGTGAGACTCTGAAGTTGATAGAACAACTGATAAATTCAGCGAGTACGGTGGAACGGCGATCATTTATGATGCTACTCCAAGTTGAGGCTTTGCGCCGACAGACAAGAGGATAAAGCAACTGGAGAATTTGTCGATCCAGTTGGCAGTCGACCTCAAGAAATTTTGTGAGAATGCGGATCGCACCTTGGTAAGGGCGAGAGACGTGGAGACCGTTGGGACGGCAAAAGAAGCTACTAAGAGTGGCAAGTCTAATGTAAGAGGACAATCAAGTGTTCAAAGAGGAATTGATCTGGAGAGGGTGGATCTTCAGCAGGATATTTATGGAACGTCAAATCGTCATCGACTATTGTGACGTGTGAGCGGTGGAGCTGTGAGTGCCCGATGATACTCTTGGAGTTGGGCAAGTACTCTCTTTGTGGCCAGGTGGGCCATTTTCAGTGGCAGTGTTTGAGGAGATCAGTGTCGACAATGTTGGGATCGACTTCGCGCGGCCGGTTTTGGAGGTGTGCGTGCCTGTATGACGGGCGGATGATGACGCAGCGACGATGGAGGTTGTCGCAGCTCTTAGTATTGGATCTTGTTTGTGGTCTGTTATGATTGTGGTTTTGGTTCGGCTGTTTGCCGAATGCACGGCAGGGAACTCATTCCTTGTTGTTGCAGATCGAGCGGTCCTGAGTGTTTGGAATTGTGAGTACTGTTCTTGTACTCCGTTAGCTTTGGATGTTTCTGTGCGCCAACGAAGCGATTGGCTTTATTTGGCTGAAAGCGTACAGTTCTAATTTGAACTTGGGCTGGCTCTTCGGCTATCTGATTGCCGATGAGTGTGTGAGCCGAGGTGTAGTGCTTTGGGAACTTGAACACGAAATAGTGTTTTCAGAGGGCTTGGAAGTTCTCTAATTGTGATGATTGTTTCACCTGCCCAAGCCTGGTGGTTGGCCTAGGGCACGCGTGGCCTTTAGGCCAGCACCTTTTGTGAGAGTTGAGAATCCTCAAAAGCGAGGATGTCTCTTTTGAGGGAGTTGCTTGTGCAATCCCGGTTGTGTTGTGAGAATTGAAGGCTTGGTCTGGAGACCTCTTTTGCCTAGTGTTTCCTCTTGTGGAGTGTAGATCTCGTTTGTTTTGAGCGGATGGGTCATTTCGACTGTGAGTCGACTATCGTGAACTCGGTAGGGTCACGATGAAGGATATGCACCCGTAGTCGAGATCTGTTGATCTGTTTGATCAAGCTCCATGAATTCTGGTTTTACCCGAGGGTAGTTGCAATCGGAGTACTACTCTCGTTGGATCGAGTTTGAGTTTGGACCGAGGGTGACTTGTTCACTCGGTGTAGACATTACGAAATTGTTGTGATGTCGTTTGAGCTGTTGATGCTCTTGTGTGTTGTGATGTTTGGCCCTTTTGGGTGTCTTTGTCCCTGTGCGCATCGACGACATATTGGAAGTCGAGAGGCGATGAAGACCTTGAAGATTCCTTTGAATGAGGACTGCAAGTGCTTCAAGTTGAAGGCGTGCTGATTTGGTTGTGAGGACTAGTGTCCCTTGGCAGTTGATGCCAAAGTGGTTATGAGTGGAGATCTCAAGGAAATCAACCATCCATAGTGGATTGAGATAAGTGGATGTGATCGAAGTTCGAACTTCCTAGTTTGATTGGATGTTATGGATAATGGTGGGGAGGTTACTGAGTTGTCTACTCCCTTCATTTGACTCACACATAAAGGGATTAAAACCTTTTGGAAAGATATGTGTGAGAGAAGTTTCTTGGAACTGTTGGTATCGTTGACTACCGCCAACCTTGGTTACCCCGAAGGCTGGTTATGTGCTTTGTAGTTATGTTTCTCTTTACGGATTGAGTTGCACTTTGGTGTAAAATAGAGAGGTAGTATTGACCTTTCGGCAATTGAGAGAATGCAAGAGGAATCGCCAAGTCGTTGGTGCTTGTAGATTTTTAGCCCTTGGATTAAAAAATATGCGGTTAAGATGATGTGGGCCCCCTAGGGTTAAGTGGGTGGTTGGTTGAATAGTATGATCTAACGGGTGAAAATGATTAAAGGGATAAATCTAACGGTGAAAAATTTACAAGCACCAAGTGCTTGGTGCTTTTACAAGCACCATAGCCGGACTCTATATATATATATATATATATGAGCTAGGCTGCTATACTATCGGTAGCACGGAGGCCTCCGTGCTACCTAGCTGTTTTCGATGGTGCGGCTTCCAAATCAACAATCGGTTCCATTAGACTTGATCTACACTATTGAAAGTATTTGGAAACTAAATTTCATAATTTTTCAACATTATTTGGCTAGTGATCAAAAGGTCTCAAAATTGATAATTTTAATGGTCGATGTGATGCGTTTGTGAGTTTAACGGTGTAAAACAATTCAAATCTGATGAAATTTTTATAATTTTTTTTTTTACTATTTAGAGTAAGATCAGTACCTCTGATCTTAAATTCAAGTCTTTTATCATCATTTTTTATGAGATTTTTATTTTCAGCCGTTCATTTTTAATTAGACTACTCGTTTGATAGGTAAATGATGTCGAAAATTTATGAAATTTAGTTTCCAAATACTTTTAATAGTGTAGATCAAGTCTAACGAAGCCGATCGTCGATTAATTTGGAAGCTGCATCATTGAAAACAACTTGGTAGCACGGAGGCCTCCGTGCTACCGAAACTTGGTAGCACAGAGGCCTCCGTGCTACCGATAGTATACCAGCCGGACTCTCTCTCTCTCTCTCTCTCTCTCTCTCTCTCTCTCTCTCTCTCTCTCTCTCTATATATATATATATATATATATATATATATATATATATATATATATGCAAATGCACTAAAATAGTTATAAGCTTAATACATGAAGTAACAAAATGATAAAAGCCAACAAGTTTGGGTTAATTAAAATGCTAACAACTAGCTAATTTGCAGCAATTTGGAATCAAATTAACAACACCAATGTGCGGCACAGGGGTTGATCCTTTCTCTCCATGGCGACTAACATACACCCCCAAATCGAATCAAACTAGAGTTGTGAAAACCCTTGGTAAAATGCCCATCTATTTTTTTAAAAAAAATATTTTTAATTAGTGATTTATTAATCTTCTCCAATTTTGGATCTTGTTGTATATTATTTGTTTTTTTTTTTTTTTGAATGGTTTCATTTGGATTCACAGGTGGAAGGCTTGTGTATCAGTATACGAGGAAGAGGGTGAGTGGCCCAAAATGCCCAGCGACGGAAAAGAGGATTCAAGGAGTAAGCAATATTTTGTTCTTTTTCATTTGTTTCTAACAATTTTTTTTTGTTATTGTTGTTTAATTTCCTACAGAAGTAGAATTTTTTATATATGTTTTGTTTTTAATTGCTGAATGAGTATAGGAACTTTTAGAAATAGCAAAGGCGATCTTAAAGTTAGGATTTTTGCAGGAAAACACTTGCATATTAGATCATTATTTTCATGTTGTCTTGATGCTTTAATCTAGTAATGCTACTTTGTACTCCTTGAATACTATGAGATTCTAGCTAGGAGAAGTATAGAAATTTTGTCGGAGCGATATATTGCTGGATATGCATGTTTTAAGATGCTAAATTTAGTTGACCATCTTATGGATTACTGAAGTAGTAAGATCCTCACTTTACTGACCGTCCCTAGCGCAAGTGGCAAAGGGCTTGATGGTTGGTATCCGAGGTCCCGAGTTCGAATCCTAGTTGATTCACATTTTCAGCTAAGTTTATTTCTAAAAAAAATAAACGAAGCGGGTAGCGTGCTACCTTTCTCTCAAAAAAAAAAAAAAAGAGTAAGATCCTCACTTTATTTGGCATGTTATTGTTATTCTTAGATTTGAACTGGGCTCTACCTTAGCTTATGTTGGTAGAAAACTGCTCGATTAATAAGAATGTGAAATTTTACTCTTTCAGTTAGTCTCGTAGCTGAATGAGATGTTCGAATTAAATTCTCTTACAATCCATTTTGTAGTACCTATTGGTCTCATACTAACATCTGTCATCCGGCAACGGATTGCAGATTTAGCATCGTGTGGATAATTCATTATGTATTGGATAATTCTGAATGATCTTTAATAGATTGTTTTTGTGTTAACTTGTGTTCCAAATAGTAATATTTTTCATGCTCATCCTGTTTCTTTTTCTTTTGTATACATCATGTGTGATTTGTTTTATTTTACCCTCTAATTTCAGATTCCTCACTTAAGGCCTGCCGAGTATAGAAGATCCAGATTGTCTAGAAGCCGGAGGACGGTGAACCGTGCTTATGGCGGAGTTTTATCTGGAGGTGCAGTGAGAGAAAGGTTTGCCATAGCGAGTTTCATCGAGTCTGTTATTCTTGCATGTGTTTTTTGAATAAATTTAGGCATTAATCAAAAAAGTGGGGCTTCTTGTAAACACAAAAAAATCCGAAGATATGTATTGGAGCTGCTGCTGTAGTAGGAGCACCCAACCCAATTTTATTTTTTCTAACATTTATTTTTCTTGTGATGAAATTCATTATGATTAAAAAAGTGATGAAATTTCTTTTTTTCCTATTATTCCTAGTGTTATGCAATAGTAGAAATTTTTTTTATTTCTTGATTGGGATTAATATTGTTGATTGAAGTTTATTGATGTTGAAACATTTAAAATTTTTTGTTCGTTACTGCAAACTTTTCGTATTAGCATGTTTGTTTGGTACTTTATAATTTACCAATATTTTGGAGTGTCGGCATTTGTTTATATTAACGACCTTTTTTAGAGTCGGTAATATGTTGGTATTTCATAATATACTGATACTTTGAAGTGTCGGTAATTGTTTAAATTAATGATTCTTTTTAGAATCGGCATCTTTTTAGAATCGGCAACTAACATATTACCGAATCTAAAAAGAGTCGAAAAAAAGTTTTCCGACGTTATGTTAAAATGTCGGTATATTTATTTCATCATGTTTATTTAACGACTCTTTGCCTGACGTTTGTAAAAGCGTCGGAATTATTCTTACCGATGCTTTAAAGCGTCGCTAATTATTATTTAACGACTCTTTGCTCGCTGTTTTCTGCATCCGCAGCGTGAACAGTCCTTACTTCAGATAAAATCTATTTGTCAAGAAAATTACATATGACTATTCTTCTACAACAGAATAATTTTAATCCGAGTCATTTTTCTAAATCTCTCGTCCTTCTCTTGTCTTTTATAAATATAAAAGACTACTCTTTTTTGTCATGTACCTGTGTACGTAAATGCATGCAATTAATTGCTGCATGCCTCTTATCTCTCCTAACGTAAGTGTGGATCCTCATGTAGACATTAAGGCACCCTCACCTAGGGGTGTAAAACGGGCCGAGCGGCCCGTGGCCCGCCAGGCCCGGCACGGTTGCGGGCCGGGCCGTGGCCCGGCACGGTTACTGTAGCGTTCGTGCCGGGCCGGGCCGGCCCGACTCTCCGGGCCGTGCTGGGCCGAGAGTCTGCGGCCTGCAGGCCCGGCACGGCACGGCCCGTGCCGGGCCTGAAGGGCGGCCCGCCGCCCGGCATGGCACGGCCCGCACGGGCCGTGCCTGCCGGGCCGGCACGGCCCAGTATCCCAAGCCCCAAGGCAAAATTGCCTTGGGCTTGGGGTCTGAGTTCATGGGGAGAAGGGCCATGAAATCTCCTCCCAAGGTCTGCTACTGCAGACCTTGGGAAGAGGCCTTTTGGTCCATCGGACCAAATTATTTGGTCCGATGGACCAAAAGTGGACTATTTTCAAATTAAAAATAATAATAATTTATAAATATTCTAAAAAATTAAAATGTTTATAAATTTAAAAAAAATTAGCTAAAATATAAATTAAATTAGAAATATTTAATACATTATACTTTAAAATTTTATGTTTTTTTAAAAAATAAAAATTTGAAAGGGCCGACCCGAAGCCTGGCACGGCCCGGCCCGGCCCGGACCTTCCGGGCCTGCGGGTCGTGCTGGGCCGGATGGTTGGTTTTATCCGGCCCGGCACGGCCCGGCCCGGATGTGAATCGGGGCCGGGCCGGGCCGACCCCTGGCCCGTTTCGGCACGGGTAATGTGGGCCGTGCCGGCCCGGCACGGCCCACATTACACCCCTACCCTCACCTCTGCCTAGGGGTGTAAAACGGGCCGGGCGGTGGGCCGCCCGGCCCGGCACGGCTGCGGGCCGGGCCGTGGCCCGGCATGGTTACTGTAGCACCGTGCCGGCCCGACTCTCCGGGCCGTGCTGGGCCGAGGATCTGTGGCCCGCAGGCCCGGCACGGCACGGCCCCTGTCGGGCCTGGGCCGTGCCGGGCCGGAGCCTCGGCCTGCAGCCCGGCACGGCCCATACCCCAAGCCCTTGGGGCTTGGGGCCTGAGCTCCTGGGGCCCTTCTTCCCAAGAGCTCCCCTCCCAAGGTCTGCAGTGGCAGACCTTGGGAGGGGGACTTTTGGTCCATCGGACCAAATTGTTTGGTCCGATGGACCAAAAGTTCACCTAATTCATTTAAAATTTTTTTAAAATTTTTTTTAAAATTTTTTTTAAAATTTTTTTTAAATTTTTTTTTAAGAACTTTAAAAAGTTAAAATATTTAAAAATTTAAAAATTGTCAGTCAAAATATAGATTAAATTAAAAATATTTAATATATTATAACTTAAAATTTTATATTTTTTATAAAAATAAAAAATAAAATTTAAAAGGGCCGGCCCAAAGACCGGCACGGCTCGGACCTTCCGGGCCTGGGGGCCGTGCTGGGCCGGATGTTATTAAACATCAGGGCCGGGCCGGGCCGGGCCGACCTGTGGCCCGTTTCTGCCCGGGTAATGTGGGCCGTGCCGGCCCGGCACGGCCCACATTACACCCTTACCTCTGCCGTACTACATATGTGTAGGGGTGGAAACGAGCCGAGCTCGAGCGAGCTTACCTCAGCTCAAGCTTGGCTTGAAATTAATTTCAAACCTAAA
Organism: Puya raimondii; assembly: GCA_016920855.1. NCBI lineage: Eukaryota > Viridiplantae > Streptophyta > Magnoliopsida > Poales > Bromeliaceae > Puya > Puya raimondii. The sequence goes on from JABWPP010000050.1 coordinate 141,822,922, forward strand.
TTTAGGCTCAAGCTCGGCTTGAAATTAATTCGAGCCGAGCTCGAGCGAGCCTAACTTCGAGTCGAGCGAGCTCGAGCCCTAAACGAGCCGCTTGAAATTCTTAACATCATGCAATCTATAGTTTAATTTTTATAAAACATTATCTAAAATTTGATATAAAAAATGTCTAATAATTTAACATACAAAATAAATGCATGAAAGACGGTATTATAATATTTTAAAAAAATTTGGGAAAGCGACTCTGCGAGCAAATGAAAGAGAGAGGGAGAGAGCAATTAGAGTAGAATTTTGTTGGTTTGGTTTTGTGGGCCAGCAAATATACTCAATAATCTAAAATCTATACATATATATAGTATATATTACTATATATACATAATTAATATAGAGTCCGGCTACTATACTATCGATAGTACCAAGCGCTTTGTGCTATCGAATTTTCCGCCGTTAGATCAACCCCTTTGATCATTTCCATCCGTTAGATCATACTATTCAACAAACCACCTACTCAACCCTAGGGGACCTGTAGTGAACCGCAATTCGGAAGCATTTTGAACTTTGGCCATGTTGGACAAAGTTTAGTTTACGAGTAAGTTGAACTTGTTTAGAATTGAGTTCTGAGGGTTTCGAAACGATTAGAAGTGAATTTGGTGAGTCCACATTGTGTCCCGAGAGTATTGGAATGATTAGAGAAAAGTTGGAAGAATTTTTGAGATACGATTGTATATTGGAATATAATTATTCCGTAAGGGATAAACTATAATTCTCCAACTTGGAAAGTGTTCTTATGTGTAGAAGAGTTTCGGTTGTATTGAATTTGATTTGGAGAGAAAACGGAATGAAAAATAAAATTTTAGAGCGAATATGAGAAGAAAATAAAAAGGCTGAAAACACTGTTCACAGTGTCTGGGTCCGGACCCTGGTATTGGGATCCGGACCCCAACTGCGAAAATGCTGAAATTGCTTACGGGTTCCGGACACGGGATGCAAGGTCCGGACCCCACAGACCCAGAAACTCCAGAATGGGGGTATTTTGGTCATTTCATGTGGTAGGCTTATGAGGGGAGGTTGGGGGGTTGTCTTCTTTATTTTTCCTCTTTTTCCTCTACTTCTCCTCTCCCTCTCCCCTACTTTCTCTCTCTAGAGACCTCTCCAAAACTTGGAGAAATGAAGGATTTGAGCTTGGAAAAGACTTCCAAGGTGGGAAATTAGCTTCTTAGAGCAAGAATAAGCTAGAGGAGCTTGGGCAAGAGGTGAGTTCTTGATGATTTGGGTTTAAACCTTGAAATTGACCTCTTATTTTGAGGTTTTTGGAAACTCTTGGCAATCTAAACCACAAATGGTGGGGATTGGCCATGTGATTTTGAGCTCTTCATGCATGCATGTAAACCCTAGGTTGAAAGAGGAATTTTTTTATGGAGGGATTTAAAAATATTTTAACCTTTAGAATCCTAGTTGGAGGTTAGTAAAACATGTGGGACAACTCGATTTCGAGTGATTCCAAGAGATGGGATCGTTATAAGTTTGACTCGGATTAACGAATCCTTCATGTGTGTTAGGGCAAGGAGCTTGAAGACTAAGCTTGAGGCCAAGGAAAAGAGCCTAATTGCAAGTGTCTACAAGCAATTATGGAGCTTTGTGAGGTGGGTTTTTATTGCACCGAAGTGATTAGGTCACTTCCATATCTAAGATAAAATAACCATAATATGATAATGGTAGTGCATGTTACCCTAGTGTTTAATTGTGCATGTTGGCATAAAATTTTTTTGAAATGGATTTGAGCTATGTGCTCATTTTACATGTGTGAGGAAGCATGTGTTTCATGTTCATATCTCATGAAAGAAAATAAACTATGCATGTCAACATGAGTGCTTAAATTAAGCGAATTGAGCTATAAGCTCAAAGTGCATGTGAGTAGAATGATGTGCATCATGCTTAAACATCAAGTGAGAGTGTTGCATGTGTTGCATGTGATTGGTAAGTTCTCTAGAGGTAAAAGAGAATAGATAGAAACGATGATATAAACCTAGTGTTGTTGAACATAGGTTGACAATGATGATATAAACCTAGTGTTGTTGAACATAGATTGACAATGATGATATAAACCTAGTGTTGTTGAATATAGATTGACAATGATGATCATATGAACCTAGTGTTGTTGAACATAGGTTGGACATGGCAATATGAACCTAGTGTTGTTGAACATAGGTTGGACATGGCAATATAAACCTAGTGTTGTTGAACATAGGTTGACAATGATGATATGAACCTAGTGTTGTTGAACATAGGTTGGACATGACAATATAAACCTAGTATTGGTGAACATAGGTTGACAATAATGATATAAACCTAGTGTTGTTGAACATAAGTTGGACATGGCAATATGAACCTAGTGTTGTTGAGCATAGGTTGGACATGGCAATATGAACCTAGTGTTGTTGAACATAGGTTGGACATGGCAATATGAACCTAGTGTTGTTGAACATCGATTGACAATGATGATATGAACCTAGTGTTGTTGAACATAGGTTAGAACATGAAATTGGAACCTAGTGTCATGGAACCTAGGTTGAGAATGTAAAGTAAACCTAGTGTCATTAAACATAAGTGAGACTTGGTAACTTGAACCTAAGACCATTGAACTTAGGTTGGCAAGTGTGAAGTGTGAACATTAGGGTATGCGACGATTTTGCTACCCTGGGTATGCGACGATTTCGCTACCCGAGCCACGTGATGGCGAAAATGGATTGGGGTATGCGACGATTTCGCTACCCGAGCCACGTGATGGCGGAAATGGATTGGGGTATGCGACGATTTCGTTACCCCGGGTATGCGACGATTTCGCTACCCGAGCCACGTGATGGCGGAAATGGATTGGGGTATGCGACGATTTCGCTACCCCGGATATGTGACGATTTCACTACCCGAGCTACGTGATGGCGGAGATGGATTGGAGTACGCGACGATTTCGCTATCCCGGATATGCGGCGATTCCGCTATCCGAATAAGGAGATGACGATTTCACTCCTCGGGGGTTGGGACCATAATGGGGATGGCGATTCCATTGCCCGGTGCCCAATACTTGCGGCGATTCCGCTTTGGTTGAGAACCAATTTGGTGATGCGGCTATTCCGACACCATAAATAAATGACAAGTAGTTGAACTTGGACAATGTGAGATATAGGATGAACCTAGAAGAAAATAAAAGTTGTCATTTTAATTGGTTAAATCTTTTATATTTATTTATAAGCATGTAAATATCTGTATGCATAGTTAATTGAAATCTAACTTATGCTTATGGTATTTCTTTGGACCTGGTGGGTCGAGCTTCTCTCTTGGGTGGCCTTACCTACTGGAAACTATATTTATAGTTCTCACCCCACGTTTTTCAGGTCCATCCGCGAGTGAGGCGGCATAGCAAGCCAAGGGCGTGGCATAATAGATAGCGGCCCTTCCTTATTTTGGTTATGTGCATAGATGTACCCGAATCTTGGACATGAAAAGTATAAGAGTTATGTAGAGTGATGTGTAGTTAAGTGTAACTACTATTTGAGAACTTGGATGTAATGAATGTAAAGAAAAGAAAATTTTGGCATGTACAAATAAGCAAATATGGTGTAATAGAAGTAGATGCTTCTTTTGTTGATGCGTCCCTTATGCAACTCATGTATTTCGTTCCTGTTTGGAACATTGTATTGATGCTTGTGTTGTGACGCCTTGGGCGGATAGGGGAGACTCTGTCCGTTCGGCGGGTCTGGTGCACATGCCCGTGCGGGTTGTCCTTCCACCTAGTTGGTGTTAAGGCACGGCGGTGCGTGACAGATTAAGGTGGTATCAGAGCGTAGAAATAGTTTAGAAAGACCTAGGAGACCCTAGGATGGTAAACCATAAGGACCTAGGCTCGTGAGCGATGAGTACTTGTGACATATGGCGAAAGATGAAACGATTGGGTCAAGTGTTGTATGCCTCTAATCGAATGTTAGAGGTAGATTCAAGGTGTGGTTTATTCTCAACCGACGGTGTTCATGTTGGCGGCCAACAACATGAAACCGAGTGATGAGAATAGACGCCCTTGTGTGACTTTCGCCTGATTTGAGTCCGTGTCTGTATTGATTGTTTGTACTTGACCTAAAAGGTCGAGGATTTCATCGAAATTGTCGAATTTTAGGAAGCGATGGCACCGCGCAGGCAATCTTCAATAAGATCGATGCGGGATGAGCCAAGTGGGGTTGCTGAGCAATCCGGAGCGAGTGGAGACTCAGAGCTCCGTGAACAGTTGGCCACACTCGTTGGAGTGATGAGGCAACAAGCAGATATGGGCAACCGGGCCATACGCGGGATGAGTGACCGCAGGGGGATAGCCGGGCCCTGACGCTTGCGACGGTCTTCTCCTCTCCGAGATAGCGTGCGGGTGCACCACCTGCGGCAAGGTCCAGAGAGCATGTGCCGATGTTAAGGCAACCGGGGGGGTTCACAATGGGCTCCAAGTGGCCATGGATATGCGACCCAGGTTGAGGAGCCTACTGCTACCGATGACGTCGTGGCAGGTACGATATAACTAATGAAATTATATGTAGAGCGTGATGTGTCATTGGAGCATTGCATGCATTATCGTGTGGTCAATTGCTGCTATACGGACGTAAATATAGTAGGGACTAGGATATGGGTAAGTGTAGTTACCCTGGCATGCTTGTGACGCCATCGTGTATCGCCTACCAAAGCAGATAGGTGATTAGTTGGTGCCAGTAAATTGTTGGTATGGAGCCGAGGATAGGGCTCATGGTAGGGATGAAAATGGTGGACTGACTCTCAAGGCAATGTGAGTAGCCAATTGTGAGAGTCGAGTCATAACACTCGAGGACATCCTAGTAGTCCAAGAGTTTCGGATGTCGATCCGGCGAACCAAATGGTGAAAGTGGAATCACTATTGCGAAAACAATAAGACAGTCGCCAACGTTTGGCGAGTGGGTCTAGTAGTACCTCAACCCGAGGTAGGGGAAATTGTACTTGCATGGTTTTTGTGCATATGCAAGATTGCCTAGTGCTTATATTAGTACGGAAATGCATACAAGCGTAGAACGCTCGAGTATAGATACTCGTGGAGTGCGGATTATGTTCAGCCGAGAGGGTTTGTTGGCAGTAACACTTGAGCATTGCTAAGTGTGAAGGGGGCCATGGACTGCTCGTAGGGCTGGTGGCTTGCACTAGGTGCTTAGGACCCGATAGAGGTTTGTATTGCTCGGTAGAGCGCGTCGTGTGTGACGACGGTGGCGGGTATTGCTTGGGGACGATCCGTGCCCGGACCATGTGTAGACTGTGGAGCCTGGGGCCACATAGACAGGCGCAGTCAGCTGTGTGTCACAGCGGCCCGAGACCTGAGGGTGGGGCGGAGACTTATGGTCGAGGCGGTAGTCTGAGCAATGACCCAGGAACGTGGAATGCCACGTGTGAGACTATGTGATCATTAGTACACCGAGGATATAGATATGACCCAACCCGAGGACTTGTAGTGGTTTGGGGTCTTCGTTGCTCCTGGTTGGAGTGTGTGTGCGAAGTCCCAAGTGAGGACTCTGCCAATTGATGATTGGGTCTACGCGTGCGTACGAGAGACGTTGCGCGATGTTGAGACGGATTTAGGCGGTAGGCCTATGTGAGATTTTGGTCTGTGGACCATCTGTGATAAACTGAGGTTAGCGGTTTAACCGAAGGCTCTGGTAGTATGAGAGCGTTGATCGTGTCCAGGAGAAATGAGGGTAGTGACCTGAGGAGTGGAGGCTCGGTCATACCGCTTGCCAAATTGGAACCGCCGAGTCTGGCGTTGTCGATGAGAAGAAATCGGATTACGAACGGAGTGTTCGTGTGGGCTCGTCACGAAAACGACGTGACGTGGAACCGTGGCAAATGAAAGTAAAGTGATGTGCTCTTGTGAGACGTTGGGATAGTAAAAACCATGAGGGGTTTTAAGGACTGTGCTCTCAAAGTGGACTGAAACTTGTGGATGTGCCTAATGTGCCATCTCGCTGTAGAGCTGGAAGTCCACGTATGGTAGGGTCACTCGTGATCGAACGATGCACCAATGATATTGCCCCTAAGCAATGCCGGTGATCGGATCAGGGTGAGTTCCATAATGAGACAGTAAATGTGAATGAGAGTCACATGCGACGATTAGACTGTCGAATGGCCAAGGTGTTGGACTAGTTGTAGTCGTTGACATAATAAGTTGACAATACAAAGTGTTGGGACAGGGTAATAGAGTGATACCCTGTGGATCCTTGTGTGAATTGAGGGGGTCTGCCCGAATGCAATTTGTGTGGTGGTGGACCATTTGACTAGTTAGTTCATTCTTGTCGGATCCACACCACGAGGATGAACGGTAGTCCTGACCTCAGAGGAAACCTAGTAGCATTTATAGTGTTCGTCGTCTATTGATGACGGTTGACGATGACACGGGCCTGATAAAAAAAAAAAGTTTTTGGGCGATCGTCGGTTGAATGAAAATGTATGCGGTAGATGACCGCAATTCCTTGAAAATGCCACCCGAGCAGGGGGTGAAGTTGGAGTGAAGTTCGAGGAAGATAAATCCTTGATGTGCCGGACTGCGAGAAGTATTGGAGCGTGTAGGGTCGTTACATATCGACTTGCACTGCCACCGACTTGCGGAAGTTCATAATGTATTTCATGTAATCACATTCCGCAAGCATAATCGTGATCGAACCACACCCTTCGTTATGAGCCGCTTGAGCAATCACGAAAAGCGTGAAGCCGCAAGGAGTGGGAGAATGCAATGATACCCTCATTTACTCGAAAATTCGAGTTGAGGTGTGATCTTAGTTTCGCGGACGAAACTCCTTTTAAGGAGGAAGGAATGTAGCGAACCGCAATTTGGAAGCATATTGAATTTTGGCCAAGTTGGACAAATTTTAGTTCAAGAGTAAGTTGAACGTGTTTAGAATTGAGTTCCGAAAGTTTCGGAACGATTAGAAGTGGATTTGGTGAGTCCATATTGTGTCCCGAGAGTGTTGGAATAATTAGAGGAAAGTTGGGAGAATTTTTGAGATACGATTGTATGTTGGAATATAATTATTCTGTAAGGGATAAACTATAATTCTCCAACTTGGGAAGTGTTCTTATGTGTAGAAGAGTTTCGGTTGAGTTGGATTTGATTTGGAGAGAAAACGGAATGAAAAACGGAGTTTTAGAGCGAAAATGAGAAGAAAAAAAAAGGCTGAAAACACTGTTCACAGTGTCCGGGTCCAGACCATGGGATTGGGATCCGGACCCCAGCTGCGAAAATGCTGAAATTGCTTACGGGTTCCGGACCCGGGATGCAAGGTCCGGACCTCACGGACCCAGAAACTCCAAAATGGGGGTATTTTGGTCATTTCATGTGGTAGGCTTATGAGGAGAGGTTGGGGGTTGTCTTCTTCATTTTTCCTCGTTTTCCTCTACTTCTCCTCTCCCTCTCCTTTACTTTCTCTCTCTAGAGACCTCTCCAAAACTTAGAGAAATGAAGGATTTGAGCTTGGAAAAGGCTTCCAAGGTGGGAAATGACCTTCTTGGAGCAAGAATAAGCTAGAGGAGCTTGGGCAAGAGGTGAGTTCTTGATAATTTGGCTTTAAACCTTGGAATTGATCTCTTATTTTGAGGTTTTTGAAAATCCTTGGCAATCTAAACAACAAATGGCGGGGATTGGCCATGTGATTTTGGGCTCTTACATGCATGCATGTAAACCCTAGGTTGAAAGATGGATTTTTTTATGGAGGGGTTTAAAAATATTTTAACCCTTTAGAACCCTAGTTGGAGGTTAGTAAAATATGTGGGACAACTCGATTTCGAGTGATTCCAAGAGATGGGATCGTTATAAGTTCAACTCGGATTAACGAATCCTTCATGTGTGTTAGGGCAAGGAGCTTGAAGACTAAGCTTGAGACCAAGGAAAAGAGCCTAATTGCAAGTGTCTACAAGCAATTAGGGAGCTTTGTGAGGTCGGTTTGTGTTGCACCGAAGTGATAGGTCACTTCCATGTCTAGGATAAAATAACCATAATATGAAAATAGTAGTGCATGTTACCCTAGTGTTTAATTGTGCATGTTGGCATAAAGAATTTGTGAAATGGATTTGAGCTATGTGCTCATTTTACATGTGTGAGGAAGCATGTGTTTCATGTTCATATTTCATGAAAGGAAATAACTATGCATGTCAACATGAGTGCTTAAATTAAGCGAATTGAGCTATAAGCTCAAAGTGCATGTGAGTAGAATGATATGCATCATGCTTAAACATCAAGTGAGAGTGTTGCATGTGTTGCATGTGATTGGTAAGTTCTCTAGAGGTAAAAGAGAATAGAACGAAATGATGATATAAACCTAGTGTTGTTGAATATATGTTGACAATGATGATATAAACCTTGTGTTGTTGAACATAGGTTGACAATGATGATATAAACCTAGTGTTGTTGAACATTGGTTGACAATGATGATATGAACCTAGTGTTGTTGAACATAGGTTGGACATGGCAATATGAACCTAGTGTTGTTGAACATAGGTTGAACATGGCAATATAAACCTAGTGTTGTTGAACATAGGTTGACAATGATGATATGAACCTAGTGTTGTTGAACATAGGTTGGACATGACAATATAAACCTAGTGTTGTTGAATATAGGTTGACAATTTGAACATAGGTTGGACATGGCAATATGAACCTAGTGTTGTTGAACATAGGTTGGACATGGCAATATGAACCTAGTGTTGTTGAACATAGATTGACAATGATGATATGAACCTAGTGTTGTTGAACATAGGTTGGACATGGCAATATGAACTTAGTGTTGTTGAACATAGGTTGGAACATGAAATTGGAACCTAGTGTCATGGAACCTAGGTTGAGAATGTAAAGTAAACCTAGTGTCATTGAATATAGGTGAAACTTGGTAACTTGAACCTAAGGCCATTTAACTTAGGTTGGCAAGTGTGAAGTGTGAACATTGGGGTATGCGACGATTTCGCTACCCCGGGTATGCGACGATTTTGCTACCCGAGCCACGTGATGGCGGAAATGGATTGGGGTATGCGACGATTTCGCTACCCCGGGTATGCGACGATTTCGCTACCCCGGGTATGCGACGATTTCGCTTGCAGAGCCACGTGATGGCGGAAATGGATTTGGGTATGCGACGATTTCGCTACCCGAGCCACGTGATGGCGGAAATGGATTGGGGTATGCGACGATTTCGCTACCCCGGGTATGCGACGATTTCGCTACCCCGGGTATGCGACGATTTCGCTACCCCGGGTATGCGACGATTTCGCTACCCGAGCCACGTGATGGCGGAAATGGATTGTGGTATGCGACGATTTCGCTACCCCGGGTATGCGACGATTTCGCTACCCAAGCCACGTGATGGCGGAGATGGATTGGGGTACGCGACGATTTCGCTATTCTGGATATGCGGCGATTCCGCTACCCGAATAAGGAGATGACGATTTCACTCCTTGAAGGTTGGGACCATGATGGGGATGGCGATTTCATTATCCGGTGCCCAATACTTGCGGCGATTCCGCTTTGGTTGAGAACCAATTTGGTGATGCGGCGATTCCGACACCATAAATAAATGACAAGTAGTTAACTTGGACAATGTGAGATATAGGATGAACCTAGGAGAAAATAAAAGTTGTCATTTTAATTGGTTGCATCATTTATGTTTATTTACAAGCATGTAAATATTTGTATGCATAGTTAATTAAAATATAACTTATGCTTATGATATTTCTTTGGACCTGGTGGGTCGAGCTTCTCTCTTGGGTGGCCTTACCCACTGGGAACTATGTTTATAGTTCTCACCCCACGTTTTTTAGGTCCATCCGCGAGTGAGGCGGCGTAGCGAGGCAAGGGCGTGGCGTAATAGATAGCGGCCCTTCCTTATTTTGGTTATGTGCATAGATATACCCAAATTTTTGACATGAAAAGTATAAGAGTTATGTAGAGTGATGTGTAGTTAAGTGTAACTACTATTTGAGAACTTGGATGTAATGTATGTAAAGAAAAAAAAAATTTGGCATGTACAAACAAGCAAATGTGGTGTAATAGAAATAGATGCTTTTTTTGTTGATGCTTCTCTTGTGCAACTCATGTATTCCGTTCCTGTTTGGAACATTGTATTGATGCTTGTGTTGTGACGCCTTGGGCGGATAGGGGAGACTCTGTCCGTTCGGCGGGTCTGGTGCACGCGCCCGTGTGGGTTGTCCTTCTACCTAGTTGGTGTTAAGGCACGGCGGGGCGTGACAGGACCACTATCATCCTAACCGCACATCACTTCATCCAAGGGCCGAAAATCTAATAGCATCAAGTGCTTGATTAGACTAATTAGGCTATTAGAGTATAGTAGCCTAATTAGGCTATTAGATAATAGTACCAATCACTTGATGCTATTAGATTTTCGGCCCTTGGATGAAGTGATGTGCGATTAGTATGATAGTGGTCCCCGGTTAGGATGATAGTAATTTTTTAGGGTTGAGTGAGTGATTGGTTGAATAGTATGATCTATCGGGGGAATGGTCTAATGGGTAGATCTAACGGCAGAAAACTCGATAACACCAAACGCTTGATACTATCAATAATATAGTACCCAGACTATATATATATTCGAGCTTTTCGAGACTAATTCGAGCGAGTCCAGTAATGCTCAAGCTCGCTTTGAAATAAATTTCGAGCTTTTTTTTTCTGTTCATGCTCAGCTCATTTAATTTCGAGTCAAGCTCGAGCGAGCCGAATATCGAGCCGAACGCGAGTCGAACACGAGCCCGCTCACTCATTTGGCAGCCCTACACATGTGAAGATTCACAGCACTTTGAGCACCAGCCGCACTTCATCTAGGCTTTTTCAACAATTGCATGCGTAAACCTATATATATAAAGCTCTATTAAAAATGTATCCAAATTTAGTATAATTAAAAAATCATACTCTAATTAATATTTAAATTTATATTAATTTATTTTTAATGGATTTAAATATTTATTTTAATTTAACTAGCATTCTGCTACAAATCTAACCAAAATTCTAATATTGTTGTTTTTTTATATATATATTTATTGTAATTGTTAGAATCGAAACGGTGAAAGATAGATTTAGAAAAATACTTAATGCAGGAAAATAAAAGAAAAAGAAAAAGCATATCGAAATTTACGTGATTCGGTTAACGGCCTACGTCCACTTACGAAGACGAATCAAAACTTTATTAATATAAAAGGAATAGTATAAAAATGATCTCTTAAAAGAATCAAAGCTTAATTAGATCCTAAACGTCGAAAGTCGCATCTGTACAAAAATCTTAAGTGGCTCGCCCCTCTCACCAAGGTGCGCCACGTTGCCACTGCCGTACTGACGCAAGCATCAAAGAATAGGTGGCTCCGACTCAATGGAGAACTTCATTAACCATCGCTTCTTAATTAAGGCTGCGGCTCCTCATATAGACCAGCCTGGCTCGGTCAACTCTCTGCAATATATATGGCTTAATTAGAGCATAGCTTAATTTGAGTCGCGGCGGCTTCAGTAACTTAGCCATAGCATGTATATATAATACATATTTCTAAACTAGAGTTTAATTCTAATTTAATTAGAATTATACTCTTACTTATAATTCATATATGTCAAATTAAATCTAAATTATATCTTATTCGAATGGGACTAGAATTTACCTTCAATTTAGATAACTACAAATCTAAACCAAATATAACAATCTCCACCTTAGTTTGAATTGTAGTTTATCCGCTATGTCGAGATGGCCACAAAACTCTCCCTTGACTTAAATTCTCCTCAATGCTTCTTAATGCTCCTTAGTGCCCCGTCTTCTCCAAACGTCCCATAGGACCTCAAGTGCTGTCAATCGCCATCAAGTCCAAACAATAGTTGAACTTAACAATAGTGAGAGATTTAGTAAGCATTCTGCCGAATTGTCTTCAATATCAATTTTTTTAACAGTCACTGTACGTTTTTCAATTGCATCCCGATCAAAGTGAAACTTTCATCGATGTGCTTTGTCCTCTCATGAAACATCTAATCCTTAGATAGATAAATAGCACTTTGACTGTCTGAATAAACAACCGTCAGCTTCCAACAAAAAGTAAGCTCTCCAAATAAGCCTTTTAGCCAGATAGCTTCCTTCACACCTTCGGTCATAGCAATATATTCCGTCTCAGTCGTAGACAAGGCGACAATATGTTGTAATGAAGCTTTGCAACTAACTGCACATCTACCAATGAAGAATATATAACCTGAAAGTGATCTCCTTCTGTCCAAATCACCTGCGAAATCCGAATCAATATATCCAATCACACCATCCTTACACCTTCCAAACTCCAAACAAGTGCTAGTGGTACCTCGTAAGTATCTCAGAATCTACTTAACAGCCTGCCAATAAGGCTTATCAGGATTGGTCATATATCTGCTAATCATGCTCACTACATAGGAGATGTCTGGTCGTGTGCAAACCACGGCGTATATGATACTCCCGACAGCACAAGAATAGAAAACATGTGACATGTACTCCCGCTCATCATCGGACTGTGATGATAATTCGGCGAAAAGTCTGTAATGCGCCGCTAAATGATAAATTTCAATTTAGTTTTGTGTATGTATATATATATATATATATATATATATATATATATATATAGTCCGGCTACTATGCTATCAATAGCACCATGCACTTGGTGCTACCAAGTTTTTCACCGTTAGATCTACTCCTTTGACTATTTCCATCCGTTAGATCATACTATTCAAACCAACCACCCACTCAACCCTAGGGGGCCCACATCATTCTAATCGCACATCCCTTAATTCAAGAGCCAAAAACCTAATAGCACCAATGACTTGGTGCTATTAATAGTATAGTAGCCTAGTTCTATATATATATATATATATATATAGAGTCCGGCTGGTATACTATCGGTAGCACGGAGGTCTTCGTGCTACCAAGTTGTTTTCAATGATGCGGCTTCCAAATCGACGATCGGCTCCGTTAGACTTGATCTACACTATTGAAAGTATTTGGAAACTAAATTTCATAATTTTTCGATATCATTTACCTATCAAACGAGTAGTCGAAAAATGAACGGCTGAAAATAAAAATCTCATAAAAAATGATGATAAAAGACTTAAATTTAAGATCAGAGGTACTGATCTTACTCTAAATAGTTTAAAAAAATTTCTATAAAAATTTTATCAGATTTGAATTATTTTACACCGTTAAATTCACAAACGCATCTCATCTACCATTAAAATTGTCAATTTTGAGACCTTTTGATCACTAGCCAAATAATATCGAAAATTTATGAAATTTAGTTTTCAAATACTTTAAATAGTGTAGATCAAATCTATCGGAGCCGATCGTCGATTTGGAAGCCGCATCATTGAAAACAACTTGGTAGCACGGAGGCCTCCGTGCTACCAATAGTATACCAGCCTAGCTCTCTCTCTCTATATATATACACACACAAATTTTATTGTTTTACTTATTAATCGATAAAATTATTTTTGAAAGAACAGAAATTCAGTTTTTTATTTAAGAAGTGAGTTGGTAGCTAAAATTATTATGATGTACAATTATTATTATTTTTCTCAAGTGTTGTACTTTTAATTATTATAAATTTGAAAATATCTCGATATGCAACAGTGAGTTGAGTTCATTTATAAGTGCAATTAATAAATATAAACACAGCAACCTCAAGTCATACAAAATATTTAAATTAAGAATAATGATACGCTTATGAGTAATTTTATAAATATCTATAAATTTACTTGGATGGTTATATTTTATTGATAAATGCTCCTTGTCCACCCACTTGAGTCTAAGATTTATACCCTTCCATTGAAAGGTTTAAACAAAATTTCTTAATTTGTAAGTATTAAAATAAGATAAATTACAGAAAACATCCTTATAAATATTCGCTTTTTTATTTTTCCTCTCTAACTTTTAAAAATCTATATTGTACCCCTTCAATATTTCAAGTTGTTGCATTTAGTCCCCCTCCGTCAGGATTTCAACACTATTTTATCTATTTCTTATAATTTGTACTGAAAATACCCTTCAAAATGAAAAAAATATATTAAAATTTTTGTAATAAAAGAAGTAAGAGCGATTTGGTCATTTTGCCCTTTACATTAACGTCATACCTTCTTGAAAATATTTTTAAAATTTTAAGTGGGCAATTGTAGGCTTTTTGAAAGTCAGGGAGGGAAGTAAAAAAAAATATTTATAAAAAAAATTTCTGTATTTTAGCCTAAAAAGGGATAAAATTAGTGTGAAAGAAATAATCTTTGAATAGTAAGGACATAAGATTTATACTGACTTTTGAATGTACAAGTAGTATTGCTCTATTTTATTGATAGGTGCAAAGAATCAGAAAGAAAAAAAAAAACCATTAAAGCACATGAATTTACAAAAAAATTTATAAAAAAAACATTATTCTTAAACTTACGTATAGTTTCACTTGAGTAACAAAAGTCATTTTAAGAGAGTAACTTGTAACTTTGGCTGTTTACTTTACTGTAAAGTGAAAAAATAAAATTTTTAATTTTATGACTACTGCTGTTTGGTTGCACATAAGTCATAATATAAAATTCAAATAAAAATTTAAATATGATTTTATTGCAATATGAATTTAAAATTCTGATTTCGTTTAGAAAATATATATAAATTTTAAATTCAAAATATATTATTATATTCTAAATTTGAATTTAAAGTTCAAGTTAAAACTCTTAGGTAAAATTAAATTTAGAAATCAAATTACAATTCAATTTAATTAAATTTAGATTTCAATTTAAATCCAAATTTAATTAAAATTTTCTTTTATTTATAATTTGAATTTGCAATTAGATCTTAAAAGTACATATTCAAACTTGAATTCATGATTTGAATATAAATTTTGAATTTGAAGTTAGATTCAAAATTTATAATTTAAATTCATGATTTATAATCGAACTCACAACTCAAACTGAAAGTTTAGATTGAAACTCATAATTAATTAAATTTATAAATTAAATTTTAATTTAAACTGGAAAGTTAAAAATTGAATTCAAATTTGAATCAACAAACAATTTGAAATAAATTTAATTAAATGTGAATTTAAAGTTGAATTTACATTACAATTCAACTTTAAAAATTAGAACGGATTTTTTAATTCAATTTTAAAGTTTAAGTTGAAAATCAGAACTCACAATATATTTTAAAAAAATAAACTTAAATTTGAAGTGATATTTAAACTCAAATTTTTAAAATTTGAATTCAGATTTGATCCCAAAAGTCAATACGTGTCACACCCCGAAAAACCCGCCATTGGCTAGCTCGGGCACGTGAACTAACCCGCTGAATAGGCAAAACTTCTCCTAACCAATTGAAGCGAAATCATACATTATCCTGTAAATTCATACACAAAATGTATACAAGCAATATCAAAATGCACTACTAAATTGAGCATTCAAGTGTAACATTTAAAGTTTACAACTATTTGGAAACATTCAACTAAAATGAAACTTCATTAATTATGTTTACATCATTTGATTCACAAAATATTACAACACTTCATTGACCAAAATAGGCTATATTTAGACCTTACTAGGTCCACTACTCCATGACGCCATTACTGTGATCACATGCCTCGCTGATAGTGTTAGTATCTGAAAAATAGTAAACCACATGGAGTGAGAACTACTGAAAGTTCTCAATTGGTGCAACCACCGACAATCATGATTACTCGATTAAAAGGAGGCATTAGTCAATAGATAGTCAATACGACAAGTATTTCTAATACTGGAAATGTGGTAAATAGATTTACAACTACAATGCCTCATGTATTCTAAATGCCACCATGCCACTTTTTATAGGTTTACCCAATTACTTCCTGTCACTAACCATCTAGTTGATTAGTTACATTCCACACTAACCCACTTGGGGAAGCCAAGGAAGATCAATTAACTCCCCCATTGGTTAGCATTCGGAGTTGGAAAAGATCGCCCCTCCAAGTACCACATGTGGAGTCGAGGGCGATCGACACTCCGGTGCTAAATGGGAGTCGAGGATGATCAGCCCTCCCTAAACGCATGAGGGAGTCGAGGTTGATCGACACTCCCATAGACATTTTCGGAATGTTGTGACATCATTTACCATGACACCCTAAGTTTGATGACTTCCAGGGTTGTATCGCATGTCAATTATACACAACTTGTTCTCTAATTCACATTTATTCTAGATTTCATAATTTCTATATCTCACCTTAAGTTATACCTAAGTTTAGATGCCAGATCTTTTAACTTATATTCTAGGTTCTCATTTCTATTTCATGCACTTATTCTATTTTCTAATTTTATACAAAAGGTTTAAATCCCTATTTTACTTTTAGCATGCAACTAAACCATATTTAAAACAATATTGACTAATTTAGCATGCTAATAAATAAGGAACAATGGACAAAGAGGAAGATCACCTCTTTTCGGATATTCCCTACCTATGCTAGTTTCTCCACCAAGGTGATGGACTTGATTTCTCGGGTTGAGGGCCCGAATTATTTTCGAGTGTCCGCAAGTAAGGTCCGAAATTACATCCGGATTCCCACAAAGTGTTCCGAGTGTCTGAATATTAGGTTTCTGCAAATCCAACTCTCTAGAAGAGAATCTGAATGATTTGGGCTCTCTGAGGGACCCTTCGAAACTAGTTCCAGGCACCCGATTCCCATTCCGAGCATCCGAAAGTGGAATGGAAGTTCTGATTCAAGAGTTTGAAGTCTGTTTCAACCCGAAATCATTTTAATTCGATCCAAACTCACTCTAAACTCCTCAAAACTCATGTCTAGTATGATTTAATTCACAAGGTATTAATTTAGCCAAGTTCGGTGCATTAACCCTCCTTCTTTAAAGTGAGCTTCGTCCACAAAACTAAAACTTATACCTCATGCTGGTTGCTTGAATAAATGAGAAATGCTCCTGCATAGTGCTCGCGAGCTTCTAAGTAGCTTTTCGCTCCTTGTGATTACTCCATAGTACTTTCATATAAGGGATGGAGCGATTCTGTAACGCCATTTCTTGTCGGTCGAGGGTATCAACTAGATACTTATCATAGCTTAGATTCTCTGGCAGATCTAAAGGCGGATAACTGATGATATGAATCCAATCAAACACATATTTGCAGAGTAAAGACACATGAAATACGTCATGTACTCTCGCCAAGTATGGAAGTAGTACAACCCGATATGCCACAAGGCCATCCACTCCTATACTTCAAAGAGTCCAATGTAGTGAGGACTTAGCTTTCCCTGCATTCCAAATCGCTTACACCCTTTATAGCCGATACCTTTAAGTGCACATAATCCCCGACGCTAAACTTCACATCACGTTGGTGCTTGTCGGAATAGCTCTTTTGTCGACTATACGTCGTCAATAACTTTTGACACATGATCATACTTTCTCCTGTCTCTTGTGCAATATACGAGCCCAAAGTAGATCTCTCATCGACATCACTCCAATATAATAGAGATTGTCTTTTTCGGCTATACAACGCTTCCTAGGTTGCCATTCCGATAATCGTTTGGAAGCTATTGTTTTGGCAAACTCTGCCATTGGCAAATATTATTGCCAACCGGTTTCATCATCAAGGACGCACACCCGCAACATATTCTCAAGGATTTAATTGGTCCTCTCTGATTACCCGTTCGCTTTGAGAATTATATGTTGTGTTAAAATCGAAGCGCGTCCCAAGAGCCTCATGAAGACTCCTCCAAAACTGTGAAACGAATCGGCGATCCTGATTCGAGACAATAGATACTGACACTCCATGGAGGCGCATAAACTAATCAACGTAGATCTATGTCAATTTATCCTGCGATCAAGTAGTGTGGATCCGTGGGAAGTGAGCCGATTTTGTCAATCGATCTACAATCACCCAAATCATGTCATAGCCCGCTTACGATCCGGGAAAGCCCATGATGTAGTCCATGGTGATATTTTTTCACTTCCAAATGGGTATAGGTGAGCTTTGTAACTTATGCACTGAAAGCCGATACTCCACTTTGACTTGTTGGCACACTAGGCATTGAGCCACAAAGCGCCCAACATTGCCTTTTATACCCGGCCACCAGAAATGCGTCTTCAAATCCTTATATATTTTGGTGCCGCCCGAATGGATGGTATACGGGACCAGTGTGCTTCTTTCAAGATCTCCTCTCAGATCTCCTGGTTATTAGACACACACAATCGATTTCAAAATCTTAAGACCCTATCGGTCCATATTGAAATCATTTGTGCGCCCACCCTCGATATCAAACTGCACTTTTTGGACCTTTTTATCTGCGGTTTGTTTCTCCTTGATTTTCTCCAATAAGGTCGGTTACACTCGAAGTGTCATGAATTTCGCCAGGGCGCCGAATGCAACAACCTCCAAGTCAAATCGTTGCATTTTCTCCTGTAGCGGCGCTTGGCTAGTAATCATCATTGCGAGATTTTTCACAGACTTTTGACTTAGAACGTCCACCACCACATTTTCTTTTTCGGGTGGTACAAGATTATGACGTCGTAGTCTTTCAACAGTCCTAACCACAGATGTTACCTCACATTCAATTCTTTTTGAGTGAATAGGTACTTGAGGTTCTTGTGATCCGTGTAAATCTCACAATATTCGCCGTAGAGATAGAGCCGCCATAGTTTCAAAGCGAAGATCATCACAGCCAACTCGAGGTCATGGATGGGATAGTTATTTTCATAACTCTTCAACTGCCAAGAGCTATAGACTATAACTTTATCCTCTTACATCAAAATACACCCAAGACCGCTCCTGGAGGCGTCGTTTAAACCACGAATCCTTTCCCCACCATAGAAAAAGCGAGGATTGAAGCTGATATCGACTTATCCCTCAAGAGTTGAAAGCTTTGGTTGCACTCATCACTCCAAGTAAACTTAGCCCCTTTGCATGTAAGGTGCGTAAGTGAAGTGATGATTTTAGAAAATCCCTCCATGAACTGCCTATAATACCCCGCAAACCCACGAAACTACGGATCTCGGTAAAATTTGTGGGCCGAGGCCAATCTTTGATTGCCTCCACTTTCTTAGGGTCTACCGATACCTTCGAAATAACGTGCCCCATCCTAAGTTTTTATGACTTTTAGAGTTATCCACAATATTCATTTACATATTCTCTTATTCTCTATCTCAAATTTTGCCTAGAATTCATACATTACTATATTCACACTTTAGGTTCTATCTTAGATTACATGTCACTTTTATCAACACATATAAGACACATACTTTTTTTTAACATAACAAAGAGTTAGAGACCCTTTTTTCCTATCTCAAATTCTCTTAAGCCCTTTTGACCTACTAAATCTCCTAGAATGCAAACTAAAATGCATTTTAGTCTATTTTTATCCATAATACATGCATATAATCAAAGAAAACTTTAGATAAAGAGGAAATCAAATCTATTTCGATAATAGTCCCCACCTTCTCTTGGATCTTCCTAAAAAATGCTTCTTGATCTCTTTAGAATACCAAGAAAACCCTAAAAAGAAGTTCTAACCAAGTTAGAACCTTAGAATCCCTCATTTGGAAAATTTTTTTTCAAAAATGAACCTTAAAAATATTAAAGTCACATCGTCTTCTCCTAGCAAGGAAAAAGTGGGTGAAGATGGTTGCCTTTTCCCTTCTAAAGCTTCTCTTCAACGCCCTTCGTCCTCTCCAAGCTCCCAAAGTGATGGATCAATGCGATCCAACATAAGGAAATTAAGGGTTTTCTCTTATAGAGAGAGAAAGAAGAGAAGGAGGGTGAGAAAGGAAATAAGAGTGAGAGTAGGATTTTGGCATTGAAAAGGGGTATTTATAGAAGTACAACATTTTCACTTAAACCTTACAATATTTTCTATTTGCAAATAAATAAGACACAGTTTTGGATCAGGTTTTGGGCGCCAACCCGAACTTTCGGGTGCCCGGAGGCTCAAGGTCTTCACATTGCCCTTTTACATAGCTGCGCCCGGAAGATAATCTGGGCGCCCGCCTAGACACTAGATTCCACATTTTGGGTGATCGCAGGGCAAACCGGGCACCTGTTTATTAATGAGTCGCGCGATCCCTACACTCAAGTTGAGCACCTGGAATGCATTCGGACGCCCATGGATTCTGGTTGCCCATAGGAACATTCAGATGCCCGAATATATAATTATCTAACATGCGTGAGCTCTCAAGTTGAGAGTCCAAAGATGGGTTCGGACGCCCTCAGGTTGATTCCGAAACATTTTCGGGCCCCTGAATCCCTGTTTCAGGCATCTGAAAAGTCTAAAACTCAGATTTTACTTATTTCGAAACTCTGTTTCGATCTGAATTAATTTCAACTCGATGTAAACACAATCTAGACTTTTTAAAACCTATTTAAATCATGTTTATGATGACTTTAACCTGTTCTTTATTAATTTAGCCAAAATTCGGTACATTAAATCCTCCCTCCTTAAAAAGAGTTTTGTCCATGAAACTAAATTTCGTATCTCAAGTTGATTTCCCAAATAGGTGAGAAAAAACACTCCTGTATGGTGCTCTCAAGCTCCCAAGTAGCTTCACGCTCTTTTGGTTGCTCTATAATACTTTGATATAATGAATGGAGTGATTCTGCAATACCTTCTCTTCTCGGGCGAGGATACTAACGGAATACTCGTTGTAGCTCAAATCCTCCCGCAACGCCAGCAGTGAGTAGCTGATAACATGCATCGAGTCGGGTACATACCTGCCCAGTAGAGGCACGTAGAACACGTCATGTACTTCCGCCAAGCTCTGGAGTAGCACAACCAGACACATCATGTGGCTGATCTGCTTCAACACTTCGAAAAGTCCAATATAGTAAGGGCTTAACTTTCCTCGCATTCAAATCGCTTTACATTTTTTTTTTTTGGAAAGACCTTTAAGAGTACATGGTCTCCGACGCTACACTTCAACTCGCATCGGCACTTGTTGGACTAGCTCTTTTGGCGACTTTGCAGCGTCAACAATCTTGACGCACAATTTGAATCGTTAACAACCTTTGACGTGCAATTTGAACTTCTCCTCGGCCTCTTGCACTATGTACGGGCCCAAGGAAGATTTCTTGCCGACCTCACTCTAATGCAATGGAGACTGGCACTTTCTGCCATACAACGCTTCATACGATGCCATCCTGATACTTGCTTAGAAGCTATTGTTGTAAGTGAACTCCGCCATTGGCAAGTACTATTGCCACTCGGCTCCATAATCAAGGGTGCACGTTGGCAACATATTCTTGAGAATTTAATTTGTTCTCTCAAATTACCAATCACTCTGAGGATAATATACTATACTAAAGTCGAGGACGTCCCAAGAGCCTCGTGTAGACTCTTCCAAAATTACAACATGAATCGGGGATCCCGATCTGATACGATCGATATTAGCACTCTATGGAGGTCCATAACCTCATTGATATATATCTGTGCCAATTTGTCCTACGAGCAAGTGGTATGGATCAATCGAAAATGAGTCGATTTCGTCAACCGATCCACAACCACCCAAATCATCATGGCCAGCTTACAATCGGGGGAAGCTCATGATAAAGTCCATAGCGATGTTCTCTCATTTCCAAATAGGTATAGGTAGACTTTGCAACTCGCCCGCTGAAAGTTGATACTCCGCCTTGATTTATTGGCGTACTAGGCACTAAGGCACAAAGTGTCACGCCCAGGGTTACCACTTCCCAGGCACATTAAAAGACCCGCCGTATACACAGTAATTCTACTGAGCATACGAAGCGAAAACAACATCAACTAACAGCTAAAGGCATCAAAAGTAATAGAGCTGTTAAGTACTATATAAACAACAAGTTCACTGTACATACATCATCACTAATCCAACAAGCCAAAATACATAACTGTCAATCTCCAACAACCACTGTATGTACAGACTCATAGGATCATCTACCAAAATGGGGTATACCTCTACTCAACTGTCCGAGGATCAGATCTATCCGACGGTCTCCTTTCCGCGATCAGAAGGCACAGCCGGAGAAGAAGACTCTGCAAAAAGGTGTCAACAACGGGTGTGAGAACTACTATCAAACAAGTAGTCCTCAGTGGATACCGCTACCAGCGTCAGCGGTCTGCCCACTAAGACCTCGATCTCAAGATAAATAGAGAGCAATAAATAAAGTAGGAGATAAACTACCACTACTATGCACAATTCTCAAGCTGTCAATACGAGTATCAATAATCTGATCATAACTCATCAAACGAGGACTATCACGATTCCATAATATCATACCTGTGGCCTGGACATCACGCTCTACCCATAGGGAGCCAACTAGTACAGGAATGGACCCTCTGTACAACACATAGCCCAACTCCGGAGTGGTACTCGTGGGAGCGACCCAACCGAGTATAAAGTCACATCACATATCATCGCCAAGCACCCACAGGTATATGATCAACAAGATGGGTCAATCTGATCTCACACAGGAATCTCACGTGCCCTTGGCACCTTTAAATGCATAATCAACAAGTATGACCCATATCAACTGATCAATGCTCAAGTGCTCACAATCAACTCAACTCTACCACAAAGAGGGGGTATAATCAACATAGCACGACCCACAATAAGATCGCCTACACTACTATGTACAACAGCTGATACAATGGATATCAATGTAACAGAATATGTGTAGGCTAAATGACATGCATCAGGAATATAATGGAATTGTACATTTGCTATCCGGTGTTACTACATCATCTACGATCATATCATACACATGCAAGCAGTTAATCAATCTTAACTATGTCATGTCATAACTAACATTAATCCAACGATATCATGTCATGCTAACATGAGAATAAGCACTTAGGAGAAAATCCACTGTATCTGGTAAACATCAACCCACCTCGAATGCTAATCCAACAACGGTGAAAAATCAATAACAATCTCATATCCAATCCTCCAAAATACACACCAGGCTCGATTAGTACTCCAATCTGAGCACCGAATGGACTACCATCTCTAACAGAACGAATGATCAGAACAACACAGAAGAATAGAGCAAGCTAGATCAACACTAATGCCAATACATGGCCCTTACACTAGCTTCTCTCTCTCTAGGAAGTTAGAACACGAAGTAGGAAAATAGCCTAAAATGATCAGGATGCGCACCTATTTATAGGCCCAAAATTCCCACTTTCGGGCGCACGAATTTCCCGTTCCGGGCGTCCGAAAATCACTTAATCCAAGTGTCAGCTAGGTGGCCAGGCGGTTCGGCGGTGAGTGGTGGTCGGCGAGCGGTGGGGCGGCGCTCCTCCAGCAGTTGACACGTGTCCTGCAACCCGACACGTGTTAGTCCACGTCACACCCCAATTCGGATTCACATTCGGGCGTCCGAAACCAGCGTCCGAATTCATCCGCCAGAAACAACCCGTCATCCGAAACAACCCAGTGGCTCCAAAACTTTCGGGCATCCACTTCCCAAGATTCGGGCGCCCAAAATGGCCAAAACCCAATAACGTCACAAAACACCAAGTATTACACAAAGCGCACAACATTCCTATTTATTCCAAGCCCCCAAACTATGTTTCAAGTCCTAGTACATTTTGGTGCTACACATGTGTACGGTATACGAGAATTGGTGTGCTTCTTCAAGATTTCATCCTGAACATATGGGTCATCAGGAATACATAGCTGACATCAAAACTGTAAGACCCTATTAGATTCCATACTAAAGTCCTCCACGCACTTGCCTTAAAAGGAGTTTCACATCTGATGCTTGCTTTTCTTTGGTCCTCTCCAACAAGGTTGGTTGCACTATTAGTGTCATGAGTTTCGCTTAGGCTCGGGATGCAACAGCCTTCGGCAAGAAACGTTGCATTTCCTCTCATAGTGGTGCTTGGTTATTATCAATATTGTGAGGTTTTTCACTGATTTCTTGGAGCATTCGCCACCGCATTCGCCTTTACAGGATGATACAATATGGTGACGTCGTAATCTTTCAATAGCACTAACTATTGGCACTGCCTTAGATCTAGTTCTTTCCGATGAATAGATGCTTGAGGTTCTTATGATCCTTGTAAATCGCACAATGCTTGCCATACAGGTAATGTTGTCATAAATTCAAGGCGAAGATAACTACGGCCAACTCTAAATCATGGGTGGTATAATCCTTTTCATCCATTTTTAATTGCCGAGAGGCATAGGCTATCACCTTCCCCTTTTGTATTAAAACACATTCAAGATCATTCTGGGAAGCATTACTATACACCACGAATCCCTTTTCTGCTGTGGGCAAGGCGAGAATCGGAGCCGATGTCAACTTGTCCTTCAACAATTCCAAATATACTTAGCCCTTTTATGAGTGAAGCGTGTAAGTAGAGTGGTAATTTTCGAGAATCCCCCACAAATCGCCAATAATAGCCTATATATTCGATAAACTTCAGACTTCAGTAACATTGGTAGGCCGGGGGCCTATCTTTGATTGCTTCCATCTTTTTAGGGTCTACTGAAACCTAACTTCGAAAATCACATGTCCCAAAAATATAATATTCGGAGTCAAACTTGCACTTCTTTAATTTGGCAAATAGTTTCCGTTCCCTCTCTTAGGTGTTCATCATGTTCCTAATCACTTCGAGAGTAGACCAATATGTCGTCAATAAAGATCACAATAAATCAATCTAGGAAAGACTTGAAGACACATTCACAAGATCTATAAAGACTGCTGGGGCATTAGTGAGCTGAAACGATATTACTGTAAATTCATAATATCCATATCGCATCCGAAAAGCCGTCTTGTCTACATCCCCTAGTTTAATCATTATGATGGTATCCCGACTAAAGTTCAATCTCAGAATGCACTCAGAACCCCTATTGCTGATCAAATAGATCACCAATTCATGGTAATGTATATTTATTCTTTATTGTTTATTATTACTACCCTGGTAATCCACGCACAATTGCAAGGATCCATCCTTTTTTTTTATACAAATAGCATCGGAACTCTCAATAGGGATAAAATAGGCTTGATGAAGCTTTTTTCTAGCAGGTCTTACAACTGGGCCTTAAGCTCTCTCAAATTTTTTCGTACCATGTGATAAAGGTGCCTTGGATATTGGCGCAATTCCGAAAAACATGTCAATTACTATCTCAATCTGCCAGTTTGGCAGCATTCTTGCTACCTCCTGTGCAAACACATCCGAAAACTCTCGGGCTACGCGGATGCCCTCGAGTACCAAAAACTTAGCTCAATCCTCTACCACAGTGGCTAAGCAGGACACATATCCACTATTGATTATCTTCTTAACTTGAGACATAAGGGTGTCATGGAGAAAAGCGAGTTTCTATAATCCTGGTAGACAATCTCCTTCAGTCCTGTTGACGGAAGGTGATGACTCGACTTTCACAATCAATAGTAGTATAGACCTCGAGAGCCAGTCCATCCCTAGCATAGTGTCGAAACCCTCCATCCATCTCAACACCAAGAAATTCACTAGCATAATGCAGTCGCCTATCCGCTACCGGACTGGTAGGGCAAATAGTCGATGACAAAGAATGCATGGTCTGAAACTTGAACCCACTTAATATTTGTGGCCTCTAAAATATTAATCCATTGAGTAGTAGCAAATGTGCTACTTATGACGTGTTCCGCCATAGATTGCACATCGGGGGTCGAAGCCTAGAGGCATAGAACCCGTGCGATTGTGATTATAAACAAGGCTGCTTGGGAGGCCTCTTGGAACTTGATTGGCCCCCAAAATATTAGCCCTACAACCAAAATAGGGTTTCAATCTTACAAACCAATCATTCAAGGACCAACTTCTCTCGTCTTGTCACTTTTCATATTTTTAAAATTAAAATTAAAAAATAAATTTTTAAATCCTTGATGGGAGAATTGCAATGCTCTATTTGGATGCACTATAAATAAAGTACAATAAAACTATACTATACTTTAGAAAAAAAAATATACTATAAGATATTTGGATGTTCCAAAAAGTCATCTGAAAAGTAAAAGTAAAGAATAATTAAACTTTGACACCGTCCTTGAAGTTGATGGATGAAGCCATTGTTCACTTAATAAATGTTCGTTTTGAAATAAGTGTGTCCCTTCATTTTACTATAAATTGCCTTTCTATTTTCTTAAAATGAGTTATGGTAGTTTAGAATTATGCGTGTCTTTTAGTAGTCTTAAAAGTGTCTTTTAGTTTCTCTATGAAATTAATGAGTGCATTAATATATAGAGAAGTTGAAAGGTCATTTGAGAGCCTATAAATATGTAATAATTTTATGGTGAAAGTTAATTTAAGTTGAGTTGAAGTTTCTACTTTTAATTGAGAAGAAGAATTTCTTTTTATCTTGCTCCTATCTCTTAGGTGGATTTCCTGTGAGAGAAGAGTGTTACTCGACCGTTGCATTGGTGGATTCCGCATAGTGGTGAGTGTGCTCGAGTTCGACGTGGCGGATTCCACAGCAGGCTAAGTGTTTATAGAGTCGTATTTGTTCTAACTCCGCGTTCCCTCTAAGTTCCGGTGTCAGATTGGTATCAGAACCGTAAGTTCAAGATGGCTAACAACCGAAGGCATGGTCCACACATGGAGGATCCCGCAACGCATGAGCGAGATTTGCAGGATGTTGAGAGGGAAGATGACTTGCGGAGACAAGTGCGACTTCTTGAGGAGCGACTTGCTTGCTTTGAAGCTTTGGAACATGACGACTCTCGTCATGGTCCAGAGCAAGAAAATGAGAAGAATATCAACCCATTTCATAATGCTTGTAGATGGGCACCTAGTGAGAAAGGCTCTCTACATCGACAACCACAAGGAGCAATGAGCTCCGCCGAGACCTCGGCATCAAAGTCAATATCCCAGAGTTCGAAGGAAGGATGCAACATGATGAGTTCATTGATTGGCTTCACACTGTGGAGCGGATCTTTGAATATGAAGAGGTACCCGAGCACTACAAAGTAAAGCTTGTGGCTATTAAGCTTAAAAAGCATGCATCTATTTGGTGGGAGCAACTCAAAGTTTGACGAGCTCGTGAAGGTAAATCAAAAATGCAAACTTGGGAGAAAATGAAGAAAGAACTCAAAAAGAAGTTTTTACCGAAGCACTCTATGCAAGATGTTTTTCTCAAGTTTCAGCGTCTAAAACAAGAGAATTGCTCTGTTGAGGAGTACTCGGAGGAGTTTGATCATCTTTTGATGCGGTGCGACATTTACGAACCAGAGGAACAAACCATCGCTTGTTACCTTGGTGGACTTCGTCATGAGATTTTCGACATCGTCGACCTTCAACCTTATTGGACATACAACGATGTCTACAAGCTTGTGATTAAGGCGGAGAGGCAACTCAAGGCAAAGAAGGAGCGTCGACGATCAAGTGCCAGTGGTACTCGATCCATAGGCCGTGAGAACACTTCTAATAGGGGGAATGCTTCTCAAACTTCTAAGTCCATATCCCAAAAGTCTCACCCAAAACAAAAAGCAGTGGCTACTTCTAGTCGTCCTAGTTCTTCAAACTCTAATCCAGATGATGCTACAAATGTTAAGGCCTCGGACACATTGCCTCTGAATGCCCATATAGGAAAATTGTTACTCTCTTGAAGGAGACACCTGATGCAGAGGAAGGTCTCGAAACTACATCACCCATGTATGATGAAGAAGTGGAAGAGGAAGATGAAGTCACTTATGGCGACGGAGGTGAGGCTATTGTCATTCGGCGAGCCTTAAGCGGTACACCTGTCAAGGAAGATGATTGGCTTCGCAATATTATTTTTCACACATGGTGCACTTTCCATGGCAAGATATGCAATGTTATTTTAGATTGGGATAGTTGTGAAAATGTGATTTCTACTACTATGGTAGATAAGCTATAGCTTCATGTAGAGAAACATCCCCAACCATATAAGCTCTCTTGGCTTAAGAAAGGAAGTGATGTGAAAGTGGAGAAAAGATGCTTGGTTGGCTTCTCTATTGCAAAAATTATAAGGATGAGGTGTGGTGTGATGTCATCCCTATGGATGCATGTCACTTACTTCTTGGACGTCCTTGGAAGTATGATAGGAAAGTCATATATGATGGCTTTAAGAATACTTATACCTTCACCAAGGATGGCGTTAAAGTCACACTAAGTCCTTCCAAACTTGAGTATTTTTATCCAAACTTTCTACAGAAGAGGATAAAAGCTTATACTCTAAATCATATTTCTTAAGGAGTTGTCAGAATCCTCTGAGGCCTATGCTTTACGCCTCGTAGAGGAAAATAAAATAGAGAATGCAATACCTACTATCATCATACCCCTTATTCATGAGTTTGAAGTTGTAATTCCAGAGGAGATTCCACTCGGTCTTCCACCTATGCAAAAGATCCAACATTGCATCGACCTTGTGCCGGGCGACGCTATCCCCAATAAGGCAGCATATTGAATGAGTCCGAAGGAGAATGAAGAGCTACAACGACAAGCTGAAGAGCTTATTCGAAAGAAATTGGTGCGAGAAAGTATGAGCTAGCCCCTGTGTAGTGCCGATGCTACTAGTGCCAAAGAAGGATGGATCTTGGTGTTTGTGTGTGGCTAGTAGAGCGGTCAACAAAATCACTATTAAGTACTGCTTTCCTATTCCACATCTCGACGATCTTCTTGACCAACTTCATGGTGCCTTGGTCTTCTCCAAAATTGATCTAAGGAGTGGCTACCATCAAATCCGTATGCGCTCTGATAATGAATGGAAACAGCGTTCAAGACGTGTGATGGTCTTTATGAGTGGATGGTCATGCCATTCGGCCTCTCAAACGCTCTAAGCACTTTTATGCTGCTCATGAACCATGTATTCAAACCTTTTATTAGCAAGCTTCTTATTGTTTACTTTGACAATATTTTAATCTACAGTAAAAGCATTGAGGAGCATATCACACATCTTCGGCAAGTATTCCAAATTCTACGAGAGCAAATGCTATACACCAACTTAAAAATTGCGACTTTGTGAGAAATAGCCTAGTATTTTTGGGCTATGTTGTCTTGGCCGAAGGTATCAAGATGGATTCAGCCAAGGTTGAGGCCATTGTTATGTGGCCCGAAACCACTTCACTTCATAACATTCGAAGCTTTCATGGCCTTACTTCTTTCTACCGGCGCTTCATCAAAGTGTTTAGTGTTGGATTTTATCCAATGATAAATTTGATGATAACAAATAATTTTTGGATTTAATTTGTTACTTAGCAATTTCAGGTCTTAATTGAATTTTAAGTGATTCAAGTTGAACCGGAATTGATCAAAGGTAATCATTCAATCAAATCGTTCAAATTGGCTCAGACAAGATCAAATTGTACCAAATTGGATGCAAATGCCACAATTATTATTCGAAGGACTTCTTTGCAATTTATCGAACTTGAGCCGGTCAACTTAGTTAAGTTGACCAATTCATCTTTTGGATTTGATTTGAGCTTAACATCAAATTAGCCATTATTTTTAATATGGTATGAAAGGGATTTGATATATGGTATAAATTCAAAAAATAATTTATTATGGCATGAATTTAAATAATATGAAATATGATATAAATGAGTTTTACAAGTATGGTATTAATTCAAAAGCTTTTTACAAATGTGGAATGAATTCAAAAGGTTTTATATTTGTAGTAGTAATTTAAAAAGATTTTACGAATTTAGTATAATTTCAAATGAGCTTTTCAAATGTAGTAATATTTCAAATGTGTTTGCAAATGTGGTATGAATTCAAATTTATTTTGGAATTAATTCAAATGCATTTGCAAATATAGTTAAAATCCAAATTAAAATCAAATTACTTTAATCATGCCTTTGTTCCATTTTTGAAATGATGGCTAGTGTATTTAAAGGAGGCTTGGATGTTGTTTGAGACACAACTTCAGAAAAATTCTCTAAGTCCTAATTGTTCTTTTATTTTTTAGCTTTGTTGAGAGGATTGTAATAGAAGTCTTGTAAAGTATGATTGTAAGCGGCTTTGGTCTTGCCCTGTTCAAATGGCCAAGTGATATTGGTTAAATCGATACCTCGAGGAGAAGAAGGACTGGACTGGAGTAGGCAGAAAGGCCGAACCAGGATAAATCATCTATGTTATCTGAGTTTGATTCCTTTTTTTTCTTTCTTTTATTTGGTTGTACTTGAGATTTTAGTTGTCAACTAATTCACCACCCCCCCCCCCCTCCCCTCTTAGTTGCCATTTGATCCTTCATTTGGTATCAGAGAGAGGTCTCACTGTTGCAAACTAACTGTCTCGTGAGATTGCAACTTTTCACGCTACTATTGAAGGTCAATCCATTTCTCGTCCTCCCTTCTTTACCGGGAGTAACTACACCTATTGGAAGGTGCGGATGCAAATTTTTCTACAATCCCTAGATTTTGATCTTTGGGACATTGTAGAAAATGGCTACACTAAGCCTACCACGGCAACTAGCACGTGGAAGGCAGAGGACAAAGCTAAATTTAATTTGAACTCTAGAGCGATGAACGCTCTTCATTGTGCTCTTGATTCAAATGAGTTCAACCGAATTTCTATGTGCAAAGCTGCAAAAGAAATTTGGGATAAATTAGCTGTTGTTCATGAGGGGACAAACCAAGTAAAATAGTCTAAGATAAATATGCTTACTCGCGATTATGAAATATTTTGTGTGCAACCAAATGAAAGTATTACTGATATATACACTAGATTTACTAATATTATTAATAGTCTAAAGGCTTTGGGAAAGACTTTTTCTGATGCAGATCTTGTCAAAAAAATACTCAGAAGTTTTTCTCAAAACGGTCCTTGGGAACCAAAGTTGGCGGCCATTCAAGAAGCGCGCGACCTCGATAAATTTTTATTGGAGGAACTCATAGGGTCCCTTATGACTTATGAGTTACGATTGAAGACGGAGCCTTCTACTTCCATCATCCATACCGAGACAAAAAATATAGCCCTCAACTCTAACGAGGGAGATGGAGGCGACTCCGACAATGGCACTGACGACGAGATCTCACTTCTTACAAGAAAATTAAAGAAAATCATACAAAGAAAGCATGGAGCTAGGTGGTCCGGCAAAGGTAATGGTAGATCAAACTTTTTTAAAAGGGATGTCAAATGCTATAATTGTAATAAGACAGGACACATAAGTTATGATTGCCAAAATCAAAGTTAATCTCCCCGAAAGGAGAAAAGGAAGAAAGCCTTCTCCGCCGCTTGGAGTGATGATAGTGATTCCGACGAGGAATCAACCAAGGAGGTCTCCAACTTAAGCCTCACCTGAAATGGCTTGGCATATCATGTTTGTTTTGTTTTTAAACATCTAGGTTTGCATGATATTTCCTTCTTCAGCAGTGCTTGTTTAATAGGATCGGAATGGCTATTTGCTATATATCGCAGGCCACAGTTCTGATCTCAAGGTTGACTGAAGAGAAGAAATCTGCTATTCAATAGAACAATAAGCGTCGACAAGAGCTGGTGAGTTCTTTTCTAATCATTGGTGGATGAAATCACCTTTAATCTTCATTTCAATCAAAATGTTCCTTCCATAGATTCATTTAATCTCCAACAAGTTGCAAGAGCGAAAGATTAATTTTGGAACATTCTGGTTCTCATGTTGGCCATCAATTGCGATTCGACTGGATTGGACCTGCTCTCATGCTTGTGGTAGGACCTATTTCTGAGAGTATTGGTGATTAACTATTGAGGCTGTGGTGGAGAACTGTCCAGATCCACAGCTTGAATGATTTGTCAAAATGCAATCAACCAGCTAGGAAAGCTCGTAACTGGCGGCAACAGCTGAATGTAGCCTGATTTGTTGGTTACATTATCTTAAATGCTTTATATAATGATGAATGTCACATCTTCATCTGGAGTTATCAACTCCAATTAACTTTTGGTAAGCTGCAGGAATTCGTTGCATCCCTCATCAACATAAAGGAAAATAGTAGCTTTGCTCTTAGTGCTTGGTGATTGTATGTCACGCCCCGCCGGCCCTTTAACACCAAATAGGTGGAAAGGATAACCGCACGGGCGCATGCCCCAGACCCGCCGAACGGATAGAGTCCTTTCTACCCGCCCAAGGCGTCACAACACAAGCTTATCCACAATGTTCCAACTAGGAACGGAGTACAAGAGTTGCACAAGGAAAGCATCAACATAAAGAAGTTCTACTTCTATTACATCACAAGGCACAATATACATGTCCAAATTTTTCTTATCTTTCACTTTCATTCCATACATCATGTTCCAAAACTATGGAATATACAACATTCATACAAGAATGAAAATCCCCTAAGCTATCATAGTCCAAAAATAGGGGTACAACTCTATGCATCACCAAAATGGAAGGGCCGCTATCTAATGAGCCAAACCCTTGCCTTGCTCCGCCGCCTCACTCGCGGAAGGACCTGGGAAAATGGGGGGTGAGAACTATAACATAGTTCCCAGTGGGTAAGGCCACCCAAGGGAAGAGCTCGACCCACCAGGTCCAAAGAAATACCACATGCATAAGTTAGATCATATATATAACTATGCAACAATATTTACATGCTTAGTAAATAAACATAAAGGATGCAACCAAAATGAAACATAATTTATCATTCTCTCCTAGGTTCATCCTATATTCCACATTGACTAAGTTCTTTTACTTGTCATTTACTTATGGTTGCGGAATGGCCGTCGCACCATAGTTGTTTCAACATTCGTGGAGTGAAATCGTCACCTCCTATTCGAGTAGCGAAATCGTCGCATACTCGGGATAGCGAAATCGTCGCATACCCCCTTCGACACCGCCAATCCATGGCGCGGTAGCGAAATCGTCGCACACCCGGGATAGCAAAATCGTCGCACATCCATGTCGGCACCGCCAACTCGTGGCATGGTAGCGAAATCGTCGCATACCCGGGATAGCAAAATCGTCACACATCCCGTCTCAATATGGCCAACTCATGGCATGGTAGCGAAATCGTCGCCTACCCGGGATAGCAAAATCGTCACACATCCCGTTGTTCACATTTCTCACTTGCCAACCTAAATCTCATGATCTTAGGTTCAAGTCACTAAGCCTCGCCTATGTTTGATAACACTAGGCTTACTTTCTCATTTACCAACCTAGGTTCCATGACTCTAGGTTCCAATCACATGTCCAACCTATGTTCAATGACACTAGGTTTACATCTCACATGTTCCAACCTATATTCAATAACATTAGGTTAAGTTCTCACACATTCCAACCTATGTTCAATGACACTAGGTTAAATGTTACTTGTTCCAACCTATGTTCAATGACACTAGGTTTAATCATACATATTCCAACCTATGTTCAACAACATTAGGTTAGATTCTCACATGCAACCATAAAACAAGTATAGATAATTGAATTATACTTGAATATTCATATCATGCAATAGGAGTTCATTGTTCTACCCATCATGATTTCTACCATTGCCAACATGCAAGTCCTAGGGTTCACATACATATACCATTTTGTTCTTAAATGGATAATTACCCTAGACATGGAAGTGACCTAATCACTTCGGTAACCATAAAACCCACCTCAAGAGCTTCCAAATCTCGTGTTCTTCAAGCTCCTAAGTGTCCAAGCTTGGAGTTCTTGCTTCAACCCAAGCTTCAACAAGAAAAAGGTTCGTTACTCATTACGAACCCTAAATCCATCTCAAAATACGAAATCAAGTGTTCTAACATGATTTCCTATGCCTCAATTGCAATTATCGAAGGTCCAAATATTTTTAGAACCCTTCATTGCAAAAGCCCTCATTCTACCTAGGGTTTGCATGCATGCAAGCCAAACCCTAGATTTCGTGGCCAAACAACCACCATTTGTGGTTTAGGTTGCCAAGGGTTCCCAAAAACCTCATTTCAAAGGATTAAATCCAAGGTTTGAACCCAAAACGTGAGGTACTAACCTTAATCACGAAATCCCCAAGCTCCTTCTTGCACCAAGAAGCTTCTTTTCTCCTTTGGAAGCCTTTTCCAAGATCAATCCACCACTTCTCCAAGCTTTTGGAGAGATCTCTAGAGAGAGAAAGTGAGAGGAGAGGGAGGGGAGTGTGGAGAAGAAGGTCCTGTGAAAGGGGGAGTGTTCCCTGCCTTTCAAATACCCCATGGCATGTGAAAAGACCTAAATGCCATTCTCCAATCAAAACACAACACCCAGCCCACTCTGGGCATTGTATACCGGTATGTACATTTTGCATACCGGTATACGGGTACTCATTCCGGTATACCTCAGGGATTCCGCAAAACCCGAGAGCAAGG
This sequence comes from Puya raimondii, assembly GCA_016920855.1. Lineage (NCBI taxonomy): Eukaryota > Viridiplantae > Streptophyta > Magnoliopsida > Poales > Bromeliaceae > Puya > Puya raimondii. The sequence goes on from JABWPP010000050.1 coordinate 141,857,173, forward strand.
CTCACTGTTTCGACCATCACATACCGGTATCCCATTTTCGCATACCGGTATACCCTCAAGGAATCCGCGCAAACCCCGAGAGTTGGGTTTCTCGGTTTCTCCTGGCATTCCGGTATACCCTCCTCACATACCGGTACCAGAGCTCCAATTCCGGTATTGGAATTCACATACCGGAATCCAATGCAGACTTCACCAATTTCGCAGTTTTAACTTATCGAAGTCCGTTTTCACACCTCTTTTGCGCCGAAAACACTTCGCATAGGTCCAGAACTTGGTCGAAGTCTCACACATGGCCTCTCATGCCATTTTCTCGCTGAAACTCTACAATTTGTAGAAGTTCAGTACGGTGCACTGAAGTTCAGTGTACTACATTCCACCCCCCTTAAAGAGAGTTTCGGCCGCGAAACTAAAATCATACCTCAGCTGGACTCAGCGAAGAGGTAAGGAAACCGCTCCTTCATCGAGCTTTCCAATTCCCATGTAGCCTCGCGCTCACCGTGATTTGTCCATTGTACTTTCACATAAGGAATTTCACGGTTCCTTAAACTTTTCACCTCGCGATCCATGATACACAAGGGAAACTCCTCATAAGTCATATCCTCGTGAAGCTCCATAGGCACATACTCGAGGACGTGCGCCGGATCATATACATACTTGCGGAGGGTCGATACATGGAACACATTGTGTACCCCCGCAAGTTTTGGCGGCAAAGCTAGCCGATATGCCACGGATCCCACACGCTCCAAAACCTCATAAGGTCCGATATAACGGGGACTCAACTTACCCCGAACACCAAATCGCTTCACCCCTCTCATGGGTGACACTTTCAAGAAGACGCGGTCTCCTACCGCGAACTCCAAATCTCGTCGACGTCGATCGGCATAACTCTTTTGTCTAGATTGCGCCGTCGACAAGCGTTCGCGTGCCAAGCGGACCTTTTCCTCCGCTTCACGCAACACGTCCGGTCCTAAGACCCTCCTCTCGCCGACTTCACTCCAATGAATAGGAGAGCGGCATTTTCTTCCATACAAAACCTCAAAAGGTGCCATACCGATGCTAGCTTGATAGCTATTATTGTAAGCAAATTCAGCCATCGGCAAATGAGTAGGCCACGCACCTTTGAAGTCCAACACACACACGCTCGTAGCATATCCTCCAAAATCTGAATTGTCCTTTCCGATTGACCGTCGGTTTGAGGATGAAATGCTGAACTGAAATCGAGCCGTGTACCCAAAGCTTCTTGCAAGCTTTTCCAAAAGTGCGATGTAAAACGGGGGTCTCGATCTGAAACTATCGAGGTCGGAACCCCGTGCAACCGCACAATCTCGTCGAGGTAGACTTGCGCCAACTTGTCCCCCGACCAAGTGGTGTGGATTGGCAAAAAGTGTGCCGACTTTGACAAACGATCCACCACCACCCATATCGCATCGTGGTCACCTAGCGATCGAGGTAAGCCCACGACAAAGTCCATCGCGATATTTTCCCATTTCCAAACTGGAATGGGCAATCCTTGCAATTTTCCCGCCGGAAAGCGACGCTCGGCCTTTACTTGTTGGCATACTAAGCATTGTGCCACAAAGCGTCCAACATCAAGTTTCATCCCCGGCCACCAATAATGCAATTTGAGATCCTTATACATTTTGGTGCCGCCCGGGTGAATCGCATAGGGAGAAGTGTGAGCTTCTTTCAAGATCTCCCTACGAATGTCCTCAACCTTCGGCACGCACAATCGATTTCGAAATCGAATTGCGCCCCTCGAATCTACATGATAATCACCGGCATGCCCGCTCTCGATAGTACCCCGCACCTTTTGGAGCTCCGGATCACCGGATTGCTTTTCCTTTATTTGCTCCAACAAGGTCGGCCACACCTCGAGACTCATAAGTTTAGCGGGGACGCCCGGGGCCACGACTTCCAAGTCAAACCGGCCCATTTCCTTGATCAACGGCATTTGTCCCGTCATCTCGATTGCAAAGTTCTCCACGGATTTTCTACTGAGCGCATCGGCCACCACATTGGCTCTACCGGGGTGGTACAAGATGGTTAAGTCGTAGTCTTTTATCAACTCCAACCACCTCCGCTGCCTCAAGTTCAACTCCTTTTGAGTGAACAAATATTTTAAACTTTTGTGATCCGTGTAGACCTCACAATGCTCACCGTATAAATAGTGTCTCCACAACTTAAGTGCGAAGACCACCGCCGCAAGCTCTAAATCGTGGGTGGGATAATTCTGCTCATAGCTCTTCAGCTGTCGAGAGGCGTATGCTATTACTTGTCCTCTTTGCATAAGCACACACCCAAGACCACGACGTGATGCATCACTATACACCACATAACCCTCCCCCGCAATCGGCAAGGCGAGTACCGGAGCCGAAGTCAACTTTTCTTTTAGCTCCTTAAAGCTTTGGTCGCATTCCTCGCTCCAAATATATTTGGCTCCCTTGCGGGTAAGACGCGTTAGTGGACCGGAGATTTTTGAAAATCCCTCCACGAACCGCCGATAGTACCCCGCAAGACCCAAAAAGCTTCGTACTTCCGTGACATTGGTCGGGCGAGGCCAATCCTTGACTGCCTCTACTTTCATAGGGTCCACAGCTACTCCTCCTGCGGAAATTACGTGACCCAAGAAAGCGACCTCACGGATCCAAAATTCGCACTTTTTCAATTTGGCGAACAACTTGTTCTCTCGAAGGACTTGAAGCACAATCCTCAAGTGCTCTTTATGTTCCTCTTCACTCCGAGAGTAGACAAGAATATCATCTATGAACACAACCACAAATTGATCCAATAGTGGTTTGAACACACGGTTCATTAAATCCATGAACGCTGCCGGGGCATTGGTAAGCCCAAAAGGCATAACCGTGAATTCATAATGTCCATACCGCGTCCTAAACGCGGTCTTATGCACATCCTCCGGTTTGATCTTCAATTGATGATAACCGGATTGTAAATCAATCTTTGAAATATACCCGAGACCCTTGCAACTGATCGAACAAGTCATCAATTCGGGGTAACGGGTACTTATTCTTGACGGTCACTTTGTTCAACTCGCGGTAATCCACACATAACCGCAGCGAACCGTCCTTTTTCCGCACAAATAGAACAGGGGCTCCCCAAGGTGACACACTTGGTTTCACGAAACCCTTGTCCATCAAATCTTGCAATTGTGCTTTTAATTCCTTTAACTCCGCGGGTGCCATCCTGTACGGGGCCTTAGAGATCGGCGCCGTACCCGGGAGCAAATCTACCACAAATTCTATTTCCCGATCCGGTGGCATTCCGGGCAACTCCGTCGGAAACACATCCGGAAACTCTTGGACTATAGGAATGTCCTCAAGTCCCAACACTTCCTTTCGGTCATCCACTACCGTCGCCAAGTAGGCAATGCAACCACTAGCAATGAGCTTTCTTGCTTGCGACGTGGACACCATTGAAGCAAAGAGTGAGCTCCTACACCCACGGTACACAACCTCTTTGTGTCAGGGCTCTTTAAACTTCACTATCTGACTCTCACAATCTATAGTAGTGTGATACTTAGAGAGCCAATCCATTCCTAGGATCAAATCATATTCATTCATTCGATTTAATACCAGCAAGTCAGCTGGCATGATCCAATTTTCTATCCTCACAGGACAACCCATACACGCGTGATGTACACAAAAAGTGTGTTCGGGTACTTGTACCGTTCTTGCATGTGTGGCATCTATGATTTCTATTCCATGTGCTATAGCAAATGATCGAGCAATGAATGAATGCGATGCACCAGTATCAAACAAAGCTCTACATCGAATGCCTTTAATCAACACAATACCTGCCACGACGTCCTCCTGAGTAGCAGGCTCCTCCACCTGCGAGGCGAATACTCGTCCACTGGGTGCTGGCCGCTGGCCCTCCAATGGTCTCGGCGGCTGTGCACGGCCTGCCGACATCGCCGCGGGTGGGATGCCCGCAAGCTGCCTCGGTGGCGCAAATGCCGATGCCGATGACGGTGCTCGGCCATCATCCATCGGACAGTTGTACCGCAGGTGCCCTTGCTGTCCGCACTTGTAGCACCGGCCCTCACGATGTTCACATTGCTGAGGGGCGTGGGGGCCGCTACAAATCGGGCACGGGGTCGGGGGTCGGTTCCGTCGGGACCCTCGAGGCTGATTTTGGGATTGCGAGTGCTTCGGGGGCCGCTTAGAGCTAGATTGCCCACCCGAGCCACCCGCCGGTCGCTTCTTCTTCCCTTTTTCTTTTTTTTTCTTTCTCCCAAGAATCGCGCTCCTCGCGCGCACAAGCATTCCCGTGCTCCACCCAAAGAGCACGGTCCAAGACCTCCGCGAAGGTCCGCAACTTAAGGGCGTGCACCGCCCGAAAGATATCCGGTCGAAGTCCGCGCACGAAGCAATCAACCTTGTCTAGCTCCCCGCGAACAACGTGCGGCACGCAATTAATGATGTACGAGAACTCCCTCTCGTACTCGCGTACCGAGCGGTTCCCCCTGTTTTAACTTGCGGAATCTCTCCTGTAGCTTTCTTTTCTCACTATCGGGGAAGTAGGTGGCGAACACCATGCCCCGAAACTCCTCCCACGACGGTGGTGGAAGGCTAGGGAGTCGATCACGCCGAACCCCTTTCCACCACACCTTCGCCGACCGCTCTAGACAATGAACGGCGAGGTGCACCTTGTCCCTCTCCAAGGTATAAAGGTCCTCGAAGAGCGTCTCGATAGCGTCGATCCATGTTTCTACGTCCCACAGATCTACGTTCTCCCCGCTAAAGATAGGCGGGTTGAACTTTTTGAACCTCATTAGAGCCGCAAGCGCGCGCGCGCTCGCTCTCGCTCCGCATCCTCCATGTCGGAATCGGGTATCGGGGCACCCGACCCCTCGGCTACAACCGGTGGCGCAGGTGGCACCACGGCTGGCGCCGGTGTCACCTCCTCGGCCGGTGCCGAAGCAGAGGCCGGGGGTACTCCCGTTCTCTCCTCCCTAGTCGCAGCCGTCTGCCGCGCCATCTCGTCTTGGAGCCTTTTAATTTGCTCCTCCTGTCGTTGCATGGCTTCGGCCTGTTGCCGAACCACGCCCATCAACTCGGTCAACTCGTTACGAAGAGCCGAGTTCTCGCCCTCCCCGAGTTGTTCGGGAGCCGCGCCCGATCCTCCGGGCCCAGCACTCTTAGGAGGCCGTCCACGTACCATTATCCTGAAAATACAACGACTTTGGTCATTTCATGACCTTCAAAGTCATTCGCGATATAACATTTCACGAAAATAAACGTGAACCCAATCTAGGCGAAAGTCACACAAGGGTCCTTATTCCCCTCACTTGGTTTTCATGTTGTCGGCCGCCAACATGAACACACTTGGTGAAGAATAAGACACACCTCGAATCTACCTCTATTTCCAACTAGAGGCATAAGGACATAACCCAATCACTTATCTTTCGCCAAATCAAAGATCTCGTCACTCACGAGCCTACACTCCTAGGTCATTTCCATCCTAGGGTTTCTTAGGTCAACCTAGACCGTTTCTATTCTCTGATACCACCTCAGTCTGTCACGCCCCGCCGGCCCTTTAACACCAAATAGGTGGAAAGGATAACCGCACGGGCGCATGCCCCAGACCCGCCGAACGGATAGAGTCCTTTCTACCCGCCCAAGGCGTCACAACACAAGCTTATCCACAATGTTCCAACTAGGAACGGAGTACAAGAGTTGCACAAGGAAAGCATCAACATAAAGAAGTTCTACTTCTATTACATCACAAGGCACAATATACATGTCCAAATTTTTCTTATCTTTCACTTTCATTCCATACATCATGTTCCAAAACTATGGAATATACAACATTCATACAAGAATGAAAATCCCCTAAGCTATCATAGTCCAAAAATAGGGGTACAACTCTATGCATCACCAAAATGGAAGGGCCGCTATCTAATGAGCCAAACCCTTGCCTCGCTCCGCCGCCTCACTCGCGGAAGGACCTGGGAAAATGGGGGGTGAGAACTATAACATAGTTCCCAATGGGTAAGGCCACCCAAGGGAAGAGCTCGACCCACCAGGTCCAAAGAAATACCACATGCATAAGTTAGATCATATATATAACTATGCAACAATATTTACATGCTTAGTAAATAAACATAAAGGATGCAACCAAAATGAAACATAATTTATCATTCTCTCCTAGGTTCATCCTATATTCCACATTGACTAAGTTCTTTTACTTGTCATTTACTTATGGTTGCGGAATGGCCGTCGCACCATAGTTGTTTCAACATTCGTGGAGTGAAATCGTCACCTCCTATTCGAGTAGCGAAATCGTCGCATACTCGGGATAGCGAAATCGTCGCATACCCCCTTCGACACCGCCAATCCATGGCGCGGTAGCGAAATCGTCGCACACCCGGGATAGCAAAATCGTCGCACATCCATGTCGGCACCGCCAACTCGTGGCATGGTAGCGAAATCGTCGCATACCCGGGATAGCAAAATCGTCACACATCCCGTCTCAATATGGCCAACTCATGGCATGGTAGCGAAATCGTCGCCTACCCGGGATAGCAAAATCGTCACACATCCCGTCGTTCACATTTCTCACTTGCCAACCTAAATCTCATGATCTTAGGTTCAAGTCACTAAGCCTCGCCTATGTTTGATAACACTAGGCTTACTTTCTCATTTACCAACCTAGGTTCCATGACTCTAGGTTCCAATCACATGTCCAACCTATGTTCAATGACACTAGGTTTACATCTCACATGTTCCATCCTATATTCAATAACATTAGGTTAAGTTCTCACACATTCCAACCTATGTTCAATGACACTAGGTTAAATGTTACTTGTTCCAACCTATGTTCAATGACACTAGGTTTAATCATACATATTCCAACCTATGTTCAACAACATTAGGTTAGATTCTCACATGCAACCATAAAACAAGTATAGATAATTGAATTATACTTGAATATTCATATCATGCAATAGGAGTTCATTGTTCTACCCATCATGATTTCTACCATTGCCAACATGCAAGTCCTAGGGTTCACATACATATACCATTTTGTTCTTAAATGGATAATTACCCTAGACATGGAAGTGACCTAATCACTTCGGTAACCATAAAACCCACCTCAAGAGCTTCCAAATCTTGTGTTCTTCAAGCTCCTAAGTGTCCAAGCTTGGAGTTCTTGCTTCAACCCAAGCTTCAACAAGAAAAAGGTTCGTTACTCATTACGAACCCTAAATCCATCTCAAAATACGAAATCAAGTGTTCTAACATGATTTCCTATGCCTCAATTGCAATTATCGAAGGTCCAAATATTTTTAGAACCCTTCATTGCAAAAGCCCTCATTCTACCTAGGGTTTGCATGCATGCAAGCCAAACCCTAGATTTCGTGGCCAAACAACCACCATTTGTGGTTTAGGTTGCCAAGGGTTCCCAAAAACCTCATTTCAAAGGATTAAATCCAAGGTTTGAACCCAAAACGTGAGGTACTAACCTTAATCACGAAATCCCCAAGCTCCTTCTTGCACCAAGAAGCTTCTTTTTCTCCTTTGGAAGCCTTTTCCAAGATCAATCCACCACTTCTCCAAGCTTTTGGAGAGATCTCTAGAGAGAGAAAGTGAGAGGAGAGGGGGGGGGAGTGTGGAGAAGAAGGTCCTGTGAAAGGGGGAGTGTTCCCTGCCTTTCAAATACCCCATGGCATGTGAAAAGACCTAAATGCCATTCTCCAATCAAAACACACAACACCCAGCCCACTCTGGGCATTGTATACCGGTATGTACATTTTGCATACCGGTATACGGGTACTCATTCCGGTATACCTCAGGGATTCCGCAAAACCCGAGAGCAAGGCTCACTGTTTCGACCATCACATACCGGTATCCCATTTTCGCATACCGGTATACCCTCAAGGAATCCCGCAAACCCGAGAGTTGGGTTTCTCGGTTTCTCCTGGCATTCCGGTATACCCTCCTCACATACCGGTACCAGAGCTCCAATTCCGGTATTGGAATTCACATACCGGAATCCAATGCAGACTTCACCAATTTCGCAGTTTTAACTTATCGAAGTCCGTTTTCACGCCTCTTTTGCGCCGAAAACACTTCGCATAGGTCCAGAACTTGGTCGAAGTCTCACACATGGCCTCTCATGCCATTTTCTCCCTGAAACTCTACAATTTGTAGAAGTTCAGTACGGTGCACTGAAGTTCAGTGTACTACATTGTAAGGCAATGAAAAGCATTTTGTTTCTTTTGTAGTCATTCGGAGGTAGCTTTGTTTATGCTGTTTAATCTAGTTTGTCAACAAAATTTGTTTCAAAATAGATTCATCTTCACCTTTCTTTATCCCTCTATTGAGATGGAACCTGGATTCTATTTACAGGGACCAATTATAGTAGGAGCAGAAATGGGAATGCACTTGATTTTGTTTCTTGTCGTGAATGTTGTCATATGACACTTGATAATTTGCTAGTTACATATGTTGAGCAGGTGCCTCACTTTGCTGCATCTGTATCTGATCCAAAGTGTATAATAAATAAATCAAATAAACCATGATTTTAAGAAGAGTGCAGTGAAATAGTTTGTAATATATACTCTATACATTTAGCTGAAGAAGCATTAAGCAGATCTCTATGGAACTACAAACAGTGCTCCTTAGTTCTTACTCTGTTGGCTCTATATATACTGGAAGCAAGATAAGTAATGGAATACATCTTTTTCCACTGGAAATCCAAAAGTTTATTAAGTTTTAGGGCTGAAATTAGAGATGGATTGAGACCTACAGGTGTAAAGACAAGGAAAAGCATGCTTCACATAAACGCTTATAATTCTTCAGTGTTTAATTAACAGTTATGACTTCTGTTTCTCTAAGTTACATTTAGTTTGAATTTGTAATAGTTAATTTTGATATCAGGAAATTTTTTTGTTCATTTAATTTTTTTTACCTGATTATCCGTACATGATTTACATTAAAGTCATGGCAATGGGAGTGAAGTTACTAGACGGTAAACACCGTACTCTATCTGGTTTCTGTTCTACCTTGACGTGCTTGATCATAACGTTCTCATAAATTGCATATTTGTTGGCTAGGTCTGTACAGCTTTGCTCCTTTCTTTGTTATGTTTTAAACTTGACACATTGATAATAACTCTTGCTTCTTTCCTTTCTTGGCATAAATTGGATCACAGTCGCACAACACATGGATCTTATAACATTCAAATATATTACACTCTGTCGGTAGTTTGAAGCTTCCTCAATGTGAGCAGTTGATCTGCCTTTCTCTCATAGATCTTTAATTTAGGGGTAAACCGGTAAACTTCAATTTGGGCCCATGTGGTTTAGCTTATTTTCACTTTGCCATGCTTTGGTTCAAAAAAATTACACTTAACTATCCTATAGTTTACCAAAAAGATCTACTGTCAAATAGGATAGCAAAATAAAATGTTTTGATATCCAGAGGATAGTTAAGTGTAATTTTTTAAACCATAGAGGTGGCAAACTGAAAATGACCTAAACATGAGACGTTTTGAACCACAAGGTGGCGAAGTGAAAATGAACTAAGCATAGGGGGGCAAATTGAAGGTTACCTTTAATTTAGTTATTGTGAAAACTCAAGTTAATGCCATCTCACTGTTTGATAGTTTCAGAATTTAATGTTTTATAAGTAAAATGGCATTAATTTAAGAAATAAGATATTTCAGATAGTAGTGCAGATCGTTACTTTCTTTCTATCTAATTATGTGATTAGCAAAGTATGGAGTCCTTTAGTTATAGGTCACCAACCAACAGATTCTTGTGCTTTTGCTTTTTAAAGCTTCTTATGCAAATACTTCCATAATGATGCAATACAGTTTTACTTGGACTTTTTACTCAATTTTGTAAGTGTGGTCTACAAGTTAAATGGTTACAATAAATTGTATGTAAAGAGTCTTGGTTGGGTCAAATTGATTCTAAGTCAGTGTTCAATATTTGTGGCTATTCATTAGATGGTTTACATCCATATTTCTCGCACCTTGTTTCGAGGGTCCAGTTTGGGCTTTAGGGCTAATTAAGAACCTTTATGAACTTTGGATTCTATGATGTCTCATTTTGTGATCAAAAGGTGTTTCATAGAGATTAAAACAAGTCTACATTTGATTAAAAAGAAAGTCCCATTACGGAATTAGGTGGGTTTGGAAATGATTTAAATTTGTTGAAGTTTTTCTTTTGTACAACTGACCCAGTTTTGTTTTTTTATATAAACTGCTAAGGAGATATTCAGTATGGAGTCACTTGATCATGTAAATTTGCTAGTGGAAATTGTTTCTTTAACATCATAAGCCTTCTACCTCTTCTCTTTCGTCTACCTTTTCTCCCTCTCGTACCTTTATTTTTGTTATTTCTTGTTCTTTTTGATGTGGTCTGCTGCATCCAATCAACTTTGGAGTTTGGCCAGAGCTTGATCTTCAATTTGAGAATGATGAACGTGGTGGATTATGAACATGGGCAACAAGACGCATGTTCTAATGTTGCAAGGTTAATGATTCATGCTGGTTCTTAAATTGGACTGCATGCCTTTTTCTTGATCGATGTTATGTCATTTAGGAAGCAAAACATGGTGTAAAAGTTTTTGGCCATTCAATATCCTTTTCCATATATTTTATGAAACATTTATTTCTAAGCTTTTGTTTTATTAAATATCAGCACTATATTGTGTTTTGTAATCAATACCTACTCCACTAGGGAATAGAAACGTAGTGAAAAGAATCAAGAAAATCGTGGAAAATGAAAGATGCCTCACACTACAGGATCCAAGAGCTTTGCACGGTTGATGGCTGAGAAGGTATCATACTATATATACTTTTTCTAATTGTAAAATATTAGATATTCTAAAATTATTCTGTGATAATTTATTATCTTGTATTAATGTTTGGACTAAAATCAGTACGTAGATCACTATAATTGCATCATGAGTAACTATTGTTCACTTAATAATGTGAAACCTAATTAGCGACATTTGGTCTTCATTTCTTCAGTGCTAAAAGTATCCATGAGAGAAGACAGTGCTGCTGATTCTGTTTTGACTGTTCGGCTTTATGGCCCAAATGCAGACTTTGTGATTGATCGCAAGAGAGAGTTGAAGGTTAGTGTTCTAAATTTTGCCTTCTGAAATTTCTAAGTTTTGGGTTAGTACATCGTCTAGAAGTGTTGCAAATAAATTAATATCCATTTAATGCAATGCCATCTTTTTCATTGAGATGAGCAATAGAAACTTTGTACAATCTCTTTGGGACTGTTTGAATTGTCAGCAGCAAACTCTGATACTGTCTATTCTCTTTAAAACCTCTGAGCTTTGATTGTATCTTTAGATGATAGTGATAAACTGATAATAGCTTAGCACATTTGCTTTTTAAGTGGTTGTGAAGAGTCGAGGGGGGTAGTAGAAGCGACAAATCCCCCCATCTCCTCTAGGTGGGAAATCGTATGCATTTGCTCTTCCTTTTGGCAATTTTAGTCGATTAAATCCCAAATAAATGGCTCGAATCTCTGATTTATTCGAGTGATTTGGAGAAATTTTTATTTCCTACGGTTAGAATCTATTTTTTGGTCCAGAATTTGGGGCATATGATTTGGAGTTGAAATTTAACTTTACAACCCATGGGATTTTATTTTCGCATATTTGTTTGTATTTTAAGACAGAATAAATGACAATGTTATATCGACCCAGCTTTTGTATATATCTTGCAGTATTTTTGGTAAGCACTTCGGGGAGCAGCTTGTTTTGTAAATTAAAAAAAGGATTAAGAGCTCACATTTACTCACGAGTGAATCAGCCCTAACACTAGTTCAACTTAAAGTATGGCATTGTAGTGATATTTAAGTTTGTTTTCTTTACACCTATATTGCTTATTTGTACTAATTGCAAAAATGTTATTTTGGAAACAGGTTCTTTGGGGCTTCGTTATCGATCTGAACAAGCTTTCGAAGAGGAACAACGAGTTTTAAGCATTTATAATTTAGGGCTTTTCTGATATTATAGGTGTTTAGTATCATTTAGAATTTGTTATTTTTTAGCTAAATTTTGAAGAAGTATTTTGTTGTTAGAACTCATGTCCGAAATTTAATTTGAATACTGAGATTGTAATTTGAGAGTGAAGACTATTTGTTATACAAATTATTAATGCTCTTTGGTTATTACAATTTTTTAATATTTCAATTTATTGTAGTATTTAGTTGTGGATCAAGTATTTTAATATTAATCGTAATTGCCGCTATAACCTTTATTTATCAATCATTTAGTATGTTTTTGGTGGCAATTATAATTAATTATAGTGGCATTTAAAATAGTTGCTATTATGTAGTATTTAGCGACATTTATTTAGACTTTTACCAACCGCCGGAACAAATGCCACTATAATTTTTACTGACCCTACCTATAGTGTGAGAATTCAAATTTTTGAATTTGGATTCTGTGTTTTCCCTCCCTCTACTGTGTTTTGAGCTGTATGAGTATGTATATACATGTATAGGCATATATATATGTATATAGATAGTATATAGAGTATATTATTCGTATTTGTGGATTTTGGATTTTTTTGCCGCGGAGAGTGAACGGCTTAACGGCGCAACCCGGAGTCCGATCCTGACGATCCAAAATGGTAGATTCGATGTCTCTCTCCCTTTTCTTCTCATTTTCCTTCTTCTTCTTCTCCTTCTCCTTTCCTGCGGTGTGCACCCAGGGGAAACCCATGCCTGAGCTTCCCCTGGGGTGGCACGACCGCCGGCGAGGTGCCCCACCGCCGGGATCCGCCGGGAGCCGCCGGGAGCCGCCGCTGGGCTGCTGCAGCCACTGCTTGGGCAGCAGCTGGCCGAGCCTTGTGAGCCCGGGCCGCCGCCGCCTCCCGCAGCCTTGGAGGGTGAGCATCGCCACCCTTGTGTCCTCCAGCGCCGCCCCCTGCCTCCCCGGCCGTCGCCGTGCCGCCGGAGCGCCGCCGCAGCCGCCGCAAGCTTCGGCTTGTCAGCTAGGGCAACTGCGGCCGAGCCTGCTCCGCCGCCGCCACCCGCCATCTTTTTTTGTCGCGGTCACCGGTAGGGCGACGTCCGGTGACCTCCTCTTGCCGGTGCTCGCGTCGCCGTCGGCCGCCGTCGCCGTCCGTTGCCGCGCCGCCGTGCCCTAGCCAACCCGTGGGCTACCGGTTTCCCTGCGCCGCCGCCGCCACTTCCCGCCGCCGGCTGAGGTGAGCCCCCTCTTCCTTGCCACCTCCTCTGCCGACCCTGGCCGCCGCTGGCCGTGCATGCCGGCCGGAGCTGGTTGCTCCGGCCGGGGTCTTGTTTTGATGGATTTTGGCCGCGCTTGGTTGTTTGAGCTCCCTGTTGCTTCCTGAAGTCCAGGAAGGTGAGCACGATGATCGCGGCGACGCGCTGATCATCATGCTCACCTTAGAACTAGTTTTGGTTGAGCCGTTTCGCTGTTCGGCCGATAACGGGCTATGTTATTATATGTTTCACTATTTTTATGCAATTGCTGAGCTTGCGACTTGTCCTATCCCAGTGGGGCTGTGAGCACGGTCTCCGTGACATCGTTACCTATCCGCTGGTGCTTGCGGAAGGTCGTGCGGATGTACGGATTGCTCGAACGGCTTTGTTTAGTGCTTGTATGTTTATATTTGTCGCTTGTTTGTGGACTTTGGCGTTTGTGGCCGCGTTGCGACGCTGTGGGCAGCAAGGGTATGGTCCTCGGGGCCCTGTGGACTGGTTGTCCAACCCTCTCGCCCTTCGCGGAGTTTCGGATTCATTTCCGACGCGTTTTTCGATGAAATAATCGGCGAAACGCGCGTTTCTAGTTGTGCGACTCACTCGCTGTTCTCGCAGGTGACTTGGCTTCGTCGTTTAGCCTTGTTGGCTGTTCCTCATCGCTGTCCCGAAGTTTCGAGGACAGCGGATGAGTGACGAGGGGTTCCGGTGCCAATTCGGCATTTTTCGGAAATCCGGGAAACCTTTTCGGGTGCGTTTGTGGTCGTGGCACCCCGAGCTTGTGCTCGCTGTCCCGTCACTTGGTTTTTGTGTGTTCGGGGACAGCGAGGGACTTGGTTGGCTGTTTGGTACCCCTCTGGGGCTTAGTGTGGTTTCGGGATCGTCCCGGTGGGTGTCCGGGCGATCCGTCAGTTTCAGGATGTGTGAGCTTTGTGTTTAGCGTCGACTTGGTGGACCTTGACCCTGTGAGTCTTTCGTAGGTCCTGTCGCGGTTCCCGAGAGCCGTCGATGTTAGATTTGATCTTTCGACAGGTAGGTACTTCGATCCGAAGTCGGTTCAGTGGACTACGGTGATACCTTTATATCCTTTCTCTTGCATTACAGTTATTAGTTCACTTGACTCCCGTTGACTCTACTTATGCGTGCTTGGATAGTAGAGTAGTTGTGGTTTGTATGATTGTTGAGACGACCTAGTTGGTCGGTGGTGATCGCCGTTGTTCCGAGCGATCATCGTTGTGGTTTATCAGTTGCTTCACGGCTCGTTGCCGTTCTATGGATTGAGCATTTGCATCGATCGTCACAGCTCTTCTAGCACTTCACGTACACCAGCGGTCTGATCCACCGCTTGGGGGTGTTCTTTTCCGGAAAAGGGTCGCGTGCATCCGACCCGTGAGCCTCTTAAACGTGCATCTGCGGAGGTTATGTGCCAGTGGTTGAGCAGGTTGTGACAGTATCAGGGATACGTCCCGGTGGCTATGATTGGGTTTACTTCGTGGTTATCTCCATTGATGCATATACTAGTTGCTTGCAGTAGCATAGTTGTTCAGTTGTATGTCAGCCTCATACTTACTTGTGCTACTGTTTACTTTATCTATCCTTTTGTTGACCCTCGTGCCGGTGTGTACACCTCGCTTTCGTCGGCTTGCGGTACCCACTAGGAGGGGAGACATGTTTACATGTTCTCACCCCCCGCCCTCGTTGTTGTTTTCAGGTGAGCAGGGTGGTGAGAGTCGGGACGCAGCGAGGCACGCCTAGATAGTAGCTCTAGAGGTCCCGACCTGTGAGGCTATCTTCTCCAGATTTGGTTATTACCCTGATCTTCTACCAGTTAGTTATGGATATGGTTCAGTTACACTGTGGTTGTTTTATCTAGAATGATATGTTTTGGTACAGTTACATGTGGATGATTGTTTTGCATGCTTATATCTCGTGGTTTTGGGTTTAGTATCCATGTGAGGATTGCATGCTTAGACTCTTGGATGTAGATATTTTCAGATCTATTATTATGGCTTTATATCGCGCATCTTGGTTTTCTACCCCTCGTGGTAGCGTTTTCAAATAAAGGTTTCCGTGTGGGAAACAGTTTTCAAATGGATTTCCGATCGATCGACCTTTGAGTTTTCAAAAGAGAGTTCTCGTGTGGAGAACGGTTTTCAAATGATTCTTGAATGTTTGACATTAGGGTTTCAAAATAAAGCTTATGGGTAAGGAGCAATTTTCTAGAATGATCTGCTGTTTGTGCATCGCATCATCCTTCGCGTAAGGACCTGCTTAGATTCATACAGGTTTAAGGACGGTTAGCTGTATGAATTATGTTTGTGATGTGATTGTTGTGTGGTGAATGAATGGTGGTTGTGATCCTGTTGTTTGTTGTGTACGCCGTGCAAATACAGGGGAGGCTCTGTCCGTGTGTACAGTGGACCCTGTATTTGTGGCGGGTTTGTACGTGGCGCGGGCTAGGCTTTCAAAAAAAAAAAAAATTGGCACGTATTTCCGCATCTAAAACTAGCCCGGGGCGTGACATATAGTGGCAAATGTCATAATTGCCACGATGCCACGAAACTATTTAGCGGCAATTATAATTGCCGAATTTTTTTTAAAAAAATCGCCATTAAAACTCAATTTTGAAAAAAGAAAAGACGTCGTCCTTAGATAGCCCCACGAAGGAAGGCCCGAGGACGAAGCGGGAGAGGTCAATCACGGACAGTTTCAAAAGGAGAAAATCGATATTAGGAGATGAGAAAAGAGAAGGAATCCGAACCATTGGAGAAGAAAGAACCGATGGAAGGGAGTCGAAGAGAAAGAGTCGAGAAGAAGGGCAAGGAAAATGAAGTCGTCGGGGGGAGTTTTGAAATAAGTTTTGATAATGACGAGATGACGGCAGCTATTAAATGCCCTAATTAATTCCCTAGATAAGACGAAAGGGCGTGAGGAATCGTAGCTGTCGATGGCCATGCCCTTGGCCGCGGCGGCTCCCCATGGCATGACGGCGTCGGGGGTTGCACAGGGGCGGTCGTCGGGGTCCGGCGGGGACGACAACGACGGTCCCTAATGGCGGCAGCACAGGACCAAGGGCCTCGAGCTCCCTCTTCCACAACAACCCAAAAAGAGAGAGAGAGAGAGAGAGGGGGGGAGAGAGATAAAGATAATGAGATCCTCCACTTCTCCGGCGACCGGCGACAGCTCGGCGGCGTCAGGGCTCTCTCTCTCTCTCTCAGGTGGACAGAGGGGGAGGGGAATTAGGGTTAGGGTTAGGGATTAACCCTAATCCTAAACAACTATATATATATATGAATATCCCCCGGATAATTCCTCGAAAGTCCCCAAAACCTCAATAATCGCGGTCCAAACCTTCTCCAAAGGTCCCCGCCCGTGGGTTTTCAAGCAAAACATGTGAGAATTCGAATTTTTGGAAATTTGGATTCTGTGTTCCTCTCCCCGATTACTGTGTTTTTGATCTGTATACGTATATATATGTGTATGGGTATATATATATATATATATATATATATATATATATATATATATATATATATATATATATATATATATATATATATATATATATATATATATGTATATGAGTTGTATTTATAGTATTTTAATTGTTTTTGAGTTTTGTCGCGGAGAGTGAACGGCTTAACGGCACAATCCGGAGTTTGAATCTGACGATCCAAATTAGTAGATTCGATGTCTCGGCAGTGCTGAACGCGATGGCGCAATCCGTGTTGACATGCGACGGACGGATTGAGAGATCTTCCATCTTCTTCGCTGAGAGGTCGAATTGTATATTTTTTGGTTTCGCGATCTGGACCCTGTTTCTCGCACCGTTTTGCATGAGATTGCTTGAGGAGGGGTGTCTGGGCATTTTGTGCTTACTGTGAGAGACCCAGTGGTATTTTCTTGTGTTTGAGGGGTGTTTTTGCAAATATGCTTGTGTGTATATGTGCATTGTGTGTGTGTATGGAGAGAGAGAGTGTTTTCCCTCTTCTCCTTCTCCCTCAGCCACCCCAGCATTGAGCCCCCTCTCCCCCAGCTCCTCTGCCACCTCCCCGAGCTCCGCCGACTGCCGCCGACCACCCCCTGGCCGGCGCTTCCCCGGCCACCTCATTTTCTCTCTTTTCTTCTTCTTCTTCTCCTTCTTCTTCTTCTTCTTCTTCTTCTTCCCTGCGGTGTGCACCCAGGGGGAACCCATGCATGAGCTTCCCCTGAGGTGGCACGACCGCCGGTGACCTGCCCCGCCGTCGAGAGCCGCCGCCGTGGGCCGCCGAGCTACTGCAGCTGCTGCTAGGGCAGCTGCGGGCAGGGGGTTGGTGGCCCGAGCCACCGCCACTTCCCGCCGCCTTGGTGTACGAGCACTGCCAGCCTTGGGACCTCCGGCGCCGCCCCCTACGTCCCCGGCCGTCGCCGTGCCGCCGGAGCGCCGCCGAGCCGTAGCTGGCTGCTGGTGGGAGGTGTGCGGGCAGTGTGTTGGTGTTCTGAGCCGCCGCCGCCTCGCGCCGCCGCAGCGACCTCCCGCCGGCATCAGGAGGACCGCCGCAGTCGTCGCCTCCTTCCCCGGCCCCGCCCCCGTGCCGCCGGTGCGCCGCCGCGCCACCTGCGGCTCTTGCTTGCTGCTTGCGGGCAGGGGCAGCTGGAGGCCAAGCCGCCGTCGCCTCCCGCCGCCTCGGAGGGGGCGCGCCGCCACCCTCGGGACCGCCGCCGCCGGTCCATCCCTCCCCGGCCGTCGCCGTGCCGCCGGAGCGCCGCCGCAGCCGCCGCGGGCTCGGCTAGGGCATCTTGGGCAGCCGCAGCCGAGCTTGCTCCGCCGCCGCCACCGCCGGTTGTTTTTGTCGCGGTCACCGGCAGACCGACGTCCGGCGAGCCCCTCTTGCCGATGCTCGCATCCCCGCCGGCCGCCGTCGCCGTTGGTTGCCGGTGGCGCCGTGCCCTAGCTTCGGGTAGCCAACCCGAGAGTGGGCTTCCTCCCCGCGCCGCCGCCGCCGCTTCTTGCCGCCGGCTGAGGTGAGCCCCCTCTTCCTCACCTCCCCCGCATCCAACCCTGGCCGCCGCGCGCCGTGCATGTCGGCCGGCCGCCGGCCGGAGCTGGTTGCTCCGGCCAGGGTGTGTTGCTAGCTGGTTTTTGGCCGCTTTTGAGTGTTTAAGCTCCCCGATGCGTCCCGAAGTCAGGGAACATGAGCACGATGATCGCGGCGATGCGTTGATCATCATGCTCACCTTAGTTTTCGATTCGGTTGAGCCGTTTCGCTGTTCGGCCGATGCCGAGCTATATTATTGTATGTCTTTGGTATTTTTATGGGATTTTTGGGCTTGCGACTGGTCCTATCGCAGTGGGGCTGTAAGCACGGCCTCCGTGACGTCGTTACCTATCCGCTGGTGCTTGCGAAAGGTCGTGCGGACGTACGGATTGCTCGAACGGCCCTCTTTAGTGCTTACTTTATGTGTAAATGTTGCTTGTTTGGGGTTCTTTGTGATTGTGGCAGCGTTGCAACGCTGCGGGCAGCAAGGGCTTGACCCTTGAGACCCTGTGGACTGGTTGTCCAACCCCTTCGCCCTTCGCGGAGTTTCGGATTCATTTCCGATGCGTTTTTCGATGAATTAATCGGCGAAACGCGTGTTTTTAGTTGTGCGACTCACTCGCTGTTTTTGTGAGTGACTTGGCTTCGTCGTTTAGCCTCGTTGGCTGTTCCTCATTGTTGTCCCGAAGTTTCGAGGACAGCAGATGAGTAACGAAGGGTTCCGGTGTCAAATCGGCGCTCTTCGGGAACCCGGGAAGCCGTTTCGGGTGCGTTTGGTGTTCGTGGCACCCCGAGATTGTGCTCGCTGTCCCATCACTTGGTTTTGTGTGTTCAGGGACAGCGAGGGACCTGGTTTGGTTGTTGGTACCCCTGTGGGGCTTAGTGTGGTTTCGGGATCGTCCCGGTGGGTTTTCCGGGCGATCCGTCGGTTTCGGGAATGTGAGAGCTTTGTGTTTAGCGTCGACTTGGTGGACCTTGACCCTGTGAGTCTTTGGTAGGTCCTGTCGCGGTTCCTGAGAGTCGTCGGTGTTAGATTTGATCCTTCGACAGGTGGGTACTTCGATCCGGAGTCGGTTCAGTGGACTACAGTGATACCTTTCTATCCCTTCTCTTGCATTTCAGTTATTAGTTCACTTGACTCCCGTTGGCTCTACTTATATGTGTTTGGATAGTAGAGTAGTTGTGGTTTGCATGATTCTTGAGACGACCCAGTTGGTCGGTGGTGATCGTCTGTTGTTCCGAGCGATCCTTGTTGTGGTTTATCAGTTGCTTCACGGCTCGTTGTCGTTCTGTGGATTGAGCATTCGCATCGATCGTCACAGCTCGTCTAGCACATCACGTACACCGCGGTCTGATCCACCGCCTGGGGGTGTTCTTTTCCGAAAAAGGGTCGTGTATTTCGACCGACCCGTGAGCCTTGATGCGTTCCTTGCAGAAGGTTGAGGTGCCGAGAGATGAGCAGTGTGACAGTGCCAGGGATACGTCCCGGTGGCTATGATTGGGTTTACTTTGTGGTTATCTCCATTGATGCATACTAGTTGCTTACAGTAGCATAGTTGTTCAGTTGTATGTCAGCCTCATACTTACTTGTGCTACTGTTTACCTTATCTATCCTTTTGTTGACCCTCGTGCCGGTGTGTACACCTCGCCTTCGTCGGCTTGCGGTACCCACTGGGAGGGGAGACATGTTTACACGTTCTCACCTCCCGCTCTCGTTGTTGTTTTCAGGTGAGCAGGGTGGTGGGAGTCGGGACGTTGCGAGGCACGCCTAGATAGTAGCTCTAGAGGTTCCGACTTGTGAGGCTACTCCCCCCAGATTTGGTTATTATCCTTACCCTCTAGCAGTTAGTTATGGATATGGTTCAGTTACACTGTGGTTGTTTTATCTAGCATGTTATATTTTGGATGATTGTTTTGCATGCTTAGATCTCGTGGTTTTGGTTTAGTATCCATGTATGGATTGCATATTTAGATCTTTGGATGTCGATGCTTTTAGATCTAACATTGTGGCTTTTATCGCATATCTTGGATTTCTACCCCTCGTGGTAGCATTTTTAAATAAAGATTTCCGTGTGGGAAACAGTTTTCAAATGAATTTTCGATCGATCGACTTTTGAGATTTCAAAAGAGAGTTCTCGTGTGGAGAACGGTTTTCAAATGATTCTTGAATGTTTGATATTAGGGTTTCAAAATGAAGCTTCTGGGTAAGGAGCAGTTTTCTAGAATGATCTGTTGTTTGTGCATCGCATCATCCTTCGCCTAAGGACTTGCTTAGATTCATACAGGTTTAAGGACTGTTAGCTGTATGAATCTCTTGAGCTGTTGTGTTGTTGTGATGAATGAATGGTTGTTGGGATCCTGTTGTATGTTGTGTACGCCGTGTAAATATAGGGGAGGCTCTGTCCGTGTGTACAGTGGATCCTGTATTTGTGGCGGGTCTGTACGTGGCGCGGGCTAGGCTTTCAAAAAAAAATTGGTACGCTTTTTCGCATCTGAAACTAGCCCGGGGCGTGACAAAATAGAGCAACAAATAGTTTTAAAAAGCAACAATAGTGAGGAATAAAGGCCCATTTTGCGATAAAATCCACTTTTCTTGAAAATCGTGCATCGAACATAAAATCAGATAGTCCCATCACCTCCGGCATAGCCGAACCATCAAAAATGACCTGTTGGGTCGTCTGAAACGGAGTCCGATTCACGTCCGAAGCCATCCTCAAGTCGAAGCCTCAAAATAAAATACAAGTTACTATTCACTTAAGTGAATAGTAACAATCACCATACACCTTTAATGTAAACTCGTTTTTCTCCGGAATTAAACCAATAAAGTTCAAAATTAAAATACTTCTACAACACAACTAAAAAGCACCAAATTACCCTATAAAAATCTCAGTCCTCACAGTGCACCCTTAGGCAGCCAGCGATAGCGTGTCGGATCGTTACAATTGGTATCAGAGCCGAATACTAGCCGGAAGTGTGAGAGCTAAGTTTTATGCGGGGCAAAATGCAACACCAACGAATTTGGTGGGAGCCACCTCTTGAACCCGTAGGAGCCACTGTAGAATCTCACATCGCCTGGTAATTCTGGTCCTGGTCTTTGTGTCTGTGATCTGGTTTGGACCTGACGGGGAATGTCAGGGTCTAAACATGGGGAGTTTGTAACGCCCCAATAGTTCCACATTTGATAGAAAATTGATTCTGATTAGAATATATGAGACCTCCACGCCAGTAATAATAACTGGGCTTAAGCATTTTGGGCATGTGGTTTGGCTTAACGAGTTATTGTTGCTAGCGGGTCGGATCATTTTATACATTTGGTTGAATGTTTGCGTATTGTGGTGAATATATGTTGTAAGTTGTGTGTAATGTATATGTACATGGTTGGTACGCTATGCAAATACAGGAGAGACTCTATCCTCGTGGACTGAGGAAACTCTGTATTTGTGGCGGGTCTATGCATCTCGTGGGCAAGACTGGTTTTTAAAAAAATGGCAATTTTTCGCAACTTTGATGTTTCAAACGATATCTAATTATATGAAGGTTTTTAAAAACAAACCCCGGGGCATGACACCCTGTAGCCTAATTCATGACTTAAGTATAAAATTTATTTATTTATTTTAATTTAAATGCACATGCATAAATTGATTTGACCCAATTTTGGTGGTCCTTATGTGCGGTGGATGATATTCTCGTGGCTTTGTTGGCGAGCAGTGCTTTAGTGGTATTACGCCATCCCAGTTAAGTGTTGCCGTGTTTCACGTGCTACTCTCTTCCAATCTCTTCCAATTGATGTTTCTTTCAATTGCTGTATCAGAGACCCGCTTTCCAATTATGTACCCGCCCATTGTTAAATTTAATAGGTTTGAATTCTTAATTTAAATTCTAATTTGTAAGTTGAATTTTAAATGTAATATTGGATAAATTGATTATCACCATATGCATAAATTGATTTGACCCAATTTTGATTTTGTAATTTCATAATTTTTTTTATTTCGTTTGCCTAGTAGAGTAGACTCGAAATAAACGGCTGAAAATAAAAATTTCATAAAAAATAATAATAAAATATTCAAATTTCAAATAGTAAGTATTGATTTTACTCTTAATGTTTAGTAGAATTTTCTATTAAAGTTTCATATAATTTGAATTCTTCTACACTGTTGAAATTACAAACGTGCCACGTCGGCCGTTAAATAGTCATTTTTGAGACATTTTGATCATTTCGTAAATGATGTCGAAAAATTATAAAATTTGGTTTTAAATAATTCTAATAGCGTAAATCATATTTAACGGAGGCGATCGTCGAATCGGATGTCCTATTACCAAAAATAACTTACAAGTACGAAGATCTCCGTGCTATCGAAAGTACAGGAGACGTAATTAATATATATATATATATATATATATATATATATATATATATATATATATATATATATATATATAATATTTTAATTATAAATATATATTATTATATATTATATTACATATTTAGTGTATAATATATTTTAAATTTATTTTATTTATAAATATAAACTATAATACTAATATATGTAATATGATAATTATTACATATCAATAATATATAATTTATTTTTAATAACAAAAAATACATATAATAGTTTTTTAGTTATAAACTTTTTTTTCAACCAAACAACCGAAATAGAAAACTATTTTTTTTTCTACAAACCAAATACTAAAGAGCTTAAAATTTATTTTTTCAAAAAAAAAAATTTATCAAAATTTTTTTTTACAGTTTTATGTGAAATCAAACACCTACTTACCTTTTATTTTATGTCTTAGAAAGCTTTGGATTCCCCTTTCGAGTACAGTACCCTCACTTTATCTTTTCATCCACATGCTGCGCACTGTGCACTGGCCACACAAACCCCACTTGAACAGGAAAAATTCTAAAATGCAACGGGTGCATATGCTGACGTGGCGTTCCAAACCAATCAAATATTTTCTTTTAGATATATATGTCACATCATAATTATAAAAAAATATTTTTATTGTACTTTTTTTTAAAAAGAAAAGATGTGATTGACTTGTTATTGATGACGTGGTGCAAGCGTGACACAGTAGACTTCCTCCTTGAACAGATGGTCCACTCGTAGTCAAAGAAAGGCCGGCAGGAGCAAGCCTATGTCATTAACATTTTAGAGTTCTGTTATTGGTGCCGTAGAAGGTATTCAATAATATTATTGATCACATGCTAATATCATTATTATAATTTAAATATTAAGATTTTTTTTTGGCATAAAAAAATTATTGATTATCAACTTTTGCAAATCTAATTTACTTTTTAGGATGTTGCAGATTCGGTCCGAATTTTTAAAAAGATGACCAAACTATTTCTCTTTCAAAATTAATGCATAAAAAGTATATATATATATATATATATATATATATATATATAGAGTTGAGCTAGAATACTTTTGGAAGTATCATGGGGGTGGTGCTTGTGGGTTTATAGCCATTGGATGGAGATTTGGAGGGTTGAGATGATGGTGGTAGGTGGTGGTAGGTGGTGGTAGGTGGAATAGTGTTTGATCTAAAGGTTATAAGTAATCAAGAAGTAGATCCAAAGGCTAGAAATGTGGAAGCACCAAGGGGATGGTGCTTCCAAAAGTATTCTAGCTCAACTCTATATATATATATATATATATATATATATATATATATGAGTTGAGCTAGAATACTCTTAAGAGTATTCTAGCCTCTTTACTTTCACGTCGTTTTCGATGTTGAGACTTCTGAATCTACGATCGGCTCCGTTAGAATTGATCTAGAGTATTTGAAGTATCTAGAAAATAAGTTTCGCGATTTTTCGATATCATTTGCCTAGTGATCGAAAGGGCTCAAAATCAATAATTTTCAGTGGTCGTGGTGAGTCGTTTGCAAGTTTAACGGTGTAAAAATATCTAAATCACATAAAATTTTGATAGAAAATTCTTTATACTATATAAAACAAGATCAATATCTTTGATCCAGAATTTTAGAGTCATATTATCACATTTCGTGAGATTTTTATTTTCAGCCATTGATTTTGAGCCCTTTCAATCACCAGACAAATGATATCGAAAAATCGCGAAACTTATTCTCTAGGTACTTCAAATACTAGATCAAGTCTAACGGAGCCGATCGTCGATTCGGAAATTCCAACATCGAAAACGACGTGGGAGTAAAGTGGCTAGAATACTCTTAAGAGTATTCTAGCTCAACTCTATATATATATATATATATATATATATATATATATATATATATATATATATATATATATATATATATATATATATATATATTAAATGACTTGAAATACAACTGATAATTCATTATTGCAGCTATCATTTTCTTGAAAAACGAAATTCTCATCTAACATATAAATAAAAAACTTTAAATAAAAAAAAAAGAATGAATGAAATATCTCGTAAATAGTGCAACATCTTTTCAAATTGTACAACATTTTCTTTTCAAATAATGCAATATTTATGCAAATAGTATAATATTTGCACAATTTATATAATATTGCAAAATTTTTACAATAAATTATGAATAATATAGCATATTTGTAATATCCGAGACCTTAAATTTGAATTAAGAATTCAATTTGAAATTCGAATTTCGAATATATATATATATATATATATATATATATATATATATATATATATATATATATATAATTTTATATGTATATACGTTGAGGTGAAGAGAGGATGGAATCCATGCGAATCGGCGACCGTTTCTTGCGAAACAAAAATGCAGACCTAATGGTCCGACAATGTCGAAGGTGTTGGAGCAATCCGTTAGCTGATGTACATGTCGATCGTCCGAATTTGCACGATATTCGAGTAGTGGTCAATATTGGAAAATTCGTATTTTCGAAAAAATTCCAATATTTTATGTACGGTTTCGCGTGAAACCGCATACAGAGGTGCTTCTGGGCATTTTGTGTTAGATGTATGCTCTAGAAGCCAACTAGGCCGACACATGTATTCTTTTTAGGATATAAATTTATATTTAATTTTAAATACTATGAATAAATTTGAGTTTTTATTTCCTTTCATGTTGTGTATGTGTGAGACCCCAGATTAGTCCTATATATGAGATATAATAGGGCTACACTCTCAACCCGGCTTAAGCATTTTCGGCGGTGGCTAGGCCGAAGAGGTTGAGAGGGTTAAGCGTGCTAGGACGGGAGTAGTCCTAGGATGGGTGACCCCCTGGGAAGTTGGGGCGTCACAGTTGGTATCAGAGCCAATTACCAGCCGGAAGTGTGAGATGAGTCTCGGTTGAGCCAGGTGTATAGCGGGGAGAGCGAGGCTCTCGTGCTGTTGACTGTTGTGGGTGGAGCGCGGCTCACCACAAAGTCGGTTTAGGCTAGCGAGACGAGTCTCACATCGCCTGGTACTTGTGTGTCTGAGCCTGACGAGGACGTCAGGGCTTAAGGGGGGGAGATTGTGAGACCCCAGATTAGTCCTATATATGAGATATAATAGGGCTACACTCTCAACCCGGCTTAAGCATTTTCGGCGGTGGCTAGGCCGAAGAGGTTGAGAGGGTTAAGCGTGCTAGGACGGGAGTAGTCCTAGGATGGGTGACCCCCTGGGAAGTTGGGGCGTCACAGTATGTGTCCATGAATCGTCGAAGGAATTAATAAGATGATGACACTTATTCTCAAGAGTTGAGAATTTGAGACATGTGTCATTGGTGGTTAATTTCTAAACATTTTCGATCAATGGATCATCACGGTGACGGTGATTGATCCGGTAAGATTGGTGCACAGGTCACTTCCTTTTTGGGTAGACGAGTCTCGAGTCAACAGTGTGGGGACACTAGAGCGAATGTGCAGGTGGTTGTTAGAGAACAAGGATACCGAGCGTGACCAATGCGAGAAGTCACTTGGATGTCTACTCACTCGTCAGTGACTTACTCAATGCTGCAGTAATGTGACTGGTCCTTTGACCTGCGGTGTTTCGGCTATTCACAATGAGGTTACTGTAGTTTGAATGTATATACACTTGGTCCCTAACCATTCGGGTCCTTGCGGTGCATGTTGGCTGCAGTAAGTTCATTGTAGGAGTAGGGTGTGCACCTATATGGAATCTATCTTTCTTAGAAGATAAGGGCGTTAGTCCTATGTGATTTATGAGACTGAGTTTAGAAGATCTTGGCCAAGGCAAAGTAAATACCGAAAAGGGTTTTCGATATTAGAAACTCGAGTCAAATAAATTTGACATATGACAGACGATGGGGTTTGACAAGTTGTTCCATGACCTCCATCTAGTCGGGACTCATGATAAAGGACTGTGTCATATGGTAACTACACCAAGAGGTTCAGTATTCCATTCTATTGGAATGTCACTACATGCTGTTAGGCGTCACTGGTGGATTTTGAGACTCATGAGAATTATTTAGATGATCGATAATTCTCATTGGGTTGAGTTGAAATTGTTTCGGTCCACTGAAAGGAGTTTTAGTGATATTGTTGATAGTGGTTAGAATATATCTCACCACCAGATAGAATAGAACCTATGGGGTCACACACATAAGAGGTTGTGACTGATCGGATAGTTAGATCGCGATTTTTGAATCGCCGGAGGATCTAGTTGTCACTATATTGATAATTGGACAATTTATAATTATTACAAATTAGTGGTATTAAAGTGTAAATATTACAAAAGAGGACTTACTAACAGTTAGTAAATTGTAAGAGGGCTTATGTGCAAATATTGCATTATTAATTTTATATGATCAAATTAGGATAAAGTTCAAGTCTAATCAAATTAGAATTTGATCGATCTAACCAATTAAGGAAAGGATAAATTTAAACCTAAATTTATTCTTATCCTTAATGGTTATTATTAAAAAGGGGATTATATCTCTTTATATATGATACGGGAGTTTTTTAGAAAACTCTAGCCATCATCTCTCTCTATCCCTCTGTCTTCTTTCCTCTAGCAAGAAAGACGTTCTTTGTAAGGGAGCTAGCACCCCGGTGAGAACATCGATCAGATCATCAATCTCGTGTGGATACCTATAGAGGCCGGACGCGTGTGCGGTTTCAAGAGAACCTAATTCCACGATCATCAGATTGCGGTGAAGAACTACCTGCACAAAGGTAAAGATTAGATCTTCCTTTCTCTTTACTCTTGAATAACATGGGGGATCCTTATTGCGTGGTTTTGAGATCGGATCTCGAGATTTTTTTAAAATCAAATTTGTTTGATTTCGTTCCACTAAGATTTTACCATACGCAATTATCTAACATTTTGCGCATGCTGTGAGGGACTCGGTTTAAAATACAAAGGTTAAAGGGGTCAAGCGCAATTGTTCCTAAACA
The DNA here is from genome assembly GCA_016920855.1 of Puya raimondii. Taxonomy (NCBI): domain Eukaryota; kingdom Viridiplantae; phylum Streptophyta; class Magnoliopsida; order Poales; family Bromeliaceae; genus Puya; species Puya raimondii. The sequence continues at coordinate 141,884,756 of JABWPP010000050.1, forward strand.
ACAAAAGTGTAACCTGGGTTTTTTCTCTCACCCAAACCCTAGCCCCGCCTCCCTCTTGCATTCGAAACCCTAGCCGCCTCCCTCATCTCCCTCTCATACGCAGCGCCAACCCCCGGCAGTCGGCGACCACCTCCGGCCACCCCAGCCCAGCCAACACCTCCTCTCTCTCTCCCTTCTACATCTCTCTCTCTCTCAACCTCTCCCCCTTACCTCTGTGACCCGAGGCCCTAGGTGTGGCTGTACCCCTTTAGAACCCTGCCGCGGCATCCTAGGGAGTTCCGGGAGCTCCGAGAGTTCTGGGAGCTCCTCTACAGCCATTACTTTAAGGAGAGCACCAAGCAGAGCCTCGAGCGCGAGCTAGAGCGGCTCAGGCAGGGCAGCCGCACTGTAGCAGAGGGATGAAGCCCAGATCGTTGGGTTAGAGGGCTGAAGCCCAGATCGTTGGGCTAGATGGCTGCATCAAGAGATTGATCGCTTCACACGGCGTCCTGACTTTCGACGAGTGCCTAGACAGGGCCCAGATGGTCCAGAACGATATGGAGGAGGCACAGATTGAGCGGGATCTGACGGAGAAGAGCGGGGATAAAACGTCCCCATTTCAAGTCTGGGGGTGGCTCTTCCTCCAGTAAAAGGCCACCTAAGTACCCTCGCACCCAGTAGTCAGCCAGGAGTGCACCTACAGGCAGCCAGCGATAGGGCGACCGACCTTGCGTCATCTACGGGCAGGCGCATCTGGTGATTATTTGCTCGCAATGGAGAGATCACTATTTTTGATGTGGTTAGACAGGCCACATGCGAGCGGATTGCCTTAGATGTGGCGGGGCCACTCACAGCGCTGCTTCTTCCCTAGCAACCTCGCGCTACCAGAATGAAGGGGTGCGCCAGGCATCTAGTAGGCGTGTCTACAACATGTCCCACCCAGAGGGGGACGTGGACGGAGACGTCGTCGCAGGTATTACCTCCTCTATGACACCCATACTAGAACCTTATTTGACGCTGGAGTTTCCCACTCATTCATATCTCGTTCCTTGGCACGTGATCACGACTTCGCCTCGAGTCTGCTATCTGAGGCGCTACAGATTCAGACGACCGGGTTTAAGCTGAATGCGGATAGGTGCATCATGTTGTGCCCTATATTGTTAGGCGATCGGGCATTCTTGGCAAATCTGGTACTGTTGCCGGCGAAGGAGTTTGACGTGGTGCTTAGGATGGACTGGCTCAGCAGGCACCACAATTTCATCGACTGTTATCAGAGGACGGTGACTTTTGCGATGCCCGGTGAAGAGAAGTTTGTCTACTGAGCATGTAAGAGCTCCTTCTACGCTATGTCTATCTCTTCAGTTAGGGCGAAGAGACTTATGATAGGCGGGTGTGTAACCTACTTGGCCTCGGTGAATGTCATTCGTAGAGCGACACCAGTGCTGGAGGAGATCCTGGTAGTTCGAGAATTTTTTGATGTGTTTCTAGCTGAGCTACTTGGGATGCCTCCAGATCGGAAGATTGATTTCTTCATCAATTTGGTTCCCGGCACGATACCTATCTTGAAGGCTCTCTACAGAATGGCCTTCGTTGAGCTGAAGGAGCTGAAAACTCAGTTTGAGAATCTCTTGGATAAAGGATTCAACAGACCCAGTGTGTCTCCCTGGGGTGCACCGGTCCTCTTCATTAGAAAGAAGGACAGTAGTCTGTGGCTATGCATCGGCTATCGGGAGCTTAATAAGGTTATGGTGAAGAATAGAAGCCAAAAGAAAAAGCTCTCCAGGCACACATGGGCAGTGGATGACAGGTTCTAAGCAAGCAACGGTAAACTTGAGCTTCAGAGATCGTTGATTTATTCGAGAACTCTTCGATCAGTTTTGGGTATTGTCGGTCTATTCAAAAATTGATATACAGTCCGGTTATCACTAGCTTAAGATCAGCATAGAGGATATGGCGAAGACTGCTTTCCGGACTCGTTACGACCGTTATGAGTTCACGGTGATGCCGTTCGGACTTATTAATATCCCGGCGGCGTTCATGGACATGGTGAATAGGGTCTTCCGGCCATTTTTAGATCAGTTTATCATGGTTTTCATTGACGACATACTGATCTACTCACGAAGCGACGAGGAGCATGAGGATCATCTTCGGCGGGTTCTCCAAATTCTTCGAGAGAACAAGCTTTACACCAAGCTTAAGAAGCGCGAGTTCTAGCTCCGCGAAGTGTCTTTCTTGGGCCACATGGTGACTCAGTCGAGTATTATAGTGGTCCTGAAGAAGGTGGACTCAGTGGTGGAGTTTCTAGATCAACTACCGTGATGGAGATCAGGAGCTTTGTTGGTTTGGCAGGCTATTATCAGAGATTCGTCCAGGGCTTCTCTAAAATCGCTGCCCCACTGAACAAGCTGATAAGGAACGGTGCCAGAGGAGCTTTGAGAAGCGAAAGGATAGACTGACCCGCGCCCCCATCCTGGCTTTGCCACGACCTGGTGAGGACTTCGTGGTCTATTGCGATGCCTCACGGACAAAATTGGGGTACGTGCTCATGCAGTAAGACAGGGTCATTGCTTACGGATCGTGTCAGCTAAAGGACTACGAAAGGAACTACCCGGTACATGATCTTGAGCTCGCAACAGTGGTGTTCGCCCTTAAGTTATGGAGACACTATCTCTATGGAGCACACTGTGAGGTGTTCACGGACCACCAGAGTCTGAAGTACTTTTCACCCAAAAGGAGCTGAACCTCAAGCAAAGGCGGTGACTCGAGCTCTTAAAGGACTATAATCTCTCTATCCAGTACCATCCGAAAAAGAGGAACGTGGTGGCGGACGCCTTGAGCCGGAAATAATCATCATCTAAGCTGTCCTTCATGATTACTAGGTAGGATCGCTTGGTGGAGGAGTTCCGTCGTCTAGAATTAGAGGTTGTTCCCACTTGGGCCATGGCCTAGTTGCTGACATTGGTGGTGCAGCCTACCTTGATGGATCGGATTTCGCTCGGACAGCAGTCAGATCCGTACTTGCAGATGGTGCAGGCGGATATCGAGCAGGGTAAAGTGGGGGACTTCACTATACATTGCGACGGTTCCCTTCGCTTTAGGGGCAGTGGTGTGTGCCTGATGATATGGAGTTGAGAAGGGACATCCTATCTGAGGCACATTGCTCCCTGTACACCGTGCATCCCGACAGAATCAAGATGTATCATGATCTGAAGCAAAACTTTCGATGGTCGAAAATGAAGCTGGATATGGCTCAGTATGTGGCCCAATGCTTGGTCTGTCAACAAGTGAAGGCCGAGCATCAGCGACCTGCGAGGAAGCTGCAACCACTTCCGGTGCCTGTATGGAAGGCGAGTAGATCAATATAGATTTCGTCACAGGATTGCCTCGATCACAGCGGAGTCATAACGCGATCTGGGTTATTGTGGATCGATTGACGAAATCGACCCACTTCCTACCGGTGCATACTACTTACTTCTAAGATCAACTAGCACAGCTCTACATCGATGAGATTATCCAGCTTCATGGGGTACCGATGTTGATCATTTCGGATCGGGACACCCGCCTCGTATCCCAGTTCTGGAGGAGCTTATAGCAGGCTATGGGTACGAAACTGAACTTCAGTATAGCTTTCCACCTGCAGAGCGACGGCCAGTCTGAGCGAGTCATCCAAACTCTCGAGGACATGCTTCGTGTGTGTGTCCTGGACTATGGTAACGGATGGTTCAAGTATCTGCCACTATTGGAGTTCGCCTACAACAACAACTATCAGGCGAGCATCGAGATGGCACCGTATGAGGCACTATATGGCGTCAATATCGGTCTCCTATCTGTTGGGACGATCTCGGTGAACACCGGATGATCGGGCCGGACTTGGTGGAGGATGCGGAAGCCAAGATCTGCATTGGGAGAGAGCGATTGCCAACGACGCAAAGTCGGCTGAGGAGCTATGCGGACTAGCGGCGTCGTGACCTGGAGTTTCAAGTCGACGAGCATGTTTGCTCAAGGTGTCGCCATCGAGAGGGATAAAGCGGTTCGGTTTGCAGAATAAGCTTAGTCCGTGGTTTGTTGGACCATTTGAGATCCTGAAACGTGTCGGTCCAGTGACGTACAGGTTGGTCCTTCCTCCGAGTTTCATCTGGGTGCATAATGTGTTTCACGTGTCCATACTTCGAAAGTATATTCCAGATTCGTTCCACATCACCAGCCTGACGACTATCCAGCTACGAAAGAATCTGACCTATGATGAGGCTCTGATGCGAATTTTGGCACATGAGGTGAAGCAGCTGCGAAATCGGAGTATTCCATATATGAAAGTACAGTAGGAGAATCACGAGGAGCGCGAGGCTACCTTGGAGCTTGAGTCTGATATGCGGGAGCGATATCCGCAGTTGTTTGCGGGGGCAGTGTTATCAAGTTTCGGGGATGAAACTTCTTGTAGGGGAGGATGATGTAATATCCGAGACCTTGAAATCTAAATTTTGAATAAAGAATTCAATTAAAAATTCAAATTTCATATATATATATATATATATATATATATATATATATATATATATATATATATATATATATATATATATATATATATATATATATATATAATTGTATATGTATATATGTTGAGGCGAAGAGAGAATGAAATCCTCACAAATCAGCGATCGTTTCTGGTGAAACAAAAATGCAGACCTAATGGTCCGGCAGTGTCGAAGGTGTTGACTCAATCCGCAGATCCCATGAGCTGATCGTCCAAATTTGCACGATATTTAAGGAGGGATCAATATTATAGAATTCGTATTTTCAAAAAATTTCAATATTTTATATACCGTTTTGCGTGAAACCACACGTGGAGCTTCTTCTGGACTTTTTGCGCGTGCTGTGAGGTACTCGATTTAAAATACAAAGGTTAGAGGGGTCAACGCGTGTCACACCCCGGATCCGACTGCTCGGATTCGAACCGCAACAACCGGCCACGAACCCAGAGGAAGAACCTCCGAAAACGGAAGGCCTTAAATCGATCCAAAGCCACCCTCTTAGTTAAAGACTAAATAAAATAATTTATTAATTAAAACAAAACTGAACAATAACTGTTAGATGTCTAATTAATCAATTTCAAATCAAAATAAACTATATGTCCAAAAGATAAAATCTATCTAACGAGTTCTCGCTGGCCAATTTTCTCACACGCCCCGACTCTCGGTACCTGAAACGGTAGACAACAAAAGTAAGTGCAATGCTTAACAAGAAATCTACTTTAAAAGATAACGATAATTTTAAATTTGAAACCACAATAGTCATAATTTGGAGCATCTCCACTCCGTCGCTCTAACCACGAGAGCTACAATTACGCGTCGTTCCTCCTCGGGAACCGCGTACAGGATAAATCCCCATCCTCCGAGGTACCCGACCGCAACAGTCGTAAATAACAATAGATCATGATTATGATAATGTGCAAAGTAAATAAGCCACGACAATCAATAATAACTATAAAATTCACTCGGATGTGCCAGCAACTAATAAACAAAACAGACAATAATCGTGTCCGGAACCCACTCGGATTCGTATATTTTCTACCATTTGTAAAAAAGTAGCTATTTACTTGCCTCAATTAGTGCTCACAAATTCGTCACGTTTTAAGATTGAGATTTCGAAGCAGTCCCAGCACCTAAAACGACGAAAAGACCCAAATAAAATACATTTTCAAACAAACCTTTTTACTAATAAAAATTCTGCAAAAATTATACAATAAATCTGGATAATTAGACCATATGATCTCATCCGTATTTTCAAGACGAGTTCAATGGCGCTTTAATCGCAAAATTCCGTCTTACGGATAAAAAGTTATGCCTCTTTTACGAATCATTCCCTAAAACTAAAACTGCTATTTACAGATTGGTCCCTGGCTGATCTTTTAAGCCATTATAAACACTCAAATTTTGCTGCACCTGGTCCAACACCAACAGCGTGCACCAGAAACTTTTTCGGTTAATTATAGTTCAATCGACAGAGGCAAAACACTCTAATTAACAACTTAATCACATCTAATATCGTTACGATAAATTGAAACCCAAATGTATAATAAACTATGCGAAAATTAATGTGGTCTACCGTGAACCGGGTTTAGCCAGATCTAAAATAATTCCATCTTCTTCCTTCTCCTTTTCAACCAAATGAAAGAATCTCTCACAAACTCCTCTCATGGCCAACCATAGTCACCCCATACGGGGTTCACCCCGACTCGACAGTGGGTGGCCGGCGACCACTCAGGCGACGGCGATGGTGGTACAATGAGAAGGGAGGATAAGTTGGAGAGGTAGAAGAAGAAGGAAAAGAAGATAACAATAAGAGATCTAAACATTGGAGACTTATCTCGCTCTCGCTCTTTTTCCCTCACGATCGCCGGATCTTGCTCCCACCGGCGGCCACGCTCGCACAAGGAATCCGGCCACAATATTTTATTATTATATTATTTGATCGTACACCCCCCCTAAATTACTATTTATAGGTGATTAATTAGGGCTAAATCTCAATCCTACTCTAATTAGTATTAGAGTATAATTAATCCGAATATCAAATCAAACCGAATCCTCTTAATCCGACGGTACAAATAAATCGAAAATTATAATAACGGATTTATCACAAAACCATAATCACGCCCGCATATTTAAATTTTAATTTAAATTAATTGGGTACGGGTATTACATCTCACCCCTTAAAAGAAATTTCGTTTACGAAATTTACTTAACAGAATCTGGAAAGAGCTGAGGATACTTGCTCCGTATCTCCTATTCGAGTTCCCACGTCGCCTCATTCTCCGCATGATGCCTCCACAGCACACGTACCAGCTGGACCGTCCTTTTTTGCAAAATCTTTTCCCTCCGATCCAAGATCCGGATAGGCTGCTCCTCGTATGACAAGTCATCTTTCAGCTAAATCGGAGAATAGTCGATGACGTGTTTTGGATCCTGAACATACTTTTGCAGCATTGATACATGGAACACATTATGCACCCCGGCAAGAGAAGGTGGTAGTGCCACTCAGTACGCCACGTTGTTGACTCGTTCCAGTATATCAAAAGGTCCAATGTACGCGGATTCAGCTTTCCCCGAAGCCCAAACCGTATTACTCCTTTGGTTGGCGACACCTTTAGAAACACGTGATCATCGTGAATTCCAACATTCACCGACGATTATCACTGTAGCTCTTCTATCTATTCTGTGCGGCTCGCAGACGTTCTCGCACAACCCGCACCTTTTCTTCAGCTTGCTGGACCAGCTCAGGCCCCAGAATCTGCCTCTCACCTATATCATCCCAGTGGATAGGCGATCTACATTTTCTACCATAGAGAGCTTCAAAAGGGGGCATCTGTATGTTGGCTTGGTAACTATTATTGTACGCAAACTTCGCCAATGGTAAGTGCCGGTTCCACGACCCACTCCAGTCAATCACGCATGCTCGTAATATATCTTCTAAGATCTGTATCGTGCGCTCTGACTGACCATCGCTCTGCGGATGGTAACTCATATCCAAGAGAGTCCCCAAAGCCTTATGTAAGCTATGCCAAAATCGCGACACGAATCGCGAATTCCGATCCGAAGCGATGGATACCGGGACACCATGTAGTCTCACCACATCTTTGATATATAATTCCGCAAGTTTCTCCAAAGGATAACTCACCTTAATAGGTATGAAGTGCGCGGACTTAGTCAGCCGGTCGACGACCACCCAAATCGCATCGAACCCTGACTGTGTACGTGGTAATCCTACCACAAAGTCCATAGTAATCTTCTGCCATTTCCACTCGGGTACCGACGGTGGCTGCAATAACCCTGCCGTCCTCTAGTGCTCAGCCTTGACCCGCTGGCATACAAGACATTGTGAAACAAATCGAGCAATATCTTGTTTCATGCCGGCCCACCAGAAAACCCCTTTTATGTCACGATAGGATGTATGGTGTAAGCTGACGAATGAGCCTCCTCCAATATTTTTCTTAAGGCCTCGTCGTTGGGAACACATAACCGATTACCGTACCTTAACGATCCATCCTCGTGGATATAAAATTCTATCTGAGAACCTGCCCCCACGCTCGCTCGGATCTCCTGAAGAGCAGTATCGGATGACTGGGCCAACTTAATTTGATCCACCAATGTGGAACGAATTCGAAGATGAGCTAATCGAGCTCCCGGCTCATGTATAGTCACCTCCAAGTCTAACCTTCGTAGATCCTCTAAAAGATACTTTTGCTCAATAATCAGTGTAGGCAAATTTTCGGTGGCCTTGCCGCTTAGCGCATCCGCTACTACATTCGCCTTCCCGGGATGATACAGGATTGTCAAGTCATAATCCTTCATAAGCTCAAGCCATCAACGCTGTCGCATATTTAGCTCTTTCTGCGTGAAAAGATACTTTAAGCTTTTATAGTCGGTGTAGAACTCACACTGCTCCCCATAAAGATAATGACGCCAAATCTTAAGAGCAAACACCACTGCGGCAAGCTCTAGGTCATGATTAGGGTAGTTCGGCTCATATGGCTTTAGCTGTCTAGAAGCATAAGCGATCACTCAATCATTTTGCATCAATACACACCCTAAACCTCGTAGGGATGCATCACTATAAACGGTGAAGCCTTCACCACTAACAGAAAGTGCCATGACAGGAGCCGTGATCAACCGTCGCTTCAGCTCTTGAAAATTCTCCTCGCACTCATCGGTCCACACAAATTTTGCTCTTTTTTGCGTCAATCGCGTTAAAGAGACCGCGATCCGAGAGAACCCCTCTACGAACTGTCTATAATAGCCAGCTAGACCCAGAAAGTTACGAACCTCGGTAGCATTCGTAGGCCTCGGCCATGCTTCCACAGCTTCGACCTTTCTTCTATCAACCGAGATGCCATCCTTGGACACGACATGCCCTAAGAAAGAGATCTTTTCCAACCAGAAGTCATATTTCTTTAACTTAGCATAAAGCTTCATATCTCGTAGGATCTGGAGCACGATTCTCAGGTGCTGCTCGTGTTGCTCTGCACTCCGCGAGTAAATAAGGATGTTATCAATAAACACCACCACAAACTTGTCTAAATATGGCTTGAAGATCCGAATCATTAGGTCCATAAATGCGGCTAGAGCGTTTGTCAACCCGAACGGCATTACAAGAAACTTGTAATGCCCATAGTGTGTCCTAAACGCCGTCTTAGGAATATCCTCAGCCCTGATCTTCAGCTGATGGTAGCCCGACTGCAAGTTGATTTTTGAGAAAATTTGAGAACCTTGTAGTTGGTCGAATAAGTCATCAATACGAGGTAGAGGATACTTGTTCTTCACTGTGATCTGATTCAACTCCCTGTAGTCAATACACAGTCGTAAACTTTCATCTTTTTTCTTCACGAACAAAACCGGCGCACCCTATGGCGAAACACTTGGTCGAATAGAATCTTTATCCAGCAGCTCTTGTAGCTGGTCTTTCAACTCCTACAACTTTGCGGCAGCCATCCGATACGGGGCTTTAGAGATAGGTTTCGCACCCGGAGCCAAATCAATCGTAAACTTGATCTCTCGATCCGGCGGTAGCCCTAGCAAATCAGCTGGGAAAACATCCGAAAACTCCCTCACAGCAGGAATCTCCCCAAACTTTAGCTGCTCATTCTGTGAGTCCATCACGGATGCTAAGATAGCGAAGCACCCGCTCCGCAGCGTTTTAGTAGCCTTCAAGGCTGAGATGATTCTCGAGGGAGAGCAGCTCCGACCACCGATAAGATAAACTCTGATCCGTCGGGGGTACAAAACATCACTTTTCGACCAGAGCAATCGATAGGGGCTCCAGGGCCGTTAGCTAATCCATCCCGAGGATGACATCGAACTCTTTCATATCGATGACGCAGCTGGCAACACATGACCGTTGACTTCTACTGCACAAGATCTACACACTCGGCAAACCCTAACGCCTCCCACAGGCGTGTCAACTCATAAATCAAAACCCAACGGTGAATGTGTCAAACCATAATCTAAGACAACCTTACTAGATATGAAAGAATGCGTGGCACCAGAATCAAATAAGGTATATGCATAAATGGTTGAGAAATGTAATATACCTGTCAGGACGTCCGCGCCTCCTGACCCATCATGCTGTGTCATTGCATAAGCTCGCGCCTGGCTTGACTGACCCAAGTCACTCAAGTCCCTCCAGTTCTGTATCGACCTCTGCGCATGCGGACACTGTGGGGTCGTCCCGCTCGTTGATGCTCCCGCACCTTGCTGATGGTTCGCATCTCGCTTCTGCTTCCTGGCTAGACAGTTGGCGATCTTATGTTCAAATGAACCGCACTCAAAATAGGCCCCCGACTCCCACCTGCATTTATTTGTACGGTGCGGTCCGCCACAATGGTCACACCTCATATCTTTAGGTTGCGGTCGTGGGGGTCGACCTCCGTCTCTTTGTCTCGAGCCGCCATTCCTACCCTTCCGATTGTCTCGGCGCCCGGATGCACCTCCTGAAGAAGACTGAGAAGGCAGGGCCAGAGTTTGACTCGACTCAGAAATAACTGGTGTACTCTATGTCCTTTGAAATTCTTTCTCCAATAGCCATGCGTTGTTTTCAACATCTCTGAGAGTCGGTAGCTCGTAACCAACAACCAGCTGCCTGATGTCTGGTCTTAGCCTTTCCTCGAATTTTCAAGCTCGCTCCAGTTCGGACTCCACCAGTTTAGGAGCAAAGCACTCTAATCGAGTAAATTCGAGCTCGTACTCTGTAACAGTGCGATTACCCTGTTCCAAGTGCACGAACTCTGTCTTTTTAGCCCGACGAATACTATCTGGAAAGTACTTATCATAAAAAACCTTGCAAAATTCCTTCCATGTCCATGATCATGTCTTGTAACTGTGTCCGTCCCAGACTGACTTCCACCACTCATAAGCCCCTTCTCGAAGCATATAAGTTGCGAAGGTCACCTGTGTCTCTCCTCCGATGCCCATATGCGTCAAGGCCTTCTCCATCTCCTGGAACCAAGACTCTGCCTCTAGAGGATCCGTCGACCCACGAAAAATAGGAGGATTTAGCTTCTGAAAATCAATAAGGCTTTTTCCACCTCGAGGATCGCTACTTTGCGCTGCCTTAAGGCCTCTGATCCCCTCCTGTAGGGCCATCATCTGAACTTGATGTGTCTTAATAACACTCAGCATCTCTTGCAATGGGTCTTGTGACCCTCTCTGTCCCTTTCTAGCTGAGGACAACTCCGGTTGCGAATTCTCTGGCGGTAGGTCCTCCGGCGGAATAGGATCAACAGGTACATTAGCTTGCGAAGTGACGGTCCTCCGAGAACGAGCCATCGTCTACAAAACAGAACACCATCAAGATATAAAATACACTAGACCCTCGCCTCGTGTCCAAAAAAGAAATCCCACGCACTCGCGCGTCCTAAATTCCTAAGTACTATGTCATTTGCCCTAAGGTGTCAAAAACCATGGCTCTGATACCACTAAAGCTGTCACGGCCTGGATCCGACTGCTCGGATTCGAACCGCAACAACCGGCCACGAACCCAGAGGAAGAACCTCCGAAAACGGAAGGCCTTAAATCGATCCAAAGCCACTCTCTTAGTTAAAGACTAAATAAAATAATTTATTAATTAAAACAAAACTGAACAATAACTGGTAAATGTCTAATTAATCAATTTCAAATCAAAATAAACTATATGTCCAAAAGATAAAATCTATCTAACGAGTTCTCGCTGGCCAATTTTCTCACACGCCCCGACTCTCGGTACCTGAAATGGTAGACAACAAAAGTAAGTGCAATGCTTAACAAGAAATCTACTTTAAAAGATAACGATAATTTTAAATTTGAAACCACAATAGTCATAATTTGGAGCATCTCCACTCCGTCGCTCTAATCACGAGAGCTACAATTACGCGCCGTTCCTCCTCGGGAACCGCGCGTACAGGATAAATCCCCATCCTCCGAGGTACCTGACCGCAACAGTCGTAAATAACAATAGATCATGATTATGATAATGTGCAAAGTAAATAAGCCACGACAATCAATAATAAATATAAAATTCACTCTGATGTGCCAGCAACTAGTAAACAAAACAGAAAATAATCGTGTCCGGAACCCACTCGGATCCATATATTTTCTACAATTTGCAAAAAAAATAGCTATTTACTTGCCTCAATTAGTGCTCACAAATTCGTCACGTTTTAAGATTGAGATTTCGCAGCAGTCCCAGCACCTAAAATAACGAAAAGACCCAAATAAAATACATTTTCAAACAAACCTTTTTACTAATAAAAATTTTGCAAAAATTATACAATAAATCTGGATAATTAGACCATATGATCTCATCCGTATTTTCAAGACGAGTTCAATGGTGCTTGAATCGCAAAATTCCGTCTTACGGATAAAACATTATGCGTCTTTTACGAATCAGTCCCTAAAAATAAAACTGCTATTTATAGATTGGTCCCTGGCTGATCTTTTAAGCCATTATAAACACTCAAATTTTGCTGCACCTGGTCCAACACCAACAGCGTGCACCAGAAACTTTTTCGGTTAATTATAGTTCAATCGACAGAGGCAAAATACTCTAATTAACAACTTAATCACATCTAATATCGTTACGATAAATTGAAACCCAAATGTATAATAAACTATGCGAAAATTAATGTGGTCTACCGTGAACCAGGTTTAGCCAAATCTAAAATAATTCCATCTTCTTCCTTCTCTTTTCCAACCCAATGAAAGAATCTCTCCCAAACTCCTCTCATGGCCAACCATAGTCACTCCATACGGGGTTCACCCCGACTCGACCGTGGGTGGCCGGCGACCACTCAGGCGACGACGACGGCGGTACAATGAGAAGGGAGGATAAGATGGAGAGGTAGAAGAAGAAGGACAAGAAGATAAAAATAAGAGATCTAAACATTGGAGACTTATCTCGCTCTCGCTCTTTGTCCCTCACGATCGCCGGATCTTGCTCCCACCGGCGGCCACGCTCGCACAAGGAATTCGGCCATAATATTTTATTATTATATTATTTGACCATACACCCCCCCAAATTACTATTTATAGGTGATTAATTAGGGCTAAATCTCAATCCTACTCTAATTAGTATTAGAGTATAATTAATCCGAAAATCAAATCCAACCGAATCCTCTTAATCCGAGGATACAAATAAATCGAAAAATTATAATAACGGGTTTATCACAAAACCACAATCACGCCCGCATATCTAAATTTTAATTTAAATTAATTGGGTACGGGTATTACAACGTGCAATTGTTCCTAAACAACAAAAGTGCAACCTCGGGTTTCTTCATTCACTTGTACCCTAACCCCTCTCCCTCTTGCATCCAAAACGCTAGCTGCATCCCTCATCTCTCCCTCCTATGCAGCACCACCACCCGGCGCCGGCGACCACCTCTAGCCACCGCAGCCTGGCTAACACCTCCTCTCTCTCCCCCTCACCTCTATGACCCGAGGCCCTAGGTGTGGCCGCGCCCCCTTGGTACCCTGCCCCAACATCCTAGGGTTCAGGTGACTCCGCTCCAGTGAGCCCCGACGCCCCTGACCTCCGCCATGGCCAAGCTCCCCGCCCGGGTTCAATCTAGGGCTAGGACGGCCACAGCCCTTCGTGCGACTGCCGCAGCAGCTCCTTGCCGCGCCACCGCCGTTGGTAGACCTCGAAGGACCCCCGGCGCCTCCCTTACCCTCTCCGGCCATTGTCTCCGCCGGATTTGTGCGCCCCGAGTCGAGCTCCCCTTTTTATTTTGGTTGCAGCTCCTCCAATGCTGCCGCCGGAACACCCCTTCGTTGGCCACTTGCACCGACCGACCTTCGCTGCTGGCGGCACCCTTCCCCTGCCAGCGCGCGGCACCCTGAGTTGCTGGAGATCGAGGTGACCTCCCTCTGCCTGCAACCTGGTGAGCTAGGGTTTGTTGGGGCTGGCGCTCCTATTCTAGCCATCCAGGTGGTCGTTGATCCTTTGAAAGGTGAGCACAGGAGAGCCCGAGGTGCCGCTGACATCCATGCTCACCCTAGTTTTTATCGGAGAAGCACTAGTTGGCAGATCCGACAGTGTCACTCCCGGTGACTTGTTTAGTCATGGTTCACGTAGCCCCGGCATGCTTCTCGACTTCTATTCATGCTCCAGACAGCGAGCACGGGCTCCGGTGTGTCGAGACCTATCAGCGGGCATTGTTGGTTTGTCTCGGAACCCCACGATTTTGGTAATGCCTCAATCTTACCGCTTTTGTATATTTATTAGTAGATTAAGGGCTTTTATGTAATGTTGACTGTGAGGGCTACCTCGGGCAGTGTGAGATTACTGTCTATGACCCGTGGACTGGTTGTCCAAAATTCTGAGGCCCTCGCAAAACCCGATGTTGGTTTTCGATACGTTTTCCGGCAAAATCATCGATGAAACGTGTTTTCGAGTCAGGATCCACTTGTTACTATGTGAATGCCCCTCGAATTGTCGCTGAGCCTTGTTGGTTGGTTACCCTTATTGTCTCGGGTGTTCAGAGGAAACGGGTGAGCAGCGGAGGGTTCCGGTGCCAAAATTTGGCATTCTCGAAAACTCGAAACTGGACGGTTATCGCTGTTTGTTTTCTTGACGCGAAACCTAGTGTTTGCTATTCGGGCAGGCACCCAAATTGGTACGTTTTGGGTCAGTATGTGACTTATGGTATGAGTCGGAGCATTCCGGGACACTTCGTGGGTCCCGGGGACATCGCAGTGAGTTTTCAGGAGTTTCGGCGAGTTACAAAAGTCGGTAATTGGAAACCGATCTTTGGGAGGTTAAGGGTTGTGAGTGCGGTGTTTGTGAGTCGTCTGGGTTAGACCCTGACTTGATGGATCTTCCGTAGGTCTGGTTGACGGTCTGGTGCACCTGGAGAGTTAGGTGCTTCATCGGACATAGGTGGATATTTCGATCCGAAGTCGGTATTGTGGTGCTAGCTCGGTGATGTTCCTTCCTCTCTTCTCTTTACCTATTATACACACATGTTTTCTATTGAGCACGTCACCACTTGACTTCACTCCTTGTTTCTCTACTTCAGTTTCTATCCATATTGTTGTGACCTAGAAGTAAAGCGGTAGTATACATATTGATTATGCATGATTTACCATCAGTTGTTGGCCTGAGTGGTCGGTTCCCGTGAGTTTTGTGATATTTGATGACCTAATTGGTCGGTACACCCTTGGTGGTATGATTGTCAGCTATTCGCTGACGGATGGCTATTGATCATATTGCATCAATCGCCACAGCTTGTGTGCATTTCACGTATACTAGCAATTTGGCCACCGTATCAGTGTTCTTTTCTAAAAATGTGGTCGTCCTCCCGACCCGTGAGTCCTAAGCGGCCTATTGTTAGGGTCACATGCCAGGTAGAGCAGGCGTGGCAGTTGTCTGAGGTCTTTAGACTGACATGGAGGATAGATTGAATATTTTTGGACTATTCGTCTGGTTGACGCATCTCTATGTTTACAGTAGTGGTAGTTGCTTGCTTATCAGTATTTCTTTTCAGCTCATATTGCTACTGTATTTTTCTTTTATACTGTATATCTCGGGTTACCAATAAGTACACTTACCCTCGTCGACTTGTGGTACCCACTGGGAGACCCTTTATTGGTTTCTCACCCCCTCTTTTTCAGATGATCTGGGTGGTGGGAGTCGGAACGGCGTGTGAGGTGCGGTAGCTAGTGAGCGGTAGAGGTCCCGACCGTTCGGCGTAGCTTTTGGTTATGATTCTTACCTTTACTCTTGCCAATAAATAGATCTGTCGTGATTCAATTTTGGTTGCTTGATTCCTGTGATTGGATGATTTAACAATAAATGATGATGATTTGTTTATGTATGTGAATTTATAATAAAAATAGTTTTCTACCCCTCGTGATAGTCAATTTTCAAAAGAAAAAAAGTTTTCGTGTGGGAAACGGAATTCAAATGATTTTTTGAATTTTATCGTGATCTTAGTATTTCAAAAACCAAGTTTCCGGGTGGAAAATATTTTTAAATGAAAGAACTGATTGGTGTATATGCATCTGCATCATCTTTCGCCTAAGGAATGCTTAGAGTATGCATCACCTTAAGAATGGCTAGCTGAATGGTTTTGGTATCATATGCATTGTGAATGTGGTTGTGAGTGTGAGTGGATGTGTGAGTTGTGACACTTGTGGTGGTAAGCCGTGCAAGTACAGAGAAGACTCTGTCCGTATGAACAGAGGAGTTCCTATATTTGTGGCGGGTCTGTTCCATCCCGTAGGCAAGGTTGTAAAAAAAAGGGCACTTTTTCGCTAACTCTGTTTTCAAATTTGCCCTCTTTCAAAAAAAGGCTTTACAAAAAGGGATCCTGGAGTGTGACAATATTGCGTACAAAATTATAATATATTATGATATACTATTAAAAAATATGGAATATGTGTATAAACGATGCATATGTTGCACTATTTATATAAATATTTACAGAATTTATGTAAATGTTGCATTATTAGAAGAGAATGTTGCACTATTTATATTGATATATTGCACTCTTCTTTAAAAAAAAAAAAAAAAAATTTATATTAAATAAAATGTCAAATTTTTGAAAAAGATAACTGCTCCGCTACTCAAATACTATTAGATGCTAGGCTAGTGAGAAAAAGGTCTTGACAAATGAAAAGCGCTAAGCACGAAAGATAGATAGACTTTGGCACGAACTCAAAGAAGCGCCGGCTACGCTTTTTGGCTGCTATGCTAATGAGACAGCGCTTCTCTTGTGACGCTCTGTGGCTCGTCACTACTGAGATGTTTCCCAAAAATCTTTCTTTATTAGTAATGAGTAACCTCAGCCCATCCATTAGCTTGAGCATAGTTTTCTAGGGCGAAGAAAGAGTCAAAGATTATGAGACCGTAGCTGCAAAGGCTTCCATCTCCTCCTGGCTCGTGAACATGGCTTCTCCCTCTGTCAGTATTTCTAGTCTTAGGCAACATAATTGCATGTACGTTTCTCGAGAAACGAGAATCCTTATTTCATACAAAATAAAAAATAAAGTATAATTAATAAGGTGAAAGAGAGCAATATCTTTTAAATAGTGCAATATCTTTTAAATTGTGCAATATCTTTTCAAATTGTGCAACATTCCCATTCAAATAGTATAATATTGTACAAATAGTGCAATATTTGCACAATTATATAATTTTGCATAATTTTTAAACTAAATTGTGAATAATATAGTATATTACATACAAATAGTACACTATATTACAATATATTATAAAAATTATGCAATATATGCATAAACGGTGCATATGTTACACTATTTGCATAAATATTTACGTCATTCATGTAAGCGTTACACTATTAGGAAAGAATATTATACCATTTAGATAAGTATATTGTACTTTTTCTTTTTAAAAATTAAATTACATTATATATTAAATAAAGTGTTAAATTTTTTGAAATGATAATTGCTAAGTCATAATTACATGTACCTTTCTCGAGAGACGAAACACCTTATTTCATACAAAATAAAAAAAATAAAGTATAATTAATAAGATGAAAATATGCAATATTGCTTAAATCGTGCAATATCTTTCAAATTATACAACATTTCCTTCCAAATAATATAATATTTGAGCAAATAGTGCAACATTTACACAATTTATGTAATATTGCATATTTTTACATTAAATTATGAGTAAAATAATATATTACGTACAAATAGTATAATATATTATAATATATTATAAAAATTATGTAATATGTGTATAGGTGCATATGTTGCAATATTTGTACAAATATTTACATCATTTATGTAAATGTTGCATTATTAGGAGAGAATATTGTATCATTTAGATGGATATATTGCACTCTTTCTTTTTAAAAATTAAATTACATTCTATAATAAATAAAGTGTCAAATTTTTTAGAAAGGACAACTGCTTAGTCATAGTTGCATGTAGCTTTCTCGAGAGACATGATTCCTTATTTCATACAAAATATAAAAATAAAATATTCTTTTAATTATATGAATAAATGCAATATCCCTTAAGTAGTGTAATATTTTTTCAAATTGTACAACATTCTCTTCCAAATAGTATAATATTTGCACAAATAGTGCAACATATAAATCGTTTATACATATATTGTATATTTTTTATAATATATTGTAATATATTATACTATTTGTACGTAATATACTATTTTATTCATAATTTAGTGTAAAAATTATGCAATCTATACATCTATACATCTATACATCTATACATCTATACATCTATACATCTATATCTATACATCTATATCTATACATATACATTATTCTTCATAAGCTTTTGCCATGTGGCAGCACTATAGTCTCTCATTCTCAAAATTTCTACTCTCAATCATTGCGACCGCTCGCCTACCCCGTAACGTCTGCCTCTTCGACTTCCCGTCTCATTAATTCCTTCCCCGTAACGTCTGCCTCTTCGGCTTCCCGTCTCATTAATTCCTTCCCCGTAACGTCTGCCTTTTCGGCTTTTCGTCTCATTAATTTCTTCTTTGTAACGTCGCTGCTTCGATTTCTCGCCTCATTAGTTTCTATTTTCTAAGAGGCGTTGCCCGAGGAGCCCGTGGGCACCGCATACGGCGTCCCCGACAACGACCTCGCCTACTACGTCCGCTCCAACCTCAAGCCCCGCAGGCGCGCCGCCTTCGCCCTCGCCGTCAACGTCGGGTGAGTCGAACTTAGCGCCCAACCTTCCTCCCTCGATCTCGACCACTTAAATTTGTAATGTATAGTTATGTAAAGGGTGTATATCCCTCTCCTCTAATGGCCTCGGAGGACGAGAAGTATCGGATAGGATATGGACTTACCGAAAAGGGGTTGAAGAGACTATGGTACTTCACGAAATCGTCGGTGTCAGTAAAGAATGCCCTAAATGAGGGTACAAAGGGGTCTTATTTCTATGTAACAAATTTTTTTTCTCCTATAGTTTTTTTATCTTTTGTTGTTTTTCATTGAATTATAATTCTATTCTAAAAACTTTAAAGTATTTTTTATATTATTAAATTTAATCAAATATGATTATATCCACCGCATCGCGCGGGTTCCTACACTAGTATTATATTAATTGTGTAAATATTGCACTATTTGCACATATTGCACTATTTGGAAGAAAAATGTTGCACAATTTGAAAAGATGTTGCACTATTTAAGAGATATTCTATTATTTCTTCTTTTCTTATTATTTAAAGTTCTTTACTTATATGTTAGATGAGAATTTTATTTCTCAAGAAAATGGTAGCTGTAATAATGACTTGTCAGTTATATTTTTCAACACATTTAATGCATACTTTTTATGCATTTCGAAAGAAGTTTGTCATCTTTTTAAAAATTCGACTGAATCTGTAAAATTCGAAAAGGCGGCCTAGTTTTGCAAAATCTCAAAACTAGTGAATTTTTTATGCAAATTAGCCAAATAGTAACTATTAAATTTTAAATACAATTATTAAATTCTAAGCACCATCATTATGTCCTAAATTTTAAATCTAAATCTGTTCATATGTATGTACCAACACATCAATAATATATTGGGGTATTCCAAAGTTGGGTATCCAAAACATCTATCTGATATTAAGCAATGTTAATACTTTAACTAAAAAGTTGGTTGTAATATATCATGGTCTATATCATGATCTATATAGTTTATTGGGATAAAATCTAATATATCATTCAAAAATTCAAAAATATCTAATATATTTTGGCCTTTTTGCAAAAAAAATCCACTAGTTTTGGGCTTTTGCAAAATTGGGTCGCTATTTTCGATTTTGCAGATTCGGTCCGGATTTTCAGTAAACTGACCAAAATACCCTTCTTACTTTTTCTCTCTCCTCTTTTTTTTTCTCTCTCCTTTTTTTTTCGGTCGCTCTTTTTTTTTCTCTCCGAAGAAGGCGGCGGAGGCGGAGGCGGAACGCCTCGCCTCTGCCCCTCACGCCCTCGCCATCGCCCGCGCACCCCCGCCCTCCTCGCCTCCGACCCCGCCGAGGCCGCGCCGCGCCGCGACTTTTTTTTTTTTTTTTTCCCTCTCCGACCCTCCTCCACCCGCCGTCCCCGCCGCCACCGCCGGCGACGAAGAAGAAGTGCTTCTTGGGGCCGAGAAGCACGCCGGCGAGGGAGGAAAAAAATATAGTTACACTCCGGCGAGGGCGGTGGGTCGTGACAAAAAAAATTGTAGAGAAAAAAAATAAAAATAAAAAATATTGTTTCCCTACAGAAAAGAACAAAAAATAGAGAAAAAGAAAAAAGATGATGAAATTGCACTGTTAAAAAAAATTACACTGTTTTAAAAAAAATTACACTATTTTAATAAATGTTGCACTATTTACGAGAAAAATTACACTCTTTTGGAATGGAATTTACACTTTTTAGACAAAATTACACTATTTAGGAGAATTTTGCACTATTTTTTTCTCTTTTTCTTCTTCTTCCTTCTTCCTCCACTCTCCATCCTCATCCTCCCTCTCTCTCATCTCTCTCTTTCCTCACACTCCCAAAAAAAATTTGAGCCGGTGCGGTCGAAGCCGGAGGAGGAGGAGCGGCCGTAGTCGCGGGGGCGGCGCAGGCTGCGCCATTTTTTTATATTTTTTAATTTTTTTTTTACTTTTACTCTTGGGTAAAAATTTAAAAAAAAAAAAGAAAAATGGCGCAGGGGTCGCGTTCCCTGCGCCCCCTGCGCCCCCCGGGCCGCGGGCGTGGGGCGGGGGCCCGGGCCGGGCCGGGGGGGCCGGGGCGGGGGGGGGGGGGGCCGGGCCCGGGCTGGCGCAGGGGGCGCGTCCCTGCGCCCCCCTACGCCCGCGCCCCCAGGGGGCGCGTCCCTGCGCCCCTTGCGCCCCCCGGCCGCGGGCGCGGGCGGGGGGCGGGGGCCCGGGCCGGGCCGGGGCCGGGGGGGGGGGGGGGGGGACCGGGCCCGGGCTGGCGCAGGGGGCGCGTCCCTGCGCCCCCCCCCGCCCGCGCCCCCAGGGGGCGCGTCCCTGCGCCCCCTGCGCCCACGCCCCCCGCGCCCCAAGGGGGCGTGTCCCTGCGCGCCCCCTGCGCCATCGGGGAGGAGGCCGCCATCGCCCCCCGCCCTCTGCGCCGCCGCGTGCGCGCTCCCCGGCGGCGGGGGCGAAAACGGTCGCGCCCTCGCCGCCGACGCGTTGCTCCCGCTCGCCTTCGAGATCCTTGCCTGCAGGGAGGTGGACGAAGAAGAAGAGTGCAACAAAGGTGCAAAATGGTGCAATGAAGGTGTAAAATGGTGCAAAATGGTGCAACGAAGGTGCAAAATGGTGCAATGAAGGTGGACGAAGAAGAAGAGTGCAACGAGCTCTGCGTTGCACTATTTTGCACCATAGTTGCACCATTTTGACTTTCGTTGCACCATTTTGCACCATTTTATACCTTCATTGCACCATTTTGTACCTTCGTTGCACGACGACGAGGAGGAAGCCTCAAAGGAGGAAGAGGACGACGAGGACGATGACGGGGCACGGGCGCAGGGGCGCAGCCGGCGGGGGGGGGGGGCGGGGGGGGGGGGGGGGGCGCCGGGTGCGGGCGCAGGGGCGCAGCGGCGGGGGGGGCGCCGGGCGCTGGCGCAGCCGGCGGGGGCGCCGGGCGCGGGCGCAGGGGGCGCAGGGAGCGCCCCCTGCGCCCACCCTGGGGGCGCGGGCGCGGATCGCAGGGGGCGCGCCCCCTGCGCCCCTGTGCCTGCCCGGGCCCCCGCCTGCCCCTGCCCGGTGCGTCCCCTGCGCCCTCTGCGCTCCGCGCCCGCGCCTCCAGGGTGGGCGCAGGGGGCGCTCCCTGCGCCCTCTGCGCCCACGCCCCCGCCGGCTGCGCCCCTGCGCCCGCGCCCCGTCGTCGTCCTCGTCATCCTCCTCCTCCTTTGAGGCTTCCTACTTGTCGTCGTCGTACTCCTCCTCCCCGCCTCCCCCCGATTCCGAGTACTTCCTCGAGATCCGCCCGTGCCGCGCGGCCCGGAGAGGGAGGTGACCGGATCCGAATTTGGTTGGGGAGAAAGAGTGCAAAGAAATAGTGCAGCGAGGAA
The DNA here is from genome assembly GCA_016920855.1 of Puya raimondii. NCBI lineage: Eukaryota > Viridiplantae > Streptophyta > Magnoliopsida > Poales > Bromeliaceae > Puya > Puya raimondii. The sequence goes on from JABWPP010000050.1 coordinate 141,906,766, forward strand.
GAAGAAGAGAAAAAAAATAGTGTAATTTTCATCCAAATAGTGTAATTTTAGTCTAAAAAGTATAATTCTTATCTCAAAGAGTGTAATTTATGTCTCAAAGTTATTTAAAACTGTAATTTTTTTTAAAACAGTGCAACATTATTTTAACAGTGCAATTTCATCATTTTCTTCCTTCTTCTATAATTTTTAATTTTTTCTATAGGAAAAAATATTATTTATTATTATTATTTTTTTCTCTTTATAATTTTTTTTTGTCACGACCCACCGCATTCGCCGGAGTGTAACTATTTTTTTCCCTTCCCTCGCCGGCGTGCTTCTCGGCCCCAAGAAACACTTCTTCGTCGCCGGCGGCGGCGGCGGGGACGGCGGGTAAAGGAGGGTCGGAGAGGTAAAAAAAAAAAAAAAAAAAAGGAGTCGCGGCGGGGTCGGAGGCGAGGAGGGCGAGGGTGCGCGTGCGAGGGCGTGAGGGGCAGAGGCGAGGCGGGCCGTTTCCGCCTCCGCCTTCGCCTTCGCCTTCGCCTTCGCCTTCGCCTTCGCCTTCGCCTCCGCCGTTCGGAGAGAAAAAAAAAAAGAGCGACAGAAAAAAAAGAGGAGAGAGAAAAAAAGTGGAGAGAGAAAAAAAAAGAGGAGAGAGAAAAAGTAAGAAAGGTATTTTGGTCAGTTTGCTAAAAATCCGGGCCGAATCTGCAAAATCGAAAATAGCGACCCAATTTTGCAAAAGCCCAAAACTAGTGAATTTTTTATGCAAAAAGGCCATATATTTTTGTTGACCAAAATATCCTGATTGATTGTTAAAAAATTACTTCAAATATTTTCAAAACCCTAGGGTTTACTAGTGGGATTTGGAACTTAGAAGGATATTTTAGAAATAGAAGGATAAATTTAAAAATTTTAAATAATAGTCAAGGATATATAAGCAAAAGTCTTTTCTTTATATTAGTGTTATCATTTTTTCATTATTAAAAATTAATAAAAAATCATTTTTAAGAAGATAGGATTTGATATCTGAATTAAGGAATTGTTATCTTACAATTAATTTTTAATTATAAGCTTAGAATTTGTCACGTCGAGTTAATGTCTTGAGCAATACTAGTTCTACGACCAAAATTGGATTGCATTAATCTTGCAAACCCATCATCCAAGGACCAACTTCTCTAAGTCTTGTCATTTTTCATATTTTAAATATTAAAATTCAAAAATAAATTTTTGAATCTTAGATGGAAGTATTGCAATGCTCTATTTGGATGCATGATAAAATAAAGTACAATATGGCTATAATGTTGAATATATATATATATATATATATATATATATAGTATATATATATATACTATATATAAGGGTCGGTTTGGTTTGGGGATAGCAAATATTGGAATAAACTTTTTTATACCTACGGACCGTCCCTAGCGCAAGTGGCAAAGGGCTTGGTAGTTGATACCCGAGGTCCCGAGTTCGAATCTTAGTTGATTCACATTTCCAGCCAAGTTTATTTCTATACGAAATAAACGAAGCGGGTAGCGTGCTACCTTTCTCTCAAAAAAAAAAAAATTTTATACCTGAGATAACTTACTCTTCCGGAATAACATGAGAAGAAAGAAAGTGCGGGACAAAAAGATGAAGAGAGAGAAAGTAAAGATGTTTACAAGAATAATATTTTATCCCTTATAACTCTCTAACAAGCATGCTCCTATATGTAAATGAATAACAGTTTTAGTCTTTAAATTAGAAAAAAGAAAGTCTAAATTTTAGTTTGATTTAGTTTTTTGAACAGATTACATGACTAATTTTTGTACAACTTTAATTTATTAAAAGTACTTACAAGTTATCTAAATTTTTTTATTTGGTTATTTTGTAGAACTTATTTTTTGATTAAATATTTTTAAAAGTATTTTTTTTCAAAAACTACAATATGTGTATTTTTACAATTTTAATACTTCACAGCAATTAATAGTGCATCAGCAAAATATTTGCCAAACAGTTTTCCACAATGTATCATACTTTTATACAACGATTAGCCAAATTCTTTCCAATTTTTTTTTAACAGTACAATGCTATATTTTACGGCACTTTTTAAATAGTACTACACGTAATAGCTTGACCAAGAAGACTTTAAAACGAGTTATTAAGGAGGAAATTTATTAAGGAGAATAACTAAACCGATGGAGCATGAAATTATAATTAAGTAACTGCAGCTAGAGAAATTAACTCATGAAACGGACATAACCAAACATATATAGCAGTACTCAGACACACATACGTACGTACTCATCCATAAACATAGCAAGCCGGCGATGGAGGAGCACTGATTATTTCCCGACGCCGGGGACACTGATCCATACAGCTAGATACGATATACGTAGAACTTAATTACGTACGGACACAGCAATACTAGTAGCGTAAATGAATATATTAATTAGAGGAGTCTGGGGCTATCGGTCTGCAGCAGCTTGATGACGACGCCGCCGACGGTGATCTCTCCGACACGGGGGACGATCGACACCACCAGCTTGTTGGCGTCCTCCGCCTCGATGTCCTCGAGAATGGACGTAAGACCAAGCTTCAGACTCTTCTTCTTGACGGCCCGCTTCGGCGCCCCATCGGCGTTCGCACTGCCTGTGCTGCTGCTGCTGCTGCTGTGCCCGTGCGGCAGCTTCACGAAGCTCCCAACGAACTCGCCCAGGTCGGGCCCAGCGAGGTCGCCGTAGGGCGGCGCGACGTAGACGTCGAATCGGGCCGGGCCCGGCGCCGTCACCTCGATGCCCGTGATCTGAAGCAACTCCGCCTTATCCTCCTTTTCGGCCTTGCTCCGGCTCTTCTTGGGGCGGGGGACCATGACCCGGAGCGGGTCCTTGGTGCCCAGCGCCCTGGGCTGCGGCCCGAACTCCTCCACCCGCACGAGCGACAGCTGCTTGAGAGTCTTCTGCTTCGTCTCCGCCGGCCTCCTGGCCGGAAGCTTGCCCAGCCAGGGGATGGGCACCTCCTCGTACGTGTACCGCAGCTTGCTCATGTCCAGGCAGTCGCGGACCTTGACGCGCACGATCCGCTCATTCTCGTCGCAGAACAAGTAGGAGGAGTCCAGCCAGTCCTTGTTTTCGAACTCGAGGCGGTTGCCCCGGAAGTTGCGGTAGAGCTGCCAGAGCCGGTCCACGTTGCTGTGGAGGCAGTAGAAGACGCTGTCGCGCCCGGCGGTGGCGAAGTCGCCCATGTCCGCGTAAGGCGCCTTAGCGGGGCCCACCCACTGGTGGAACGCATTGTGGATCACCTCCAGCCCGCCTGATCCGGCCTCGTACGCCTCCTCCCCCGCATGCACGGCGTCGCCCATGAACAGCTCCGGCACCTGTACGGACGTGCTTGCATGTCAATCATGCATACTATAGTAAGAGTCGATCTATATATATAAGTCGATATATATAGAGAGAGAGAGAATGTCCGGCTATGGTGCTTTTAAAAACAACAAGCACTTGGTGGTTGTAAATTTTCTGCCGTTAGATATATATTCTTTTGATCATTTTTATCTGTTAGATCATACGATTCAACCAACCATACACTCAAACTTAGAGAACTACTATCATTTTAACCGCACATCACTTAATCTAAGAGCCGAAAGCCTAAAAGCATCAATGACCAATGACTTAGTGCTTTTAAAAACATAATAGCTCAATTATATATATATATATATATATATATAGTCCGGTTGGGATACTATCGATAGCACTAAGGGCATGCATGCATGCGTGCATTTCTCTTGTTTACTGATTGGGTGTTAATTTGATCATGAGATGCAAGGGATCAATCGATCGAACTCACCTGCAGGCTCTGCTTGAAGGTTTTCTGCATGTAGGTGAGGTTGGCCTGCACGAGGTCGCTCCCGGACAGCCCCGAGCTGTTTTCATAGGCGTACTTGTAGTCGACGATGGCCGGGTGGAAGTGGTCGGCGTTGCGTTTGGGGTTGTAGAGCGGGGAGGAGGTGTTGTCGGTGAAGATCTCAGGGACGGTCATGCCGGCCTCGGCGTCGAAGTTCCAGAAGGGGAGGGCGAAAGTGTCGTCGTCGATGAGCCTGCCGAGGATGCGCTCGTAGAAGTGGAGGTAGTAGCGGTGGAAGGGGAAGAAGAACCAGCTGGAGTGGACCTGCAGGTTAACTTTGGGGTTGTCCTTCTGTTCGTAGACGTCGTTGCAGTAGGCACAGTGCACCAGGGCCTGCTGATAGAAGTTCCAGGGGTGGCTCTCGGGCAGCTCCTTCATCTTGCGGGTCGCCTCCTCGTACTTGGACAGGTACTCCTCGTCCGACTTCACCAGGTGGGCGGGGCGCCGCACCCGCAGCGGGGTGGCCGGGAAGTCGTAGTCCACCACCGTCCCCGCGTTCGAGAACGGAAGGCAGCATTTTTCGTTGCCGTCCAAGGCGTTCGTGTTGGGTTTGCGGCAGATGGTCAGATCCGGTGCCACCGGCGCCGCCACCGCAGTCCCCTTTCTCACCCCTACGTTCGACGCTGCCGCCGCGCCCCCCAGTGCCAGCAGCACGTCGCGCCGGTCGAAGAGCAGCGCCCCCGGCGAATCATCCCCTCCCCCCTCACGCTTCTGTCGGCAAGTCGTGACCGCTCTTTTGGGAGCCGCCAGCCTATCCTTGCGGCAGTGCTGCCGGAGGGGGCATGCAGGGGTGCTCGCCATCAAGCTGCTCAGCAGGAAGCCCACACCCGACGACATTTTCTCTCCCTCCCTCCCTCCCTCTCTCTCTCTCTCCTCCTTTTAAATTGAAATACTACTGATAAATCAATATTGGTTAATTAGTATAAATGTTGGTTAATGTGATCGATCCATTAAGATGATATGGCCATCAACGAACTAAAACTATAAACCCAAGGATGCTAGAAAAGAAATTAAGTAAGGAATAATATCTAAGAGATCGGTCGATTAGGGCACCTCGGTTTGCTTGAGACTTGAGTGCTGCTTCTCGCCATGCCTCGGTATATATAGATCTATGCAACCGTGGTTGGTACGACGAAATTTTACATATATCTTTGAAACCGTGGTTGGTAAGGACATAAAATTTACTCCCACTTTTGAATATACAAGAAATATTGCTCGATTTTATTGATAGGTGTAAAGAAATCACAAAGAAAAGAAATACCATTAAAAAACGTGAATGTATAAATTTTTTTTTTCATAAATACAGCATTACTTTTAATCTTACATTTAGGGATGTCAACAGGTCAGATTCGGGGCGGATTTTCAAAAATTCGAACCTGAATCCGACTCCAAACCCGAAACCCGAACCCGAACCCAAATCCAACGGATTTTAAAAATCCATATCCAAACCCGAACCCGACAAAAAATTCGAAACTCGAACCTAAATCCGAACCTGAAAATATGAACCCGAAATAAATTATTTCTCATTTCAATATTTCAAAATATATTACATTAAATCTAAATTTTTAGAATACAAATTTAAATATAACATCAAATTTTAATAGACATATTATATATAATGTAAAATAAATTCGGGTCCGGGTCAGGTTCGGGTCGGGTTCGGGTTCAGATTGGGTACAGTCAAAATCCATATCCGTCGGATTTTTATTTTTGATATACATGTCCAAAACCATATCCATTTAGCATCGGATAAATTCGCTCTGTTCGGATTCCGATTCGGATAAAATTTTGGGTATCCGTACCCATTGACATCCCTACTTACATTTAGGGGCTGTTTGGTTCTACATAAAACTGTGAAAAAAAAAAAATTGGTGAAAAAAGATCTTCGGTGGAAAAAGAATTTTACATTTTTTAGTGTTATAGAATTATATCTATAAATAAAAATATAAAATATATATAATAAAATATCAACGCTTTAATATTATGTATGCTATTAGGAGCACAGGCGCCTCCACGTTCCTAAGCCGTTTTCAATGATATAACTTCTAGATCGACGATCGGTACTGTTAGACTTGATTTAGCGTATTTGAACTATCTAGAAAATAAATTTTGCGGTCTTTCGATATTATTTACCTAGTGATCGAAAAGACTCAAAATCAAAGGTTGAAAATAAAAATCTCATAAAAAGTTATGATATAGCATTAAAATTTTCGATCAGAGATATTGATCTTGTTGTAGATAATATAAAAAAAAATTATCAAAATTTTATCTGATTTGAATATTTCTACACCGTTAAACTTGCTAACGGCATACATCAATCATTAAAATTATTGATTTTGAATCCTTTTGTGACGCCCAACTTCCCAAGGGGTCACCCATCCTAGGATTACTCCCGTCCTAGCACGCTTGACTCTCTTAACCTCTTAGGCCTAGCCACTGCCCAAAATGCTTAAGCTGGGTTAAGAGTTTAGCCCTATTATATCTGTAAGATTTTGAATTTTTGAATTATTGAATTTGATCTCTTTTAAATTTTGCTCTCTCTATATGTATGTATATATATATATATATATATATATAGGGTTATATACATATGTATATATGTATATGTATGTAAGTGTGATTGGTTTGCAGGCGAAGAGGATGGTTTCCGTCGCGAATCAGCGACCGTTTCTGGCGATGTAAAAAATCGCAAGTTCGATGTCTCGACAGTGCTGATCGCGATGGCGCAATACATTCGCGAATGCGACAGACGTATCGCCGCATATCGCGCGATCTTCGACGAAGGGTCGAAAGTGGCATTTTGGTCTTTTCGCAAATGTCGCTATATTTTTTGTGTCGTTTCGCGAGGGATCGCTTGTGGAGGTGCGTCAACGCATTTTACATGTGTTGTGGAGGACCAGGTAAGAATTTTTGGTGTTTCAGGGGATTTTGTACAAATATACCTTAGGGTATATATTGCGCTCCTAGGGTTTTCTCATGGAACCCTAACCCTAGATCCTATTCTTCCCCATTTGAGCCCCCTGCCGACTCTCCTCCTCCTGCGCTGTCCCTTGTGAGCAGCCGCCGCCGCCGACCAGCCCTGGCCGGCCAGAGCTGCTGCCAAGCCACCTCCCTCTCTCTCTCCATCTTTTTTTTCCCCACCGCTGCCCAAGTGCTACCAGGGAGGCCCCTTACCCTTGGGCTCCCTCTTTGGCAGCATCTTCGACCTCGGCGACCCTCCCTTGCCGGTCGTCGCCGTCCCCGTGCCGCCTGGAAGCCGCTGCTGGACCGCTGCTGCAGTTTCGGGCAGAGGCGACAGCAGGTCTCTGAATCGCCGCCATCGCCGCCCCTCACCGTCGCAGCCGCCCTCCTCTGGCCTCCGGTGACCCGCCTCCCCGATCGCCGCCGTCGCCGGTTGAACCCGCTCGGGCCGTGCCCTAGCCGAGCGGAGAGCGCGGCTCCTCCCCGCGTCGCCGCCGCCGCTTCCCGTCACCGGCAGAGGTGAGCTTCGTGACCCTCACCTCCCCCACATCCGACCTGGGCCGGCGCGCTCGTCGCCTGGCCGCCGGCTGCCGGCCGCAGCTGGCTTGCTCCGGCCGAGCCCTAAACTAGGGCTTTTGGGGCAGCACGCGCAGCCCCGAGCCCTCCATTGCCTCCCAATCTTTGTGGAGGGGAGCACGATGACCGCGGCGACGCGCTGATCATCGTGCTCACCTCTGTTTCTGTCGGGAAGGTCCCGTTCTACCGTTTCGGCATTGTCAAGCTTTATTATTTTATGTAAATGCTTGGTTCTTAGGTCGGCCGCGCCTCGCGACTATTTTTGTCTCTTCAGGCAGTGATCATGCCCTCTGTTGCATCGAGACCTATCCGTTGGTGCTCGCGGTTGGTCGTGCTGACGTGCGGTGCGCTCTAACGGCTCTCTGGTATGCTTTTATGTTAATTAATTGCTTGTGTAGGGGCTTAATTGCATTTGTCGCAACGTGTGATTGCTGCGGGTAGCATGAGTTTAACCCTTGTGACCCTCTGGACTGATTGTCCAGGCTTTTGACGCCCTCGCGAATATCTGTTTCGACTTCCGACACATTTTTCGACAAATTCGTCGGCGGAACGCGCGTTTTGTCGTGGGACCCACTTATTGGGATCGTAGGTGACCAGGCTTCGTTGTTGAGCCTCGTCAGCTGTTCTTCATTGCTGTCCCAAAGTTTCGGGGATAGCAGACGAACGACAGAAGGTTCCGGTGCCGAAATCGGCATCTTTCGAGAACCCGGGAAGCCGTTTTTGGGTGGGTATGTGTTTGTGGCACCCCGGACTTGTGTTCGCTGTCCGACCACCTGAATTGGTGCATTTGCGGATAGCGAGTGACTTGGATTGTGTGTCGGTACCCCTCTGGGGCTTGTTCTTGTGTTCGGAATTGTTCCGGTGGATTTTTCAAAAATTCCAACGGTTTTGGGATTCTGAGTTTGGGTTTTTGTGTCGACTCGATGGACCTTGACTTGGTGGGTCTTTCGTAGGTCCAGTTAACGTCCCTGCGAGTCGTGGGTGTTAGGCTCTTCCTTCTGTTCAGGTGGGTACTTCGATCCGGAGTCGGTACATTGGACTAACACAGTGATATCTCTCTTTTCCCATTTCCTTGCATGCTATGGATAGTTAGTTCCACTAGACTTTCAGCATTATCTCTACTTTTAGTGTGCTTATGTTACTAGTAGAGTGGTGTGGTATCTTGCATGATCTTATGATGAGATCTGATTGGTCGGTGTTGATCGCCTCTTGTTCCGAGCGATCCTTAAGACTTGTATTATCAGTTGCTATTCTCAGCTTATTGCCGTCCTGTGGATTGAGCATTCTGTATCGATCGTCATAACTCATTTAGCACTTCACGTACACCAGCGGTTTGGCCACCGTGGGGGTGTTCTTTTTCGAAAAAGTGGTCGTCTTGTCGACCCGTGAGCCTCTTGCCAGGTGCTTGCAGAGGTTGTGTGTCGGTGGGTGAGCATACCGTGACATTGCCTGCAATCTGCGGATCTATAGGGCATGGTGATTGGGTTATTACTTATCTACAGTTGATGCATATGGTTATTACTTGCAGTAGCTTAGTCGTTCATTTTTGTTTATACTCATGCTTATCTTTCGCTACTGTATTTGTATACCTATCTATCTATTGCTCCTCCTTGCCGGTGTGTACACCTCGCCTTCGTCGGCTTGCGGTACCCACTGGGAGAGGAGACATGTTTACATGTTCTCACCCGCCGCCATTTTTCAGGTGATCTTGGTGGTGGGAGTCGGAACGTTGTGAGGCGCGATAGCTAGTGAGCCGTAGAGGTCCCGACCGGTCGTTCATCAGATTGGGTTATCATCCCTTGACTATCTTTTCTTTAGTTAACTTTTAGTATTATAGTTCAGTTACTTGTTTGTTTGATTGATGGATTTTGTAGTTCTGAATGTTTATGGATTTCTGATAATGTTACGTGGATGTTGCGGTTTATCTGGGATGCATGATATGTGGTTGTCTACCCCTCGTGGTAGCCGATTTTCAAAACAGAGTTTCTGTGTGAAAAATAATTTTCAAATAGATTTCGGATTGATCGGCTTTTGGATTTCAAAAGAGAGTTCCCGTGTAGGGAACAATTTTCAAATAACTTTTGGATTGTCAAGCCTAGTATTTCAAAATAGAGTTTCTGGGTGGGAAACAATTTCAAAGGATAGAGTTGATTGTCGTATTGTGCATTGCATCATTCTTCGCCTAAGGAGTGTTTAGAGAGCATGCATCATCGTAAGAGTGATTAGCTATATGATATTTGTCACCTGCATTGTGTTTGTTGTTTGGATGTGTGGATGGATGTGCTGTTGTGATTATGGTGTTGTTACGCCATGCAGATACAGGAAGGACCCTGCAAGGTGGACAGGGAGATTTCTGTATCTGTGGCGGGTCTGTTGCGTCTTATGGGAGTTTGTTCAAAAAATAAATGTATGGGTATTTTCCGCTGACTCTTTTTCTAACTAGCCCTTCTTTCAAAAAAGACTTGCAAAACGAACCCCGAGGCATGACAATATCATGTATATAGGAGCCTCGCTCTCCCCGCTGTATAATCCTGGCTCAGCCGATACTCATGTCACACTTTCAGTTGGTAATTGGCTCTGATACCAACTGTGACGCCCCAACTTTCCAGGAGGTCTCCCATCCTAGGACTACTCCCGTCCTAGCACGCTTAACTCTCTTTACCTCTTGGGCCTAGCCACCGCTCAAAATGCTTAAGCCGGGTTAAGAGTTTAGCCCTATTATATCTTATATATAGGACTATCTGGGGTCTCACACCTTTCGATCACTAGGTAAATGATATTGAAAATCCGCAAAAATTATTTTCTAAATGCTTTAAATATGCTAGGTCAAGTCTAACGGAGCCGATCGTCGATCTGAAAGTTCCATCATCGAAAACGGCTTAGGTGCACGGAGAGCTTCGTGCTCCTAATAGCACATAAGTCCTACTCTCTCTCTCTCTATATATATATATATGTTTGTGTATAAGAGAGAGAGAGAGGGTGAGTCTTGAGTGGTCCAGTGTGGACCACTCACGCGGTCCACGAGGTCTCGCATGAGCTCGTGGTCTCCGATGCTATGGACGCGGTGAGCAGTCTGAATTTTTCGTTTTCTGCCAATTCTTGGCAGAAATGGAAATGGCCGCTTTTTCGCTGAATCTGTAAAATAGTTTTTGATGAGAATTTTTTTATGCCAAACCAAACAAACAGTCGAAAAATCATTTTTAGGCTCGAAAAAAAATTTCGATAATTTTTACGTAGAAGTAAACACATCCTTAGCTAACTTGAGTGAAAAAAAAATCAATTTTAAAAAAGTTTTTTAACTTCGTTTGTTTGTTTAACTGTGAAGTGTAAAAAGAAAATTGTAATTTTATGACTACTACTGTTTGATTGCACATAAGCCATAATTTAAAATTCAATTGAAAATTGAAATATGATTTTATCACAATTTGAATATAAAATTTTGATTTGGTTTTGAAACTATATATAAATTTTAAACTAGTAACTTAAATTAATAATGTATAATTAAATTTTAATTTTGAATTTAAATTACAAATTAAAACTCTTAGCTGAAATCAAATTTAGAAATCAAACTTCAATTTATAAATGTAAATTTAAGTTTAAATTTAAAATTAAAATGAATTAAATTTCAATTTCAATTTAGATTCAAATTTCATTAAGCTGTAATTTTAATTTGCAATTAGATCTTAAAAGTACAAATTCAAACTTGAATTCATGATCTGAATATAAAGTTTGAATTTGAAGTTAGATTCAAAATTTGTAATTTAAATTCATAATGTGTAATCGAACTCACAATTAAAACTGAAAGTTTAGATTAAAACTCTTTCTTAATTAATTAAATAAATTAAATTTAAATCTAAATTAAGATTTAAACTTGAACGTTAGACATTGAATTCCAAATTTGAATCAACAAACAATTTGAAATAAACAATGAATTAAATGTGAATTTCTTAAACTTGAATATGAATTTAAATTTTAATTTACAATTGCAATTCAATTGAATACTTACAAAGGAGTTTTTAATTTAATTAAAAGTTTAAGTTGAAAACTAGAATTCAAAATATGTTTTAAAAAATTAAACTTAAATTTGAAGTAATATTTAAGCTCAAAATTTAAATTTTGAATTCAGGTTTGAACCCAAAGTCAATACGCATGTTATGTTCTCTCAATTCATAGTTTGAAATTATCATTATAATTTTTAATTGAAACTTATAATTTAAATTTAAAATGCGAAATTGAATTTACTATTCAAATTCGAATAACTTAAGTAGACATGGAAAATTGACTATTAAGAATAACATCTATTTATTTTCTATCAAATTCTACCTTTTTATATAGATTATTCAAGATCGATGAGTTCGAATTTTTTTTGAATTGAAGTAGAAAAAGTAAAATATAAGTCATAACTCACTATCATTATGCACTTTTAAAATGTGATTTAAATATTCATTTTGAAAAAAAATCAAATTATCATTTTTATAAGGCCAATTTGCATAAAAAATCTATTAGTTTTGAGATTTTGCAAAAGTAGGCCATTATTTTGGATTTTGTAGATTCGATCCGAATTTTCACAAAACTGACCAAAATATCTTTATTCCCTTCTTTCTTTCTTTTTTCCTTTCGTTTTTTTTTTCTCTCCAACCCTCCTTCATCTCCTCCGCGGCGCTCTGCGACGGTAACAAGGACGACGCCGCGTTATCTTTCTCCACCTTCGCTCTCCACTTCCACTAAAGCAGATTTTCACTCACCAAATCCATTTCTAGGAACCCGCCGCCCCCACCACCACCGACGACGACGAAGGAAGCGCTTCTCGGCGCTGATAAGCTCACCGGTGAGGGAAGGGGCACGCGGCCCACCACGACCACCCAGGGCCGGCGACACACGAGGTGGAGTCGGAGAAGAGCGTGACGACGCTGGAGAAAAGAGCGGCGGAAGCGGAGGCGTCATCCCAGAGGGCAGTGGCAAGCGCGGCCTGGGCGGGGTCGAAGGTGAGGAGTGTGGAGGGTGAGCAGGAGCATCTCTGATCAAGCGCTTTTGTTTGCTTAAAACAAAAAAAGAAAACTAAAGGCCAAGAATTAGAGAAGAAGGAAGAAGAATTAGAGAAGAAGAAAGAAGAAGATGAAGTTGTACTATTAAGATAAAGTTGTACTGTTTCAGAAGAATGTTGCACTGTTATAGACGAAAGTTGCACTCATTGAGATGTAAACTGCACTCTTTAAGATGAAAGTTACACTCTTTAGACGAAAGTTGCACTCTTTGTGCGTTTTCTCCTCTTCCTCCTCTTTCCTCTCCGCTTCCTCGTGCTTCATCTACGTCCATCTCCTCTTCGCCCTCCACCTCCACCGTAGCAGATCTATCACCCACCAAACCTATTTCTGGGCACCGGTCGTCCACACCGCTGCTGATGACGTCGAAAAGAAAGCGCTTCTCGGCGCCGAGAAGCTCACTAGCGAGGGAGGGAGCACGCAGCCCTTGGCGCCCACCCAGGGTCGCCGACGCGCGCGGTGGAGACGGAGGAGAGCATGGCGACATTGGAGAAGAGAGCAGTGGAAGCAGAGGCGGCGTCCCAGAGGGCGACGGTGAACAAGTCCTCGGCGAGGTCGGAGGCGAGGAAGTTGGGGGGTGAGCGGGCGCGGGCGAGGGCGAGGACGCGCGAGGCGGAGGTGAGAGAGGACGTCCTAGAGGGCGGCGGCGAGCGTGGCCTCGGCGGGGTGGGAGGTGAGGCGGGGGGGGGTATGCGGGCTCGGGCGAGGGCGCGCAGTGCAGAGAGGAGGGGGGCCGCCTCTACCTTTGCCTCCGCCGCCCTCTTCGGAGAGGAAAAAAAAGAATAAGCGAAAAAAAGAGAGAGAAGGGCATAAGGGTATCTTGATCAGTTTTCTAGAAATCCGGACCGAATCTCCAAAATCTAAAATAGTAACATACTTTTGCAAATTCTCCAAACTAATGAATTTTTTATGCAAATTGGCCATTTTATGCAAGTGATCTCGCTTTCTAAAAAATGCCATTTTTATAATTTCACCCTTTTACTTAGGGTGTGTTTGGTTCCACATATAAGTTGCTGAAAGATTTTTTTCGGGAAAATAGCTTTTTTAGTGTTTGGTTTGGCGTAAAACAAGAAACTATTTTACAAATTTGAACGAAAAACACGCTTTTCGTTCTTTGTCTCATCTCGACCCAAAATGAAAACTCATCAGGAAAAAATGCGGCTCATGGCGTTCTTGCATCGCAATCTACGAGCTTATGTGAGAGTTCGTGAATCACGTGACTCACCCAAACCCCCTCTCTCTCTCATATATATATATATATATATATATATATATATATATATATATATATATATATATATATATATATATATATATATATATATATAGAGCTATAGAGCTACTATACTATCGGAAGTATAAGGGAGTTGGTGCTTCCGATTTTTTGGCCCTTAGATCAACCCTCTCGATCATTTTTAACCATTGGATTAATACTATTACCCAATGAGGACCACTCAACCCTAGCGGGACCACTCATCTCTAGGGGAATCGCTATCATCCCAACCGTTGAATCCTTGATCCAAGGGTTAAAAAATCGGAAGCACCAACTCCTTTATGCTTCTGATAGCATAGTAGCTCTACAATATATATATATATATATATATATATATATATATATATGTGTGTGTATGTAGGGCTACTGTGCTATTAGGAGCACAATAGCCCTTGTGCTCCTAACTTCCTAACCATCCATCAATTTTGATGGGTGGTTAGGTAAGAGAGAGAAGAGAAATTTAGAAAAAATTCAAGAAGAAGAAAAATTGAGACACCTAATTTCTGCTCAATTTTTTTTCTCTCTCTCTTATTCTAATCATCCATCAAAATTGATGGATAGTTAGGAAGTTAGGAGCACAAGAACTGCAGTACTCCTAATAGCACAGTAGCCTGCTCCCTCTCTCTATATATAATATATAGAGTTGAGTGGAATGTATATTGTACTTTTTTGGGAGTGTATGTACAGTATTACTCGTAAAACATTGTTCATAATTAGACGTCTTTGCATCTTTCTCGAATCAAAATAGTAAAAAAAAAAAGAAAAAAAAAAGCATACGTCTCCTCACAGAAGAAAAAACGTGCTTCACGCACATAAAAAAAAAATCTTGAAAAATGCAAAAAGAAATCGACAAAAGTGCGGAGGTTTGGTTGGTAGGATATGTGGCTCACACATCTTATAGCTGAATGGCAATAATGATAAGTGTAAATTTCAAATTGCCCCTCATAGTTTAGCTCATTTTCGCTTTGCCATTTTGGAACTCAAAAAAGTTTATTTTACCCTTTCTGGTTTAATTTTTATTTTATTAAAAAAATTTATATTAAATAGAATGATAAAATAAATATTTTTAAATAATTACTGGATGGCAAAGTAAAAACTATGCTAAACCGCAATGCGAAAAGTGCAACTTTTTGAACAATTTATGCATGTGCATTTAAATAAAAGAAAGATAAATTTTACCCTTAAGTACTAAAATTCCGTAGTTGTTTCAACCCTTGGATTGTAAGATATACTACATTCTATTTTGAAGTGTATAGGTAGTATTTCTCACATATTTTAATTCGTTTCTTTATATACCATTTGGTTTAAAAATAAGTTACTCTTATTCATTTTTGGTATAAGTATAACTTCTAGAATAAGCAAAAAAAGAGAGATTTGGTATTCGACTAAGAACTGTTCTATTTTTGGAAGTTAGAAAATTAATATTTGAATTGTTAGATTGGAATAGTTGCCAACATATTAATTAAATAATAATTTAATAGGTTAATTAATTATTTGGCTATAAATTAATTAATTGTAAAAAGGTTAAGTGAGTATCTTAATTATAAAAATTAAAAATTTAATAAGTTAATTATTTTAATTTTAAAAATAAGTTGATACATTAATTAATTACAACTCTTTAATAGATAATAAATTAATACATCAATTAAATTAATTAGTGAGTTAATATATTAATTAGATATTTTTTAAAAAAAATTAAGTTTGTTCTCAGTTGGGAACAAAATAATTCCTAGGGGTGGGTAGGAACAAAAGGAATTGCTTGTTCCAACCTTTAACAATTGCTTTGAAAATATCCGTTAAGTGGGGAATAAGCAATTCGCCCCCTTGTTTGGAAATAAGATGGAGATTAAAGCTCTTATTTATCTTATTTTCTATCTTGTTTCTGAACCAAATACTGCCTTCGGGATCTTATTGTCTTAGGATAAAGAGCCCACAAACAACTTTAAAATTAAAAAGAAAAATTAGTGGAAAGAACCTGTTGGAGCAAATGACTTTCTTACATTAAAATCTATACTGGAGTTAGTTTAGAATTTGAAATCATGTATCATGTACTATATATTGGAGCATCTTTAACATTAGAGTTTCTATAAAAGTGCGACTCGACTAAGTTGGGCCGAAAATTTCGTTGAATTCAGTAATTTTTACAATCGGTGTGAAATTTTTTTAAATGACTATAACTTTTTGCTCGAGTATCCATTTTCAGCGTGCAACACCAATTCAGAAAACACTTTCCGAAATCTACGCGTCGAGTGGCACGGCTTTGCTGGCCATGTTTGGGATCCAAGTTCAACAATTTAGGCCTCCGTTTTTGCATTTTTAATTTATTTTAAAATTTTAAATTTTTCTTATTTTGAGTCCAGTTATTTGGTTATTTTTGATCAGTTAGATTTAGATATATATTAGAATTTATTACTTTTAATCATAGTATCCAGTTTCAAGCGGCCTTCCAAGCACCCACGCCCATAGTTACATTCACGTGGGTCGTATGCTCTTTGGCCCCGTGACCAGTGCGTGATTTGTGGAGGTGCACATCGGATCTAGCAGTGCGAGGAGCTGGAGGGGAGATGCTACAAATGTGCCCAATTGGGCCACATGGCAGCTGATTGCTATAGTGGTCATCACCGGCCCCTTCATCTCCTTCAGTTCCATCTGCCCCGAGGTAGTATTCTAGGGCACCATCTGCCGCTGCTTTGAGTGGGCGACCCTCTACTTCATGGCAGCACGATGGTAGGTACCGAGTGAGCGAATTTTTATTACTCAGGTGGAGGAGCAGCTGGCAACCAACGACTATAAATTTACTTAATGATGTAAGATACAGGGATTGTTCAATGCGACTACATCGCATTCATTTATTAATAGGACATTTGCCACTACCCATGAAATTCGCATCTTAGAGGCCACGGACACCAAGTGGGTGCAAGTTCTGGACCATGTATTCTATGTCACTGACTGTTGTCTCCCATGTCTGGTGCATATAGGCGATTGGGATAGGCGATTGGATCTTACCGGTGAACTTTTTGGTGTTGAGGCAGATTGAGGGCTTCGAAAGTATGTTGGGGATAGACTAGCATCCGTGATACTATCACTATTGATTGCAAAAGTCAAGTCATCACTTTTTGGGAACCTGGACAAAGAGAGTTCGTCTACCGCAGTTGTAGGAGCTTGCTTTTTACAATGATAGTCTCCATGTCTCTTGTCAAGAAATTAATCAATTGTGGATACATGGCCTACTTGGCCACTGTGGTGGAGAGTCGATGTAGTGTACCGGATTTTTTTTAATATAAAAGTAAGTGAAAAGAAAAATAGTGTGAGATACTATTTTTATTAGACTTAGAGAAGTAAAAATAAGTTGGAAATGAATTGTGCTGAAATTGGAATGAAAACAGGAGATTTTGAATTTTCTGTAAGGAACGGGACTGATTTTTTAGCAGAAAATTCACAGTGTCAGAAAATTATGAAAATTACAGAATATGTCAGAATTATTTTTCTGAGGCTAGATTAAAAATTTCGTGTCGTTCCGACACCCGAAAAGTGAAAATAAAATATAACATCAATCTGCTAGAGATTTTAGTCGGTAGAGCTTTCGGTGACCAAAAAATGGTCCGAAACTGGATAGTGATGATCAGTTCTTCTTATTAACTTAAACCGAGCATGACTGTCAAATTTGGGCGCAAACGAATATTCAGAAGGTCTGAAACGAAAAGTATCAGATTCTGAATTGGACTAACGTCATAATACTTAAAGCTAGTGGACTTTTTAGCAATTGTTACATTGCTTAGCCCCCTGCCAGGGACTCCTCCATTCTCTTATCCTCTTCAACCTATACGTAGAGAGAGAGAGAGAGAGAGGGAGAGGAAAAGGAAGGGAAAAGAAGAGAAAGAGAAGAAGAAGAAAAATAGAAAGATTTTTTGGGTCGTTTAGCGAGCCGATCGAGCCCCCGCGCACGTAGGATTTTTCTGGTACTTCGATTGTGATGTAGTATTTTATTATTATAATTTCGAATAGAATTTTTTGGTGAATTTTTAATATTAGATGGATGTTAAGAGAGGTAGTATTCTAAACCAATTAATCGAAAGATTAATCATGAAATTTGGAGTATTCATGTAGAACTTGAACCCTAGGCTTAGAAAATGAAATTTTGTCTCTAAGAGGTTTTGATCTAAATTGATCTTGTAAAACCTTAATTGAAGGTTAATTCGACGCGGTGGACAACTTCGTTTTGGACTACGACGAGGTTTGGCGTCCGATTGAGAGATTTTGCGGAATATGATTCGTTAGGCTTGGGTCGAGACTTTTCGGCGGAGATAAATTGCGAAACTTGGTTTCCCGGCCCTAAACGTCGATACGAGGTGGGGGGTGCTATCCGAAATGGTTGAATTTATTTTTATGTCTAAATCCTACTTTTGAGCATATATGTATATATGTATGAAATTGCATGTAATAGGGTTCAATTATTTCTTATTTCAGAAACTTGCATGCCTCCTAAATTAGTTGTGAATAATCATGATTGAAAACTTAGAATTTAGGACGCATAAACCTAGTGCTATGTGAACCCTAGTGAAGTATTAAACTAGTAGAGAAACTAGTGGATTGAACATAGAAAACAAAGTGTGGACATTGAAATAAAGCGAAACACTAGTGTCATTGTGATAGTGAATGTGAACCTAGTGATGGAACGTGGATTAGGTCATTGCATAAGCCTAATGTGTTATTTGTTATAGTTCCATGTATTATGAGCATTGCATATTTGCTTATGTCCACATGTTGTGATGTTTGTACATTCAATTGATGCACGCGACATATTTGAGTAGAATCTCTAGTATGAGTGGAGAAAATTGGGTCGGTGCATGTGTAGCGTGACAACTAGTGCTTTGATATTATAGAGCATGCGAGGGATTGAAAGATATCCTCTGGACCATGCTAGGGATTGAAAGAGATCCCGTGATGTTGTGGTTGTCACCGTGGTTAGTGGCATGAATCTACTGGCATGTGTTGTTTGAACCTTGAGCGCCAAAGAGATATTGGGTCATTGCATTTGTAGTATGGCACATTGTGTCTTGCCATTGTTGAGCATTGCATGACATTACATTGGTTATTCCCCACCGGTAGGTGGAAGGTCCTCGAGTTTGGAGGGCAGATCATACTCAAAGGTGAGTTCTAGCTCAGATTTTTAAGTAATTGCTTAAGTGCTGAATTTTGGGTCATTGATGGAATTTCTTCGATTTTTAGATCTAGATCTTTGTGAGGACCTTTGGAGAGGTTTTGGATTGTTCCATCACTGTTTTTGAGAGGTTTGTGACCCCTTTCTATGAGCTAGATTCGTTGGAATCCCTGAATTATTGCTGTTTTTGTGATTTGCTTTAGTGCTGGAACTTCTGGATCCATGTGCAGGAGGGTCCAGATGTTGACCTGATTCAGTGTTTAGGCTTTTTGGACATCGAGTCGAGCTCCGTTTTGGCTGAAATTTGGAGGGTTTGTTCTTGAACCTCTGCTGGTGAGTTGAGCCAAATTTCACTGCATTTGGACTTAGGATTTGCATTTTATCGCATGTTGAATACATGTGGGTTGTGCTGCAGGCTGCAGTTCTGGGCTGATGTTCTGGGCGCCCAGAACAGTGAGCAGGTGGGTCCGAATCTCGAGGTTGCAGATTTGAGCTCGTTTTCGGCCGGTGTTGCTTGGAGGCCTTCCACTCGACTACTAGCCGTTGTTGGATAGCTTTCGAGGTGGGTTGATGTTACCGAAATCGCCGGTTTTTCTCCTAAGCGTCAGAGAGTACAGCATGCTGTTTTATTATCTGTTTAATCATGTTGTGGCTCGAATTCGTGAATTTGCATGTGTTTATATGAAATCTGAATTTGGAGCATAAATTGATAGTTTATTGACATGACTTTACATGCTGAACTGGGAATTGACTTAGGAGAAAACTCGCGAACATACAACCGTCACTTTTCGAACTATTATCAGATTTAGCTCTTGGAGCCGTTTCTGTTCTTGTATCATCGCTGTTAGTGCGAGGTGGATACTTAGTTCGTTATAGGACGAGTTTACGCTCGTGCTGGGATGCCGAGCTTGTATTTACAGCAGGGTGAGGCTGTTTTGTATTATCGGGTGCCGTCGGGGCTGACGGTGGACCCAGATTCTTGTTTTAGTATCTGTGGCATCAGATTGTGCCGTGGGCACATGAGCCTTGGTTTTTAGACCGACTTGACCCTTTTATTTTGGTTTTAGCCTGTGTTTACCTGATTGAGCTGTCAGATTCGCAACTACACTTGGCTGGGTCGCCCCCACAAGTGCCACTCCGGAGTTGGACTTTTGTGCGTCGCAGTAGTCCCTGTTGGGTGCTGCTCTACACCGGAAACCCTCGTGGGTGAAGTACGGTGCAGCTTAGGGTACAGGCGGGACTGGTCTGTTGAGGTCCCGGTAGACTTGGGTCAGTTTGGACAGTTTATTCATAGTGAGAGTTGCATTTACTCCTGTGACTGTTATGCATAGTGGTAGGGTAGTGGCATGATAGCTGTAGAGTTTATTCCAGCTTACTTTGTTGTTCTTTACCTACCAGCTATACTGTTAGTCTCGTAGACTTAGTGGGTGGACCGTTGAGGTCGGTATCGGTACCCACTGAGGACTACTTCTTTTGATAGTAGTTCTCACACCCTTTGTTGCCACTTTTTTGCAGAGCCTTCTTCTGTTGAGGCTGCTGCGCCTGTTTCCGCGGATCGAGGTAAGGGAGTCGCGAGCTAGATCCCTACCTGTCCCTGTTGTCCCTAGAGGAGGACCCTACTGGAGATAGTTTATTTTGAGTTGTGCCATGTACATATACTGTGGACTTGTACCTATTTTGGTTGTGGTGTACCCGTTGTATTTTGGACTCTATATGTACAGGTGGCTTTTGTTATTTGTATGTTTTCTTGCAGCTCTATATATCTCTTGTAGTGGCTTGTATGTTTGTTTACAGGTTAGCTATCGCTTCGTATACATAGAAAAATCTATGTATACGGCGGATCTGTTGGCGAGCCCGGGGAAACGAGTAATCCGGGGCGTGACAGATTAAGTGGTATCAGAGCTTAGGAATAGGTCATTGGGACTTAGTAAACCCTAGGCTATGGCAGACCTTAGGAATGCAAGACGTGAGAGACGTGAATTGCTGCGAAAGTCATCGATTTGACTGTTGAACTCATCCTTAAGTGGAGGGAGTGATCGAAGGCGTGTGTCCTTTCCTGTCGCGAACTTGCGTTGGCTGCAGACGACGTCAAGCAGCGAGGGAAAAGAGACGACCT
This sequence comes from Puya raimondii, assembly GCA_016920855.1. Classification (NCBI taxonomy): domain Eukaryota; kingdom Viridiplantae; phylum Streptophyta; class Magnoliopsida; order Poales; family Bromeliaceae; genus Puya; species Puya raimondii. The sequence goes on from JABWPP010000050.1 coordinate 141,927,759, forward strand.
TCTGGACTTTCGCTTGATTGGGTCTTGAGTTGTTTTGTGGTTGTTGACTGATCTGTGTGTTGCGCAGGTGAGCATGGCGCCTCCCCGACACCGAGGTCGACCCCCGACGCGGGCTACCCCCGCGCCTTCTGTGGTGCCTGAGCAGGCGGGACCTAGTGCACCCCCTGATGTGAGTGAGCAGTTGACTGCGCTAGCCGAGTCAGCTAGGCAGCAGAGTGCACTTTTGAGGAGGATGTGTGATACCATTACTCACACATGGAGTGCAGCACCTAGAGCGACGGAGTCGCAGGAGCCACCTCCTGCTGTTCCAGTGGACGTTCCAGCTGCAGCCGTACCCCCAGCAGCGGCAGTTCCGGCCGCACCAGTTGGCGACACTTCCCGGTCAGGTGGACAGATGTCGGAGGCTGAGCAGGAGCGGATGACCGAGAGACTGGCTCGTTTTTGTCAGTTTGATCCACCCCGTTTTGATGGTAGCCACACCGAGCCATGGGTGGTGGAGGCCTGGGTAGGCGAGATGGAGAAGTTATTTGAGGATCTCTTCGTGCCAGAGCGGGAGCGGGTTCACTTGGCAGTTCACTGCCTGACAGGTGATGCACGCATCTGGTGGACGAGGACGAGATCGAGCAGGTCGCTGGATGCGCTGCATTTGAGTTGGACCGAGTTCTGCGGGATGCTGTATGGGTCCTATTTCCCTAACAGCGTGAAGCAGAAACTCGAGGAGGATTTGAAGAGTCTACTCCAGGGAGATCGCACAGTGCAGGAGTATACCCGGGAGTTTACCAGACTCCTGAACTGTGTTCCTTTTGCTGCGAGAGATGAGGCTCACAGAGTTTATTTATTCGAGCGAGGATTGAGACATGAGATATTTGTCTTAGTTCAGGCGCAGAGGTTGCAGACCTTGGACGCGTCGATCGAGCAGGCGCTATGGGTGGAGCGAGGAGCCTTGACGGCGAGTGAGCGGACGGCCACTCTGAGTCATGGTTTGGATAGGAAACGCCCGACTCCGGAGGACGGAGGACAGACCAGCGGCAGACGCCCGCCGAGACCTCCACGATCACGTTCTCAGGGTCGTGGGTTTTCGGGGCGACAGAGGTCTGGTGGATCCCGTCAGCAGGGACGGCAGCAGAGGGGAGCACCGAGATGTGTCATCTGCGGAGGACCACATTGGCCTAGGCAGTGCGAGCAGCGAGAGGGCCGGTGTTTTGGGTGTGGTCAGTCCGGACATCTGCGGGTAGCTTGTCCCCGAGCAGCGTCGCCTGTACCATCGATCCCATCGGCACCTCCTGTTCATCAGCAGGCCTATGGAGCTCCACCGAGTCACAGCCAGATGGATCGGGCTTCTGTACCACGCCTGGGTGAGCGGCGGCAGCAGGCGCAGAGCGGCAGAGTCTTTGCGGCTCAACTGGAGGACTCCACGGCGGCGGATCATGTGGTGGCAGGTATCATTTTAATTTCTGGCATTAGAGCTCGTGCATTATTTGATATCGGCGCATCACATTCTTTTGTTAGTCGAGCATTTGCATCCTTGCATGGGCTAGTGATAGGGCCGTTACCTTGTGCATGAGAGGTGCAGATTCCCGAGCACGTTTTGCGTGTGGAGGATTGTTGTCAAGCTTGCCCAGTGCAGCTTGGACCTTGGGTGATGCCCGCAGACCTGTTGGTCTTGGGGCGATTGCAGGATTTTGATGTGGTGCTCGGCATGGATTGGCTGACGCGCTACTTCGCGACGATCGATTGTGGCGAGAGGACCGTGACGTTTCGCGAGCCAGGCCAGGAGGAGTACGTGTATCGAGGCTGCAGGAGCACGTTGTTTGCGACGTGGATTTTGTCGGCACGAGCGAGACAGATGATGAGTCGAGGATGTACCGCATTTCTGGTGACTGTTGTGGAGGTATCTGCAGTGGCACCGGAGCTCGAGGACATCTCTGTAGTCCGCGAGTTCCCGGACGTGTTTCCCCCGGAGTTGACTGAGATGCCACCAGACAGGGAGGTCGAGTTTGTGATTGACGTAGTTCTAGGAACTGCGCCAATCTCAAAGACACCCTACCGAATGGCACCGGCTGAGCTGAGAGAGCTTAAGGCGCAGCTTCAAGATTTGATGGATAAGGGGTTTGTGAGACCCAGTGTATCGCCTTGGGGAGCGCCGGTGTTATTCGTGAAGAAGAAGGATGGTTCACTTAGACTTTGTGTGGATTATCGAGAGTTGAATAAAGTGACCATCAAGAACAGGTATCCTTTGCCGCGCATTGATGATCTGTTTGATCAGCTGCAAGGATCTTGTGTCTTCTCGAAGATTGACTTGCAGTCTGGTTACCACCAATTGAAGGTGAAGGCCGAGGATATTCCTAAGACGGCTTTTAGGACCCGGTACGGGCATTATGAGTTTACGGTAATGCCGTTTGGATTGACTAATGCCCCTGCCGCGTTTATGGATTTAATGAATGGAGTATTTAAGCCGTTCTTGGACCGGTTTGTGGTGGTGTTTATTGATGACATCTTGATCTACTCTCGGAGCGATGCTGAGCATGAGGAGCACTTGAGGCTTGTGCTGCAACTTCTGAGAGAGAAGAAGTTGTATGCTAAGCTGAAGAAGTGCGAGTTCTGGCTTCGAGAGGTAGCTTTCTTGGGCCATGTGATTTCGGCCACTGGAGTAGCGGTGGACCCGCAGAAGATTGAGACTGTGCGGGATTGGCCCAGACCGACGACGGTTACCGAGGTGAGGAGTTTCCTCGGGTTAGCTGGATATTACCGTCGATTTGTGGAAGGCTTTGCGAAGCTCTCCACACCCCTCACTCGTCTGACGAGGAAGGGGATTAGATTTGTTTGGAGTGCTGAGTGCCAGCGTAGCTTTGAGGAGCTGAAGGAGAGACTGATGTCTGCTCCCATCCTTACCCTTCCAGTTATGGGGGAAGGATTTGTGATTTATAGTGATGCATCACACAGTGGCTTGGATGTGTGTTGATGCAGCATGGTAGGGTAATTGCCTATGCCTCTCGGCAATTGAAGGATTATGAGAAGAATTATCCTACGCATGATTTGGAGCTGGCAGCTGTAGTGTTTGGACTGAAGCTGTGGCGGCACTATCTGTATGGTGAGCACTGTGAGATTTTCATAGATCACAAAAGTCTCAAGTATCTGTTCACTCAGAAGGAATTGAATCTGAGGCAACGCCGGTGGTTGGAACTGTTGAAGGATTATGATATTACCATCCAGTATCATCCCGGCAAGGCGAATGTAGTGGCAGATGCGTTGAGCAGGAGATCAGTGCAGAGCCTTAGTATGATGATCACTCAGCAGGCGCCGTTACTTGAGGAGTTGAGGCGACTTGAGCTTGAGGTGGTATCCCCTGGGGTTACTGCAAAACTTATATCTTTGGTTTTGCAACCCACTCTGTTGGATAGGATCCGAGAGAAACAGAGTGTGGACCCCTATTTGATGAGGATTCGAGATCAAATTGCCAGTGGGCAGACGGGGTATTTTGGTGTTGACAGTTCGGGAGTATTGCGGTACAGGGACCGACTGTGTGTGCCTGTGGATTCAGAGATCCGAGAGGAGATTTTGAGAGAGGCTCATTACTCACCTTATACGGTTCACCCGGGTGGAACCAAGATGTATAAGGACTTGAAGGCACACTTCTGGTGGAATGGAATGAAGCGGCATATTGGGAGATTTGTGGCTCAGTGTCTGACTTGTCAACAGGTAAAGGCGGAGCACCGAGTACCTGCTGGCAAGCTTCAGAGTCTCCCAATACCCGAGTGGAAGTGGGACCAGATCGCCATGGACTTTGTCGTGGGATTACCGAGGACGCAGACTGGTTTTGACGCTATTTGGGTGATAGTGGACAGACTGACCAAGTCTGCCCACTTCTTGCCAGTGCAGACTACTTGGTCCAGGGACAGACTCGCTCAGTTATACTTGGACGAGATAGTGAGACTGCATGGAGTGCCTACCTCGATTGTGTCTGATCGAGACACACGATTCGTCTCACAGTTTTGGAGGAGTCTACAGACAGCACTGGGTACTCAGCTGCGGTTCAGCACGGCTTTTCATCCACAGACAGATGGTCAGTCTGAGCGGACCATTCAGACCCTGGAGGACATGTTGAGGGCATGTGTCCTAGACTTTGGTGGAGGGTGGCATCGACACTTAGGACTGGTTGAGTTTGCGTACAACAATAGCTATCAAGCGAGCATCCAGATGGCTCCGTTTGAGGCATTGTATGGGCGCAAGTGTCGTTCGCCCTTGCATTGGAGCGATGTGGGTGAGAGGAGGACTTTGGGTCCCGATATCCTATTGGAAGCGGAAGAGAAGGTCAAGATGGTTTGACGACGTCTTGAGACCGCCCAGAGTCGGCAGAGGAGCTATGCGGATACTAGGAGACGAGACTTGGAGTTCCAGGTTGGAGATCATGTGTTTCTGAAAGTCTCGCCGTCCAGAGGAATTCGCCGTTTTGGAATTCGTGGAAAGCTTAGTCCACGGTTTGTTGGCCCGTTCGAGGTGTTAGAGCGAGTGGGGCCGATAGCGTACAGGATTGCCCTACCACCGCGACTTTCTGGAGTCCATGATGTGTTTCATGTCTCGGCCCTGAGGAGATATGTGTTCGACCCCTCCCACGTGATTGACTTCACTCCACTCGAGTTGGCTGAGGACCTGCAGTACGAGGAGCGACCGGTGCGGATTCTTGCTCGCGAGACGAAAGAATTGCGCAACCGAGTCATACCGTACGTGAAAGTGCAGTGGAGTAATCACGAGGAGCGTGAGGCGACCTGGGAGCCGGAGACGGTGATGCGGGAATCCTATCCCTACCTTTTCGAGCTGTCTTCTTGAGGTATGAGTTTGAGTTTGAGTTTCGAGGACGAAACTTTCCGTAGGGGGGAAGGATGTAGTACCCCTGGGGCCTAACTGACGGAATGACTGTAGTATCCTTGACTGTTCGACACTTCTGGAGAAGGTCGAGACAAGTCGGAGTCGTTTCGGCGTCAAATAGACGCGAAAACGGACTCGGAGCGCCGAAGCAAGCCAAAACTGAAGTTTTGGGCTTTTGAACTTTAGGGCGCCCAGAAGTCTTGTTTTGGGCGTCCAGTTGTGCAGCGCTCATTTCTGAAAATTACTAAGTCATTTCGGATCCATGTTCGGGCGCCCGGAAAGTGAGTCCGGAAATCCTACCTCGTGAGTATCGAACTGCTCAACACGTGTTGATCGGTTGGTGAGATCCGCCGGACCAGGTTTGGGCGCACCGGACCGCGGCGGAGAGTCCGATGGTCGAGTTGGTGCAGGCTGAAGAACCGGGCGCCCACTTCATGGGTTTCGGGCGCCCGAATCTGGGAATTTCCTGCTGAGTACAGGTTAGATGTATTCTGTTCTTGAGGCTCACTGCACCTTTATCCCTTGTCTATAAAAGCAGTGGACGACCTCCCCTGAGGCTCTTTTCTCCCCTCTTCAAGGTGAACTCGGATCTTGCAAGGGAAACCCTCTCTTCTCTCCCAATTTCATCTTCCTCCATTGATGATCTTGGTTTCCTACTGAAACTGCAACGTCGACCTGGAGTGTTTGTGCTCGTGTGCAGTGTAGGAGTATCCAAATCCAACGAAACTTGGTTTGTTGGATAGAGGACTTGCAGGGGAAGAAGTAGAATCCTTCAAATCGCGATTTGGACAGGTATGTAAACTACAGTTGATGTTGTACTGGACCTCTTGTGTTCTTGAGCTGAAACTTGGGTTTTTCCTTTGATCTTTTGGATCCAATCTCTTGGGAGCTGGAATTACGAAGTGAAGATTGATCCTTCCACTTTCCTTGCTGGTTTGGAGGTCCTTCCCACCTGAATTGAGGATTCAAAGGTGAGTTCTAGCTCAGATTTTTAAGTAATTGCTTAAGTGCTGAATTTTGGGTCATTGATGGAATTTCTTGGATTTTTAGATCCAGATCTTTGTGAGGACCTTTGGAGAGGTTTTGGATTGTTCCATCACTGTTTTTGAGAGGTTTGTGACCCCTTTCTATGAGCTAGATTCGTTGGAATCCCTGAATTCTTGCTGTTTTTGTGATTTGCTTAAGTGCTGGAACTTCTGGATCCATGTGCAGGAGGGTCCAGATGTTGACCTGATTCAGTGTTTAGGCTTTTTGGACATCGAGTCGAGCTCCGTTTTGGCTGAAATTTGGAGGGTTTGTTCTTGAACCTCTGCTGGTGAGTTGAGCCAAATTTCACTGCATTTGGCCTTAGGATTTGGATTTTATCGCATGTTGAATACATGTGGGTTGTGCTGCAGGCTGCAGTTCTGGGCTGATGTTCTGGGCGCCAAGAACAGTGAGTAGGTGGGTCCGAATCTCGAGGTTGCAGTTTTGAGCTCGTTTTTGGCCGGTGTTGCTTGGAGGCCTTCCACTCGACTCCTAGCCGTTGTTGGATAGCTTTCGAGGTGGGTTGATGTTACCGAAATCGCCGGTTTTCCTCCTAAGCGTCAGAGAGTACAGCATGCTGTTTTATTATCTGTTTAAATCATGTTGTGGCTCGAATTCGTGAATTTGCATGTGTTTATATGAAATCTGAATTTGGAGTATAAATTGATAGTTTATTGACATGACTTTACATGCTGAACTGGGAATTGACTTAGGAGAAAACTCGCGAACATACAACCGTCACTTTTCGAACTGTTATCAGATTTAGCTCTAGGAGCCGTTTCTGTTCTTGTATCACCGCTGTTAGTGCGAGGTGGATACTTAGTTCGTTATAGGACGAGTTTACGCTCGTGCTGGGATGCCGAGCTTGTATTTACAGCAGGGTGAGGCTGTTTTGTATTATCGGGTGCCGTCGGGGCTGACGGTGGACCCAGATTCTTGTTTTAGTATCTGTGGCATCAGATTGTGCCGTGGGCACGTGAGCCTTGGTTGTTAGACCGACTGGACCCTTTTATTTTGGTTTTAGCCTGTGTTTACCTGATTGAGCTGTCAGATTCGCAACTACACTTGGCTGGGTCGCCCCCACAAGTGCCACTCCGGAGTTGGACTTTTGTGCGTCGCAGTAGTCCCTGTTGGGTGCTGCTCTACACCGGAAACCCTCGTGGGTGAAGTACGGTGCAGCTTAGGGTACAGGCGGGACTGGTCTGTTGAGGTCCCGGTAGACTTGGGTCAGTTTGGACAGTTTATTCATAGTGAGAGTTGCATTTACTCCTGTGACTGTTATGCATAGTGGTAGGGGTAGTGGCATGATAGCTGTAGAGTTTATTCCAGCTTACTTTGTTGTTCTTTACCTACCAGCTATACTGTTAGTCTCGTAGACTTAGTGGGTGGACCGTTGAGGTCGGTATCGGTACCCACTGAGGACTACTTCTTTTGATAGTAGTTCTCACATCCTTTGTTGCCACCTTTTTGCAGAGCCTTCTTCTGTTGAGGCTGCTGCGCCTGTTTCCGCGGATCGAGGTAAGGGAGTCGCGAGCTAGATCCCTACCTGTCCCTGTTGTCCCTAGAGGAGGACCCTACTGGAGATAGTTTATTTTGAGTTGTGCCATGTACATATACTGTGGACTTGTACCTATTTTGGTTGTGGTGTACCCGTTGTATTTTGGACTCTATATGTACAGGTGGCTTTTGTTATTTGTATGTTTTCTTGCAGCTCTATATATCTCTTGTAGTGGCTTGTATGTTTGTTTACAGGTTAGCTATCGCTTCGTATACATAGAAAAATCTATGTATACGGCGGATCTGTTGGCGAGCCCGGGGAAACGAGTAATCCGGGGCGTGACAAATGTGGATGAATGGAATGTTGTAATAGTTAGTTTACATTAATGCTCTTATAATATGCCCTCGTGCAAAACTGTGCTATATTGTATTTCCTGGGTGAAAATCATTGTACCTGTTTTGTTTACGCCTTGGGCGGACAGGAGAAACTCTGTCCGTTCGGCGGTCTGTGCGCGTGCCCGAACCGACCAAAGTGGCGGTGCCGGGGCGTGACAGTCGAGTTAAGAATCCGATACTCGAGGACATCCCTGTAGCCTGAGAGTGCCCAGATCTATTTCCATAAGAGCTATCGAGAATGTCGTTGGATCGAGAGATCGAGTTCGTGAAAGACTTAGTTTCTGGGACTGCGCCAATTTCTAAGACTCTTTATCGCATGGCACCGGTAGTGTTCAGAAAGCTGAAGGCTGAATTACAAGATCTGCTAGAGAAGGGCTTAATGAAGCCTAGTGTTTCCCAGTGGGGAGCTTCCATTCTATTTATGAAGAAAAATGGTGGATTGTTGTAGTTGTGTATGGATTATAGAGAGCTCAACAAAGTAAATAGCTAGATTGATGGTCATCAATTTAGTGTGTACCCTCTATATTGGAGAAATAGAAACTTATAGTATTTCGGAGACAAATGTTATAAACTTTTTAAGTTAAAGTAGTTGTAATGGTTTAAATTCAGTAGTACTCTGATGTTCTATTGTACCCATATTATGCATGCTTTATACAGATTGGTATGTATTTTCGTTTCGTGCGATTGGAAAAAATCTTGTCTGTTCGGCAGGCCTGTTGCACGTGCCCGAGCGGGCCTAGTTGGCAACCTCGTGGCATGACTCCTCCAGTATTTGGAGTAGTTTTAAATATAAGGTTTAATAGTACTAGACTTCATAACCCGGCTAACAGTGTTAAAAGTACTAGGCCTAGAATAGTTCTAGGATGGATGATGCCCCTGGGAAGCGGAGCATCACAGTTGGCTATGAGCTTAATGGTTGATACTCAAGGTCCCAAGTTAGAAACCTAATTGTTTGACATTTCTAGCTAAGTTCATTTCTAAAAAAAATAAACGCAACAGATAATTTAATACCCTCTCCGCAGGAAAGAAGAATAATAACAAGTTAATATTGCAGTTCATAAAGATTACTTTATAATTTTGCATCCGCAATTAATCCATGCTACATAAAAGAACAATAAAAATAAGTATATACCAAAATTCAGGATCATAAACAAAATAAAATAACTCATAGAGCGCAATAGAGAAGAAATTCTTGATGAATTTGCAGAAGCGAGAAGTCCGGTTGTAATCTGGTCGTCATCAACCGAACTTGGGTAATTTGATTTCTCCTCATTGCTCAGACACTCTCCCGTATGGTGTGGAACATATGACAATTCTTCACCAAAATGCATATGAGAAGATGGCGGGACCAATGTCCCCCTTATATAGAGTCCAGATCGTCTTTCATCAAGGTCTGATTAGGATTTTATTTAATTTAAATAGTTGGAAAAGGGATAAGATATACCATATCAAGTAATCTATATCTATTAGGATTAACCTTTATTTGTAGTGAGTCTAGATTTGAATATAATTAACTGGGCCACATTTATAAAAATCCTAACAATCTCCACTTGGCTCATATTAATCATTTTCCGTGAACGAATTTTCTATACTCCAAACTTTATTACGCATTATTGAAAACTTTCTGGTTAAATATCTTAGAACTCACTTGATCCTTAACTCAAACTAAAAGACTACAATGATAGTAACTACGACGGTCTGCCTCGTCATATTGAAAATTTTCTTCCATAATTACCATATTATCTCCATCTCCTAGCCAAGCACTTTATATGGCATAACTTATGAATGAACTGAAAACTATATATCCATTCGTTAACAGACGAAACTTTATATCTATTAAATGTTCCAACACAGTTGTATTAAAACTTTAACTTTATTGAAAAAAGATAAAATATTATAATGTTACACCTTAAAAGAACAAATCAAATTCATACTACTAATATGATCTGTATATGACCCAGGTGTCAGCCCCTTGGTCATTGGGTCTGCACTCATACACTTGGTACTGATGTATTCAATCGTAAATAACTTTTCTCTATCTTTTCTCTCACAACAAGATATTTGATGTCCAAGTGTTTACACCCTGCTGTAATCTTGTTGTTATTAGCAAAGGAAACTGTAGCTAAACTATCACAGAAAATTTTTATTGGACGAGCAACGGAGTCCACGATTTTTAAGTTTGTAATGAAATTCCTAAGCCAAATAGCATGCGATGTGGTCTCGTAACATGCAATGTACTCTGCAAGCAACACTTTGTTTGCTACTCTTCCATAAAATTGCTCCGCCAGCAAGCAAAAAAATATACCCAGTTGTAGATTTTCTGATATCTGGGCATTCAGCAAAATCGAAGTTCTAGTATCAAATCAGCTCCAAGTGATCTGATCTCCTGTGTATCAGCATATGATCCAAAGTTTTCTTCAAGTATCTCATAACCTTTTTAGCAGTCTTTCAATGCTCCATGCCTGGATTACTTTGATACCTGCCAAGTAATCCAATGACAAAAGTAATATCCGGACGTGTGCACGTCTATGCATACATAAGACTACCAACTACAGAGGCATAGTGTATGTTTTTCATCTGTTCAATTTTTAATTAATTTTTGGGACATTGAAAAGCATTTAGCTTATCCCCTTTCTTGACAGGAGCAATACTGAGCTTACAATTATACATTTCAAAATTTTTCAAAACTTTCTTTATGTAGGCCTTTTGAGATAGACCGAGTAAACTTTTATTCCTATACCTTTTAATTTCAATACCAAGAACATATGAGGTCTTACCTAAGTCTTTCATTTTAAAATTTTGAAAAAGAAATTTTTTAGTGTCATACAGTAGCACAAAATCATTACTGGCAAGTAAAATATCATCAACATAAAAAACTGAGAAATTTATTTTACTTCCACTAATATTCAGATAAACACATTGATCAATAATATTTTTCTTAAAACCAAAGGTTAAAATAATTTGTTTAAACTTTAAATACCATTATGGGGAAGCTTGTTTTAGTCGATATATTGATTTCTTCAGTTTGCATACCAAATGTTCCTTTCTCTTTGACGAGAATCCTCCAAGTTGACTCATATATACCTCTTGATAGAGATCCCTATTTAAAAAGGCAATTTTAACATCTATCTGCTATAGCTCGAGATCAAAATAAGCAATCAGAGCCATAATAACATGAAAAGATTCATTTCTGGATACCGGAGAGAAAGTCTCTTTATAGTGTATGCCTTATTTCTGAGTAAATCCTTTTGCCACAAGATGGGCCTTGTATTTTTCTATGTTACGTTTGAAATCCCATTTGGTTTTATAAAGCCATGTACATCTTACAGTTTTAACTCCTATAAGTAACTCAACAAGATCCCATACCTTATTATGTTTGATAGATTCAATCTTATCTTTCATAGCATTGTACCATTCTGTAGAATTATGCTATTTATGGCTTTAGAAAAATTAAGAAGATCATTAAAATTCTAGCCATGCTGATAAAGATAGATAATATAATCACTAGATACAGCCAATCTTCTCTATCTTGAGGATCTTTTTAAATCTATCTAATCATCCACCTGTACATCTTGATGTTAATTATTCACTTGTACATTGTCACGCCCCGGGCTAGTTTTAGAAGCGGAAATACGTGCCAAAATTTTTTTTGAAAGCCTAGCCTGCGCCACGTATAGACCCGCCACAAATACAGGGCCCACTGTCCACACGGACAGAGCCTCCCCTATATTTGCACGGCGTACACAACAAACAACAGGATCACAACCACCATTCATTCATCACACAAACCACAACAACACAATGAGGTTCATACAGCTACCAGTTCTTAAACCTGTATGAATCTAAGCAAGTCCTTAGACGAAGGATGATGCGGCGGTCCAGAGGGTGGCGGCGCGCACCCTCCGAGGCGGCGGGAGGCGGCGGCGGCTCGGGTCACCAACCCACTGCCCGCAGCTGCCCTAGCAGCAGATGCAGCAGCTCGGCGGCGGCTCCCGGCGGCGGGGCTGGTCGCCGGCAGTCGTGCCACCTCAGGGGGACCCGAGGGGTGGGTTCACCCTAGGTGCACACTGCAGGGAAGGAGAAGAAGAAGAAGAAGAAGAAGAAGAAGAAGAAGAAGAAGAAGAAGGAAAAGAAGAGAAAAGGGAGAGAGAGAGAGAGTTGCCGGAGTTCCCGCCGACCAGGGGAGGTCGGCGGCGGTCGGCGGCGCTCGGGGAGAGGGCAGGGGAGCTGAGGAAGTGGGTGGCCCTGTGCTGGGAGTTGAGGGAGAAGAGAAGAAGAGAGAAGCTCACTCTCTCTCCACTCACACACACACACACATAAATACACTTGCACAAATGCAAAAAGGCCCTCAAAACAAAAGAAATAACCCCTGAGTCCCTCACAGCATGTACAAAATGCCCAGGCACCCCTCCACATTCGAACTCACGCAAAACGGTGCGTGAAACAGGGTCCAGATCGCGAAACAATAAAATGTACATTACGACCTCTCAGCGAAGAACACGCGATATCTCTCGATCCGTCCGTCCCATGTGCGAACGGATTGCACCATCGCGTTCAGCACTGCCGAGACATCGAATCTATTATTTTGAATCATCAGAAGCGGACTCCGAATTGTGTCATAAACCATCCTCTCTCCGCCAACAAAACTCAAAAATCCATAAAATACAATATAAAACACTATATATACATATATATATACACCTACACATATATATATATATATACGTAAACAGATACAGGGGAGGCTCTGTTCGAATTCTCACATACATCTTGATGTGAGTTATCCACGATACGTTCACGATCACTTTGTGGTTCCAAAATAACTTGTTGTTCTACTGGAACTAGAACCATCAAATCGTGAGGGATAATAATGGGTCTGTCCTGTATAGGATCTGAATGCTCTTGAATTTTCTCAAATTCAATCAAATGAGATTCAGAGCTCCCACTGATTGTACCATTCTCAATAAACCGTGACGTTTATATTTCTGTAATTTTTATAGGAATCAATGGATAGTAAAACTTATACCCTTTGGACCTTTCGAAATCAATAAAATATCCTGATATTGTTCAAGGGTCCAAGTTCTTTATTTGTGGGTCATACAATTTGACCTCAGCTTAACAACCCAATGTATGAAAATGTCTTAAACTGAATTTCCTACCTGTCCAAAGTTCAAAAGAATCTTAGTGACAGCCTTAGTAGGGACCCGATTAAGAATATATATGGTGATTTTGAGTGCCTCACCCCATGATGATATTGGAAGGATAGAATTACTGATCATACTTCTGAGCATATCAATTAATTTGCTGTTCCTTTTTTAAGCTACACTACTCTGATCAAGAGTCCTAGCATAATGTACTGTGGAACAATTCTGCACTGCTCTAGAAACATAGCAAAAGGATCAGGGACTTGGTCCTTATCTTTTTTTCTACCAAAATATTCACTACCTCTATCTAATCTGACTACTTTTATCATTTTCTCGAGTTGATTCTCTACTTCAGCTTTATATACCTTAAAGGCATCTAATGCTTCAGATTTTTCCTTAAGCAAATAGAAATCACCATATCGAGAGTAGTCATTAGTAAATATAATAAAGTATTTATGGCCAATAATCGAGGAAGGAAGAGATCGCATATATCTATATGAATCAGCTCTAATGTTGCATCATATCTTTTAGCACTTTTAGTGGAGGTTTTGGTTTACTTTTCCTTTATGCAGTTCACACATGTTTCAAAGTCAGAGAAGTCGAGATCATATAAAATAACTTATTTACTTAACTTTTGGATTCTCTGTTTCGAGATGTGTCCTGACCTCTTATGCCATAACATAAATGACCTTTCATTATTAATGTCATATTTTGATCCAACATTTTCGTGTATGGTAAGAAAGATTTTACTATATGAATGATCTAATAATACTTCAAATAGATTATTTTTCAAAACACCAAAATCAACTATCTCAAAACTGTAAGATAATGTAAAAATTTTATTATCAAAACTGAAACTACATCCTAAACCAACATATTTCAAAATAGAAATTAAATTTTTAGAGAAATTTGGAACATAAAATATATTAACCATTTCTACTAAAATGTATTTTACAATTCGATAGATCCAAAACATAGCCACGGGGAAGAACTAATCTAAATGTTCCTACAAATTCTACTTTGGTTGGATTTTTCTCAGTAATGTAGACAGTGGCTTCATCTTTACTGGATTTTCTGATGTTCTGAAATCCTGCACAGATTTCGCCACATGGCATGTGGCACCAAAGTCAATCCACCAAGTATTAGATGGAACAGTACCTAAATACAACTCATGCATTAAAACCATAAACTTACTATTCTTTTGGAGCCATTCCGGATACTTTTGGCAGTCCTTCTTTATATGACCCTTTTTCTTACAAAAGAAGCACTTCGGAGTCTAATTACTTAATTGACCTGTGAACTAGATGGAACTTCCTTGTTCTTCTTTTTCGAGTCATTCTTGTCCTTACCATTCTTAGCATGCTTTATTAGTTTCTTTTGAGAAACAAAGCTAATTGTATTTTATTTCTCTTGCATTAGTATGCCTTCCTCTTACACGCACATAGTCAGTAATTCATTAATTGACTATTTATCTTTATGTGTGTTATAAGATATCTAAGCCGATTAAACTAAGCCGATTAGAGTGCTCTCACTTTTCTGAAATTATTGTTTGGATTGGCGCACTTTCATTTGTAAAAAGAGCAGGTTTATCCTCTCTTAGAGCCAAATCGAGATCCATACACCATAATATAAGCATAACTTGTTCTTTTCACTCCGAGTAATTAGAACCATTAAGCATAGGAATAGAATCAACAATAGGAATAAAGGATGAAGTCATAGCTGAAAAATAAAATGCATGTTTTATCAATAAAATACCATATTCAAAAATTACCATACCAAAACTAGAAAAATATACATTGTATTATATCATAGCACCTCTTTTGAGAGCAGAGTTATGACCATAAATATGTATCTTTCTTAAAGCATATGCTTTATATGACATTATTACCCCTCTTTTAGTAGCAGAGTTACGAACATAAATATGCAATCTCTTTATCAGAGATTAATTTAAATTTTCTGTAGGTCATGATAATTTCAAGTTTTTCATATGAAAAAATTATCAGTTTTGGCCAGACAGATTTCTCCAAATGAGTTACAAGAAAATTACCATCCTACGCCACCTATGTACCTTCATATCTAGACCTCCTTTGAGAGCAAACTAAATATAATATTAGGGTGCAATTTTTATGTGCACTTTTTTAAAGCAATTAATTTACCTTTTCTTCTGGTTGGAGTCGCTTTAGCTTGCATCCGAACAGTTGAAACAATAAATTAATCTAACTTAGTGCTGCACGATTAACATAAAAATTATTCTCAAGCACTGCTTTAAAGTAAATTAAGTCATTATTTTTTTAGAAAACCCCCCCGTCAATACCCGTTTTTTTATTCCCCCCTATCATTTAAAAACCTATACTTTGCCCCCTTATAAAATAAAAAATATTTACTTCATCCCCTGCCGTTAGTGCTCCGTTAGGATTCCTTTTATAAAATATTATTAATATTTTTTTATACCCAAAATACCCTCAGCCTCCTCTCCTCAACATTGGGGAGGAGACGAAGATGGTGAGGGGCAAATTGGTCATTTTGTCATCACAGTTAACACCGTACCCCCTGTGAACATTTTTTATTTTACAAGGAGGCAAAGTGTAAGTTTTTAAATAACAGGGGGGAAGTGAAAAAGTGGGTATTGACAGAGATTTTTTTTTGTAATTTAGCCTAGTACTTATTTATTAGGACTGCTTTGGCTTTCACCTAACCAGTCGAAATAATAAAGTAATTCAACTTTGCGCGAGCCTTAAATAACCTAACAGCAATCTTGATTATTTAATTTTTCATGTTATGTCCAGTCAAAATAAGAATATAAATGCAATAATTTAAAACATATATCGCAATCATAATTTAAACTTTATATATTCCTTTTTGACCACAAACACAAGATAAATAAATTTATGATAAATTAATATTGTATGCAAGATTAAAACCTTATATGAACGGATTCTTTATGTTCACAACATCTTCATAAGTACGAGGATCAAATTTTGATGAATAAAAAAAGTTAAAAGGATAATAAGCATGTAGTTACCGTTAAGCAATAATAATTTGCGAAGAAGCCACAACTGAACCAACATCATAATTGCCCTGTTTTTAAAACTATAACAGACTCAACCTTCTCCCAGATATTTAACCTAATCAACAAGATTATCAAAAATCAAGCTCTAAATATGGACCAGATCTTAAGTAATCAATGCATACATGAATTACAACTAGATCCATACCCGACAATTGCAAATCATCTTCTTCGTCCTATCCGAAGTTAGGTTTCGAAACAACAACAACATGCTCCTGGTCCCACCGCCTTTGAAAACCAAGGCGATATACATCCCCTTATCACATGATGAGGCTGCAGCCTACAGGGATAAGCCCATTTAACTTCCATGTCAAAAGAAGAAGATGACTATTTATTTATTAATTAATTAGTTGTAGTCCATAAATACTAGGTTCAATCGGGAGACCATAATCAGACAAGCAGATCCAAAATTGCCACGCCCCGGGTCCCTTTTTAATAAGCCGAAATAAATCGGGTCATTTTAAAGATCAGAGTTCAGCGGAAAGTGCCCATTTTTTTTTGAAAACCTTGACCCAAGGGATGACAGACCCGCCACAAATACAGGAATTCTCCGATACAAACGGACAGAGTCTCCCCTGTATTTGCACGGCGTCGCACAAAGTACAACATACAAACAGAGCATCCACTCATAACCATTTTCACATTCATATATACATTCACAATCATAAGCTGCAAAATATTTACATCTATCAGTTAAAACTAGATACCAGAAATATGAATCCACTTGAAAACTATTTACTCTCTGAAAACAAGCTACCTCGATGGGTAGGAGACGCCACATGAAATCCAAGAAAACTAACTTCAAGATACATTATTAAAACATTCACATGGTCATGATTGAAACTGAAAACTGAACCACAAATAGTAGTCTAGATGCTGGGAGAAAAAGGGTAAGAACTAAACCACTAAGTAATGTCGGGACCACAGATCTGATCGTCTACCGTGCCTCACGCTCCGTCCCAACTCCCACCACCCAAGTCAACTGAAATATGGTGGGGGGTGAGAACATTACACAAGTCTCCCCCTCCCAGTGGGTACCGCAAACCGACGAAGGCAGGGCACTCACTGGCAAACAGGAAGCTGAAAGAAAGAGTAATATAGTAGCAATGCAAGTAAGTAAAGAAGTAAACAAGTACACTACCGTTACTGTAAATGTAATGCATCAAACGGACGAACAGTCCAAGTATACCCAATTTGAAACCGCCGTGTCGGTCTAGAGACCTCAGGCAAGTGCCACGTAACCGCTCAACTAGCATACAACCCTAGAACAAAACACCGCTGGGCTCACGGGTCGGCAGTTCGACCACTTTTTCGAAAAGAACACCGTTGCGATGGCAAAACCGCTGGTGTACGTGAAGATGCTCACGAGCAGTGGCGATCAATGCTGATATGCTCAATAGCCAATCCGTAGGCAACGAGCCGACAATCCTACCCCGCAAGGTACACCGACCGAATAGGTCATCAGACAACACGAGACAAGGAACCGACCATCTAAGTCACAAGAGTGTCATGTCAGATGCTGATATAATCATGTCCGCTCTACTTCTAGAACAAGTAAAGGAATGACTAAGTAGAGCAATGTAAGGGTCTCAAGGTGCCAAGCTCACTATCAACACACACACACACACACATATATATATATATATATATATATATATATATATATATATATATATATATATATATATATATATATATATATATATATATATATATATGCGAAAATAGAAAAGAGAAGGGTAGAAAGGATGTCACCGAGCATACACCACTAGACCAACTTCGGGTCGAAGTACCCACCTATCACAGTCGCGTCGGAATCCTGGACGAACAAGAAGTCAACCGGACCTACGATGGGTACACCGAGTCAGAGACGAACCTCTACTGACTCAACGAAAAACTTACACAATCCCACACCCCGAGATTTAGTTTCCCAACAACCGATCTTCGCAAACCGCCGAAAGTCCCAAAATCGCACCGGGACGTCCCCGGGACCCATAGAAGTTCCGGAAGGCACCAACTCGCACCACGAGTCAACCGCTGCCCCGAAACACACCCATTTGGGTGCTCCAGCAGCAAACACTAAGTCCCATGCCGAAACGATTATCGTCGGATAACCGTTCTGATCCGAGTTACCGGAAGTGTCGATTTCGACACTGAAACCCACGCCGCTCACCCGACGTCTCCGAACACTCGAGACGGCCTAGGTGACCAGCCAACAAGGCTCAGCGGCAAAACCCAGGGCATTCCAAAGGCATCGGAAGAAATTCGAGCCAAAACCGTGTTCCGTCGGCGGATTTTGCCAAAAACTGCACTCAAACCACTTCTCGGCCACCACGAGGGGTAACGGACCTTGGACGACTAGTCCAGAGGTCACCCACAGGAATTACCCACTGCCAATAGCAGCCACTTGCGCGACAATTGCGCAAAATACCCTACCACTAAGGCATATTGTATTTTATACATAAGGTGGGAGGAAAAACGAGTCGTTACCGCGATCCGGACATTCCGGAGGTCGGCCGAGGGCATCGGTTGACAGCCCTCGACGAGGCAAAGGCCGTGCTCACTGTCCGAAGCACAGCGAGCAACCGAGGAGCGCGCAAGAACGGCCCGAAGTTCAGCGATCGAGGCGAACTTCGAATTTTCGGACGGATCACACTGGCGCGTTCAGCGCGGCCAAAACATCAAACTCATGATTTTGTTTCGTTCGAATTGGTCGCCGATTCACAGAAAATCGCCCTCTCTTTCCGCCTCCCGAACGTAATTGAATAAAAGTCCCTCAAATTTCAAATCCTCAACTGCAAAACTTTTAAAAAATTAAGTTTGATCACTTATAAACTTCCAGATATTGCAAAAATTGCAAAGCCTTTTATGACAAAAATCTAAAAATCATCATAATTTGATCCAATTACTTAATACATATAATATTTAGTTTATCAATCATGGCTCCCATATTAATTAATGGATCTTTATCCGTATGTAAAATAATAATAAAAATAAAGATATATCAAAACTTAAGATCATAAATAAATTAAAATAACTCATAAAGCATCATAGAGAAGAAATTTTTGATCAATCTGTTGAAGCGAGAAGTCCAGCTGTAATCTGGTTGTCACCAACCGAACTTGGGTAATTTAGTTTCTCCTCCTTTCTCAGGCACTCTCCCGTATGATGTGGAACAAATGATAATTTTTTATTAGAATGTACATGAGAAGGTGGTAGAACCGATCCCCCTTTTATATAGAGTCGAGATGGACTTTCCATCAAAGTAAGATTAGAATTCTATTTAATTTAAATAGATTGAAAAAGGATAAAAGTAGTTCTATATCTATTAAGATTGACTTTTATTTATAATAAATTCAGATTTGAATATGATTAATTGAGCCACACATTTATGAACATCCTAATAAGGTTGTCAATTTTTTTTTTTTTTTTTTTTTTTTGTGAAAAAAGCTAGTGCGCTAGGTAGTCACATTTTTCTTTTGCAAAAAAGCCTAGAGAGACCAACCGTCCCTAGCGCAAGTGGCAAAGGGCTTGGTGGTTGGTACCCGAGGTCCCAAGTTCGAATCCTATTTGATTCACATTTTCAGCTCTGTTTATTTCTAAAAGAAATAAACGAAGCGGGTAGCATGCTACCTTTCTCTCAAAAAAAAAAAAAAAAAAAACCTAGAGAGAGAGAGAGAGAGATGTGTATGCTACTTTTCTCTCAAAAAAAAAAAAAAAAAAAAAAAAACCTAGAGAGAGAGAGAGCGATGTGTCTTCCACTTTTTCTTGTTAAATGCACTGGGCCAAACAGACATTATATTTTTCGATCTGCAAAATATTGACTATATTTTATGTTGATTTTAAAATTTTTAATTTAATATTTAAAATTTAAAATATAAAATTTTAAAATTATTTTATCTTGCATCATGCATCTTATATTTTAAAACTACCATCTAATGAGTTACAGTATTTTCTGTTTGTTAAAAGTGGATAAGTGAATTAAAACTAATGAATGGAATACCATTTGATTTAGTGGTCCGCAGATCCGTGGATGCAACAGGTGCGGGCGATAATTATTCCTCAATGAGTAAGGATTAAAACAAAATAATTCAAAATTCGGTCCAGCTATATTAAAAATTCACATATGAATAAAATCATATCAGATGATTAATAAAAAAAGTAATAATGATATTAATAATAAATGGATCAAATATAATAAACTTAAGCTTTCAGGTGGTTGGATTCCATTAAATATTTCACATTTTTTTGATACATGATAAATTGGTGGGACAAAGCTTTAATAATAATAATCAATGCTAGCTAGATTTGTCGTTGAACTTGCATAAACTAATCAATTCTTGCATAAATCAACGAGCATTTCATGCATAATTGAAATTACTTAGCATGGATTAATTACGGATGCAAAATTATGAAGTAATCTTTAAGAACTGGAACAATAACTTATTATTCTTCCTTTGTTTTTTTTTTTTGTTTTTTTTTTTTTGAGGAAAGGGTAGTAAATTATCTGCTGCATTTATCCTTTAGAAATGAATTTAGCTAGAAATATCAAACAATTAACTTTCTAACTTTGGATGTTGAGTATCAATCATCAAGCTCATAGTCAACTGTGAAGCTCCGCTTTCCAGAAAAGTCATCCATCCTACAACTACTTTTGTCTTAGAATGCGTAACTTTTTTTTTAACCTTTTGAGATTAGCCACCACCCAAAATATTATAGTCAGATTAAAAAATTGAGAAAAAATTATGACCGCTTTAAAAATTTTCACGTTGATTGCAAATTTTATTCGAATATAACAGAATTTTCAGTATAACTTGATTGAATCACGCTTTTTCAAAAACTCTAATGTCAAATTGGCCGCATCAAATTTACACATAAAATTCATAACATATTGCTATTTGGACCGATAAAAAATATGACACGTGGTTCCAAATCCTAAACTAACTCCAGTATAGATCTTAATCTAAGTAAGTCATTTGCTCTAGCTGGTTCTTTCCACTAAATTTTCTTGTTTATTTTAATGTAGTTTGTCCGTTCTTTATCCAAAAATACTAAGATTTCGAAGGCAGTGTTTGGTTCAGAAACAAGATAGAAAATGAGATAAATAAAATATCTATTCTCCATCTTATTTCCAAATAAGCGGGGTATTGCTTGTTCCCCACTTAGGGACTGTTTGGTTTCACGTAAAACTGTGACAAAAAAATTCGGTGGAAATTTTTTTTCAAAGAAAAATAAATTTTACGCTTTCTAGTATTTGGTTTGTAAGAGAAAAAAATAGTTTTCCATTACGCTTGTTTAGTTGAAACGAAAAAAAAAGAAAAAATTATAAATAGAAAACTATTATATATATTTTCTCTTCTTATATATTATATATATTATTAATATATAATAATTATCATATTACATATATTAGTATTATAATTTATATTTATAAATAAAATATATTTAAAAAAATATATATTATATAATAATTAAGTATATAATATAATATATAATAGTGTATATTTAATACTATAAAATAAATTACTATTTATTTATAAATAAAATATTATATAATAGTATATTTTTATTAAGAATAAAATACTATCTCTCGATATATATATATATATATATATATATATATATAGGGCTATTGTGCTATTACGGACACAGCAGCTGTGCTCCTAACTTTCTAACAATCCATCAAATTTGATGAGTGGTTAAGGTGAGAGAGAGAAGAGAAATTGAGACACCCAATTTCTCCCCAATTTCTCTTCTCTCTCTCACCTTAACAATCCATCAAACTTAATGGATGGTTAGGAAGTTAGGAGCACAAGGACTGTTGTCCTCATAATATATAGTACAGTAGTCCTACTATATCTATATATATATATATATATATATATATATGGAGTGCGGCTAGGATACTATCAATAGCACCAAGCGCTTGGTGATACCGAATTTTCTGGCGTTAGATTTATCACTTTCATCATTTCTAAATCTTATATCATACTATTTAACCAACCACTCACTCAACCTTAGAGGACCACTATCAATCTAACTGGGAGCACTATCATCATAGCCGCATATTTTTTCATCCAAGGGCCAAAACCTAATAGCACTAATGACTTGGTGCTATTAATAGTATTCCAGCCAAATTTTATATATATGTATATAGAAAAAAAGGGTTGGTGTGGCCCCGGGGGGGGTCCACGAGGTGGAGGTCACCTTGTGGACCACGTGCTACACATCTCCGCCTCCCCATTGCCGCGTGTTTTCACGTCAGAAGTTTTCGTTTTCCGCTCGAAACGAAAACCTCTCATTTCCGTTGAATTCGTAAAAAGAATTTTTCGAGAAAATTTTTTTACGAGCAACCAAACATCAGAAATCTATTTTTCAATGAAAAAAAATTTCGGGACAATTTTACATGAAACCAAATACACCCTTAACGGATATTTGGAAAGCAATCATTAAAGGGAGAAAAAGTAGTTCCAATTATTCTTCCTCTTTCTCTGGGAATAAGCTTATTTCCAATTAAGAGCAAGCTTAATTTTTTCAAAAAAAGTTTAATTAATATGTTAACTCATCAATTAGTCTAATTAATGTATTAACTTATTATCTATTACTTAAATAGTTAAGTAATTAATTAATATATCACCTTATTTTTATAATTAATTAATTATTTTTTATTTTTTATAATTAATATATGCACTTAACCTTTTTACAATTAATTAATCTATAGTCAAATAATTAATTAACTCAGTAAATTATTATTTAATTAATAATTTGTCAACTATTCTAATCTAATAGTCCTTATGCTATTTTTCTTATTTTTGAAAATAGAACAGTTCTCAATTAAACACAAAATCTCTCTTATTTCTGCTTATTTAGAAGTTATACACGTATACTAAAAATAAATAAGAATAATTATTTTCGAACCAAATGATACATAAAGAAACGAACTAAAATATATAAGAAAGGCTAAGAATACACTCCTAGATAGGGTGTATTAGAAACTACCATCCAAGAGTTGAAGACAATAACAATAAAATTATATGGGGCGTTTGGTTCAGCATAAAATAAATCGCAAAATTATTTTCAGTATGAAAAATACTCTTTTGCTTGTATGGTTTGACGTAGAAGTATTTTTTTGGTAAAAATATTTTACAGTTTTGGAAAAAATAAAATTTTTGCTTTTGCTATTTTTCGTAAAAATATTTTATAGATTTTGAAAAAAATACAATTTTTGTTTTCGCTATTTTTTGACGGAAAATAAAAACTCAAGCTGCGTAAAAAAAATTTCATTTATTTTTTTCAATCGAAATAAATAAATAAATAATTTTTTACTAAACAAATGTCGATAAAGAATAATTTTTTTTACAAATCAAATACTATAAAACGTAAAAAATTTACATTAAAATTTTTTACATTAAATTTTTTTTCACAATAAATTATTTTTCATGATTTTACGTGTATTAAAAAAGAAATGTTGTGATAAGACTAATGACGTGTAATTGTCCTTTGGATCATTAAAATGTAAAATTTATTTTTTACATTATTTTCAAAAAATGCACGGGCATGAATTAATTTGACTTCTCACTTATTGTTGTTTAGCATGTGGGGGCTGACAGCTCGTGGTTTTGTTGGTGAGCAATGCTGCCCGTGATAGTCATCCCATCACAATAAAGTGTTGCCGACTCCTCGTACTCCTCGTTTAAAATTCATGTTTCTGACACCCACGTTCTAATAAACACCCAATAAAGTGTTGCTCGATAAAGTTACTGTACAATACATACAACATATTATTTATTCATAATTAATTATATATTTTTTAAAAAATATACTAAAATTATTTGTTTTTAAATTATGATGAGATGAATGAATATTAGAATTTTTTTTTGATTGATTGAAAATACCATATCAGTAATATAAATATTGTATTCTAAAATTTTCCGTTCCGCATAAACACGGAATAAAAAAAAGTTGCATTCCACACTCCTACCACGTTTCTAGCACTCCTACCACGTTTCTAAACACTCCTTCCACGTTTCAAAAGAAAAGTTCTGACAATATCCAATATATTAATTGCAATGTTGGCTCCTAATCATTGAATGTTTTTCACCCTTTGGTCTCAGATTTTTTTTTTGAAATTTAAATTTTTTAATTTAAAATTTATATTTAAATTTAACATTAAATTTAAAAATAAAACTATATTTTGAATTAAATTTTAAGATTTATAGTTAGATTTTCTAATTCAAATTTTAGTTTTAAATTTGATGGGTTCAAAATTTTAATTTTAATTCTCATTTTGAAGTAGAATTTTGCAGTAGGATTTTGAATTTAATGTTGGATTCACATTTAAAATATAAAACTTTATTTCGCATTAAAATTTTAAATATAAATTCAATTTTGACATCCAATTCAAATTTTTTGCTTAATTTTAAGTTCAAATTAAGATTTTAAGTTCAAATTCAAATTATAATTTTGAACTTTAATTTTGAATTTGAAATTCAAAATGTGAATTCGAATTTACATTTTAAATTCAAATTTAAAATTAAAATCAAATTTAAAATCAAATTTAAAATTTTATTTCAAATTGATTTTGAATTCTCTCTCGCACTCTCTCTCTCTCTCTCTCTCTTGTTAATTCTACTTAATATAATTTTTATCTTTAATTTTTTATATTAATACCGTCTTAATATTATTTGCTGAAAAATAATTAAAAGTAATAACTTTTATAGAATTTCTCAAAATTTTTACAAAATTGTTAATTTAATTGACCATTTCTTTTAAATTTTACAACATAAAATATTAGAGGAGTGTTAACAAAAAATAATTATTGGGACCATTAATTAAATTTATATTATTAATACATTTTACATAGTTTGCAATAATTTAACAGTATTTACCAAATAGCTCTCTCTCTATCTATAGTTTTAGAGAGAGAGAGAGAGAGAGAGATAGAATACTCTAAAGAGTATACGGGTTTTGGTATTATTGAGTCATTTTTATGATGAGACATCCAAATCGACGATCCATACTGTTCAAATTGATCCAGTGTAATGCATTGAATTTTTACAAATAGCGGAGTAGTGAAAAAAATAATAATGATAGCTATTTAGATAACCTCGATGATGTTAGGGAAGCATTAGCTTTTCAAATACCCACCCACTCAACGCCTCACTCAGCGCTTGTCGTGTCCCCTTCGGCTCCCCTTCGGCTATCGCGACATGGAGGGACATGTGCCCAAGGGAGTGTCATATGGTGCCCCTATAGACTGCCTCAGGATGGATGGAACTGAAGCTATTGACGGGGCAGGCGACGCCCCTTGTAGCAGTTGTTGCCAAGTGGCCTGGCTGGCCACATTTGTACCATCACTTCTCCCCTTGCTCACACTGCTGGGCCGGTGCGCCCCACCACAAATGATGCACCGAGCTTGCGATAGAGGATCATAGGACCCGTGCAAGCAACTGTGGGTGTAGGTGCTTGGGAGGCTGTTTCAAGCATGATTGGCTCCCAGAACCAATCGAGAACTGCTTCTTCTCTTTCCCCTTGCCCCTCTGAAGGGCTTCTCACACTCGGAGTACCACGGCTTCACCGTTCTCCACTCCTGATGCTTCGCCTTCTCACTGCCATCTCCACTCGATACTTCATCTTTCCACCCACCTACCTCCCAATTAATGTGTTCATACAGTCCATTTTAATCTACAAATCGCTTTTATAAGAAAAAATAAGTAAAATAAGATTTTTTTCAGACTCTTTTTTTTGGCGCACAAGAATAATTCATATTTTGTAATTTTTTTATTATTTTTTTAAATTGTGTGGGAATTGAAATTAGGGTTCGAGGATCTCGGCGCGGCACTGTGGGGGGAAGCAGCTAGCGATAGATTTGGAGTCAATGAGGGGAAAGAAGTGGTAGGTTGGGAGATTTGTACGGGATCTACCTGGCCATGATGAAGGAAGAGCTCAACGTCGACAATGGCGATGGAGGTGACGTGGAGATCGGAATTCGCCTCCCCGATATCGGCAGTACAATCAAGATGTATATGGAGTAGTAATTCTATTGCTGCTTCTTTTATTTCTGTTATGTGTAATTTATTTACTATAATTGTAAGTTTTTCTACATTTGTACTTATATCTGTTTCATCTCTTCTATTTGTATATATATTGATATATATTATCTTTGTTTATTCATGTCTCATGTCAATTCAAAAAAAATTAAATTTTTTATTTTGTCTATCTTCTGTCTTCTATAGCATCAGCCCGCCGCAATGTGCGGGTAACTTCACTAGTATGTATTAAAGTTCTTAGTTTGACTTAATTAGTTAAAGCCTAATTTATTACCTTACCTTAGTCATATGTACTAAGACCAAAAAAAAATATTTTGATTAATTCTAAACATATATTTTAGATTTTGATTGAGTTTGAATGTGTTGGCAATGTCTCTAGTTTTATGTGCTAGAGAATTGGGTTAAAGGAACTTGATTTGGAAGAAAGTTTGGATTGATATAACCCTAAAGTTACAGCTCAGGAAAAAGGTGGATTTGGGTTTGGGTCATAATTTATATAGTTTGGTTTGGATTGAGTCTTTTATGGTTTGGGTTGGGTTTGTTACGAATTCAAACCCGGGCTTGGTCTCGATGTGGGCTCATATAATTTAATTTAAGGTTTAAATTTGCTGTGAACTAGGGCTGCAAGTCTAGTTCGCTGCTCGCGAGCTAGCTCGTGTTCGATTCGAAATAGGCTCGAAAATGGCTCGTTCGAAATTAATTTCAAATATAAAACGAGCTGAATTTTTTTGCTCAAAAATAATTTCAATCCGAGAACGAGCATGCCTCTGCTCGTTTGTGTTCGGCTCAAAATAGTTCGAATATATATATATATATATATAAATTTTAAAATTAAAAATAAAATATTAATATTATTAATAATATATATTAAATATTTTAATTCAAATACATATTTTAATGCATTCTCTATGTACCGCATAGGCACGGACCCAACTCCACATAGAATTTCGAACTATAAACGAGCCGGCTCGGAATCGAACAATTCCGAGCCAAATTCGAACATAGCTTGAAATTAGCTCAAAAAGAAAAAAAAAATATTTCGAGCAGCTCGAATTCGGCTCGATTTAAATTTCGAGCCGAACTCGATCATGCCTTATTCTAGCTCGAAATTAATTCGAGCGGGCTCGAATTCGGCTCGAATCTAATACGAACCGAATTCGAGCAAGGCCGCGCTTGCGCTCGCTCGTGTTCGGCTCGTTTGCACGCATACCGTGAACCAAGGCTTGGGCTAAATTCGGGCCCATATAGTTTATATTCAGGTTGAGGCCCGAGTTATATTTAAGCTCTGGATGTGGGCTTGGGCTCAGCTTAGGCCCATATGGCTTAGGTTCATGTTTAATTTGGGTTAGCTTATATAGAATTGGGCTCAGATTTTGATAATATTTTTAAACTTGGGCCCGTACGGGTTAAGTTTAAATTTGAGATGGGTATAGATTTGAAGTGAGCTTGGGCCCATATGAGTTTTTTTTTTTTTTTGCTTTGAGGTGGGGTTGGTTTTGGGTTTGGGCTTAGGCAGTTAGGGTAAGCCTTGTGATACAGGGTATATGAGTTGAATATGTTACGAATTTTATATTGACATATTTCGTGAAGTGAGTCGGAGTTTTGAAGGTTCAAAGAAGAAAAGACGAAGATTGAAGACTCGAAGACTCACCGTTTGAATTCACGATACTTGGTAAGTTTAAATAATCTTGATGATGATTTATAAACATTTACAAGTGTTTGGAAGATATTAGAATAGATAAAAATTATTTTAAAATATAAAAATAAGTTTTCCAACTTCTAGAATCCGGACCCTGAGCTGAGGTCCGGATCCCCTACGCCTCCCTGGCTGTCACGCAGGGAGGGTCCGGACCCTGAAGGATGAGGTCCGGATCCCGTACACCTCTCAGGCTATTTCGCAGAGAGGGTCCGGACCCTGTTGGCTGCGGTCCGGACAATGAAACGCTGGAATGTTTCAGGGTCCGGACCCGGCAATCCAAGGTCCGGACCCCGACCCGTCGCGAAGTTTTGGAAAATTATTTTCTCAATCCTACTCTGATTCTAATGTCCCCCAAACCTGTAAATAAGATGGTAGATTCCTTAAAATCTTTTAGCAATCCTAATTTGATTCCAAAACTTTTTAAAATTAGTTTTTCAATACTAGTCGAAATCGGTTTGCTTCCAAACCTTTCTAAATACTGTTTTTTAGTCCTAATCTATTTCAGATTGCTTCTAACCTATAAATATGATGTGGGGGTGTCTCTAAAACGTGGTTAAGCATATATTATCTTTTAGAAATTTTAGAAGCTTGTAGGTAATTTTCCTCATCTTCTACATCAAGTTTCTCTCAAATTGATCCATGGTGCTCTAATTTCTAATATTCTTTTAGAATCAATTTGAGAATTGCTTAGAGATTATTCCCACAGATTTTTCATGTTCTTCTAAGCAATAAACCAGCATCAACGTTATTCGTTTTGCTCCGGACGGAATGGCGTCGTGGATTCGGCGTGATCAAGATGGTTCGTGGATTCGAATCGTTGGCGCTCGTGGATTCGAGTGAGCGTCGTGGATTCGGCGTGTTGAAGGCTTCGTGGATTCGAAGTTGGGCGTCTTGTGGATTCGAGACGTGGCGTTCGTGGATTCGAACGTGGGGCGTGGACAACCCGGTGGAATGTGCGAGATCCGTAGAAGATAAAAGAGAGGTTAAGTCCGTGGAGTCGGTAATCACCTTGTAATCTTTTATTCTTAGTAGATTGTTATCGCGTGTTGGTCCCGTGGGTTTTTCTCCAAGGTGGAGTTTTCCCACGTAAATCTCGATGTGCTATTTTTATTTTCGCATTTTATTATTGCACAGAGATTTGTGGTTTGACCGTTACACCTATTCACCCCCCTCTAGGTGATTGATATACTCTGGATAGATTCTTGGGCACCCGTATTTTACAGAATATATTTGGGTCATATTTGAGATTGAAAGTTTTTAACCGTGAAAATCTAAACTTCAATTTAAAAAATTTCATCTCAATTCAAAATCGTTGAGCTCAAATCAAATTCATTGCAAGCGTTAAATTTGATTTGAACTTAGATTTTGAGTTGTAAATTTTCTTTAGAATTTGAGTCTAGAATAGCTCGAATTGAATTTCCAGTGCACTTTTAAATTTAATTTTCAAATTCTCAGTATAGAATTGCAGAAATTCAACTTGCGTCTTATAAATCCCTCAAGCACTCAAGCCTAAATCGAATCAAAAGGTCCAGAGCCCAGTATCAGTTTCAAAGATAAACTTGCATTTAAGTTCCAAATCAAGATGAATTAATTATAGTGTAGAGATTCAAACAAAGTCCTTGATCTATGTATCACGGACACTTCTATAAGACTCGCGTGTCCGTGTCGGACACGTGTCCGATGTGGACACTCCTTGGACATATGTTTAATGCCGATCCATAGCACAAACAATTAAAAAATATATATACATATTTTTATTTTACTTTTTTTTATGCATATATATAACGTAAGATGATAAATATTCTAGTTTTTTAATGAATGCATACAATATTTTTTGACAATATAAATAAATTATGTATGGTGGAGAATTTTTTTCTTAAAATATATTAACTATCAATGAAAATTTTACTAACTTTCATTCGTATAAGAAATATAATAATATTTTACCAAAATTAATATTTTATAAATAATAAATATATATTATTATATTAATAATATTATATTTTATTAGTGGGGTACATGCCGTGTCGGTGTCCTAATTTTTTGAAAGCTGCCGAGTCGCCGTGTCCGAGTCTTGTCGTGTCGTGTGTCCCGTGTCAGTGTCCGTGATGCCTAGTCCTTGATTTAATTTGTAGTATAAAGCGTCAAATTATTGAATTCGATTAAATCTTAATTTGGTCTAATTTGAGCATATCAAGTGGCTCGACTATGCTTTCTTTATTATAGGATAATAAAGTGTCATGATCCCTTTCTGCTTTGAGCATATTTGGTCTAATTTGAGCATATTTGGTCTAATTTGGTCTAATCCCTTTGAAAGTATAGGATAATAAAGTGTGATGATCCCTTTCTGCTTTCTTTATATTTATGGAACAACTAAGGTGGAAAAATTCCTTCCTTGCCTTCCTTTTTAGTAACAAAACTCTCTCTATTTCTGATGGAGAAGTTATAAGGTGACTTCTCTATCTTTTTGGAGTATTTTGTAGCATTTTCTTTTTCAAATTACGAGCAGAAGAGCACCGCTTTTTCGCTTTTGCCCAAAAGGCACAATAATAGATGATTGACACTCCTCCACCTAAGTCGACGACGATGTAGCGGCCACCGGGGGACGACATTGTTGATAAGCTATGACAATGAGAAAGAGTCTACAGTGGTGGAGTAAGGTGCCCCAGGTTTGCACGAATTGAGCGGAAGTCGCAGCATTGGGGTAGTACCTAGGAGACTTTGGAGTTGAGATTATTGCTGCACTGCGACAGCTTCGCAAGCGAGGGCCGCAAAAGCATGTAAGTTAGGGATGCATCAAAGTTGGAGGTGTTGCAGCGACATCGAGGCAGGAAGCCGCGACGGTGCGGCTTTGTTGTGCTACGACTGTGTCAGAGTTGAAGGTGGTGTCTCGACGACATCAGAGTAAGATGTCGAGGCAGCGTTTTGTTGTTCCACTAATCTGTCGGAGTTGGAGGTGTCGCGATGACGTCGGAGTAGGATGCCATAGTGTAGAGATGACCAACAATGAGGGATAGAGAGAAAAAAGAAAAAGGTTTTTTTAAAAAATAAAAAGGAGGGAGAGCTTTGTCTTGTATTAATGGGAAGCATTAATGGAGAGAGAATGTATTATCATTTCTTCTTCTCTTTGGTTGTAACGACCAGCCCACTAGCAATAATAACCCGTTGGGCCCAAACCACTGGCCCAAAATGCTTAAGCCCAGTTATTATTACTAATGTTCATCCAGACCCCGTCAGTTCAATCATGGATAGCCGAAGATCACCAAGTGATGTG
The DNA here is from genome assembly GCA_016920855.1 of Puya raimondii. Lineage (NCBI taxonomy): Eukaryota > Viridiplantae > Streptophyta > Magnoliopsida > Poales > Bromeliaceae > Puya > Puya raimondii. The sequence continues at coordinate 141,958,777 of JABWPP010000050.1, forward strand.
AGACTTGTCTCGCTAGCCTTGTCATCCAGACCCTGGTATAGCCGGTCACCTTGTCATTCAGACTCCGGTATAGCCTATCACCTTGTCTTTCAAACCCTGGCTCAACCGAGAGCCGCCACACATTTTCAGCTGGTGAACCGGCTCTGATACCAAATGTAACGACCCAGCTCACTAGCAACAATAACCCGTTGGGCCCAAACCACCGGCCCAAAATGCTTAAGCCCAATTATTATTACTAGTGTCTAAGTCTCTTATATACCCAATCGCATCCCCATTCTTATTCGATATGGGATTATTAGGGTGTGACATTGGTAGAGGGAGGATAGGAAAGAGAGAGTAGGTTAGATTTTTTTTTTTTTTTCTGAGATTGGTGTCAGTTGGTCAGATTTATAGGTTAAATGGTGACTTTACACAATCACTTGCGAAAGGAAAAAACTGAGTTTTTTTTTTTTAAGAACGTGCACGTAATGAGATTATGGGAGATATAGAGAGTTAAGTGGTTGAAATATTTTAGCCACATTTGTGTGGCCATGGGATCATGGCAAGTCTCATTGTTTGATGTTACAAATTAGCCCCTTTTATTTATTTATTTATACTTTTTTTTTACTTCAGTTCTTGTTTTTGAAAGTAACAGATTTCAAAAAAAAAAATTAAACTTATGTATATATGTATGCATATGTTTACTAATTTACTCTTTTTATTTAAGACGAGGCCACTATACAAATATAAAAAGGTAGACGGATTAACTTGTCGTGACAAAGAAAATATTCAATTTTTTTTTTGCAATGGAGCATCCCATATATATATATAAAAAGAAAAAGGCTAATTTGCTATTTTATAGTAGCATAGGGGATGCCCATGTGTAGTACGAGATAATAATATTTTCTTTCTTTTAAAGTAGTACATGCACCTAGTGTATAGATCAACCTATACACTATGTTCCCAAATTTTCTACTATTCAAAAGTTGAGGTAACTTTCACCATGAATGAACCTTTTTTTTAGTAATATATTTTTAATTGATCAACATCTTTTAATGCTCTTTTTTTTTTTACTTCCCTTCGAGAACATGTACAAGATGTACCCAACCCACACATAAAGTACATTGATTATGACACAGCCAAATTGGATTTATAGATTTCAACCCCGTAAAACTCAAATTTTTTTATATTAAAGACTATCTTGCTTTAGCTCACAAATTTTACTCATCCATTTCATGCTATTATCCTCTTCTCTTTTTAGATCATGCGGGAAAAAAACGATCGGTTAATTCATCCAGATGATAAAGCATTAGGTATATTTAAAGGGCTTTCTTTAATGCGCGCACTCCCAATATTTGGATGTTCTAGCGAGCCTGCAATTCCTTATGAAAGACTGATGATAGGTTGGTGGAATTCTGGAATTCGATCTGCCGAAGTTTGGCGGAATTCATGAAATGCAATCCACCGAAGTTTGCAGGTAAGACTGATGATGGGTGGGCAGTCGAGCAATGGTTCACCCATATGGAGAAGTTGTTCCAAGATCAATATATCGAGGAAGAGGACAAGGTTTTTCTAGCCGCCCACCTCCTGGAGGACGAGGCTTATGACTGGTGGAGGCAACTCCTGCAGAATCGGTTCACCACAGCCTATCCTTCCTAGAAGGAGTTGCGGGAGCTCCTCTACGGCCACTATTTTAAGGAGAGCACCACGCAGAGCCTTGAGCGCGAGCTGGAGCAGTTCAGGCAGGGCAACCGCACCGTCGTGGAGTACGAGCGAAATTTCTCTCGCATCGTTGGGCTGATTTCCTTCATGCTCTGCGACGAGTATTATGAGGCAAGGATGCTCGCCAAGGGGCTGAAGCCCAACATCAGGAGATGATCACATCGCATGGCGTCCTGACTTTCGACGAGGCCTGGACAGTGTCCAAATGGTCCAGAACGACATGGAGGAGGCACAGCTCGAGCGGGAGCTGATAGAGAAGAGTGGGGATAAGAAATGGCCCCATTCTAAGTCTGGGTGGCTCTTTCTCCAGTAAGAGGCCACCTAAGCACCCTCACACCCAACAGTCGGCCAGGAGTGCACCCTTAGGCGGCTAGCGATAGGATGACGAACCCTGTGTCATTTGCGGGCAGGCACATCTGGTGAGTATGTGCCCGCAGCAGAGGGACCACTGCTTCTATTGTGGTCAAACAGGCCACATGCGAGCAGACTGCCCCAGGGGTGGCAGGACCACTTAGAGTGCTGCTTTATCTCCGCAGCATTGGTTTGGATTTGGGTTACTTGTGTTATGGCAAAGGCTTTTATAGTGTTATGACTACGTGATATTATGATTTTTCGTGATTTATGAAAATAATTTTCTACCCCTCGTGGTAGCTGGTTTTCAAAAGATATGTTTTAGTGTGAGAAACGATTTTCAAAATGGTTTTCAGATTATTGCGGATCTAGGATTTCAAAATATTATTTTTGGGTGAAAAATATTTTTAAATGATAGAATGCTTGATGTAACATGCATCACATCATCCAGTGCCTAAGGAGTGTGTAGAGTAAGCATTATTCATAAAGATAGCTAACTATATGGATACATACATCTGGTTGAATGTTTGCGTACTGTGGTGAATATATGTTGTAAGTTGTGTGTATATGTATATGTACATGGTTGGTACGCCATGCAAATACAGAGGAGACTCTATCCTCGTGGCAGAGGAAGCTCCGTATTTGTGGTTGGTCTGTGCATCTCGTGGGCAAGGCTAGTTTTAAAAAAATGGCTATTTTTCGCAACTCTGATGTTTCAAACGATATCTATTATATATAAAGGTTTTACAAAACAATCCCTGGGGCATGACACCGTCACTAACTCTCTCTTTTTTTTCCCTTTTCCTTCACTGTGAACTCCACTTCATTGCAATTTCTCCTCATTTTCCCTCTTTTTACCCTGCCGATGGAATCAGCAGCAGCAGGGAGCAATAATTACAGCTTGGAAAACTTGGATGATTTGAAGCTTCTAAATTGCTATAGTGGTTTGGTTCATGGTTTTATTAGTGGAGGAGAGTTTGTTGATCAATTTTATCTATTAAATTACAGGTTAGTAGGTTGTTAATTTCTTTAACTTGGAGTTGTGAGCTAAAATTTGGTATGTTGTTGGATTTTTGGTTAACTTTTCATATTCGATCTTTGCAGCTAAACTCTTACTAGATTCTAGCTAGTTTTTCCTTCAATCTAGTGGATTTGGAGCTACTTCTACTTGGATTATAGGTTAGTTAGGCTGAAGATTGAAGTTTAATTGGAGTTTTTGGACCAAATCAAGTTTCGTTAGATTTTTGAATCTAAATTCTTTTCTAGCGACTTTTTTTTTTGGATTTGTGATTTCTTAGACTTTTCTACCCGAATAGGAGCTGAGGAGCTTGGGAAGCATCATTTTCAGTTGATAGTATGGTAGTATGAGCTAAATCTTAGTGGAAATTCAGATTTTCAATCGAATTCCACCATTAATGTATTTCAGTTGTTGGATTAGATTAGCTGCATCTTTGCTGATTTTTGAGTTTTTCTTGATTTTTCCTTGCTGGATTTGGACCGAGAGTTGCATTTGAGGCCGAGTTCCTGCTGTAGTTAGATTGTTAGTCAAAGTGGGTGAAAAATCACCGAAAATAGCAAATTCCTCATTATGTCTATATAGTTTGCATGCTTCAAGTTTTAGAAATCTAAATTTGGCAAGATTGTGATGATAATTCCTGCTTTCTAATGTTTAGTACTTCTCAGATTTCATTCCTAGCATATGGTAGAGGAATCCTTTATGCTTAAATTGGTCTATAACATTTTAAAAATCTGCACTTTACTTCGCTGATAATCCGTCATTCGTATTTAGCTTCTGTGGCTATTTTTACTTTTTTTCATCCTGGTCAGAGGGTAGTGTTACGGATTTTATGTTGGCGAATTTTGTAGAGTCATATAGAATCTTGAAGGGATGAAGAAGAAGAATCAAGATCAAAGAATCGCTTATGGAGCTCACGGCCCCCGTGTATGTTTACATATAGTTAATGGTGATTTATGTATAATTTATAAGTGTTTGGAAGACATTAGAATAGATCTAAAACTTGATTTTTTAACAAAACTAAAATTTTCAAGTTTCACGGTCCGGACCCTGAGGGAGGGTCCGGACCCCGTAAGCCTTCCTGGCTGTTACGCAGGAAATGTCTGGACCTTGAAGAAAGATCCGGACTTTGACATTCTGGAGAGTATCAAAATTCGGACCCTAATGTAGGGTTCGGACCCTGAACCCGTTGTAAGATTTTAAAAAATGTCTTTTTCAATTCTAATCTAATTCTAATGTCGCCTAAGCCTATAAATAAGATATGGAGTTCTCTCTAAAATGTGGCTAAGATAGAATATCTCTCGGAAACCCCAAAAACTTATTTTGATGCTTTTCTTTCATCTTTTGAGAATAAGTTTTTTTCTTTCTTTCTTCAATTTGATTCTTAGAGCTTTAATTCAGATATTCTCTTAAGAATCAAATTGATGATTGCTTATAAGATTTTTTTCACATAACTTATGAATCTCTAAGCATTGAAATCACCACCAACTATTCTTCTACGGTCTCCGGATGGAGCGATTGTGTCACGCCCCGCCGGCCCTTTAACACCAACTAGGTGGAAAGGATAACCTCACGGGCGCATGCCCCAGACCCGCCGAACTGATAGAGTCCTTTCTACCCGCCCAAGGCGTCACAACACAAGCTTATCCACAATGTTCCAACTAGGAACGGAGTACAAGAGTTGCACAAGGAAAGCATCAACATAAAGAAGTTCTACTTCTATTACATCACAAGGCACAATATACATGTCCAAATTTTTCTTTTCTTCCACTTTCATTCCATACATCATGTTCCAAAACTATGGAATATACAACATTCATACAAGAATGAAAATACCCTATGCTATCATAGTCCAAAATAGGGGTACAACTCTATGCATCACCAAAATGGAAGGGCCGCTATCTAAAGAGCCAAACCCTTGCCTCGCTCCGCCGCCTCACTCGCGGAAGGACCTGGAAAATGTGGGGTGAGAACTATAAACATAGTTCCCAGTGGGTAAGGCCACCCAAGAGAGAAGCTCGACCCACCAGGTCCAAAGAAACACCACATTTGCATAAGTTAGATCATATATAACTATGCAACAATATTTACATGCTTAGTAAATAAACATAAAGGATGCAACCAAATGAAATATAATTTATCATTCTCTCCTAGGTTCATCCTATATTCCGCATTGACTAAGTTCTTTTACTTGTCATTTACTTATGGTTTCGGAATCGCCGTCTCACCATAATTGTCTCAACATTCGAGGAGGGAACTCGTCACCTCCAATTCGAGTCGCGAACTCGTCGCCTACTCAGGATAGCGAAATCGTCGCCTACCCCGTCACAATACCGCCAATACATGGCATAGATAGCGAAATCGTCGCATATCCGGGATAGCAACCTTGTTGCACATCCCAACTCGACACCGCCCACTCATGGCGAGGTAGCGAAATCGTCGCCTACCCGGGATGGCAAAAACGTCGCACATCCCGTGTCGTCACCGCCAACTCGTGGCATGGTAGCGAAATCGTCGCCTTCCCGGGATAGCAAAATCGTCGCACATCCCGATATTCACATTACTTACTTGCCAACCTAAGTCTCTTGATCTTAGGTTCAAGTCAATAAGTCTCACCTATGTTTGATAACACTAGGTTTACTTTCCCGTTCTCAACCTAGGTTCCATGACTCTAGGTTCCAATTCCATGTCCAACCTATGTTCAATAACACTAGGTTAAGTTCTCACATATTCCAACCTATGTTCAATGGCACTAGGTTAAATATCACTTGTTTCAACCTATGTTAAATAACACTAGGTTTAATCATACATGTTCCAACCTATGTTCAACAACACTAGGTTAAATTCTCACATGCAACCATACAACAAGTATAGATAATTGAATTATACTTGGATGTCCATATCATGCAATAGGAGTTCATTGTTCTACCTATCATGATTTCTACCATTGCCAACATGCAAGTTCTAGGGTTCACATACATATACCATTTTGTTCTTAATGGATAATTACCCTAGACATGGAAGTGACCTAATCACTTCGGTAAACACAAACCCACCTCAAGAGCTTCCAAATCCTTGTGTTCTTCAAGCTCCTAAGTGTCCAAGCTTGGAGTTCTTGCTTCAACCCAAGCTTCTACAAGAAAAAGGTTCGTTACTCATTACGAACCCTAAATCCGTCTCAACATGCGAAATCAAGTGTTCTAACATGATTTCCTATGCCTCAATTGCAATTATCGAAGGTCCAAATATTTTTAGAACCCTTCATTGCAAAAGCCCTCATTCTACCTAGGGTTTGCATGCATGCAAGCCAAACCCTAGATTTCGTGGCCAATCTTCCACCATTTGTGATCTAGATTGCCAAGGGTTCCCAAAAACCTCATTTCAAAGGATTAAATCCAAGGTTTGAACCCAAAACGTGAGGTACTAACCTTAATCACGAAATCTCCAAGCTTCTTCTTGCACCAAGAAGCCTCCTTTCTCCTTTGGAAGCCTTCTCCAAGATCAATCCACCACTTCTCCAAGCTTTTGGAGAGATCTCTAGAGAGAGAAAGTGAGAGGAGAGGGAGAGGAGTGTTGGGGAAGAGGAACTCTGTGAAAGGGGAGTGTTCCCAGCCTTTCAAATACCCCCACGTATGTGAAAAGACCAAAATGCCCCTCTCCACACACAACACAACACTCAGCCCACTCTGGGCATTGTATACCGGTATGCCCATTTGCATACCGGTATACGGGGGTTCATTCCGGTATACCCTCAGGGATTCCGCAGAACCCGAGGGCAGAGCTCACTGTTTCGACCATCACATACCGGTATACCATTTCACATACCGGTATACCTCGAGAAATCCCGCAAACCCGAGAGCTGGGTTTCTCGGTTTAACACAGCATTCCGGTATACTGTCTCACATACCGGTATACCAAGCTCCAATTCCGGTATTAAAATTCACATACCGGAATCCAGTGCCGACTTCACCAATTCTGCAGTCTTAACTTATCGAAGTCTGTTTTCACGCCTCTTTTGCGCCGAAAACACTTCGCACAAGTCCCGAACTTGGCCAAAGCCTCACATATAGCCTCTTATGCCATTTTCTCACTAGAACTCTACAATTTGTAGAAGTTCAGTACGATGCACTGAAATTCAGTGTACTACATTCCACCCCCCTTAAAGAGAGTTTCGGCCGCGAAACTAAAATCATACCTCAGCTGGACTCAGCGAAGAGGTGAAGAAACCGCTCTTTCATTGAGCTTTCCAATTCCCATGTAGCCTCGCGCTCACCGTGATTTGTCCATTGTACTTTTACATAAGGAATTTCACGGTTCCTCAAACTTTTCACCTCGCGATCCATGATACACAAGGGAAACTCCTCATAAGTCATATCCTCATGAAGCTCCATAGGCACATACTCGAGGACGTGCGCCGGATCATATACATACTTGCGGAGGGTCGATACATGGAACACATTGTGTACCCCCGCAAGTTTTGGCGGCAAAGCTAGCCGATATGCCACGGATCCCACACGCTCCAAAACCTCATAAGGTCCAATGTAACGGGGACTCAACTTACCCTGCACACCAAATCGCTTCACCCCTCTCATGGGTGAGACCTTCAAGAAGACGCGGTCTCCTACCGCGAACTCCAAATCTCATCGACGTCGATCCGCATAACTCTTTTGTCTAGATTGCGCCGTCGATAAGCGTTCGCGTGCCAAGCGGACCTTTTCCTCCGCTTCACGCAACACGTCCGGTCCTAAGACCCTTCTCTCGCCGACTTCACTCCAATGAATAGGAGAGCGGCATTTTCTTCCATACAAAACCTCAAAAGGTGCCATACCGATGCTAGCTTGATAGCTATTATTGTAAGCAAATTCAGCCATCGGCAAATGAGTAGGCCACGCTCCTTTGAAGTCCAACACACACGCTCGTAGCATATCCTCCAAAATCTGAATTGTCCTTTCCGATTGACCGTCAGTTTGAGGATGAAATGCTGAACTGAAATCGAGTCGTGTACCCAAAGCTTCTTGCAAGCTTTTCCAAAAATGCGATGTGAAACGGGGATCTCGATCTGAAACTATCGAGGTCGGAACCCCGTGCAGCCGCACAATCTCGTCCAGGTAGACTTGGGCTAACTTGTCTCCCGACCAAGTGGTGTGGATTGGCAAAAAGTGTGCCGATTTTGACAAACGATCCACCACCACCCATATCGCATCGTGGCCACCTAGCGATCGAGGTAAGCCCACGACAAAATCCATCGCGATATTCTCCCACTTCCAAACTGGAATGGGCAATCCTTGTAATTTTCCCGCCGGAAAGCGACGCTCGGCCTTTACTTGTTGGCATACTAAGCACTGTGCCACAAAGCGTCCAACATCAAGTTTCATCCCCGGCCACCAATAATGCAATTTGAGGTCCTTATACATTTTGGTGCCGCCCGGGTGAATCGCATAGGGAGAAGTGTGAGCTTCTTTCAAGATTTCCCTACGAATGTCCTCAACTTTCGGCACGCACAATCGGTTTCGAAACCGAATTGCGTCCCTCGAGTCCACATGAAAATCACTGGCACGCCCGCTCTCGATAGTACCCCACACCTTTTGGAGCTCCGGATCACCGGATTGCTTTTCCTTTATTCTCTCCAACAAGGTCGGCCACACCTCGAGACTCATAAGTTTAGCGGGAACGCCCGGGGCCACGATCTCCAAATCGAATCGGCCCATTTCCTTGATCAACGGCATTTGTCCCGTCATCTCGATTGCAAAGTTCTCCACGGATTTTCTACTGAGCGCATCGGCCACCACATTGGCTCTACCGGGGTGGTACAAGATGGTTAAGTCGTAGTCTTTTATCAACTCCAACCACCTCCGCTGCCTCAAGTTCAACTCCTTCTGAGTGAATAAATACTTTAAACTTTTGTGATCCGTGTAGACCTCACAATGCTCACCGTATAAATAGTGTCTCCACAACTTAAGTGCGAAGACCACCGCCGCAAGCTCTAAGTCGTGGGTGGGATAATTCTGCTCATAGCTCTTCAGCTGTCGAGAGGCGTATGCTATTACTTGTCCTCTTTGCATAAGCACACACCCAAGACCACGACGTGATGCATCACTATACACCACATAACCCTCCCCCGCAATCGGTAAGGAGAGTAACGGAGCCGAAGTCAACCTTTCCTTTAGCTCCTTAAAGCTTTGGTCGCATTCCTCGCTCCAAATATATTTGGCTCCCTTGCGGGTAAGACGCGTTAGTGGACCGGAGATTTTTGAAAATCCCTCCACGAACCGCCGATAGTACCCCGCAAGACCCAAAAAGCTTCGTACTTCCGTGACATTGGTCGGGCGAGGCCAATCCTTGACTGCCTCTACTTTCATAGGGTCCACAGCTACTCCTCCTGCGAAAATTACGTGACCCAAGAAAGCGACCTCACGGATCCAAAATTCGCACTTTTTTAATTTGGCGAACAACTTGTTCTCTCGAAGGACTTGAAGCACAATCCTCAAGTGCTCTTTATGTTCCTCTTCACTCCGAGAGTAGACAAGAATATCATCTATGAACACAACCACAAATTGATCCAATAGTGGTTTGAACACACGGTTCATTAAATCCATGAACGCTGCCGGGGCATTGGTAAACCCAAAAGGCATAACCGTGAATTCATAATGTCCATACCGCGTCCTAAACGCGGTCTTATGCACATCCTCCGGTTTGATCTTCAATTGGTGATAACCGGATTGTAAATCAATCTTTGAATATACCCGAGACCCTTGCAACTGATCGAACAAGTCATCAATTCGTGGTAACGGGTACTTATTCTTGACGGTCACTTTGTTCAACTCGCGGTAATCCACACACAACCGCAGCGAACCGTCCTTTTTCCTCACAAATAGAACAGGGGCTCCCCAAGGTGACACACTTGGCTTTACGAAACCTTTGTCCATCAAATCTTGCAATTGTGCTTTCAATTCCTTCAGTTCCGCGGGTGCCATCCTGTACGGGGCCTTAGAGATCGGCGCTGTACCCGGGAGCAAATCTACCACAAATTCTATTTCCCGATCCGGTGGCATTCCGGGCAACTCCGTCGGAAACACATCCGGGAACTCTTGGACTATAGGAATGTCCTCGAGCCCCAACACTTCCTTACGGTCATCCACTACCGTCGCCAAGTAGGCAATGCAACCATGAGCTTTCTTGCTTGCGACGTGGACACCATTGAAACAAAGAGCGAACTCTTACACCCACGGTACACAAACTCTTTGTGCCCGGGTTCTTTAAACTTCACTATCCGGCTCTCACAATCGATAGTAGCATGATACTTAGAGAGCCAATCCATTCCTAGGATCAAATCGTATTCGTTCATTCGATTTAATACCAGCAAATCGGCTGGCATGATCCAGTTTTTAACCCTCACGGGGTAATCTACACACGCGTGATGTACGCAAAAAGTGTGTTCAGGTACTTGTACCGTTCTTGCATGTGTGGCATCTATAATTTCTATTCCATGTGCTATAGCAAATGATCGAGCAATGAATGAATGCGATGCACCAGTATCAAACAAAGCTCTACATCGAATGCCTAATAATTAACACAATACCTGCCACGACGTCCTCCTGAGTAGCAGGCTCCTCCACCTGCGAGGCAAATACCCGTCCACTGGGTGCCGGCCGCTGGCCCTCCACTGGTCTCGGCGGCTGGGTACGGCCCGCCGACATCGCCGCGGGTGGGATGCCCGCAAGCTGCCTCGGTGGCGCAAACGCCGACGCCGACGACGGTGCTCGGCTATCATCCGTCGGGCAGTTGTACCGCATGTGCCCCTGCTGTCCGCACTTGTAGCATCGGCCCTCACGATAGTCGCACTGCTGAGGGGCGTGGGGGCCGCTACAAATCGGGCACCAGGTCGAGGGTCGGTTCCGTCGGGACCCTCGAGACTGATTTTGCGATTGCGAGTGCTTCGGGGGCCGCTTAGAGTTAGACTGCCCGCCCGAGCCACCCGCCGGTCGCTTCTTTCCTTTCTCTTTATCCTTCTCCTTCTCCCAAGAATCGCGCTCCTCGCGCGCACATGCATTCCCGTGCTCCACCCAAAGAGCACGGTCCAAGACCTCCGCAAAGGTCCGCAGCTTAAGGGCGTGCACCGCCCGAAAGATATCCGGTCGAAGTCCGCGCACGAAGCAATCAACCTTTTTCTAGCTCCCCGCGAACAACGTGCGGCACGCAATTGATGATGTACGAGAACTCCCTCTCGTACTCGCGTACCGAGCGGTTCCCCTGCTTTAACTTGCGGAACCTCTCCTGAAGCTTTCTTTTCTCGCTATCGGGGAAGTAGGTGGCGAACACCATGCCCCGAAACTCCTCCCACGACGGTGGTGGAAGGCTAGGGAGTCGATCACGCCGCGCCCCCTTCCACCACACCTTTGCCGACCGCTCAAGACAATGAACGGCGAGGTGCACCTTGTCCCTCTCCAAGGTATAAAGGTCCTCGAAGAGCGTCTCGATAGCGTCGATCCATGTTTCTACGTCCCACGGATCCACGTTCTCCCCGCTAAAGATAGGCGGGTTGAACTTTTTGAACCTCATGAGAGCCGCAAGTGCGCGCTCTCGCTCCGCATCCTCCATGTCGGAGTCGGGCATAGGGGCACCCGACCCCTCGGCCACAGTCGGTGGCGCAGGTGGCACCACGGCCGGCGCCGGTGTCACCTCCTCGGCCGGTGCCGAAGCAGAGGCCGGAGGTACTCCCGATCTCTCCTCCCTAGTCGCAGCCGTCTGCCGCGCCATCTCGTCTTGGAGCCTTTTAATTTGCTCCTCCTGTCGCTGCATGGCTTCGGCCTGTTGCCGAACCACGCCCATTAGCTCGGTCAACTCATTGCGAAGACCCGAGTTCTCGCCCTCCCTGAGTTATTCGGGAGCCGCGCTCGATCCTCCGAGCCCAGCCCTCGTAGGAGGTCGTCCACGTACCATTTTCTCCTGAAAATACAACGACTTTGGTCATTTCATGACCTTCAAAGTCATTCGCGATATTATATTTCACGAAAATAAACGTGAACCCAATCTAGGCGAAAGTCACACAAGGGTCCTTATTCCTCTCACTTGGTTTTCATGTTGTCGGCCGCCAACATGAACACACTTTGTGAAGAATAAGACACATCTCGAATCTACCTCTATTTCCAACTAGAGGCATAAGGACATAACCCAATCACTTATCTTTCGCCACATCAAAGATCTCGTCACTCACGAGCCTACACTCCTAGGGTCATTTCCATCCTAGGGTTTCTTAGGTCAACCTAGACCGTTTCTATTCTCTGATACCACCTCAATCTGTCACGCCCCGCCGGCCCTTTAACACCAACTAGGTGGAAAGGATAACCTCACGGGCGCATGCCCCAGACCCGCCGAACTGATAGAGTCCTTTCTACCCGCCCAAGGCGTCACAACACAAGCTTATCCACAATGTTCCAACTAGGAACGGAGTACAAGAGTTGCACAAGGAAAGCATCAACATAAAGAAGTTCTACTTCTATTACATCACAAGGCACAATATACATGTCCAAATTTTTCTTTTCTTCCACTTTCATTCCATACACATCATGTTCCAAAACTATGGAATATACAACATTCATACAAGAATGAAAATACCCTATGCTATCATAGTCCAAAATAGGGGTACAACTCTATGCATCACCAAAATGGAAGGGCCGCTATCTAAAGAGCCAAACCCTTGCCTCGCTCCGCCGCCTCACTCGCGGAAGGACCTGGAAAATGTGGGGTGAGAACTATAAACATAGTTCCCAGTGGGTAAGGCCACCCAAGAGAGAAGCTCGACCCACCAGGTCCAAAGAAACACCACATTTGCATAAGTTAGATCATATATAACTATGCAACAATATTTACATGCTTAGTAAATAAACATAAATGATGCAACCAAATGAAATATAATTTATCATTCTCTCCTAGGTTCATCCTATATTCCGCATTGACTAAGTTCTTTTACTTGTCATTTACTTATGGTTTCGGAATCGCCGTCTCACCATAATTGTCTCAACATTCGAGGAGGGAACTCGTCACCTCCAATTCGAGTCGCGAAACTCGTCGCCTACTCAGGATAGCGAAATCGTCGCCTACCCCGTCACAATACCGCCAATACATGGCATAGATAGCGAAATCGTCGCATATCCGGGATAGCAACCTTGTTGCACATCCCAACTCGACACCGCCCACTCATGGCGAGGTAGCGAAATCGTCGCCTACCCGGGATGGCAAAAACGTCGCACATCCCGTGTCGTCACCACCAACTCGTGGCATGGTAGCGAAATCGTCGCCTACCCGGGATAGCAAAATCGTCGCACATCCCGATATTCACATTACTTACTTGCCAACCTAAGTCTCTTGATCTTAGGTTCAAGTCAATAAGTCTCACCTATGTTTGATAACACTAGGTTTACTTTCCCGTTCTCAACCTAGGTTCCATGACTCTAGGTTCCAATTCCATGTCCAACCTATGTTCAATAACACTAGGTTAAGTTCTCACATATTCCAACCTATGTTCAATGGCACTAGGTTAAATATCACTTGTTTCAACCTATGTTAAATAACACTAGGTTTAATCATACATGTTCCAACCTATGTTCAACAACACTAGGTTAAATTCTCACATGCAACCATACAACAAGTATAGATAATTGAATTATACTTGGATGTCCATATCATGCAATAGGAGTTCATTGTTCTACCTATCATGATTTCTACCATTGCCAACATGCAAGTTCTAGGGTTCACATACATATACCATTTTGTTCTTAATGGATAATTACCCTAGACATGGAAGTGACCTAATCACTTCGGTAAACACAAACCCACCTCAAGAGCTTCCAAATCCTTGTGTTCTTCAAGCTCCTAAGTGTCCAAGCTTGGAGTTCTTGCTTCAACCCAAGCTTCTACAAGAAAAAGGTTCGTTACTCATTACGAACCCTAAATCCGTCTCAACATGCGAAATCAAGTGTTCTAACATGATTTCCTATGCCTCAATTGCAATTATCGAAGGTCCAAATATTTTTAGAACCCTTCATTGCAAAAGCCCTCATTCTACCTAGGGTTTGCATGCATGCAAGCCAAACCCTAGATTTCGTGGCCAATCTTCCACCATTTGTGATCTAGATTGCCAAGGGTTCCCAAAAACCTCATTTCAAAGGATTAAATCCAAGGTTTGAACCCAAAACGTGAGGTACTAACCTTAATCACGAAATCTCCAAGCTTCTTCTTGCACCAAGAAGCCTCCTTTCTCCTTTGGAAGCCTTCTCCAAGATCAATCCACCACTTCTCCAAGCTTTTGGAGAGATCTCTAGAGAGAGAAAGTGAGAGGAGAGGGAGAGGAGTGTTGGGGAAGAGGAACTCTATGAAAGGGGAGTGTTCCCAGCCTTTCAAATACCCCCACGTATGTGAAAAGACCAAAATGCCCCTCTCCACACACAACACAACACTCAGCCCACTCTGGGCATTGTATACCGGTATGCCCATTTGCATACCGGTATACGGGGGTTCATTCCGGTATACCCTCAGGGATTCCGCAGAACCCGAGGGCAGAGCTCACTGTTTCGACCATCACATACCGGTATACCATTTCACATACCGGTATACCTCGAGAAATCCCGCAAACCCGAGAGCTGGGTTTCTCGGTTTAACACAGCATTCCGGTATACTGTCTCACATACCGGTATACCAAGCTCCAATTCCGGTATTAAAATTCACATACCGGAATCCAGTGCCGACTTCACCAATTCTGCAGTCTTAACTTATCGAAGTCCGTTTTCACGCCTCTTTTGCGCCGAAAACACTTCGCACAAGTCCCGAACTTGGCCAAAGCCTCACATATAGCCTCTTATGCCATTTTCTCACTAGACCTCTACAATTTGTAGAAGTTCAGTACGATGCACTGAAATTCAGTGTACTACAGATTGCGCATGGACTTCACGTGAGGGCCGAGGATTCGATGGGCGCTTGTGGATTCGAGGCGTTGAGGCTACGCAGAGTCGTAGCGTGATCGATTGAAGGAGTTCAATTGATTTGGGACCTACGAAGAAGATCTACTTCGAGTTTAGGATAAAGTTTGAGTCGAGCATTCGGTAAATCATCTTGTACTCTATTTTTACTCAGTGAATATTTCGCGTGATCGGTTCAGTGGGTTTTTTACTCCTCTTGGAGTTTTCCCACGTAAAATTCTCGGTATGCTGGTTTTAATTTTATCACATTTACTTTTATCGCATCGAGTTGGTTATTTTATTGTTTACATCTATTCACCCCCCCCCCCCTCTACGTATGCTTTTACCTTTTAGATCTTTGGGTCGTCAACTCTTACAAGTAGTATCAAAGCGGTATAGGTTGTAAACTATGGGTGAGGGTAGTAACGTTAATCGATATCCGCTCTTTGATGGCACAAACTATACTTATTGGAAGGTTCGCTTGAGGGCTTTTCTTATTGCCATAAACGAGCTGGTTTGGCAATCAGTTGAATTTGGATGGAAACATCTTACCGAAACGGTCAATAATGTTGACACCTCCAAACCTCAAACTAAGTGGAGTAAGGAAGAAATTGATTTATCTTCTTATAATGGAAGGGGGATTAATGCCTTATTTATTGCTTTAACTCAAATCGAGTTTTCATATGTCTCGGTGTGTGAAACGGCTAAAGAGATTTGGGATACTCTCCAAGTTACACATAAAGGGACAAGCTTAGTAAAGGTTCAAAAACTTCAAATGCTAACAAGCAAATTTGATTCAATTCAAATGGAGGAACATGAGACCTTTACTGAGTATTATACTCGTCTTCAAAACATAGTCAATATATGCGCAAACTTAGGATAGAAAATTTCGGAATCCAAAGTTATAAGAAAATTTTTTAGAACTCTTTCTGAAAGATTTTGTCCGAAGGTTGTTGCCATAGAAACAGTAAAATATCCAGTTGATTTAAAGGTAGAAGATTTAGTTGGTGCTTTACAAACTTATGAGATGACTTTTTCTACTAATTTATCTTCTACCAAGTCTTCTTCCAAAGGTGCAGGTATGGCTCTTAAATCTACAAAGGAAGAAGACTCGAACACTTCATCTTTAGATACAAAAAATGATGCATCCTTGGAGGAATTTGAAAAATAGCTGGCTCTCTTAATGAAGAAGTTTCGTCGGGGGCCAACTATAATTCAAAACTTAGATGAAAAATGATACATTTTTCTTGTGGTTAATGATTATACTCACTTTGTTTGGAGTGCATTTTTGCATGAGAAAGTTGATACTTTTTCTTCTTTTTATGAAATCTATCTGTTACGCCCCGGGGTCCCTTTTATAAAGACATTTGGAGAGAGGGCCAATTTTGAAAACCAGATCAACGGAAAAGTGCCCCCTATTTTTTTAACCTTGACCATGGGAGGTGACAGACCCGCCACAAATATAGAAACCCCTCTGTCCATACGAACAGAGTCTCTCCTATATTTACACGGCGCACCACAATGTACAAGTCACAACAACAACAACACTTACATACAACCAACCACAAGATACCAAATGATCATCGGTTACATATGTTTTCACACTACACAGCTAGCCATTCTTATCACAATATAATACATATCCATTTCAATCAGTTGAAAGCATTTTCCACCCGAAAACTTTGTTTTGAAATACTAGGATCAAGAAAAGCCGAAAAACTTTTAAAATTTGTTTCCCACACGGAAATCTTTTATCTTTTGAAAACAAACTACCATGAGGGGTAGAAAACTAATTTTTCACAAATCCACGGGTAAATCCAAAACATCATTATTTAACATTCCAAATCAAATGCATAACAAAATTCAAAGCCAAACTGAACCACCATGATATCTATCTACTAGCAAAAGGTCAGAGGTAAAATCAAGAACCAAAATGATGCCACAAGGTCGGGACCACTATCGCTTGCTAGCTACCGCGCCTCACGCACCATCACAACTCCCACTTCCCAAATCACCTGAAAAGAGGGGTTAAGAAACCAACAAAGGTCTCCCAGTAGGTACCGCAAGCCGATGAGGGTAAGAGTACTCACTGGTAACCAAATATATACTATATAACAAAATACATAGTAGAAAGAGAGAGCTGAAAAGAAATATCAATAAATATGCATCTATCGCTACTGTAAATACAATGATGCATCAACCGGACGAATAGTCCAAAAAACCCAATCTAAATCGCCATGTTGGTCTAAGGACCTAAGGCAATTGCCATGCCTACTCTACACGGGTTGGAAGTACGACCACTTATCCGGAAAAAAAACACCGTTGCGGTGGCCAAAGCATTGGTGTACGTGAAATGCTCACGAGCTGTGGTGATCGATGCAAGTATGATCAATAGCCATCCGTCGGCGAGTAGCCGACAGTCAGACCCCTCAAGGTATATCGACCAGTCAGGTCATCTAACAAACAATCTCATGAGAACCGACCATTCAGGTCATCTAACAACACAATGTAACGAAAACCGATTACTCAGGTCATCAATGGATATACAATCATGCACAAGCTATAGCAAAACTACCGCTCTGCTACTAAATCATAATAACATGAATATAGACTAAGTAGAGCAATGAAAGTGAAGTCACAGGGTGTCATGCTTAATATGGAACGAATATATGTAATAAGTAACGAGGAGAGAGTGGAAGGGACATCACCAAGCGTGCACCACTATACCGACTTCGGATCGAAGTTCCCACCTGTGTCAATGTCGCACCTAGCTGTCGAGCAGCGCAAGATCATCAACCGGACCTGTGAAGGATCCACCAAGTCAGGGTCTAACCCAACCGACTCATGACAAAACACTCACAAGCCCAAAACCTCCCGGGAGTCGGTTTCCAATAACCGATCTCCGTAACCCGCTGGAAATCTCGCAAAACACACCGAGATGTCCCGGGGATCCATGAAGTGTCCCGGAATGCTCCGACTCATGCCATGAGTCACCCGCTGACCCAAAACTTACCGATTTGGGTGTCTGGGCAGCAAACCTCAAGTTCCAAGCCGAAAAGGTTATCCGATGATAATCATTCTATTTCGGATTTTCGAAAATATCCGATTTGGCACCGGAACCCTCCGTCGCTCACCGTTGCCTCCAAACACCCGAGCAACATAGGCAACCAGCCAACAAGGCTCAGCGACAATTTTTAGGGCATCCACGCAGCCGCACATGAATCTCGAGCCAAAGACGCGTTCCACCGGCGATTTTGCCGGAAAATGCTATGAAACCATCTTTCGGTTTCGCGGGGACTGCGGAGACTTGGACAATCAGTCCAAAGGGTCACCTTCAATGGCCACACACTGCCCAAGGCAGCCTACGTGGTCACAATTGCACAAAATCTCCTGTACTACCAACAATTGTATAATATATATACATAAATACGATGTTTAGGGCTGTTACCGAAAATGTGTGACTCTGAGACCAATCGAGGTACCAGCAAGTAGGTCTCGCCGCAACAAAGCCCGTGCTCGCTGTCTGAAGCACGAACGATAGCCAAGGAGCATGCCGGGGCTACTTGATCTTTGACTAAAAAGTCCACCGGGAGCGACATTGCTGATCCAACTAACCGGAACCTCTTTGACAACTACTGGGGTGAGCACGATGATCAGCGGCACCTTGGGGTCATCGTGCTCACGTTCCGGAGAATCGGTAATCACCTTTTGGTCTTTTATTTCTTAGTGGATTGTTATCGCGTGTTAGTCCCATAGATTTTTTACTCCTAGTTGGAGTTTTCTCACGTAAATTTCAGTGTGCTGTTTTTTATTTTCGTATTTATTTTTGTCGCATTGAGGTGTTTTGGACTTCATACCTATTCACCGCCCTCTAGATATTTGATACTTTCTAGATAGATCCTCGGGATCCCTATAACTAACAAGAGGAGCTACGCGGCCCAGTGATGGCGTAACCTGGAGTTTCAGGTTGGCGAGCATGTGTTGCTCAAGGTGTCGCCATCCAGAGGGATCAAGCGGTTCGGTTTGCGGAACAAGCTTAGTCCGTGGTTTCTTGGACTATTTGAGATCCTCGAGCGTGTTGGTACGGTGGCGTATAGGTTGCCCCTGCCTCCAAGTCTTGCCCAAATGCATAATGTGTTTCACTTGTCCATACTTCGGAAGTATATCTTGGATCTGTCCCACGTCATCAGCCCAACGACTATCCAGCTACAGGAGGATCTGAGCTATGATGAGGCTCTGATGCGGATTTTGGCACGTGAGGTGAAGCAATAGCAGAATCGAAGTATTTCGTATGTAAAGGTGCAGTAGGAGAATCATGAGGAGCGCGAGGCTATATGGGAGATTGAATCTGATACGCGGGATTCGCGGGGGCAGTGTAATTAAGTTTCGAGGAAGAAACTTCTTGTAAGGGGGGATAAAGTAATATCTAAGACGTTGATATTGGATTTGAATAAAGAATTCAAATTTGAAATTGAAATTTTGAAATTGTATATATAACAGTGTGTATATATATATATAGGTTGAGGCAGAAAGATGATGGAATCCTCGCGAATCGGCGATTGATTCTGGTGAAATAAAAACGTAGATCCGACGAGCCGATCGTCCAAAATTGCACGAAATTGCATGATTTTCCAGGAGAGGTCAGTATTGGGAAATTCCTATTTTTGAAAAAGACCAAATATTTTATGTATTATTTTGTGTGAAATCACATGTGGAGGTGCTATCGCACATTTTACGCGTGCCGTGAGGGACTGAGGAAGAATTTCTGCAATTGAGCGGACCTATGTGCAATTGTTCCTTATTACCACATATAGCACCTAGGGTTTCCTCCCTCTTTCAAAACCCTAGCCCCCTCCCTCTTGTAACCGGAGCCCTAGCCGCACCCTCCTCCTCCTCCTTTTGTGCCGCACCACCTCCCTGGTAGTCGACGATCGCCGTCCGACCAACACAACCCCGGCCAACTTCCTCACCCTCTCCCTTAACATCTTCCTCTCTCAACCTCTTCCCTCATTCTCCGTGATCGAGGTTCGAGGAGTGGCCACGCCCCCTCGGATCCCTACTCTGGCACTCTACGGTTTCGGTGATCCTACTCCAACGACCCCAGGAGCCCATGACCGCCGTCGCGGCCGCATCTCCAAACCGGGCACAATCTAGGGCTAGGGCAGCTGCAGTTCTTCGTGCGACCGCCGCCGTCGACCCTGGCCGCTGCCGCCGCTGCTGGTAGACCCCGGAGGACCCCTCAGTGCCTTCCTTACCTCCCTCGCCTGCCGCCATAGCCAGGGAATCGAACACCCTAGCCCGAGCTCATCTCGGGTTGGCCGTGGGCTCCCTAGCGCCGCCGCCGCCACCTTCTCGTGAGAATCGGTGCCCCTTCGTCGGCCACATTCACCCCCTGCTGGCGCGCGCGCCGCCTTGCCGCCGGAGATCGAGCCGAGCACCCCCTGCCTGGCCAAGCCCGATCTAGGGCTTTTCTGAGTGGCGCCTTCATTTACGACTATCTGAGAGGCCGCTGAAACTTCGGAGAGTGAGCACGGTGACCCCGGAGTGCCGTTAACATCCGTGCTCACTCTAGTTGCTGTTGGAAAAGCCTTGCTTGGCTGATTCGACTGCGTCGCTCCCGGTGACTATTCAAGTCAAGGTTCATGTAGCCCCGACGCGCTCCTTGGCCAATGTTCGTGCTCCAGACAGGAAGCACGGACTTCAGTGCGTTGAGACCTATCAGCGGGTGCTGTTGGTTGGTCTCGAAGCTTCACGGTTTTTGGTAACGCCCCTATTTTGTTGTTTTCTAGTACATATTTGCAATTTGTTACTTATTAGGGGGCGTCTACACAATTGTAACAGCGAGGGCTACCTCAGGCAGTGTAAGGCCACTGGTTGCGACCCCTGAATTGGTTGTTCACAGTTTTGAAGCCCTTATGGAATCCGAAGTTGATTTCGATACATTTTCTGACAAAATCGTCGGCGAAACGTGTTTTTGAGTCAGGATTTACTTGTTACCACATGAATGCCCCTAGAATTGCCACTGAGCCTAGTTGGCTGGTCATCCATGTTGTCTCGGGTGTTTGGAGACAACGTGTGAGTGCCGGAGGGTTCCGATGCCGAATTTGGTATTTTCGGAAACCTAAAATGGTACGATTATCACCAAATGACTTCTTGGCACGAAACCTAGTGTTTGCTGTCCGGGCACCCAACTCGGTGCATTTTGGGTCAGCGAGTGACTTATGGTATGAGTCAGAGCATTTCGGGACTCTTCGCGGGTCCCGGGGACATTCCGATGAGTTTTCGGGACGTTCGGCGAGTTACGAAAATCGGTTATTCGAAACTGATCTTCGGGAGGTTAAGGTTTTGTGAGTGCGGTGTTTGTGAGTCGTCTGGTCTAGACCCTGACCCGGTGGATCTTTCGTAGGTCCGGTTGACATTGTGGTACACCTGTGGAGTTCGGTGCTTCGTCGTACACAGGTGGGTATTTCGATCCGAAGTCGGTATTGTGATGCAAGCTCGGTGATGTTCCCTTCTCTCTTCTCCTTACTGGTTATACACACTCGCTTCATGTTGAGCATGTCACCACTTGACTTCACTTCTTGTTGCTCTACTCCAATCCCTTCCAATGTTATTGTGATCTAGTAGTAGAGCGGTAGCATACATATACTGATTATGCATGACTTACTATCAGTTGTTGACCTGAGCAGTCGGTTCGTATAAGTTCAATGATACTTGATGACCTGATTGGTCTGTACAACCTTAGTAGTTTGATTGTCAGCTATTCGCCGACGAATGGCTATTGATCGTATCGCATCGATCGCCACAGCTCGTGTGCATTTCACGTACACCAGTCGTTTGGCCACCACATCGGTATTCTTTTCTGAAAAAGTGGTCGTATTTTCGACCGTGAGCCTTAAGCGGTCTATTGCTAAGGTTACATGCCAGGAAGAGCAGGCATGGCAGTATTCTGAGGTCTCTAGACCGACACGGCGGTTAGATTGGGTATGTTTGGACTGTTCATCCAGTTGATCATCTTTATATTTTATAGTAGCGGTAGTTGCATGCTTATTTCTATTTCCCTTCAATTCATATTTGCTACTGTATATCTCTTTATATCGTATATCTCGATTACCAGTGAGTACACTTGCCCTCGTCGACTTGCGGTACCCACTGGGAGACCCCTTGTTAGTTTCTCACCTCCCTCTTTTTCACGTGATCTGGATGGGGGTAGTCGGGACGGTGCGTGAGGCGCGGTAGCTAGCTAGTGAGCGGCGGAGGTCCCGATCGTTCATTGTAGCTCTTAGTTTTATTTCCTACCCCTACTCTTGTCAATAAATAGATATATCGTGGTTTAGTATGGTTATTTAATTTTTATGATGAATTGGTTTGAGATCTAGAAATAATGTTTTTGAAATACATGTGGATTTATGGGAAAATAAAAAATAATTTTCTACCCCTCCTGGTAGTCAGGTTTCAAAAGAAAAAAGTTTTCATATAAAAAATAGTTTTCAAATGATTTTTTGGACTCTTCGATATCTTAGTATTTCAAAATAAGTTTCCGGATAGGAAACACTTTCATATGATTGTCACGCTCCGGGGTCCATTTTGTAAAGACTTTTTGAATAAAAGGGCTAGTTTAAAACGAGGTCAGCGGAAAATGCCCATTCATTTTTTTTTTTGAATTGCAATTGGTCCCCAATACGTAACAGACCCGCCACAGGTACAGAAATCTCTCGGTCCACACCGACAGAGTCTTTCATGTATCTGCACGGCATACCAATACCACATACACAATAACACGTTCATCCACTCTCACAAACGACATAACAATGCGGATGTTAGATAACCATTCAGCTAATTGTCCTTACGATGATGCATGCTCTAAACACTCCTTAGGCGAAGGATGATGCCAATGCACATTATAACAATCATTTCTATTTGTTAAAAGCGTTTTCCACTCGAAAACTCTATTTTTTAAAAACACTAACATCGATAAATCCGAAAGTCATTAGAAAACTGTTTTCCACACGAAAACTCACTTTTGAAAAGCCAACTACCACGAGGGGTAGAAAACCAAACAACATATCTCATTATTAAGAATCAACAAATATTTAGAATACTCAAAAACTACTAAATCTGACAATCAACAAGCAAATAACTGAACCACATAACTCTAGTTTATTAACCATAAAAAAAGAAGGGTCAAGACGGGATAACCATAACCGAAGGATGACGGGTCGGAACCTCTATGGCTCACTAGCTAACGCGCCTCACACACCATCCCAACTCCCACCACCTAGATCACTTGCAAAGAAAGGTGGGGGTGAGAACATGTATACATGTCTCCCCTCCCAGTGGGTACCACAAGCCGATGAAGGCGAGGTATACTTACCGGTAAAGGAGGAACAACAGATAGATATGTATATATATCAAATGCAGTAGTGAATAAAGGAGAACATGTATAAACAGGTATGAACATCTACTACTACTGCAAATAATGAACACATGCATCAACTGTAGATAAACTGAAAACCCAATCGTTGTGCCCTATAGATCTGAAGATCGCAGGCTATATCACAGTACGCTCACCCACCGGCACACAACCTCTGAAAGCACAAGAGGCTCACGGGTCGAAGACACGACCACTTTTTCGGAAAAGAACACCCCCACGGTGGCCACACCGCTAGTGTGCGTGAAGTGCTAGACAAGCTGTGACAATCGATGCGAAATGCTCAATCCACAGAACGTCAACAAGCCGATAATAGCAACAACTAACACATGTCCAAGAGATCGCTCGGATCACCGAGCCGATCAACACTGACCAATCAGGTCTCACCACAAGATCATGCAAGATACACCACACCACTCTACTAATATCATATGCAGAGATGAAAGTGGAGAATAATAACTGGGAGTCGAGTGGAATCACACTTAACCATATCAAGCGAGGAAAAGGGAAAGGAGAAATATCACAGAGTTAGCCCATTGTACCGACTCCAGATCGAAGTACCCACCTGAACTTGAGAAGAGCCTAACTCCCAGGGCTCGTGGGAAAGTCGACTGGACCTACGAAAGACCCACCAAGTCAAGGTCCGTCAAGTCGACTCGAAAACACTAAATCACAATCCCGAAATCGTTGGAATTTTCGGAAAGTCCACCGGAACAATTCCGAACTCAAGGAAGTACCCTGGAAGATACCAGTAAGCAACCCAACTCACATGCTGTCCGGAAACACACCAATTTAGGTGGTCGGACAGCAAACACAAGTCCAAGGTGCATAAAAATATAAACGCACCCGTAATGGCATCTCGGGTTCCCGAAAATGCCATTTTCGGCACCGGAACCCTCCGTCGCTCATCCGTTGTCTCCAGAACTTTGGGACAGCGAGAGAAACCAGCCAACAAGGCTCAGCGACGGGGCTAGGGCATCCACAACCCCACAAGTGAGTCCCACATCGATAAACACGTTTCGCCGACAATTTCGTCGGAAAAATGCTCCGAAACACGCTTCGATCTCGCGAACGGATTGCACCAGCGCTTCCGGCACTGCCAGACCATCAAACCCACGATTTTGTTTCATCAAAAACAGTCGCCGATATGTGACAAAACCATCCCTCTTTGATCCTCAACACCAATACACACACACACACACACACACACACACACACACACACACACACACACACACACACACACACACACACACATATATATATATAAACTATATATATAGAGAGAGAAAGGATTTTTAAATCTTTAAATTCGAATTCAAATTTCAGATTTCAGTCCCTCAAGGTTCGCAGATATTACAATGATAGAAATGGCTGTTGACTATGCAATTGCATCATCTTAAGGATGGTTAGCTGTATGGCTTGGAAGTATATGCATTTTGTATGTTTTGTATGCGAGTGGATGAGTGAGTTGTGACATGTAGTTGGGGGTACGCCGTGCAAATACAGAAGAGACTATGTCCGTGTGAATAGAGAAATTTTTATTTTTGTGGCAGGTCTGTTCCATCCCATGGGTAAGGTTGAAAAAAAAATAGGTACTTTTTCGCTGACTCTGTTTTCAAAATTTGCCCTCTTTCTAAAATGACTTTACAAAAAGGACCCCGGGACGTGACATTGAAGCCGAAAGGCATAGAACCCGTGCGATTGTGACTGTAAACAGGGCTTCTTGGGAGGCCACTTGGAACTTGATTGGCCCCCAAAACCGTCCGAGGACTGCTTTTTTTTCCTTCTCTTTGTCTTTCTCAAAATACTAGCCCTATAACCAAAATAGGATTGCAATCTTACAAACGAATCATCTAGGGGTTATCCCCCCCTTAACCCCAAACACTATTTTTTTGGGGTGGGGTTTGTTAACCCCACCCCAAAAAGGTTATCCCGGGATAACCCACAAAAGTGGCCCCCCCCTTCCATGGAATTGGGGTGGGATTAACTAATCCCACACCCCAATTCCATTTTTAAATTTATATTTATAGTTTAATTTTTAAATTTAAATTTAAATTTTAAATTTACATTTATATTTTAAATATTAAATTTTAAATTTAAATTTTTAAATTTAAAAATTTGTAATCTTAAAATTAAAATTAATATTTATAATTTTGAATTTTAAATTATTATTTTTAATTTTTTAAATTTAAATTTTGATATTCGGTATTTTTTTTTTTAAGTTATATATTTAAAATTTAAATTTTAAATATAAAATTTAAAAATTTAAATTCAAATATATGGGGCAATATCATTATTTCCTATTTATAACTACCTACTATTCTTCTTATTCCATCTTATCTATCCAAACGCTATTTTTCTTATTCTCGGGAACAACTCAATTTTCATCCAAACGTAAAATTAGTCTATTCCAGACTTAACCCCAAACTTAACCCTATCCCTGAAATAACTAGTTCTTACTTAACCCTAAACTAAACGAAGCCTAAGGACCAACTTCTCTCGTCTTGTCATTTTTCATATTTTTAATATTAAAATTCAAAAAATAGATTTTTAAATCCTAGATAGGAGGATTGCAATGCTCTATTTGGATGCACTATAAACTAAATTACAATATAACTATACTATACTTTTGAAAAATATATATACTATAAGATATTTGGATGCTCCAGAAAGGCATCTAAAAAGTAAAAAATAATTAAACTCTGTGCTAAAAACTAGAGCTAAATAAAAATCTTATCCAACAAAGACAAAAAAGAGGATAAACGTCAATATGCCCTCAAGTAGTGTAGCTCATTTCAACTTTGCCATTTTGTGTTTCATAATATTGTTAATTATCATATGATTTTATCTCTACTTTTATTGCAACAATCTACTATCAAACAGGATACCAAAGTAAATTTTTTTGATAATATAGAATAGTTAAATATAACTTTGAATTATAGGGTGGCAAAATAAAAATGCACTAAACAACAAGATAGTTACCTAATTTATTTGAATTACATAATAGTAAATTAAAAAATAAGCTAAATCGCATTAGGGCGAATTGTAGTTTACCATTATTTTAACGAGTACTAGGTTTACAATCAAATTTGGAATCTAATTTTACTAGTCTCATCCAAAAACCATTTTTTCTTACTTATCATTCTTTTTTCTTAACTAAAAATCAAAAAAGGGGTTGATAAACCTTGAAACCCCTTTGATACGGGGTTATAAGATTACAATCTCTTTTGGCTGTAAACTTAGCATTTCTCAATTTTAATTAGTTAAGTTAAAAAAAAATAATGTGAGGAGAGAGAAAGTGTGGGACAAAAAGGATGAGAAGAGAGAGTGAAGAAAGTTTACAAGAATAATATTTTATCCTTTTTAACTAGCTAACAAAACGTGCATGCTTTGATATGTAAATGAATAACAGTTTTAATCTTTAAATTGAAAAAAAGAAGGAAAATCCAAATTCTAGTTTGATTTAGTTTTTTAAACGTATTATGTGACTAACTTTAATTTATTAAAAGTGCTTACAAGTTATGTAAATTTTTTATTTGGTTATTTTGTAAAACATTTTTTTTAATTAACTATTTTTAAAAGTTTTTTTTTGAAACTATAATATGTGTATTATATAATTTTTATACTTCAGAGTAATCAATGGTGCATCAGTAAAATATTTGTCAAACAACTTTCTACGATATACTGTATTTCTGTCCTACGATTAGCCAAACGCTTTAACATTTTTTTTACAGTACAATACTATATTTGTTGTCAAAAATTTCTTTCTAAAACTTTTAGTAAACTATCCTTTTAAACAATTTCAAACAAAAACAATTAAACTTCAATTTTTAAAAATCGCAAGCAAGAGTTTAATAGTACTATAGAGATGTAGAGAATAGATGAGGTGTAGTACACTGAATTTCAGTGTATCGTACTGAACTTCTACAAATTGTGGAGTTCCGATGGAAAAGTAGAATGAGAGGCTACGTGAGCGGCTTTGGCCAAGTTTGGGGCTTGTGCGGAGTATTTTCGGCGCAAATGAGGCGCGAAAACGGACTTCGAAAAGTTAAAACTGCTAAACTTGTGAATATTCCGGTATGAAGATGTCCATACCGGAACTGAAGTGATTAGTACCAGTATGTGATGTGGTATACCGGAATGCGAGGGCTGAATCCGAGAAACCAGCTCTCGGGTTTTACGGAATTCCCCGGGGTATACCGGAACTAACACCCGTATACCGGTATGCCAGTGCGAATACTGTTATACAGAGCTGCGAAATGCCAGCTTTGGCTGGTTGTGTGTAGTGAAATGTGAGGGGGGCAAAATAGTCTTTTCACATGAGTTGGGGTGTATGAAGGGCTGAGACACCCTCACCTTCTCATTGTCTTCCTCCTTTACTTCTCATCTCCATCTCTCTCACTTTCTCTCTCTAGAGAACTCTCCAAAGCTTGGAGAAGTGGTGGATTGGAGCTTGGAAAAGGACTTCCAAGCTGCAAAGAAGCTTCTTGGTGCAAGTAGAAGCTTGGGGAACTCGTGGCTAAGGTGAGTTCCTCATGTTTTGGGTTTAAATCTTGGAATTGATCTAGTATTTTGAGGTTTTTGGAAATCCTAGGCAATCTAAACCACAAAACGTGGAGATTGGCCAAGAGATTTTCAGGTTCTACATGCATGCATGTGAAACCTAGGTGAAATGAGGATTTTTGCCATGGAAGGTTCTAAAAATAATTGGACCTTCGAGAATTGCAATTGAGGCATAGAAAATCATGTTAGAACAAATAATTTCATGTATTGAGTTGATTTAAGGGTTCGTAACAAGTAACAAACCGTTTTCTTGTCGAACCTTGGGTTGAAGCAAGAACTCAAGACTTGGAGACTTAGGAGCTCAAAGAATTCAAGAATTTGGAAGCTCTTGAGGTGGGTTTGTATTTACCGAAGTGATTAGGTCACTTTCATGTCTAGAGTAAATAATCATTTAAAGATAAAATGGTGTGTGATGTGAAACCCTAAAACTTGCATATTGGTAAAATGAGAATCATGATAGATTGAGCCATGGGCTCCTCATGCATGTTAAAGAATTTAAGTGTGAGAATTCAAATTTTGAGAATTTGAAATTCTGTGTCCCTCTCCCCTGATACTGTGTTTTCGATCTATATACGTATATATATACAGGTATATATGTATATATATGTATATAAGTTGTTTTATTGGGGTTTTATTGTTTTTGGAGTTTTGTCGCGGAGAGTGAATGGCTTAACGGCACGATCCGAAGCCCGAATCTGACGATCCAAAGATTTGATGTCTCGGCAGTGCTGAACGTGATGGCGTGATCCGTTTCGACATGCGACGGACGGTATGAGAGATCTTCCATCTTCTTCGCCGAGAGGTCGAATGTCATATTTTGCAGTTTCGCGATTTGGACCCCGTTCTCGCACTGTTTCGCATGAGATTGCTTGTGGAGGGGTGTCTGGGCATTTTGTACTGGCTGAGAGGGACCCTGGTGTATTTTGTTTTGATTGAGGGGCTAAAATGCAATTGTGCATTTGTATTTAAGAGTGTGTGTGTGTGTGTGTGTGTGTGTGTGTGTGTTTGTGTGTTATGTGAGCTTGTGAGCCCTCTCTCTCTCTCCCTCTCCCTCAGCCTCCCCAGCACAGAGCCCCAGCTCTCCCAGCTCCTTGGCAACCTCCCCGAGCTTCGCCGGCCGCCGCCGGCCACCCCCTGACCGGCGCAACCCCGGCCAAGCCATCTCCCCCCTTTTTTCTTCTTCTTCTTCTTCTTCCTCTTCTTCTTCTCCTTCTCTGAGGTGAGCACCCAGGGGGGACCCATGCATGGGCTTCCCCTGAGGTGGCACAACCGCTGGCGAGGTGCCCCGCCGCCGGGAACCGCCGGGAGCCACCGCCGGAGCTGCTGCAGCTCCTACTTGGGCAGCTGCGGGCCGAGGACTGTGGGCCCAAGCCGCCGCCGCCTCTCGATGCCTGAGAGGGTGAGCACGGTCACCCTTGGATCCTCCGCCGCCGACCCCTTCCTTCCCGGCCATCGCCGTGCCGCCAGAGCGCCGCCGGAGCCGCCGCGGGCTCGGTTTAGGCAGCTAGGGCAACTGCGGCCAACCTTGCTCCGCCGCCGCCGCCGCCGCCGCCGCCGGGTTATTTTTGTCGCGGTCACCGGCCAACCGACGTCCGGCGGGCCCCTTTCGCCGGTGCTCGCGTCGCCGCCGGCCGCCGCCGCCGTCCGTTGCTGCGCCGCCAAGCCCTAGCCAACCCGAGGGCTACCGATTTCCCCACGCCGCCGCAGCCGCTTCCTGCTGCCATCTGAGGTGAGCCCCCTCTTCCTCACCTCCCCCGCACCCATTCCTGGCCGCCGCCGGCCATGCATGTCGGCCGGCAGCCGGCCGGAGCTTGTTGCTCCGGCCGGGGTCTCCTTTTGGTTTGTTTTGGCCGTGTTGAGTTGTTTGAGCTCCCAGTTGCTTCCCGAAGTCCGAGAAGGTGAGCACGATGATCGCGGCAATGCGCTGATCATCATGCTCACCCCAGATTCTGTTTTGGTTGAGCCGTTTTGCCGTTCGGCCTTTGTCAAGCTATATTTGCACCTTGGTTCACTGTTCTTATGGAATTTCCAGGCTTGCGACTGGTCCTGTCACAGTGGGGCTGTGAGCACGGCCTCCGTTACGTCGTTACCTATCCGTTGGTGCTTGCGGAAGGTCATGCGGACGAACGGAGCGCTCGAACGGCCTTAATTATGCTTGCTTATTGCATGTGTTCATTGTTTTTATGGGTTTACTGTGCTTGCGACTAGTCCTGTCGCAGTGGGGCTGTGAGCACGGTCTCCGTGACATCGTTACCTATCCGCTGGTGCTTGCGGAAGGTCGTGCGGATGTACGGTTTGCTCTAGCGGCTTTGTTTATTGCTTGTATGCATATTTAAGTTGCTTGTTTGTGGACTTTGGCTTTTGTGGCAGTGTTGCGACGCTGCGGGCAGCAAGGGCTTGGTCCTTAGGGCCCTGTGGACTGGTTGTCCAACCTCTTCGCCTTTCGCGGAGATCCGGATTCGTTTCCGACGCGTTTTTCGATGAATTAATCGGCGAAACGCGTATTTTTAGTCGTGCGACTCACTCGCTGTTTTTGCAACTGATTTGGCTTCGTCATTTAGCCTTGTTGGCTGTTCCTCATCGCTGTCCCGAAGTTCCGAGGACAGCGGATGAGTGACGAGGGGTTCCGGTGCCAATTCGGCATTTTTCGGGAACCCGGGAAGCCTTTTCGGGTGCGTTTGTTGTCGTGGCACCCCGAGCTCGTGCTCACTGTCCCGTCACTTGGTTTTGTGTGTTCGGGGACAGAGAGGGACTTGGTTGGCTGTTTGGTACCCCTCTGGGGCTTAGTGTGGTTTCGGGATCGTCCCGGTGGGTTTCCCGGGCGATTCGTCGGTTTTGGGATTGTGAGAGCTATGTGTTTAGCATCGTCTTGGTGGACCTTGACCCTGTGAGTCTTTCGTAGGTCCTGTCGCGGTTTCCGAGAGCCGTCGGTGTTAGATTTGATCTTTCGACAGGTGGGTACTTCGATCCGGAGTCGGTTCAGTGGACTACGGTGATACCTTTCTATCCCTTCTCTTGCATTTCAGTTATTGGTTCACTTGACTCCCGTTGACTCTACTTATATGCGTGCTTGGATAGTAGAGTAGTTGTGGTTTGTATGGTTCTTGAGACGACCCAGTTGGTCGGTGGTGATCGCCTGTTGTTCCGAGCGATCCTAGTTGTGGTTTATCAGTTGCTTCACGGCGTTGCCGTTCTGTGGATTGAGCATTCGCATCGATCGTCACAGCTCTTCTAGCACCTCACGTATGCCAACGGTTGATCCTCCGTACCGGGCATCTTTTCCGGAAAAGGGTCGTTGAGTTTGGTTCCGACCCGTGAGCCTCGACGCAGGGCGTCTGGTAGGTTTTGTGCCAGTTGGTTGAGCAGGTTGTGACAGTGCCAGGGATACGTCCCGGTGGCTATGGATTGGGTTTACTTTGTGGTTATCTCCTTTGATGCATATACTAGTTGCTTACAGTAGCATACTTGTTTCAGTTGTATGTCAGCCTCATACTTACTTGTGATACTGTATACCTTATCTATCTTTTGTTGACCCTCGTGCCGGTGCGTACACCTCGCCTTCGTCGGCTTGCGGTACCCACTGGGAGGGGAGACATGTTTACATATTCTCACCCCCCGCCCTCGTTGTTGTTTTCAGGTGAGCAGGGTGGTGAGTGTCGGGACGCTGCGAGGCACGCCTAGATAGTAGCTCTAGAGGTTCCGACTTGTGAGGCTACTCCCCTAGATTTGGTTATCACCCTACCCTTATCTGTTAGATGTGATTGTGGTTCAGTTACCTTTTGGGATATTATCTAGCATGCTTGTGTTTTGTGGATTTATTCAGTACTCATATGTGATTGTCTTGCATGCTTAGATCTTGTAATTTTTGGTGTAGTTTTCATGTGAGGATGACGGTGCTTTTATTCTATCATTGTGGCTTTTATCGCATGTCTTGGTTTTCTACCCCTCGTGGTAGCGCTTTCAAATAAAGGTTTCCGTGTGGGAAACGGTTTTCAAATGAATTTCCGATCGTTCGGCTTTTGTGATTTAAAAAGAGAGTTCTCGTGTGGAGAACATCTTTCAAATGATTCTTCAATGTTTGAGATTAGGATTTCAAAATAAAGCTTCTGGGTAAGGAGCAATTTTCTAGAATGGTCTGTTGTTTGTGCATTGCATCATCCTTCGCCTAAGGACTTGCTTAGATTCATACAGGTTTAAGGACTGTTAGCTGTATGAATCTCTTGAGTGTTGTGTTGTTGTTGTGATGAATGAATGGTGGTTGTGATCCTGTTGTTCGTTGTGGACGCTGTGCAAATACAAGAGAGGCTCTTTCCATGTGTACAGTGGACCCTTTATTTGTGGCGGGTCTGTACGTGGCACGGGCTAGGCTTTCAAAAAAAAAAATTTGGCACGTTTTTTCGCATCTAGAACTAGCCCGGGGCGTGACAGATTAAGATGGTATCAGAGCGTAAAGGGAACAAACACTCATTCATTCATGAACTTGTAACTGAACCGCTGGTTAGACTGACCCATAGGGAGACCTAGGATGTATAGGTGCGCGAGTTCGAGGGGTTTGTTTTCGGCTTGTGTTTTGTGGGAGTTGCCGACCCCTTTCTCTTGCGCTGGTTTCTGTGTTTTGATGTTTGCTTGTGGTCGTGGTAGACCCCCTCGTCCGGGTCGTGGCGGTAGGCGTGCGCATGCGGAGCTGTCTGCTGGTGTTCAGTCTCGGGCTTTTGCGGCTGGTTCTAGTGAGGAGTTGGCAGGAGGTGGACAGCCTGTTGTGGACCGTACCCTGTGTGCTTGGGGCTGAGGCGAGGGGTCAGCTGGCGACCCTCTCCGGCATGTTCCGGCTTGTTCCGGTAGTTTTTGCAGCAGCAGGCTACGGAGACTGCCACTCCAGCCCCTCCTCCTCCTCCGTCGTGTGCCCTGATGACTGCAGACCCCCCTGTGGCGCCCACGCCGTTGTGGCCACACCCGAGCGTGATTGGCGGATTTTCGAGTTTGATCTGCCCTGGTTCGCAGGCTCGTGCTCCTTCTAGTAGTGGTGGTGGTATACCAGACGGATCCCAAGTGGCAGGGTGTTTTCCCTTTTGTGTAACCACTCGTTGGCAGGTGGTGGCCCTTGTGGGCTAGGTGACGTCACTTGGTGGATCTGTGTTGTTGTTTGGGCTGTTCTTGCCCTGTCCCCACTTTTCATGTTGAGCACGAGGGCCTCTGCGAGCGTCTCTACAGAGACGGTGCTTTGAGCGGTTTCGACCGCAGTTTGGGTGTTACCCCCTCTGTTTTGTTGGGTAGCGCGGTGAAGCCTACCCCTCTGACGTATTGCTGGTAGAATCGTCAGTGTTGGTCTTTCGACCTTTGGCTAGTTCTTGCGTCGAACTGACGTGTACTAGACTGAGTGGACACTGTTGGGTGTCAGGTTTTTTTGTTGGTGCCTACTTGGTTTGCAGCTATCCTAACACCCAAATTGGTGTGTTTTGGGATTTCTGATGGTATTTGTAGGCTTTCGTGCTGTCGCGAGATCTTCCAGGTTCTTGTTGGGAGTCTCACCGCGTTCGACGCTGGTTAGTCGACGCTGGATTGTTCTTCCTTCGCTTTGGCTCGAGTGGTTGACGACCCTTCGTCGCCTGTAGCCGTCGGTTTATTGTTGGAAGCCGAAGACTCCTAGGGAGTTGGCTCAGGGCAGACTTTGTTTTGTGGGTCGGTTTGCTTTTTCCCATTAATTCGGTGACTCGTCTGTGACTTTAGTCCAGCTTTTGAGTTGGTTGACCCGGTACCTTTGTGGTGTTGCCAACTGGTTGTTGGCTTTTAACCTCGGGATATTTCGCTTTTCTTTTGATAAGTACGTTGGCTGCAGACAACGTAGTGTCAAAAGTTAGGACGAAATACCCTCTCCTTTTTGGGACTTTCTGGATTGGGTCGGTGCTTTCCTTTGCAAGACATTCTCTCTCTTCGTTGTCTTGTGAGAAAGCTGTGTGGTGGTCATCCCTGATCTAGTAGTGAGCCTTGAGCTAATCCTGGCATGGTTTTGCGCAGTTGATTTTCCATCGCTGCCGTTGGTTTGACTCCGGTTGAGTTAGGTTGCCTTTTAGCTCAGTTTTGGGATGACGGGAGCCTGGTTGTTGGCTTCGAGGTCTTTGTGCTTGTGTTTGCGTACGGGTTTTCACCGCGTCCTTCGTGCAGTCTTGCTTTGGAGCGCGTGTCTGCTCACTTGGATCGGATGTTCGGCACCGTTGGTGTTTCTATCGCTTGTTGCGATTGGCGACCCTGTGCACCAGAGTGATGGACTCGCAAGGTTTTGTTGGTTGGATTGTGAGTTCGAGCCTATCGAGATGACGGTGTTGTTTTAGTACCCTCTACCGCAGACCTTCGATCTCTTCGACCGGCTCCAGGGAGCCTCGGTTTTCTCGAAGTGTGTTCTGCAGCCAGGTTATCTTTAGCTGAAGATCAAGGCCGTGGACGTTGCGTTGACGGCCATCCGGACTCGTTACGGGCGTTACGAGGTCGCGGTTATACCGTTCGGTTTGACGAACGTCCCGACAGCTTTTTGGATTCGATGAACTGGGTTTCAGCAGTTCTTGGATCAATTTGTCGTGGTCTCCTTTGACGACATACTGATCTTTTCGAGGAGTTTCCTTCTTGGTTCACATCGTGACGCTGACTGGTTTTGTGGTGGAACCAAGGAAGATGGACCTTGTAGTGGATTGGCCTGTTCCGACTTCTATGGCTGAGATCAGGAGCTTCCTCGGCTTGGCGAGTTATTACCGGCGATTTGTTGAAGGTTTCTCAAGATCACCGCCCCTTTGAGCAAGCTGACGAGGAAGGGCGCGATGTTTCTGTAGACTCCCGCTTGTCTGATGGACTGTTAGACTCGTGCCCCTATCTTAGCATTGTCGCAGCCTGGTGAGGTTTTTGTGGTCTACTGCGATGCTTCTTGGATAGGATTGGGGTGCGTGCTCTTTCCGCATGAGAAGGTCGTCGCGTATGTTTCGCGCCAGTTGATGGACTATGAGAAGACCTATCTGGCGCTCGATCTCGAGTTAGCAGCAGTGGTGTTCGCTCTCAAGCTTTGGAGACACTACCTGTACGGAGCGCTTTGTGAGATCTTCACGGGTCACCAGAGTCTGATGTATCTCTTCAAGGAGCCGTCTCTTTTGATCACCGACCATGAGCGATTGGTGGTAGAGTTTCGTCGACCAGAGTTGGAGACTTTACCTTGTGGAGCTACCGCATAGTTGTTGACCTTGGAGGTGCAACCCACCTTGTCGGATCGGATTTTCGATGGGCAGCTGATGGATCCGCACTTGTAGAGAGTGCGAGTAGAGGCCGAGCAGGGCAAAGATGGTGATTTCAGGTTACATACTGATGGTTTTTTTCGAGGACGGAGGTGTGTACCCAGTGATCTGGATCTGAGGCGAGAGTTTTTGACTGAGGCACACCGGTCGCCGTACACCGTTCATCCTGGAGGGATGAAGATGTACCACGACTTGAGGCTGAGTTTCTGGATGTAGCTCAGCATGTGGCACTGTGCCTGGTTTGTTAGCAGGTGAAGGCTGAGCATCAGCAACCTGTAGGGAAGCTTCAACCGTTCCCTGTACCTGTAGGGAGGTGGGAGCAGATCACCATGGATTTCGTCATCGGGTTGCCTCGTTCTCAGCGAGGTCATGTTGCGATCTGGGTTTTTGTGGACTGATTGACGAAAGCAGCTCACTTCCTACCGGTACACTCGACTTAGTCTCGGGATCGACTGGCGCAGCTCTACATGGATGAGATCGTCAGGCTGCTTGGAGTGCCAGTGTCGATCGTTTTAGATTGGGGTTCTCGCTTCGTTTCCCAGTTCTGAGGTGCTTGCAGCAGGCACTGGGGACGAGGCTTGTCTTCAGCTCAGTACCACCCTCGGAGTGATGAGCAGTCGGAGCGAGTCTTCCTAACTCTCGAGGATATGCTCCGGGCATGCGTTCTGGATTTTTTTTGGTGAGGGTTGGTTCAGGTACCTTTTCTTGGTGGAGTTTGCCTTCAACGACAGCTTCCAAGCGAGCGTTGGATTGGCACCGTGCGAGGCATTGTATAGAAGTCGTTGTCGATCACTGTTTTGTTGGTTTGACGTTGGTGAGCGTCGTGTGATCGGCCCGACGTGGGTTTGACGTGGGTGAAAATTTGAAATTCTGTGTCCCTCTCCCCTGATACTGTGTTTTCGATCTGTATACGTATATATATACAGGTATATATGTATATATATGTATATAAGTTGTTTTATTGGGGTTTTATTGTTTTTGGAGTTTTGTCACGGAGAGTGAAAGGCTTAACGGCGCGATCCGGAGCCCGAATCTGACGATCCAAAATAGTAGATTCAATATCTCGGCAGTGCTGAACGCGATGGCATGATCTGTTTCGACATGCGACGGACGGTTTGAGAGATCTTCCATCTTCTTCGCCGAGAGGTCGAATGTCATATTTTGCAGTTTCACGATTTGGACCCCGTTCTCGCACCGTTTCGCGTGAGATTGCTTGTGGAGGGGTGTCTGGGCATTTTGTGCTAGCTGAGAGGGACCCTGGTGTATTTTGTTTTGATTGAGGGGCTAAAATGCATTTGTGCATTTGTGTTTAAGTGTGTGTGTGTGTGTGTGTTTGTGTGTTATGTGAGCTTGTGAGCCCTCTCTCTCTCTCTCTCTCCCTCAGCCTCCCCAGCACAGAGCCCTAGCTCTCCCAGCTCCTTGGCAACCTCCCTGAGCTCCGCCGGCCGCCGCCGGCCACCCCCTGGCCGGCGCAACCCCGGCCAAGCCATCTCCCCTCTTTTTTCTTCTTCTTCTTCTTCTTCTTTCTCTTCTTCTTCTCCTTCTCTGAGGTGAGCACCCAGGGGGAACCCATGCATGGGCTTCCCCTGAGGTGGCACAACCGCCGGCGAGGTGCCCCACCGCCGGGAACCGCCGGGAGCCGCCGCCGGAGCTGCTGCAGCTCCTACTTGGGCAGCTGCGGGCCGAGGACTGTGGGCCCAAGCCGCCGCCGCCTCCCGATACCTGAGAGGGTGAGCACGGTCACCCTTGGGTCCTCCGCCGCCGACCCCTTCCTTTCCGGCCATCGCCGTGCCGCCGGAGCGCCGCCGGAGCCGCCGCGGGCTCGGTTTAGGCAGCTAGGGCAGCTGCGGCCAACCTTGCTCCGCCGCCGGGTTATTTTTGTCGCGGTCACCGGCCAACCGACGTCCGGTGGGCCCCTCTCGCCGGTGCTAGCGTCGCCGCCGGCCGCCGCCGCCGTCCGTTGCCGCGCCGCCAAGCCCTAACCAACCCGAGGGCTACCGATTTCCCCGCGCCGCCGCTGCCGGTTCCTGCTGCCATCTGAGGTGAGCCCCCTCTTCCTCACCTCCCCCGTACCCATTCCTGGTGTAGTACACTGAATTTCAGTGCATCGTACTGAACTTCTACAAATTGTAGAGTTCTAGTGAGAAAATGGCATAAGAGGCTATGTGTGAGGCTTCGACCAAGTTTAGGACTTATGCGAAGTGTTTTCGGCGCAAAAGAGGCGTGAAAACGGACCTCGATAAGTTAAAACTGCAGAATTGGTAAAGTCTGCACTGGATTCCGGTATGTGAACTCCAATACCGGAATTGGAGCTTGGTATACCGGTATGTGAAATGGTATACCGGAATGCTGTGTTAAACCGAGAAACCTAGCTCTCGGGTTTGCAGAATTTTCGGGGTATACCGGTATGTGAAAATGGCATACCGGTATACTGTGTGCGAAACAGTGAAATCAGCTCTCGGGTTTTGCGGAATCCCTGAGGTATACCGGAATGAGTACCCGTATACCGGTATGCAAAATGTACATACCGGTATACAATGCCCAGAGTGGGCTGGGTGTTGTGTTTTGATTGGAGAAGGGCATTTAGGTCTTTTCACATGCCATGGGGTATTTGAAAGGCAGGGAACACTCCCCCTTTCACAGGACCTTCTTCTCCACACTCCCTCTCCTCTCACTTTCTCTCTCTAGAGATCTCTCCAAAAGCTTGGAGAAGTGGTGGATTGATCTTGGAAAAGGCTTCCAAAGGAGAAAAGAAGCTTCTTGGTGCAAGAAGGAGCTTGGGGATTTCGTGATTAAGGTTAGTACCTCACGTTTTGGGTTCAAACCTTGGATTTAATCCTTTGAAATGAGGTTTTTGGGAACCCTTGGCAACCTAAACCACAAATGGTGGTTGTTTGGCCACGAAATCTAGGGTTTGGCTTGCATGCATGCAAACCCTAGGTAGAATGAGGGCTTTTGCAATGAAGGGTTCTAAAAATATTTGGACCTTCGATAATTGCAATTGAGACATAGGAAATCATGTTAGAACACTTCATTTCGTATTTTGAGATGGATTTAGGGTTCGTAATGAGTAACGAACCTTTTTCTTGTTGAAGCTTGGGTTGAAGCAAGAACTCCAAGCTTGGACACTTAGGAGCTTGAAGAACACAAGATTTGGAAGCTCTTGAGGTGGGTTTTATGGTTACCGAAGTGATTAGGTCACTTCCATGTCTAGGGTAATTATCCATTTAAGAACAAAATGGTATATGTATGTGAACCCTAGGACTTGCATGTTGGCAATGGTAGAAATCATGATGATGGGTAGAACAATGAACTCCTATTGCATGATATGAATATTCAAGTATAATTCAATTATCTATACTTGTTTTATGGTTGCATGTGAGAATCTAACCTAATGTTGTTGAACATAGGTTGGAATATGTATGATTAAACCTAGTGTCATTGAACATAGGTTGGAACAAGTGACATTTAACCTAGTGTCATTGAACATAGGTTGGAATGTGTGAGAACTTAACCTAGTGTCATTGAACATAGGTTGGACATGTGATTGGAACCTAGAGTCATGGAACCTAGGTTGGTAAATGAGAAAGTAAGCCTAGTGTTATCAAACATAGGCGAGGCTTAGTGACTTGAACCTAAGATCATGAGATTTAGGTTGGCAAGTGAGAAATGTGAACGACGGGATGTGTGACGATTTTGCTATCCCGGGTAGGCGACGATTTCGCTACCATGCCACGAGTTGGCGGTGCCGACATGGATGTGTGACGATTTTGCTATCCCGGGTGTGCGACGATTTCGCTACCGCGCCATGGATTGGCGGTGTCGAAGGGGGTATGCGACGATTTCGCTATCCCGAGTATGCGACGATTTCGCTACTCGAATAGGAGGTGACGATTTCACTCCACGAATGTTGAAACAACTATGGTGCGACGGCCATTCCGCAACCATAAGTAAATGACAAGTAAAAGAACTTAGTCAATGTGGAATATAGGATGAACCTAGGAGAGAATGATAAATTATGTTTCATTTTGGTTGCATCCTTTATGTTTATTTACTAAGCATGTAAATATTGTTGCATAGTTATATATATGATCTAACTTATGCATGTGGTATTTCTTTGGACCTGGTGGGTCGAGCTCTTCCCTTGGGTGGCCTTACCCACTGGGAACTATGTTATAGTTCTCACCCCCCATTTTCCCAGGTCTTTCCGCGAGTGAGGCGGCGGAGCGAGGCAAGGGTTTGGCTTTGTAGATAGCGACCCTTCCATTTTGGTGATACATAGAGTTGTACCCCCGAGCTTTGGACTATGATAGCATAGGGGATTTGTATTACATGTATAAACTTTGTATATTCCATATTTTGGAACATGTTGTATGGAATGAAAAGAAAAAGTTAGCATGTATAATTGTGGAATGTGATGTAATAGAAGTAGAGCTTTTATGGTTGATGCTTCCCTTGTGCAACTCTTGTACTCCGTTCCTAGTTGGAACATTGTGGATAAGCTTGTGTTGTGACGCCTTGGGCGGGTAGAAAGGACTCTATCCGTTCGGCGGGTCTGGGGCATGCGCCCGTGCGGTTATCCTTTCCACCTAGTTGGTGTTAAAGGGCAGGCGGGGCGTGACACCTGGCCGCCACCGGCCATGCATGTCGGCCGGCCGCCGGCCGGAGCTTGTTGCTCCGGCCGGGGTCTCCTTTTGGTTTCTTTTGGCCGTGTTGAGTTGTTTGAGCTCCCTGTTGCTTCCCGAAGTCCGGGAAGGTGAGCACGATGATCGCAGCAATGCGCTGATCATCATGCTCACCCCAGATTCTGTTTTGGTTGAGCCGATTTGCCGTTCGGCCTTTGTCAAGCTATCTTTGCACCTTGGTTCACTGTTCTTATGCGATTTCCCGGCTTGCGACTGGTCCTGTCACAGTGGGGCTATGAGCACGCCTCCGTTACGTCGTTACCTATCCGCTGGTGCTTGCGGAAGGTCATGCGGACGAACGGAGCGCTCGAACGGCCTTAATTATGCTTGCTTATTACACGTGTTCACTGTTTTTATGGGTTTACTGTGCTTGCGACTAGTCCTGTCGCAGTGGGGCTGTGAGCACGGTCTCCGTGACATCGTTACCTATCCGCTGGTGCTTACGGAAGGTCGTGCGGATGTACGGTTTGCTCTAGCGGCTTTGTTTATTGCTTGTATGCATATTTAAGTTGCTTGTTTGTGGACTTTGGCTTTTGTGGCAGTGTTGCGATGCTGCGGGCAGCAAGGGCTTGGTCCTTAGGGCCCTGTGGACTGGTTGTCCAACCTCTTCGCTTTTTGCGGAGATCCAGATTCGTTTCCGACGCGTTTTTCGATGAATTAATCGGCGAAACGCGTATTTTTAGTCGTGCGACTCACTCGCTGTTTTCGCAACTGATTTGGCTTCGTCATTTAGCCTTGTTGGCTGTTCCTCATCGCTGTCCCGAAGTTTCGAGGACAGCGGATGAGTGATGAGGGGTTCCGGTGCCAATTCGGCATTTTTCGGGAACACGGAAAGCCTTTCCGGGTGCGTTTGTTGTCGTGGCACCCCGAGCTCGTGCTTACTGTCCCGTCACTTGGTTTTGTGTGTTCGGGGACAGTGAGGGACTTGGTTGGCTGTTTGGTACCCCTCTGGGGCTTAGTGTGGTTTCGGGATCGTCCCGGTGGGTTTCCCGGGCGATTCGTCGGTTTCGGGATTGTGAGAGCTATGTGTTTAGCGTCGTCTTAGTGGACTTTGACCCTGTGAGTCTTTCGTAGGTCCTGTCGTGATTCTCGAGAGCCGTCGGTGTTAGATTTGATCTTTCGACAGGTGGGTACTTCGATCCGGAGTCTGTTCAGTGGACTACGGTGATACATTTCTATCCCTTCTCTTGCATTTCAGTTATTAGTTCACTTGAC
Source organism: Puya raimondii (assembly GCA_016920855.1). Taxonomy (NCBI): domain Eukaryota; kingdom Viridiplantae; phylum Streptophyta; class Magnoliopsida; order Poales; family Bromeliaceae; genus Puya; species Puya raimondii. The sequence continues at coordinate 141,999,969 of JABWPP010000050.1, forward strand.
TCCCGTTGACTCTACTTATATGCGTGCTTGGATAGTAGAGTAGTTGTGGTTTGCATGGTTCTTGAGACGACCCAGTTGGTCGGTGGTGATCGCCTGTTGTTCCGAGCGATCCTAGTTGTGGTTTATCAGTTGCTTCACGGCGTTGCCGTTCTGTGGATTGAGCATTCGCATCGATCGTCACAGCTCTTCTAGCACCTCACGTATGCCAACGGTTGATCCTCCGTACCGGGCATCTTTTCCGGAAAAGGGTCGTTGAGTTTGGTTCCGACCCGTGAGCCTCGACGCAGGGCGTCTGGTAGGTTTTGTGCCAGTTGGTTGAGCAGGTTGTGACAGTGCCAGGGATACGTCCCGGTGGCTATGGATTGGGTTTACTTTGTGGTTATCTCCTTTGATGCATATACTAGTTGCTTACAGTAGCATACTTGTTTCAGTTGTATGTCAGCCTCATACTTACTTGTGCTACTATATACCTTATCTATCTTTTGTTGACCCTCGTGCCGGTGCGTACACCTCGCCTTCGTCGGCTTGCAGTACCCACTGGGAGGGGAGACATGTTTACATATTCTCACCCCCCCCGCCCTCGTTGTTGTTTTCAGGTGAGCAGGGTGGTGAGTGTCGGGACGCTGCGAGGCACGCCTAGATAGTAGCTCTAGAGGTTCCGACTTGTGAGGCTACTCCCCTAGATTTGGTTATCACCCTACCCTTATCTGTTAGATGTGATTGTGGTTCAGTTACCTTTTGGGATATTATCTAGCATGCTTGTGTTTTGTGGATTTATTCAGTACTCATATGTGATTGTCTTGCATGCTTAGATCTTGTAATTTTTGGTGTAGTTTTCATGTGAGGATGACGGTGCTTTTATTCTATCATTGTGGCTTTTATCGCATGTCTTGGTTTTCTACCCCTCGTGGTAGCGCTTTCAAATAAAGGTTTCCATGTGGGAAACGGTTTTCAAATGGATTTCCGATCGTTGGGCTTTTGTGATTTAAAAAGAGAGTTCTCGTGTGGAGAACATCTTTCAAATGATTCTTCAATGTTTGAGATTAGGATTTCAAAATAAAGCTTCTGGGTAAGGAGCAATTTTCTAGAATGGACTGTTGTTTGTGCATTGCATCATCCTTCGCCTAAGGACTTGCTTAGATTCATACAGGTTTAAGGACTGTTAGCTGTATGAATCTCTTGAGTGTTGTGTTGTTGTTGTGATGAATGAATGGTGGTTGTGATCCTGTTGTTCGTTGTGGACGCTGTGCAAATACAAGGGAGGCTCTTTCCATGTGTACAGTGGACCCTGTAATTGTGGCGGGTCTGTACGTGGCACGGGCTAGGCTTTCAAAAAAAAAAATTTGGCACGTTTTTCCGCATCTAGAACTAGCCCGGGGCGTGACAGATTAAGATGGTATCAGAGCGTAAAGGGAACAAACACTCATTCATTCATGAACTTGTAACTGAACCACTGGTTAGACTGACCCATAGGGAGACCTAGGATGTATAGGTGCGCGAGTTCGAGGGGTTTATTTTCGGCTTGTGTTTTGTGGGAGTTGCCGACCCCTTTCTCTTGCGCTGGTTTCTGTGTTTTGATGTTTGCTTGTGGTCGTGGTAGACCCCCTCGTCCGGGTCGTGGCGGTAGGCGTGCGCATGCGGAGCTGTCTGCTGGTGTTCAGTCTCGGGCTTTTGCGGCTGGTTCTAGTGAGGAGTTGGCAGGAGGTGGACAGCCTGTTGTGGACCGTACCCTGTGTGCTTGGGGCTGAGGCGAGGGGTCAGCTGGCGACCCTCTCCGGCATGTTCCGGCTTGTTCCGGTAGTTTTTGCAGCAGCAGGCTACGGAGACTGCCACTCCAGCCCCTCCTCCTCCTCCGTCGTGTGCCCTGATGACTGCAGACCCCCCTGTGGCGCCCACGCCGTTGTGGCCACACCCGAGCGTGATTGGCGGATTTTCGAGTTTGATCTGCCCTGGTTCGCAGGCTCGTGCTCCTTCTAGTAGTGGTGGTGGTATACCAGACGGATCCCAAGTGGCAGGGTGTTTTCCCCTTTGTGTAACCACTCGTTGGCAGGTGGTGGCCCTTGTGGGCTAGGTGACGTCACTTGGTGGATCTGTGTTGTTGTTTGGGCTGTTCTTGCCCTGTCCCCACTTTTCGTGTTGAGCACGAGGGCCTCTGCGAGCGTCTCTACAGAGACGGTGCTTTGAGCGGTTTCGACCGCAGTTTGGGTGTTACCCCCTCTGTTTTGTTGGGTAGCGCGGTGAAGCCTACCCCTCTGACGTATTGCTGGTAGAATCGTCAGTGTTGGTCTTTCGACCTTTGGCTAGTTCTTGCGTCGAACTGACGTGTACTAGACTGAGTGGACACTGTTGGGTGTCAGGTTTTTTTGTTGGTGCCTACTTGGTTTGCAGCTATCCTAACACCCAAATTGGTGTGTTTTGGGATTTCTGATGGTATTTGTAGGCTTTCGTGCTGTCGCGAGATCTTCCAGGTTCTTGTTGGGAGTCTCACCGCGTTCGACGCTGGTTAGTCGACGCTGGATTGTTCTTCCTTCGCTTTGGCTCGAGTGGTTGACGACCCTTCGTCGCCTGTAGCCGTCGGTTTATTGTTGGAAGCCGAAGACTCCTAGGGAGTTGGCTCAGGGCAGACTTTGTTTTGTGGGTCGGTTTGTTTTTTCCCATTAATTCGGTGACTCGTCTGTGACTTTAGTCCAGCTTTTGAGTTGGTTGACCCGGTACCTTTGTGGTGTTGCCAACTGGTTGTTGGCTTTTAACCTCGGGATATTTCGCTTTTCTTTTGATAAGTACGTTGGCTGCAGACAACGTAGTGTCAAAAGTTAGGACGAAATACCCTCTCCTTTTTGGGACTTTCTGGATTGGGTCGGTGCTTTCCTTTGCAAGACATTCTCTCTCTCTTCGTTGTCTTGTGAGAAAGCTGTGTGGTGGTCATCCCTGATCTAGTAGTGAGCCTTGAGCTAATCCTGGCATGGTTTTGCGCAGTTGATTTTCCATCGCTGCCGTTGGTTTGACTCCGGTTGAGTTAGGTTGCCTTTTAGCTCAGTTTTGGGATGACGGGAGCCTGGTTGTTGGCTTCGAGGTCTTTGTGCTTGTGTTTGCGTACGGGTTTTCACCGCGTCCTTCGTGCAGTCTTGCTTTGGAGCGCGTGTCTGCTCACTTGGATCGGATGTTCGGCATCGTTGGTGTTTCTATCGCTTGTTGCGATTGGCGACCCTGTGCACCAGAGTGATGGACTCGCAAGGTTTTGTTGGTTGGATTGTGAGTTCGAGCCTATCGAGATGACGGTGTTGTTTTAGTACCCTCTACCGCAGACCTTCGATCTCTTCGACCGGCTCCAGGGAGCCTCGGTTTTCTCGAAGTGTGTTCTGCAGCCAGGTTATCTTTAGCTGAAGATCAAGGCCGTGGACGTTGCGTTGACGGCCATCCGGACTCGTTACGGGCGTTACGAGGTCGCGGTTATACCGTTCGGTTTGACGAACGTCCCGACAGCTTTTTGGATTCGATGAACTGGGTTTCAGCAGTTCTTGGATCAATTTGTCGTGGTCTCCTTTGACGACATACTGATCTTTTCGAGGAGTTTCCTTCTTGGTTCACATCGTGACGCTGACTGGTTTTGTGGTGGAACCAAGGAAGATGGACCTTGTAGTGGATTGGCCTGTTCCGACTTCTATGGCTGAGATCAGGAGCTTCCTCGGCTTGGCGAGTTATTACCGGCGATTTGTTGAAGGTTTCTCAAGATCACCGCCCCTTTGAGCAAGCTGACGAGGAAGGGCGCGATGTTTCTGTAGACTCCCGCTTGTCTGATGGACTGTTAGACTCGTGCCCCTATCTTAGCATTGTCGCAGCCTGGTGAGGTTTTAGTGATCTACTGCGAAGCTTCTTGGATAGGATTGGGGTGCGTGCTCTTTCCGCATGAGAAGGTCGTCGCGTATGTTTCGCGCCAGTTGATGGACTATGAGAAGACCTATCTGGCGCTCGATCTCGAGTTAGCAGCAGTGGTGTTCGCTCTCAAGCTTTGGAGACACTACCTGTACGGAGCGCTTTGTGAGATCTTCACGGGTCACCAGAGTCTGATGTATCTCTTCAAGGAGCCGTCTCTTTTGATCACCGACCAGGAGCGATTGGTGGTAGAGTTTCGTCGACCAGAGTTGGAGACTTTACCTTGTGGAGCTACCGCACAGTTGTTGACCTTGGAGGTGCAACCCACCTTGTCGGATCGGATTTTCGATGGGCAGCTGATGGATCCGCACTTGTAGAGAGTGCGAGTAGAGGCCGAGCAGGGCAAAGATGGTGATTTCAGGTTACATGCTGATGGTTTTTTTCGAGGACGGAGGTGTGTACCCAGTGATCTGGATCTGAGGCGAGAGTTTTTGACTGAGGCACACCGGTCGCCGTACACCGTTCATCCTGGAGGGATGAAGATGTACCACGACTTGAGGCTGAGTTTCTGGATGTAGCTCAGCATGTGGCACTGTGCCTGGTTTGTTAGCAGGTGAAGGCTGAGCATCAGCAACCTGTAGGGAAGCTTCAACCGTTCCCTGTACCTGTAGGGAGGTGGGAGCAGATCACCATGGATTTCGTCATCGGGTTGCCTCGTTCTCAGCGAGGTCATGTTGCGATCTGGGTTTTTGTGGACTGATTGACGAAAGCAGCTCACTTCCTACCGGTACACTCGACTTAGTCTCGGGATCGACTGGCGCAGCTCTACATGGATGAGATCGTCAGGCTGCTTGGAGTGCCAGTGTCGATCGTTTTAGATTGGGGTTCTCGCTTCGTTTCCCAGTTCTGAGGTGCTTGCAGCAGGCACTGGGGACGAGGCTTGTCTTCAGCTCAGTACCACCCTCGGAGTGATGAGCAGTCGGAGCGAGTCTTCCTAACTCTCGAGGATATGCTCCGGGCATGCGTTCTGGATTTTTTTTGGTGAGGGTTGGTTCAGGTACCTTTTCTTGGTGGAGTTTGCCTTCAACGACAGCTTCCAAGCGAGCGTTGGATTGGCACCGTGCGAGGCATTGTATGGAAGTCGTTGTCGATCACTGTTTTGTTGGTTTGACGTGGGTGAGCGTCGTGTGATCGGCCCGACAACGGTACAGCTGAGGGAGGATCTCAGCTGCGGTGAGGTGCCTTTGAGGTTTTTGGCTCACAGGGTGAAACAGTTGAGGAACCGGAGCTTTCTGTTTGTGAGACTGCAGTGGACGAGTCGCGAGGAGCGCGAGACTTCTTGGGGTGCTGAAGTCTGCTTTGCGTGAGAGGTATCCGCTGTTGTTCGTGGATGGAGTGTGAGTAAGTTTCGGGGACGAAACTCCTTGTTAGGTGGGAGTGATGTGAGAATTCGAATTTTGGAAATTTGTGTAAGATAGGGGGTGCCCTAGGATCTATCTAGATACTATCAATCACCTAGAGGGGGGTGAATAGGTGTATAAACAAAAATCACAAATCTCAATGCGATAAAGTAATGCGGAAAATAAAATCAGCACACCGAGATTTACGTGGGAAACTCCACTTTGGAGAAAAACCCACGGGACCAACACGCGAAAAACAATCCACTAAGATTAAAGGATTACAAGGTGATTACCGACTCCACGGACTTAACCTCTCCTTCGTCTTCAGCGGATCTCGCGCACTCACGGCCGTCCACGCCTCACGTCTGAATCCACAGACGCCACGTCTCGAATCCACGAGACGCCTCGCTCCGAATCCACGAAGCCTTCACGATCCGAATCCACGAACCGCCTTTAACACGTCGAATCCACGACGCCACTCGAATCCACGAGCAAGAACAAATAACGTTGATGATGTAACGTTGGTGATGGTTTATTGCTTAGAATAACATTGAAAATCTGTGGGAATAATCTCTAAGCAATCCTCAAATTGATTCTAAAAGAATATTAGAATTTAGGGCACCATGAATCAATTTGAGAGAAGCTTGATGTAGAAGATGAGGAAAACGGTTACCTACAAGCTTCTAGGGTTTCTAAAAGATAATCTGTGATTCACACCGTTTTAGAGACTCCCCCACATCTTATTTATAGGTTAGAAGCAATCCGAAATTGATTAGGATTAAAAAACAGTTTTTAGAAAGGTTTGGAAGCAAACCGATTTCGACTAGGATTGAAAAACTGATTTTAGAAAGGTTTGGAACCAAATTAGGATTGCTAAGATATTTTAAGGAACCTACCATCTTATTTACATGTTTGGGAGACATTAGAATCAAAGTAGGATTGAAAAAAATAACTTTCCAAAACTTCGCAACGGGTCGGGGTCCGGACTGCGGGTATGGGGTCCGGACCTTGACACTCTCCAGGCGTTTCATTGTCCGGACCTCAGCCATCAGGGTCCGAACCCGGTCTGCGAAACAGCCTGGGGTCCGGACCTCAGCCCTCAGGGTCCGGACCTCCGCCCTCAGGGTCCGGATCTCATCCTCAGGATCCGGACCCTCCCTGCGTGACAGCCAGGGAGGCGTACGGGTTCCGGACCTCACCTTCCAGGGTCCGGACCGGGTCTGCGAACCAGCATAACCTGCTTACGGGTTCCGGACCTCATGTTCCAGGGTCCGGACCTCGTAGTTGGAAAACTCATTTTTTACAATTTAAAACACTTTTTACCTATTCTAATGTCTTCCAACCACTTGTAAATAATTATAAATCATCATCAAGATTATTTAAACTTACCAAGCATCGTGAATTCATACGTTGAGTCTTCGAGTCTTCAAACTTCGTCTCTTCTTCTTTGAACCTTCAAGACTCCGACTCACTTCACGAAATATGCCAATCTAAAATCCGTAACAATCTCCCCCTTTGGCAATTTCGTGACAAAACACAAAAATACATAAAACACTCACGATGCTCATCTCTCTAAAAATGAAATTCATTGCCATCACCAAAACAATGAACTTCTCGCGTGAAAGATCCAAATGAAAAATAAAATTACAATTTAGTAACTCCTAAAACAAACTCTATGACTTAGACAAACATGGAGTCTTGAAGTCTTGAGAGACCTGCAAAATATTTTCATTCTTCACGAACAAAGTTAGTAGAAAAAGTATCAAAATCGCTCCCCCTTTGTTCATGCAATCTCTCCCCCTATGTTTATGCGTCTAAGTTATCATTACCTCTCTCCCCCTTTTTGTCAAAAATTGCCAAAAGAGAAACACCAAAAATAGAGAGAAGTTCGAGAGAAATCAATCAAAATACAAGTTGAAAGCTTTTCAATTTTAAAACCACTTGTGAAAAAATTTCGAGCAATGTTAGTGCATGAGAAATATAAGTTCACATTGACTTTTTTTTTTTTAAATCCCTATTAATTTCATAAGAATTAAGAATTTTACTACACAATCACCATAATGTAGATAAAATATTATACGATTTCTTAATTCATATACACTTCAAAATCAAGTCATCAAAAATAATCTAAAGGCTCAAAAGCTATCAAGATGTAACGGATTATGAAGATGACTTAAGGGATTCATCAAAGAGACAGAAAATTTGTTGCATAAAAATTCAAATTTGAGATAAAACAAATATCGCACAGGGGGTGGCTCTTTGAGCATCTTTCATGTATGTGGACCACCTTATAACACCGAAAAAATAAAATTTTGTGACATTTTCCTTTTGCATCCTTTTGCACTTGTATATATATATATTTTTTTTTTCGGATATGCAATTCAATTCTCATGTGGTAGCTGCACACACTAACCGGACGACCGGGGTGGTAGCTCTTTCCTCCACGTGGTGGTAGTTTTCGCACTCCTTTAAGGATGCAACTCTTTCCACATCTTTCAAAGCATATGAGCATTTTATTTTATATCATAATAACTCCCCCTCGCTTATGCAATCTCTTAGTTGAAAGAATATGTGACAAATTTTAGTCCATAAGAGAATGACTATTCATCAAATTCAACACACACAACCGAGATAGGTTAAGCTCCTAGAGATTACACATGATTGCCTAAATTTGATGAATATAAGTATGAAGAATTCTCATAATAAATTATCTTCAAATATAATAAAAATAAAGTAGAACCGATAATTAATATGAGATTAATTAAGAGTGAATGAAAGTGAACTTATTGATATTCAATGCACTATTTAATGTTCTAATCATTCAAAGAATCCAAAAAAAATTGTAACAATGAAAGCACCAAAACGTGTAATGCAATGAACAAAAGATATGCAATAAAAACCGATCAAAGCATTACTCTAAGTCAAAACAAATTAAGACTTGAGAGAAGGAAAGATATCACATTTCCGAACCCAAACTTGTCGGATTGTTGGTTGCCTTGGTTTGTTGACGTTGGGCACGGTTTGTTTTGACTTTTGATCAACCGTGGGTCTCACCATCGCATTCCGCTTTAGAGTAGTTGAGTGTTGTGGCTTTGACTTTCGGTTGACCTCGGGTACTCGACCTTTTTGATATTGCTTTTGAAACCGAGAGGCTTGTCGAGTGTTGAAAGATGCCGATAGATATTTAGAAGATGCCGATTGAGTATTCTTACCTTTTCTAGGGCATGTCTTCTTGATGTGACCTTTCTTTCCACATCTATGACATACTTTCTCTTTTACACTTGTTGAGACTTTATATGTTGATTTTTTAACCTTCTCAACAAATGTCCGCTCATATCCAACACCAAGTTTGTCCGTTTGACCCAATCCGAGCATACTATCAAGCTTTTTCGAACCGGAGGAAAATTTTTGTATGTCGGACTTGAGTTGATGAACTTGTTTGGTCAAAACTTGGTTGGATGTGAGAACTTCTTTGTATTGTTGCTCTATAAAACCAACATTTTCTTGATGCGATTTGATCGTTATCTCCGATTGGTTGAGCTTCTCTTGGAGGATTTTGTTGTTCTTCAATATGTTTTCCCTTTCCTCCTCAAGAGCTTTAGATGACTCCTTCAAGTTATTGTTTTCACTTTCAAGCTCTAACATTTGCCTCCTTAGCTTCTTGTTAAGCTTAGCCATTTTTTTCGATTCAATAAGTAGTTGATTGTATGCTTCGGCTAAGTCATCATCGTCCGACTCTCCTTCACTTGTGCCGTCATCGCTCGATGTTTCATGCAAAGAAGGAGAAAGCATATCATTAGAAATAAAAGATGATAAACAAAAAGTAGAGGGAGAAGGAGAAACATGTGAAGAAAAGGCAATTGCATCATTGGTTTCCTCTTCACTAGAACTCGATTCATTAGAAGTTGAATCATCCCAAGTTCTAGCTTGTAAAGCCTTCTTTTTATAAGACTTTTTAGTGGGACAATCCGTGGAGATGTGACCGTAGCCGCGACACTTGTAACATCGGATTTCCCCTTCAATCTCATCCTTATCTTTAGGGAACTTTGCAAGCTTCTTCTCTTTAGAAGATTTAGAATGTGAAGATCCGTTAGAAGAAGGCTTGGATGTAGATCGATTTGACTTATTCTTCCGGAAATTCCGATGAAATTTCTTCGTGAGACGCTCCAATTGATGTTCAAAATCAGCGAGCGAAATTTCTTCGTCGGAATCTGAGTCGTCGTCTTCCTCCTTCGTAGATTTTAGTGCAATACCTGTACTCTTAGAAGAAGACTTGGAAGAAGATTCATTAGTAGGAAAAGTCATTTCATATGTTTGTAAAGCGCCTACTAATTCTTCTACTTTCATCTCGTCCGGATGTTTTATAGTCTCAATGGCCGCAACCTTCGGACGAAATCTTTCGGGAAGAGTTCTCAAAATTTTTCTTACAACTTTAGATTCCGAGATTTTATCTCCCAAATTTGCGCATGTATTGACTATGTCTTGAAGACGAGTATAGTACTCGGTAAAGGTCTCATGATTGTCCATGGAAATTGAATCAAATTTACTTGTAAGCATTTGAAGTTTTTGGACCTTTACCAAGCTAGTTCCCTCATGCGTAATTTGGAGAGTATCCCAAATCTCCTTAGCCGTTTCACACGCCGAGACGCGTGAAAACTCGGTTTGAGATAAAGAATTAAATAAGGCATTAATTCCCCTACCGTTGTAAGAAGATAAATCAATCTCTTCCCTACTCCATTTATTTCGAAGTTTAGGGACGCTAACATTATCGACGATTTGAGTGGGATGAGTCCATCCAAATTCTATGGATTGCCACACTCGTTCATCAATGGCTATTAGAAAAGCTCTCATGCGAACTTTCCAATAAGCATAGCTCGTGCCATCAAAGAACGGAGGTCGATTAATGTTACCACCTTCACCCATTATGAAAGATAAAGTCTAGATCCCGCTCTGATACCAATTGTAAGATAGGGGGTGCCCTAGGATCTATCTAGATACTATCAATCACCTAGAGGGGGGTGAATAGGTGTATAAACAAAAATCACAAATCTCAATGCGATAAAGTAATGCGGAAAATAAAATCAGCACACCGAGATTTACGTGGGAAACTCCACTTTGGAGAAAAACCCACGGGACCAACACGCGAAAAAACAATCCACTAAGATTAAAGGATTACAAGGTGATTACCGACTCCACGGACTTAACCTCTCCTTCGTCTTCAGCGGATCTCGCGCACTCACGGCCGTCCACGCCTCACGTCTGAATCCACAGACGCCACGTCTCGAATCCACGAGACGCCTCGCTCCGAATCCACGAAGCCTTCACGATCCGAATCCACGAACCGCCTTTAACACGTCGAATCCACGACGCCACTCGAATCCACGAGCAAGAACAAATAACGTTGATGATGTAACGTTGGTGATGGTTTATTGCTTAGAATAACATTGAAAATCTGTGGGAATAATCTCTAAGCAATCCTCAAATTGATTCTAAAAGAATATTAGAATTTAGGGCACCATGAATCAATTTGAGAGAAGCTTGATGTAGAAGATGAGGAAAACGGTTACCTACAAGCTTCTAGGGTTTCTAAAAGATAATCTGTGATTCACACCGTTTTAGAGACTCCCCCACATCTTATTTATAGGTTAGAAGCAATCCGAAATTGATTAGGATTAAAAAACAGTTTTTAGAAAGGTTTGGAAGCAAACCGATTTCGACTAGGATTGCAAAACTGATTTTAGAAAGGTTTGGAACCAAATTAGGATTGCTAAGATATTTTAAGGAATATACCATCTTATTTACATGTTTGGGAGACATTAGAATCAAAGTAGGATTGAAAAATAACTTTCCAAAACTTCGCAACGGGTCGGGGTCCGGACCGCGGGTATGGGGTCCAGACCTTGACACTCTCCAGGCGTTTCATTGTCCGGACCTCAGCCATCAGGATCCGGACCCGGTCTGCGAAACAGCCTGGGGTCCGGACCTCAGCCCTCAGGGTCCGGACCTCCGCCCTCAGGGTCCGGATCTCATCCTCAGGATCCGGACCCTCCCTGCGTGACAGCCAGGGAGGCGTACGGGTTCCGGACCTCACCTTCCAGGGTCCGGACCGGGTCTGCGAACCAGCATAACCTGCTTACGGGTTCCGGACCTCATGTTCCAGGGTCCGGACCTCGTAGTTGGAAAACTCATTTTTTACAATTTAAAACACTTTTTACCTATTCTAATGTCTTCCAACCACTTGTAAATAATTATAAATCATCATCAAGATTATTTAAACTTACCAAGCATCGTGAATTCATACGTTGAGTCTTCGAGTCTTCAAACTTCGTCTCTTCTTCTTTGAACCTTCAAGACTCCGACTCACTTCACGAAATATGCCAATCTAAAATCCGTAACAATTTGAAATTCTGTGTCCCTCTCCCCTGATACTGTGTTTTCGATCTGTATACGTATATATATACAGGTATATATGTATATATATGTATATAAGTTGTTTTATTGGGGTTTTATTGTTTTTGGAGTTTTGTCGCGGAGAGTGAAAGGCTTAACGGCGCGATCCGGAGCCCGAATCTGACGATCCAAAATAGGGCTAAAATGCATTTGGGGCATTTGTGCATTTGTGTGGGGGGTGGGTGTGTGTGTGTGTGTGTGTCTCTCTCCTTCTCTGAGGTGAGCACCCAGGGGGAACCCATGCATGGGCTTCCCCTGAGGTGGCACAACCGCCGGCGAGGTGCCCCACCGCCGGGAACCGCCGGGAGCCGCCGCCGGAGCTGCTGCAGCTCCTACTTGGGCAGCTGCGGGCCGAGGACTGTGGGCCCAAGCCGCCGCCGCCTCCCGATGCCTGAGAGGGTGAGCACGGTCACCCTTGGGTCCTCCGCCGCCGACCCCTTCCTTTCCGGCCATCGCCGTGCCGCCGGAGCGCCGCCGGAGCCGCCGCGGGCTCGGTTTAGGCAGCTAGGGCAGCTGCGGCCAACCTTGCTCCGCCGCCGGGTTATTTTTGTCGCGGTCACCGGCCAACCGACGTCCGGTGGGCCCTTCTCGCCGGTGCTCGCGTCGCCGCCGGCCACCGCCGCCGTCCGTTGCCGCGCCGCCAAGCCCTAACCAACTCGAGGGCTACCGATTTCCCTGCGCCGCCGCTGCCGGTTCCTGCTGCCATCTGAGGTGAGCCCCCTCTTCCTCACCTCCCCCGTACCCATTCCTGGCCGCCACCGGCCATGCATGTCGGCCGGCAGCCGGCCGGAGCTTGTTGCTCCGACCGGGGTCTCCTTTTGGTTTCTTTTGGCCGTGTTGAGTTGTTTGAGCTCCCTGTTGCTTCCCGAAGTCCGGGAAGGTGAGCACGATGATCGCAACATTGCGCTGATCATCATGCTCACCCCAGATTCTGTTTTGGTTGAGCCGATTTGCCGTTCGGCCTTTGTCAAGCTATCTTTGCACCTTGGTTCACTGTTCTTATGCGATTTCCCGGCTTGCGACTGGTCCTGTCACAGTTGGGCTATGAGCACGCCTCCGTTACGTCGTTACCTATCCGCTGGTGCTTGCGGAAGGTCATGCGGACGAACGGAGCGCTCGAACGGCCTTAATTATGCTTGCTTATTACATGTGTTCACTATTTTTATGGGTTTACTGTGCTTGCGACTAGTCTTGTCGCAGTGGGGCTGTGAGCACAGTCTCCGTGACATCGTTACCTATCCGCTGGTGCTTACGGAAAGTCGTGCGGATGTACGGTTTGCTCTAGCGGCTTTGTTTATTGCTTGTATGCATATTTAAGTTGCTTGTTTGTGGACTTTGGCTTTTGTGGCAGTGTTGCGACGTTGCGGGCAGCAAGGGCTTGGTCCTTAGGGCCCTGTGGACTGGTTGTCCAACCTCTTCGCCTTTCGCGGAGATCCGTATTCGTTTCCGACGTGTTTTTCGATGAATTAATCGGCGAAACGCGTATTTTTAGTCGTGCGACTCACTCGCTGTTTTCGCAACTGATTTGGCTTCGTCATTTAGCCTTGTTGGCTGTTCCTCATCGCTGTCCCGAAGTTTCGAGGACAGCGGATGAGTGAGGAGGGGTTCCGGTGCCAATTCGGCATTTTTCGGGAACACGGAAAGCCTTTCCGGGTGCGTTTGTTGTCGTGGCACCCCGAGCTCGTGCTTACTGTCCCGTCACTTGGTTTTGTGTGTTCGGGGACAGTGAGGGACTTGGTTGGCTGTTTGGTACCCCTCTGGGGCTTAGTGTGGTTTCGGGATCGTCCCGGTGGGTTTCCCGGGCGATTCGTCGGTTTCGGGATTGTGAGAGCTATGTGTTTAGCGTCGTCTTAGTGGACTTTGACCCTGTGAGTCTTTCGTAGGTCCTGTCGTGATTCTCGAGAGCCGTCGGTGTTAGATTTGATCTTTCGACAGGTGGGTACTTCGATCCGGAGTCGGTTCAGTGGACTACGGTGATACATTTCTATCCTTTCTCTTGCATTTCAGTTATTAGTTCACTTGACTCCCGTTGACTCTACTTATATGCGTGCTTGGATAGTAGAGTAGTTGTTGTTTGCATGGTTCTTGAGACGACCCAGTTGGTCGGTGGTGATCGCCTGTTGTTCCGAGCGATCCTAGTTGTGGTTTATCAGTTGCTTCACGGCGTTGCCGTTCTGTGGATTGAGCATTCGCATCGATCGTCACAGCTCTTCTAGCACCTCACGTATGCCAACGGTTGATCCTCCGTACCGGGCATCTTTTCCGGAAAAGGGTCGTTGAGTTTGGTTCCGACCCGTGAGCCTCGACGCAGGGCGTCTGGTAGGTTTTGTGCCAGTTGGTTGAGCAGGTTGTGATAGTGCCAGGGATACGTCCCGGTGGCTATGGATTGGGTTTACTTTGTGGTTATCTCCTTTGATGCATATACTAGTTGCTTACAGTAGCATACTTGTTTCAGTTGTATGTCAGCCTCATACTTACTTGTGCTACTGTATACCTTCTCTATCTTTTGTTGACCCTCGTGCCGGTGCGTACACCTCGCCTTCGTCGGCTTGCGGTACCCACTGGGAGGGGAGACATGTTTACATATTCTCACCCCCCGCCCTCGTTGTTGTTTTCAGGTGAGTAGGGTGGTGAGTGTCGGGACGCTGCGAGGCACGCCTAGATAGTAGCTCTAGAGGTTCCGACTTGTGAGGCTACTCCCCCAGATTTGGTTATCACCCTACCCTTATCTGTTAGATGTGATTGTGGTTCAGTTACCTTTTGGGATATTATCTAGCATGCTTGTGTTTTGTGGATTTATTCAGTACTCATATGTGATTGTCTTGCATGCTTAGATCTTATGATTTTTGGTGTAGTTTTCATGTGAGGATGACGGTACTTTTATTCTATCATTGTGGCTTTTATCGCATGTCTTGGTTTTCTACCCCTCGTGGTAGCGCTTTCAAATAAAGGTTTCCGTGTGGGAAACGGTTTTCAAATGGATTTTCGATCGTTCGGCTTTTGTGATTTAAAAAGAGAGTTCTTGTGTGGAGAACAGCTTTCAAATGATTCTTCAATGTTTGAGATTAGGATTTCAAAATAAAGCTTCTGGGTAAGGAGTAATTTTCTAGAATGGTCTGTTGTTTGTGCATTGCATCATCCTTCGCCTAAGGACTTGCTTAGATTCATACAGGTTTAAGGACTGTTAGCTGTATGAATCTCTTGAGTGTTGTGTTGTTGTTGTGATGAATGAATGGTGGTTGTGATCATGTTGTTCGTTGTGGACGTCGTGCAAATACAGGGGAGGCTCTGTCCGTGTGTACAGTGGACCCTGTACTTGTGGCGGGTCTGTACGTGGCGCGGGCTAGGCTTTCAAAAAAAAAAATTGGCACGTTTTTCCGTATCTAGAACTAGCTCGGGGCGTGACATTAAGTATATTTCTATTATTTATACTTGTTATGTGATTGCATGTATAATTGGAATCTAGTGTTGAGAACATAGGTTGGAACATGTATGATTGGAACCTAGTATTGAGAACATAGGTTGGAACATGTATGATTGGAACCTAGTGTCATTGAACATAGGTTGGAACATGAGAATGAAACCTAGTGTCATTGAACATAGGTTGGACATGAGAATGAAACCTAGCGTTATGGAACCTAGGTTGAGAATGTAAAGTGAACCTAGTGTCATTGAATATAGGTGAGACTTAATGACTTGAACTTAGGGTCATGGGACTTGGGTTGGCAAGTGAAAAATGTGAATAATGGGATATGCGACGATTTCGCTATCCCGGGTATGCGACGATTTCGCTACCCGTGCCATGAGTTGGCGGTGACGGATTGGGATGTGCGACGATTTCGCTATCCCGGGTATGCGACGATTTTGCTACCCGTACCATGAGTTGGCGGTGATGGAATGGGATGTGCGACGATTTTGCTATCCCGGGTATGCGACGATTTTGCTACCCGTGCCATGAGTTGGCGGTGATGGATTGGGATGTGTGACGATTTTGCTATCCCGGGTATGCGACGATTTCGCTACCCGTGTCATGAGTTGGTGGTGATGAATTGGGGTATGCGACGATTTCGCTATCCCGGGTATGCGACGATTTCGCTACCCGTGCCACATGATGGCGGTGATGGAATGGGGTATGCGACGATTTCGCTATCCCGAATATGCGATGATTTCGCTACTCGAACTCGGAGGTGACGATTTCACTCCTTAGACGTTAGAACTATTATGGTGAGGCGGCGATTCCGAAACCATAAGTTAATGACAAGTAGTTGAACTTGGTCAATGTGAAATGTAGGATGAACCTAGGAGAGAATGAAAAGTAACATTTTATTTGGCTGCATCCTTTATGTTTATTTACAAGCATATAAATATTTGTTGCATAGTTACTTATGATCTAACTTATGCATATGGTGTTTCTTTGGACCTGGTGAGTCGAGCTTCTCTCTTGAGTGGCCTTACCCACTGGGAACTATGTTTATAGTTCTCACCCCACGTTTTTCATGTCCTTCCGCGAGTGAGGCGGCGGAGCGAGGCAAGGGTTTGGCTCTCTAGATAGCGGCCCTTCCGTTTTAGAGATACATAGAGTTGTACCCCTAGTCTTGAACATTGATAGTATAGGGGTTTTCAGTGATTGTATGCCACTTGTCTATTCCATAATTTTGGAACATAATGTATGGAATGAAAATGAAAGAAAAGAAAATTTTGGGCATGTATAAATGTGCAAATATGATGTAATAGAAGTAGAACTTCTTTATGTTAATGCTTTCCTTGTGCAACTCTTGTACTCCGTTCCTAGTTGGAACATTGTGGATATGCTTGTGTTGTGACGCCTTGGGCGGGTAGAAAAGACTCTATCCGTTCGGCGGGTCTGGGGCATGCGCCCGTACGGTTATCCTTTCCACCTAGTTGGTGTTAAAGGCCCGACGGGGCGTGACATGAGGCCTGTGAGTCGAGGCGTGCGAGAGCACTGTCCTAGAAACGAGATCGCCCCTCCACGTGCGAGGCTTCCAGCAATCACTCCTAGCGATACAACGACCACTGCCATCCTGTCGGCATGTCTCCGAGGTGGCGCAAAATGAACCCAATGGACTTTAGAAGATCCAGCAAAAATAGGAAATAAAGAATGTAAACTTCAGTGTAAAAACTTAAAGTTCGGTAGGAAAATGAGAGGAGGGAGAGAGGGTCTGTATGTGTGTATATTAAGTGTACCTCTCCTCATCTATATATAGATGAGAGCCCCAACGGTACAATACTAGGGAAACCCGTGGCCCTTCCCGAGACGAACCAAATCTGGTTCAATCTGGATCAAGATCTGGTCGTTCGCAAGGTAAGGAATTTCATCCCTTCCTGAGGATCTGTAAGAAATTTCATCTCTTTTCGAGAAAAGTTAATAATATAAATAATAAAACCCAATAAAAATAAAATAAAATAAAAGGTGTAAGTGAACCGGATTCACGCGCGCGCCGCCCGCCTGCCCGGCTCGTGCTCGTGTCGTGCGTGCATTTAGTCGAGAGGATAACTCTTATTTTCTTCCAAGTAAATAACTAGGGAGTAAAGAAGTATATATATATGAGTAATAAGCCTTTGATTTCTAATGTGGGACTAAACCTCGCATGTGAAAATTTCAGTACGGGCTCCCAGATAAGGCCCATAGAGAGTGGGCTGCCCAGAAAGTCCATGGGCTGAAATTGAAGTTTAAATCATAATTTTAAATATTAAAACTAACAATATCTTACCGCACTTTTTAAACAGTACTACGTGTAACAGCTTGACCAAATTAATAGACTTTAAAATGAGTAATTGAGGAGGAAATATATTAAGGAGAATAACTAAACCTGATGGAGCATGAAATTATAATTAAGTAATTGCAGCTAGAGAAATTAACTCATGAAATAGGAGTTGCATTGCCACATAACCAAACATATATAGCAGTACTCAGACACACATTTTTCTCAAAAAAAAAAAAAAAGTACTCAGACACACATACGCACGTACTCATCCATAAACAAAGCAAGCTGGCGATGGAGGAGCACTGATTATTTCCGGACGCCGGGGACACTGATCCATACAGCTAGCTAGATACGATATACGTAGAACTTAATTACGTACGGACACAGCAATACTAGTAGCCTAAATGAATATATTAATCAGAGGAGTCTGGGGCTATCGGTCTGCAGCAGCTTGATGACGACGCCGCCGACGGTGATCTCTCCGACACGGGGGACGATCGACACCACCAGCTTGTCGGCGTCCTCCGCCTCGATGTCCTCGAGAACGGACGTGAGGCCAAGCTTCAGATTCGTCTTCTTGACAGCCCGCTTCGGCGCCCCATCGGCGTTTGCACCGCCAGTGTTGCTGCTGCTGAGCCCGTGCGGTAGCTTCACGAAGCTCCCCACGAACTCGCCCAGGTCGGGCCCAGCAAGGTCGCCGTAGGGCGGCGCTACGTAAACGTCGAATCGGGCCGGGCCGGGCACCGTCACCTCGATGTCCTTGACCTGCAGCACCTCCACCTTCTCCTCCTTTTCGGCCTTGCTCCGGCTCTTCTTGGGGCGGGGGACCATGACCCGCAGCGGGTCTGTGGTGCCCAGCGCCCGGGGCTGCGGGCCGAACTCTTCCACCCGCACGAGCGACAGCTGCTTGAGGCTCCTCTGCTTCGTCTCCGCCGGCTTCCTGGCCGGCAGCTTGCCCAGCCAGGGGATGGGCACCTCCTCGTACGCGTACCGCAGCTTGCTCATGTTCAGGCAGTCGCGGACCTTGACGCGCACGATCCGCTCGTTCTCGTCGCAGAACACGTAGGAGGAGTCCAGCCAGTCCTTGTTGTCGAACTCAAGGCGGTTGCCCCGGAAGTTGCGGTAGAGGTGCCAGAGCCGGTCCACGTTGGCATGGAGGCAGTAGAAGATGCAGTCGCGCGCGGCGGTGGAGAAGTCGCCCATGTCCGTGTGAGGCTTCTCCGCGGGGCCCACCCACTGGTGGAACGCGTTGTGGATCGACTCCAGCCCGCCCGTTCCGGCACCGCTCCCCCCCTCCCCCGCGCGCAGGGGGTCGCCCATGAACAGCTCCGGCAGCTGTACGGACGTGCGTGCAAGTCAATCGTGCATACTAATAAGAGTCGATATATATTATATATGGACTCTATACTTTTTATTTACTTTTCTTAAATATAAACATGTGCGCGCATGCCTTGCATGCGTGCATTTCTCTTATTTACATATTCGGTGTCAATTTGATCGATCGAACTCACCTGCAGGCTCTGCTTGAAGGTCTTCTGCATGTAGCTGAGGTTGGCCTGCACGAGGTCCTTCCCGGACTCCCCCGTGCCGGTCTTGTTGCCGTAGCCGTACTTGTAGTCGACGATGACCGGGTGGAAGTGGGAGGTGTCGCGGTTGCGGTTGTAGAGCGGGGAGGAGGCATCGTCGGTGAAGATCTCGGGGACGCTCATGCCGTCCTCGGCGTCGAAGTTCCAGAAGGGGAGGGCGAAGGTGTCGTCGTCGATGAGCTTGCCGAGGATGCGCTCGTAGAAGTGGAGGTAGTAGCGGTGGAAGGGAAAGAAGAACCAGCTGTAGTGGACCTGCAGGTTGACGTTGGGGTTGTCCTTCTGGTCGTAGGCATCGTTGCAGTAGGCGCAGTGCACCAGGGCCTGCTGGTAGAAGTTCCAGGGGTGGTCCTCGCGCAGCTCCTTCATCTTGCGGATCGCCTCCTTATACTTAGACAGGTACTCCTCGTCCGACTTCACCAGGTGGGCGGGGCGCCGCACCCGCAGCGGGGTGGCCGGAAAGTCGTAGTCCTCCACCGTCCCCGCCGTCGAGAAGGGAGGGCAGCACTTGAGGTGCTCGCCCACGGCCGGCGACTTGGCGTCGTGGCACTTGGTCAGATCCGGTGCCACCGGCGCCGCCACCGCCGTCCCCTTTCTCACCCCCACGTTCGACACCGCCGTGCCCCCCAGCGCCAGCAGCACGTCGCGCCGGTCGAGAAGCAGCCCACCCCTCGACGAATCCCCCCCTCCCCCCTCCTGCTTCTGCCGGCAGCTCGTGATCACGCGTTTGGGAGCCGCCTGCAGGCGGGCGCAGCGCCTGTCCTTCCGGCGGTGCTGCCGGAGGGGGCATGCAGGGGTGCTCGCCGTCAAGCTGCTCAGCAGGAAGCCCACATCCCACGACATTTTCTATCCCTTTAATTTGAAAATACTCCTGTCAAATCAATATTGGTTAATTAGTATAAATATTAATGTGATCGATCTATACATCAAGATATATATGGCCATAAATGAACTAAAACTATATTCCCTATTAAGGACGCTACAGAATGAATTAAGCTATGAATAATGCCTCGGTATAAATAGATACATGCGACGAAAAATTCTAGAATGCACCGGGTATATTAATGACGTGACGTTTCAAATTAATTAAATATTTTTTTTGGAATATATGTCTCATCGTAATTATAAAAAAATATTTTTATTATATTTTTTGTTGAAAAAGAGAGATGTGATTGACTTGTTATTGATGACGTGGTGCAAGCGTGACACAGTAGACTTCCTCCCATGCGACCGTGGTTATTACGACGAAATTGTACATATATATATTTATTATTTTTTTTTCTTTTGAGGTTCAACATATATATTGTAATTAAATATGTCGGCACGGTTGACAATAAAATAAAATAAAGGTAAAAATATGAATAACTTATATAATTTATAGAACATTTTGAGTTGGTTATTCGATCTTTCAAAATTTTAATTTTATTATTTAATATTTTAATTTGTTTGATTTAAGTTAATTAACAGCATTTTGATTTTAAATTAATTGAAGCAAATTGCTTACCTTAGTAAATTTATAGTTGCGATGATTGCATAAAATATACTCATTACTCCTGTAAAGATAAGCAACACATTCAAATTTTAAATTCAAAAAGTATCATTGACGTATCCAAATCAACTATTGAAATGTTGGATAGTAAAATCAAAATTTTTAAAAATCAGATAGTCGACTCAGAATGGTCCATTGGTCATGTAAATTCCATATAAATAAATATGAAAAATATTACTTGTATATCTAAAAGTGAATGTAAATTTTATACCCTTCAAAATTTCAGATACCTCTCTTAAATTTTTAATAGTGCAAAAATAATAAATGACGAGACTACTACAAAATAATATTTAAATAATTAATTCTTTGATAAAAAGGTGTAAGAATACAACAACCTTTTGGTCGTATAAATAGCATTGCTAGGTAAATATACTTGTATTTGAGAATGACAAATTTCAATTTGGTTGTATGTAGTCATATTTTATTATTTTACTTATTAATCGATAAAATTATTTTTAAAAGAATAGAAATTTAGTTTCTTATTTAAGAAATGAGTTGGCAGTTCAAATTACTTTGGAGTACAATTATTTTTTCAATTATTGTACTTTCAATCATTTTCAATCTGGATATATCTCGAAATGCAGTGAGTTGAGTGTTTATTTGTATGTCCAGCTAATAAATATAAACACAACTACATCAAACCATACAAAAGATTTAAATTGAGAATAATGATATGCTTATGAGTAATTTTATAAATTTTCTATAAAATTTACTTAGATGATTATATTTTATTGATAAATGCTATTTGTACACCCAACTTTTTGAGTGTAAGATTTATACCCTTTGACCGAAACGTTTAAACAAAACTTTTTAAATTTTTAATATTAAAAAACAGTGGGTAAAATTTGTAACGCGCCAGGGTTCATTTAAAAATCTATTTAAAAAAAATCAGTGAAAAATGTGTATTTTTTTTAACCACCTTCAAAGATACCCCAGAAACGCGAACAGACCCGCTACATGAGCAGAGATTATCCTGTACAAATGGACATAGTCTCCTCTCTATATGCACGACATAACACCTAAATACAAATACCAACCACATGTACAACCACACAGAAATGCAACAAAAACACTAACAAATAGGTACAGAAGGAACATAAGTAAACAACTAATAATCCGAAATAGGTAAAAGGTTCAATCAACTAAACCAATAAGCTAAATCCACAGTTATTAAACATCAGCAATCAATAGGCAATGAACTAAACTAAATCACAGATATCTAGATCAAAGAATGAATCCAACAGAAATTGAAACTGAAGTAAGGAATACGAATAACAAAAACTAAGTCAAATGTTTCAGAACCGATGACTAAACCAACTATACTGAATGCAGAAAGAAATCAACCATAATCATAGCTCGGGACACCACTATCTGTCACGCCCGGGCCCTAGCGGAAGCCCACCCGGCACGTGCACAGACCTGCCGTGTACACCAAACACCCTCGATGCACACAAGGCGTCTACAACAAATCTTTCAATAAACAATTTTTTTAATAAAGAAAGTAAAGTACATCCTAAACATAGTAATCAGAGCAAGTATAACAATTCTATTATATACAAAATCTATTAAAATAGTCCATCCATAAGATATACATTAAGTTTGATACAAAAAGTTACATCTTATGAACATCAAGGTGGTCTCTATGCAACATACAAAAGTACACCTTTTGCAACTAAAAACCAAAAAAAAGATGCCTCGGGTCCACCTATAGTAATATCGAAGAGGCTCTAGGTAGACGCGATCTCCTTACTGCGATCCCTAACCTCTCTTGTTGTGGAAGGCTCTGTAATAAAAACAAACAACCAATAAAGGTGTGAACTATTAAACAATAGTTTCCGGTGGGTAAGCAACCGAGAAAAACGAATTACACCACTAGGTCAACAGAGGCAAAGAATAATAAGCAACTATAGTATAAAGTATGGACATAATAATTAAAATGAAAAGATTCAATTACTATTATACTTCTAAGTGACTATGACAATCAACATGTAAGTAGTTCTATTATCATCATGCTCATAAGAGTATATTAATCAATATACAAGTACAACTACTATGTATGCATCAAGAAGGTGTGATGTACCTTGTTAAGTTCAACTAACATTTATCCAATCATTGGGGACTTACACGGGGTAACATCCCGGCTTATGCCATGCCTAATGGTCCCGTGGTAGTCAACATTCTCCCGCTAGAAAAGAGCCTCCCCCACGGCATCCCACTTCGGCACCCAATCCCGCACGGGCGAGCATGTTGTCGCAAAGGCTAAACTCCGGAGTGCCGGCTTGTAGGGAGCGACCCTCACAAGCTTGTGCGAATGAGCACAAGGGCAAACAAGCGTGATCAAATACGTACGAGTCCTCATACATCATGTCTAAAATATGGAATGTCCAGTAACGACCTAGAGGTCGAGTTCATGTCATAATGTCATATCTAGTCCATCTTTGTATAAGTACAATTTACTTAGTTCTAAACTATGTCTCAAACATGCAATGTAGCGTGTTCCTTTTTAACCATAGCAATTATCAAAAAATATCATTCAAGTTCTAGCCAAATAGGTAGCTCCATTAACCATGTAGTGTCCAATATGATACAACCCAACTAACATGTATAAATACTTGAATAAGAGAAGGATAGCTTGACATGCATGTTATTATTATGTATTCCTCTACTACATAGAGTATGCAAATTTTCATACATAAGATGATTATGCCATATGCTCAAAAAATTTATGTTTTCAAAATATCATACTAAACCATTTACTAAGTTCTATGACAAGATAGGAGACATAGGGGGGGAGTTCACCCATCTCGGTGAGGTCAAACCCACTGGATAACCGTCGAAAGCTCGATCGATCCCAAACGAAGTTGCCCCCTAGACCTCTTGTACCCTAAGAAAAGTTTCCAAAGGGTTACAAGCTTATAAAAATCTCGCCACAAAATTCACCAAAAATTAAAGTGAAAATAGGTAAAAATTACCTTAGATCAAGAAAAACTTGCTCAAGGACCAAATCAAAGCAATGAGGCTTCAAATCCAACCTACAAGAGTGTTCTACACTCATCAATTCTACCCCAAAAGCTCCCAAAAGGAAAATCCCAAAATAAATCCTAATTTTTATAAAACTAGGTTTTCTACCAAAAATTCTTGCAATTCTCATAATTAGAAGATGCAAAAAGACTACTAATCTCAACTCAAGCTCCATACCAAGCTATAAGATGCTATGGTTGAAGTTTAATCCTCACACAAGCTCATTTCTTCGATTTCGAGCTCCCCTCCAAAGCCTAGATGCATGTATCCATGGAGGAGATGAAGAAAAGAGGAACAATCCAAGAATTGAAGCAAGAAATCCAAGGGAAGAAGAGGGGGGAAAAGCTTACCTTCTCTTCTCCTTCACTCTCACCAATGAGAGGAATAGAATGGGTGAAATGGATATAAACCTATTTGAAAAAAAATCCCAAATAAGCCCCTCAAACAACAAAAATTATAAAACTGCACAAAACAGTTTCTGCATCACTGCGTACCGGTACACGGATTGGAGTACCGGTACTCGGGCAGTTCCGGTACCCAGGGTCCAATTCCGCAAAACCCGAATGTTGAAAACCAAAGGCTTCTACTGGGTTCCGGTACCTCCCGTTTCAATACCGGTACTAAACAAATCAGTAACGGTTCCTCAGTAGAGTTCCGCAAAATTCGAGAGCTGTGCCAACCCTTACGCAATAGGGTTCCGGTACCCAAACTTGGTACCGATACACAATAGCCAAAAGTGCAGTTTGTGCAGATTTTGACCTCCGAAGTCCGTTTTCGCACTAACTAAGCTCCAAAAACGTCCCCAAGCTCTCCAAACTCATTCAAAACTCTCAGAATAGTATAGAATACCATTCCTCTCACTAGAACTCCGCAATTTGCTGAAGTTCAGTGCACTACATCCTCCCCTCCTAAAAAGGGGTTTCGTCCGCAAAACTAAAAATCAAGTACCTTAAGTATCCATCCGAAAATGATGGGGATAATGCTCCTGCAGCGTACTCTCCAATTCCCAAGTAGTCTCGCGCTCCTTGTGGTTGCTCCAAAACACTTTCACATAGGAAATCTCACGATTCCAAAGTTTCTTCACCTCGCGAGCTAAGATTCTCACAGGGTGCTCCTCAAAACTTAGATCTTCACGCAACTCCAATGGCGTGAAATCCACTACACGAGCTAGATTGAAAACATACTTCTGGAGCGTCGAAATATGAAACACATGTACATTGTGTAATCCCGATAGGCTCGGCGGCAAAGCAAGCCGATATGCTACCGGCCTACATACTCCAAAATCTCAAAGGGTCTAATAAATCGAGGACTTAACTTTCTCCGAATACCAAATTTCTTGATCCCTTTCGTTGGCGACACTTTCAGGAAGACATGATCTCCCACTTAAAATTTTAATTCTCGCCGATGCTTATCCGCATATCTCTTCTGTCGACTTTGGGCCGCAATCAATCGTTCATGAGTGAGTCGAACCTTATTTTCTACTTTATGAAGTACATTAGGGTCCAAAACTAGCCTTTCACCTACTTCACTCCAGTAGAGGGGTGATCGTCATTTTCTTCCATAGAGAGCTTCAAAAGGTGCCATCTTGATACTTGCTTGATAACTATTATTATAAGCAAACTCTGCCATGGGTAGATGTTGATGCCATCCGTCTTGAAAATCCAAAACATATGCCCGAAGCATGTCCTAAAGTCTGAATGGTGCGCTCCGAGTATCCATCACTTTGAGGGTGAAAAGCAGTGCTAAAATCCAATCACGTGCCAAGTGCTTCATGAAGATTCTTCCAAAAGTGTGATACAAATCTAGGATCTCGATCCGATACAATAGAGATAGGCACTCCATGAAGTCGCACAATTTCATCAAGGTATACTTGTGCAAGTCTCTCTCCACACCAAGTAGTGTGATAGGAATAAAATGCACCGATTTGGTCAACCTATCCACAATCACCCAAATAGCGTCATGCCCAGCTTGTGAGCGAGGCAAACCCATAGAGAAATCCATGGTGATCCGCTCTCACTTCCACACGGGTATAGGCCAACTCTGAAGCTTGCCCGCGGAAAGTCGATGCTCGGCTTTCACCTGTTGGCACGTCAAACATCGCGCCACGAACTCTCCAATATCCTTCTTCATTCCGAGCCACCAATAAAGCAATTTTAAATCTTTATACATCTTAGTGCCATCCGGATGTAAAGTATAAGGCACTCGATGAGCCTCTCTCAAGATCTCCTCTTTGATCTCTTTATCCGCCAGTACACAAAGTTGGCCTTGAAACCAAAGTACTTCATGATCATCCACATGAAAACCACCGGCGTGTCCTTTCATAACCTTGGATTGAATCTTTTGCAAACTTGAATCTTGAGCTTGTTTTTCCTTGATTCTCTCCAAAAGCGTAGGTTATACTACCAACGACATCAATTTCAAGGGCGCGTCGGAAGCCACAACCTCCAACTCCATTCGTCTCAACTCTGCTAGTAGTGGTGGTTGAGTAGTGATCAATATCGCCAAATTCTCTACCGATTTGCGGCTTAAAGCATCCGCTACAACATTTGCTTTTTCCGGGTGATAGAGAATAGTCAAGTCGTAATCCTTGAGTAGCTCCAACCATCTTTGCTGTCTCAAGTTTAATTTTTTTTTTTTGTGAAGAGGTATTTCAAATTCTTATGATATGTATATACCTCGCAACGCTCACCATATAAATAGTGACGCCATAGCTTTAAGGCAAAGACTACGGCCGCCAATTCCAAGTCATGGGTCGAATAATTCTTCTCATAATCCTTCAATTGACGAGAAACATAAGCAATAACCTTTTTGTCCTGCATTAAAACACAACCCAATCCACTAAGGGAAGCATCACTATAAATCACATACCCCGCTCCTGAGACGGGCAATGCCAAAATTGGGGAGGTTGTTAACCGCTCTTTCAATTCCAAGAAACTTCTCTCACACATATCATTCCAAACGAACTTAGTTCCTTTATGTGTGAGTTGCGTGAGGGGAGTTGAAACTTGGCAAATCCCTCAATAAATCTCCTGTAAATATTCAGCTAGACTGAGGAAACTCCGAACCTCGGTAACATTAGTCGGTCTAGGCCAATCCTTGATTGCCTCAATCTTTTTAGGATCCACAGCTATTCCTGCTCCCGATATCACATGTCCTAAGAATGTAACCTCGCGTAGCCAAAATTCACATTTTTTCAGTTTGGCAAAAAACTTCTTCTCTAGAAGTACTTGCAATACTTGCTTCAAGTGATCTTCATGCTCATCATCACTTCAAGAATACACCAAGATATCGTCGATGAACACCACGACGAATCTGTCTTAAAAGGGCTTAAAGACACGATTCATTAGATCCATAAAAGCTGCCGAAGTATTGGTAAGCCCGAAAGGCATAACCGTGAACTCATAATGTCCATATCGTGTTCGGAAAGCTGTCTTCGGAACATCTTCCGACTTGATCTTGAGCTGGTGATATCTAGATTGTAAATCTATCTTTGAATACACCTTGGATCCTTAAAGTTGATCAAATAAATCATCAACCCTAGGTAATAGATACTTATTGTTAATCGTGACTTTATTAAGTTCACAATAATCCACGCATAAGTGAAGTGATCCATCTTTCTTCTTAACAAATAAGACTGGTGCTCCCAAAGGTGAAACACTAGGCCTGGTGAAGCCTTTCTCCAGCAAATCTTACAACTGTGCTTTTAATACCTTTAGCTCCGCTGGCGCCATCCTATACGGTGCCTTTGAGATTGGGATAGTTTCAGGAATAAGATCTACCACAAACTCAATCTCTCTGTCCGGAGGCATACCCAGCAACTCCGCCAGAAACACATCCACAAGTTCCTCACAATATGGATATCCTCAATCCTGGGGGTTTCTTTACCCTTCACAACGATGCTAATAAAAAAGGCCACACAACCACTCTTGATCAACTGTTTGGCTCGGGACGAAGGGATAGTCATCGCAAACAGAGAACTCTTACATTCCCTATACACAACTTCATCAATGCCCGGTTGGTTGTTTATTTTTGTTTCAGAGCTTTCCACAGCGGGGAGGCTAGGGATGTGGCAAAGGGTTAGCGACTAGCTAGAGCCTCCTCGGTGTTGCTATAGATGAACCCGTGACACATTTCTTTTGGTTTTTGTGTGAAAGGTGTACAATGTATCTTGTATAGAGACCTCCTAATATTCATAAGATGTACCTTTTATATAAACTAATTATATATCTTGTGAATGTATGATTGTAATAGACTGGATTATATAGTAGAATTATGTACTTGCTCTGATCACCGTGTTTAGAATTTATTCCTACTTCTTTCTTTAGTTGTTGTTGTATATGCCTAGTGTGCACTGGGGGTGCTTGGTGTACACGACGGGCTGTGCACGTGCCGGGTGGGCTTCCGTTGGAGCCCGGACGTCCCCAAGCTCTCCAAACTCTGTCAAAACTCTCAGAATGGTATAGAATACTATTCCTCTCATTAGAACTCTGTAATTTGCTGAAGTTCAGTGCACTACATTATCTATACCGTTCTCACGCACCGTCCTGACCCTCACTACCCAATTTGAAAAGAGAGAGGGTGAGAATCCAACCTGAGGTTTTTCAATGGGTACCGCAAGCCGACAAAGGCAAACTGTACTCACCGGCAAAAGAAAGAAATAGAATCAACTTTAATGAACAGGTAAACAGGTACAGTAGTAATGATAATCAAAATAGAATATCAACTAGTAACAAATGCATAAATAACTGCTACTGTAATGAACAATAGAATACAAGAATACGTCAAATGGATGAATAGTCTGAATAAATCAATCAGTTGCCAAATTAGTCTAAAAACCTTAGGCAAAGCCACGACCTGCTTGCCTCCCTGGCATATAACCATAACAAAGACCGCGTAGGGCTCAAGGGTCGGAAATACGGGCACTTCTCCAAAAAAAACACCTTCTTGCGGTGGATCAGACCACTGGTGTATGTGAGATACTCACAAGATATGGCAATCGATTCAATATGCTCAATGGCCAACATCGACAAATAGCCAAAAGAGTAATGCACAACAATATCCAACCAATTAGGTCTACTATTCTCGAAGGAATGTCACCGTGTCACTGACCTATCAGGTCTATATAACCAAATTATCATGTACTGAATCCGATGCTTTATTTTTGGTACCGACGTGAGATGTCATCAATCACAAAGTCATCAAGTCATGCTATAACAACTAATCACTGTAAGTGCTACTGTACCACCATATCAATTATGATACTATGAGATGAAAATAATCGTAGAGTAGTCAAACGAAAAAGCATGTAGTGTGCACCCTAAGTAAACATAGATATACACTATGCCATCAAAGAGGAGATGAAAGGAAAGAAGTCACCTAGTAGGCACTGCTCAACCGATTTCAGACCGAAGCACCCATCTGAATTTGATGAAGCACCTAACTCCAATAGTGCTTCAACAAGTCACCTAAACCTATGAAAGATCCTATGGAGCCATTATCCATACAACAACAATAGACTAATCCTAAGTGACTCAGAATCACCTAACTTATATCCCGAGAACCAGCTGGGCAATCGGTGTCTCTCACCGATTCCCGAAACCCGCCGAAAATTTTTGACAACACATCAGAACACTTTCAAAACTCACGAAGTGTCCCGAAGAGTACCAATACACACCAAACATCACCTATTGTCCTGGGACGCACTGATTTGGGTGTCCAGACAGCAACACACGAAGACGACGCAAATAAGTGTGTTTACCGGAAACCTAACTACATCGGGTTCCTGAAAATACCGATTTCAACTCTAGAACCCTCCGCGACTCCTACACAGTTGTAGAACACATCTAACAATGAGGATCGACTCAATGAAGTCTAAAGACTTCAACAGTGAAGTTTTTACAAATCCCAAACCGAAAATGCAAATTAATGGCCAAATTGGCGAATTTCGCAATGAAAATCTATATCTAGCTCCAAAATGATTTTTCGATTTGGGACAACCAGTGCAGGGGTCATTTACGACAAACCTACACTGCCCAGCACATCACATATAGCATAAATGCACAAAAGTCCTTAACACTTTCTTTATATGTATTATAAATATGAAAATTAGAGTTTTAGGCATATACCGACGATCCCGCTACTTGGGAATTGGTTGAAGGTACCTCGAGGTGGACAGCGACACCCTGAACACAGTGCTTGCTCTCTGGAGCACCTACAATAGTCAAAGATGGAGTTCGGTCCAACTTTATCGTCGAAATGGAAGTCCACAAGAGCGCAGGTACTCGAGATCCATTCACTGCGCTTCGGAGTCTGGCTTTCTTGCATTGATGTCGTAGCAGCCCTTTTGAGCACACTACTTAGATCAGCCATCCCCGTGGGTGGTGCGCGTAGTAGCTTAGGCACAGGATGGACTGGCCGGTTGGTCGTTCCTTTGGATTGGGTCTGTGGTGACTGTTTCTCAGCTAGTGATGCATATGTACACAGAGAGCATGACATGGGTAGAAGTAGAGTAGTGGCATATTAGCTGTAGAGTTTCTTCCAGCTTATCATATTGCTCTTTTACCTACCAACTCTACAATTAGTCTTATAGACTTAGTGGGTAGGCCGTTGGGGTCGGTGACGGTACCCACTGAGGACTACTCTATTTACAGTAGTTCTCACACCCATTGTTGCCACTTTTCTTGCAAAGCCTTCGATTGCTGCTGCTGCTGCTGCTGCTACTGATCGAGTTAAGAGAGTCGCGAGCTAGATCCCTGTCTACCCTGGTCGTTGAGCTAGAGGATTACTATTTTGGAGACAGTGGTTGTTTATAGTCATGTACATACAGTTGTATTCTATTTTATCTATTGAGAGTTGTGAGGTGTTGATATTGTACTTTTGGATTATGTTATAAACCTTGGATTACATGTATGTACATGTAACTATTTATTTCTATTTTAGTAGCTCTGTTACTCTCTAGTAGTGGTTCTTGTATTGTTTACAGGTGCTTCTATCGCTTCGTGTACACAGGGCTTCTTGTGTATGCAGCGAATCTGTTGGCAAGCCCGGGTAATGCTGGACCACGGGGTGTGACAGATTAAGTTAGTATCAGAGCTTAGGGATAGGTCGTCGAGGCTTAGAAAATTTTAGACTTTTGGCAGACCTTAGGAATGCAAGACGTGAGAGACGTGACTTGCTGCGAAAGTTGACGATTGAGCGATTGAAACTCTTCCAAGAATATGGAGAGTGATCAAAGGAGATGTGTCTTTTCCTGCCAGATAAATTATGTCGGCTGCAGACAACATAATATTGTGAAAAAAAGAGATGTCCTTCTAGACTTTCGCTTGATTGGGTCGAGAGTTGCTTTGTGTGTAGTAACTGACATGCGTTTTGTTACAGATGGTCAAGATGCCTTCCTGGCGCTGAGATCGACCACCAACGCGGGCTAATCCTGCGCCACCAGAGGTGCCAGAGTAGGGGAGACCTAGTGCGCAGTCGGACTTAAGGGAGCAATTGGCTACCTTGATAGAGGTGACAAGGCAGTAGGGTGCGCTATTGCAGAGGATGTGCGACACATTCACTCAGCGGCCGAGTGTAGCACCTATAGCGTTAGAGCCGCAGGTGCCACCTTCGACTACCTCAGTAGGTGCTCCAGCTGTAGTTGCACCTCCACCAGCGGCAGTGCCAGCAGCACCCAGACCCGACGAAGAGACTTAGCGGGCAGGAGGGCAGTTGTCTGAGGCCGAGCAGGAGCGGATTACTAAGAGGTTGGCCCGTTTTTGCAGATTTGATCCGCCTCGGTTTGACGGTAGCAGCAATGAGCCATAGGTAGTAGAGGCAAGGGTTTGCACGATGGAGAAGTTGTTTGAGGACCTCTTCATATCAGAGCGCGAGCAAATCCACCTAGCGATACATTGTTTGGCAGGTGATGCGCATGCTTAGTGGAGGAGGACGCGGAATGATAGATCTTTGGATTCACTGCAGATGAGATGGAGCGAGTTTCGATGGATGCTGTACGGATCCTATTTTTCAAATAGTGTAAAGTAAAAACTCAAAGATGATCTGAAGAATCTACAGCAGAGGGACCGATCAGTACAGGAGTACACCTGAGAGTTTACCAAACTGCTGAACTGTGTGCCCTTCGCGGCGAGGGATGAGGCTCACAAGGTCTATCTGTATGAGCGGGGATTGCGACCGGAGATCTTCACTTTGGTACTGACGCAGAGGTTACAGACCTTGAATGCGTCGGTTGAGCAGGCACTTTGGGTCGAGCGAGGAGCGACAGTCGTCAGGGAGCAGATGGCAACGCCAGGGCAGAGTCAGGATAGGAAGCGCCCGGCCCTTGATGACTGGGGACAGACCAGTGGCAGACGTCCGCCGAGGCCTCCACGATCACGCTCTCAGGGTAGTGGGTCCTCGGGACGACAACAGTCTGGTGGATCCCGTCAGCGGGGACGGCAGCAGAGGCCACCACGCTGCATCATTTGTGGGGGACCACACTAGCCTTGACAATGTGAGCAAAGAGAGAGAGCCGGTGTTTGGATACGGTCAGTCAGGACATTTGCGGTCAGCTTGTACTCGAGCAGCATCTCCAGCACCTTCGACAGCGTCGGCCCCTCCTGTACCTAAGCAGATGTTGGGAGCTCTACCGACCTACAGCCAGACAGACAAGGCTTCAGCGTCGCGTCAGGCAGAGCGGTGACAGCAGTCGCAGAGCGACAAAGTCTATGCAGCTCAGGTTGAGGACTCTACAGCAGTAGATCGTGTAGTGGCAGGTATCATTTTGATTTCTGGTATTAGAGCTCGTGCATTATTTGATACTGGTGCATCACATTCATTTATTAGTCGAGCATTTGTATCACTACATGGACTAGAGATAGGGCCGTTATTACATGCACGAGAGGTGCAGATCCCCGATCATGTTTTGCATGTGGCAAAATGTTGTTGGGCTTGTCCAATGTAATTGTAACCTTGCATTATACCCGCAGACCTGTTGGTCTTGGGGCAGTTGCAGGATTTTGATATAGTATTCGGTATGGATTGGCTAGCACGTTACTTCGCGACAATCGACTGTGAAGTTAGGACAGTGACGTTTCGCGAGCCAGGCCAGAAGGAGTTTGTCTACAGAGGCAGCAGGAGCACGCTGTTCGCTATATGGATTTCTTCAGCAAGGGCCAGACAGATGATAAGTCGAGAATGAATTGTCTTTCTGGCGACTGTTGCTGAGGTGCCTACGGTGGCACCGGGACTCGAGGATATCCCTATAGTCTGTGAGTTTTCAGATATATTTTTTTCTGAGTTGACAACTATGCCACCGGACAGGGAGATTGAGTTTGTGATTGACGTGGTCCCTGAAACCGCGCCAATCTTAAAGGCACCCTACAGAATGGCACCGGCTGAGCTGAGAGAACTTAAGGCGCAACTTCAGAATTTGATGGAAAAAAGATTTGTGAGGCCCAGTGTGTCGCCTTAGGGAGCACCAATGTTGTTCATGAAAAAGAATAATGGTTCACTTAGACTTTATATGGATTATCGAGAGTTGAACAACCCCAACAGTTACAATTTAGTCGAAGTCTCCCACTTAGACTCTATGGCATTATGTAAAAAGGGAAAAAGAGTTGACCCAATTAAGCAAAAGTTCTTAAGGAATACCCTCGCTCATTCCCGACATCACGTTGTCGGCCGCCAACGTGATTATCCACATAATAAAAGAGTCATCTTCCTCAATCGGTCCCCAACATCCGATTTGGGAATACTACAAAACCTAACTAGTTACTTTCGCCAAAGTCCACGCTCACTTACATCCCAGGTCCTTAGAGTCATCCTAAGGTTTAGTGTTTGCCAAGGCCACTTAGAAACTTTTCCTATGCTCTAATACCACTCTTATCTGTCACGCCCCGAAATCGCCAATTGGGCCTATTCGGGCAAGTGCAACAGATCCACCGAACGGGCAAGATTTTTCCTACCCGCACGAAGTGAAAACATATACCAACTGTACAAAGCATGCACAATATGGGTACAATAGAGCATCAAAATAATTACAACTGAATTAGAACCATTATAACTACTTTAACTTTAAATAGTTTACAGCATTTTACTCATATTTATTTTACAGGTATCTATTTACCAAAATAAAGAGTACACACTAAACCGACTACCAACGATCTAGCTACTCTGCGACGTCCTTGCTGCAATCCCACGTCTCACCGGTGATCGTAGGCTCTGAAAAGGGATAAAAAATAAAGGGGTGAGAACTTCAGATAAGTTTCTAGTGGGTACAATTGCCGAAAGTGGCGCTCTACACTCACTTAGTCCAAAGAAGGTATTAGTAGATAATTGTAATGAACAATATTTATTTCTACGAAAGATATGCACGAATCGAAATACAACTATAATGTCTCAACATATACAATATGCCACTATATCGTTGGTTATATGTTTACCCAAACCATCTCATATCACCCAATTATCCATTTACTTTAACCAACTTAGTAGTTTGGTTTTCTTTCTTATTGCACCTCATGGATAGTCGATTGCTCTTGGACTCCTCTCCAATCGGTAGGTAAGTGGGGTCGATTTCTCTCGGACTCCCCCAAGTACCTCATAGGGAGTTAATTTCTCTCACACTCCTCCCTTTTCATTGACACTTCTGGAAGGTCGCACATGTTTCTATTACACCCTAAGTTCATGACTTCTAGGGTTATCAACCATATTCAATATTCTTATATTCGTTCTCTAGTTCAAATTTTACCTAGAGTTCACATGTCATTATGTTTCACCTTAGATTTTGACCTAAGTTAAATGCCATATTTTATTAACCTATGTTCAAGATTCACATGGTTACTTGCACATACATGTAACATATATTTGTTCACTAACAACATTCATATCACATAATTTTTTCTAGGTCAAATATGTGTAAATCGTCTTGACCTACTTGACCCCCTAACGTGCAACTATAATCACATTTAGTTCAATTATTATCTATATTACATGTTAATAATCAAAGGAAAAAAAAAGGAGAGATTAAACCCTTTTCGGTGATATTCCCAACCTTTGTTTGATTCCTCACCAAGAGATGGTCTTGGTCTCTTGAAAGCATCAAGAAAATCTTAGAAAATGATTCCAGTAAAATTAGAACTCCAAAAAATTTTATTTGAAAAACTTTACAACTAAAACCCTAAATACCAACTCACCTCTTCTCTTTTAGCAAGCAAAACAGGGGTGAGAAGAGCTTCTTCTTCCTCCTAGAGCTTCCTCTTGAAGCTTTCCACCTTTTCCAACCGTTGGAGAAGATGGATCCCAAGCTCCAAGAAGAGGGAGCAACATCGCCTCTTTCTTCTAGAGGGAGAAAAGGGAAGAGAGAGTGTGGACGAGAGAGAGAGAGGAAAATAGGCTGCGGGTTTGGGTTAACAGTGAAAACCCTTTCATAGAGATGCTACAATAGCAATTAAACCCCCCAAACATTTATATTTATAAATGAATAAGCCGCTCACTGTACGCCAGGTTTTGGGCGCCCGTCCGAATTTTTGAGCGCTCGAATCAGTCGTAGCTGCGCTCAGTCAAGGAATTGAGCGCTTATGACTCTGCCACCTTCACAATCAGGGTGCTCGAAATGTGAATCGAGCGTCCGATTGTTTAATTCTCTATGCCAGGGGTGCTCTCGGGTTGAGCATTCAAATGGCGTATCGCGCGCTCACGAAAGACCGTCCGAAAGGTGTTCCGGGCGCCCACAGGGGATTTCGGGTGTTTGAATGGTTAGTCCAGCAAAACCCACTCTTGGGTTGGGAGTTTGAAAGTTTTCTCAAGTGCCCAAAAGTGGAAGCCAAAATGACATCCGGGCACCCATAGGCACTCCGGGCGCCCGATGCCTAGACTCCTCGCCAACTAGCTCCCTAGAAGAGTGTCCGGACCCATGTAACATCTGAAAGTCATTTCAGGCGTCCGATCTCTTGTTTCGAGCGTTCGAATTGGTCTGGCACTCAGTTTCTTAGTCTCGAAACTTTGTTTCGATCTTAATAGCTTTTGATTCGATCCGAACTTGGGCTAAACCTCTCAAAACCAATTTTAACATTATCTAGCATGATTTAATATGTACTTTATCAATTTAACGAAAGTTCGGTACATTACTGAAACAATGGTGGAGGGCGTGGCCAGCGACGACGACGGCAATGACGACAAGGGTGCCGTAGGATTTGAGGGCGACAGGAAAGGAGAGTGCATCAGGACAGGGCGACGGTTGTGGCAGAGGGCGGGAGAGGGTGTGCAATAGCGAAAAAGGATGTAGATGGTGAAAGAAAAAGTAGAAGAAAGAATAAAAAGAAGAAAAAATAATATAATTTTTTTTTTCTGAGATGATCATCATGTGTCATAGTCGCTACAGTAAAAGTCAAGAAGTAGAGAAGAAAGAAAATAAATAAATTTGCACTGTTTGAGACGAAATTGCACTAAGTATTTTGATCAGGAATAGAAGTATTTTGATTAGTTTACTAAAAATTTAGGCTAAATCTACAAAATTCGAAAAAGTGACCTATATTTACAAGAACGCAAAATTGGTGGATTTTTATGCAAATTAGCCCTAATTTTATTAGAAACCTATTTTATATACATAAAACATGCATTTTTAAATATTTTTATATGTAATTAATATATATAAATAATTTAATTTAATATTAAGGATATTAAATAGTCGAGTTCGATTTTTCCGAGTACGAATTTTGGTTTTCAATTTTTTTTTAATGGGACAATTTTGGTTTTCAATTTTTTTCTTACCGGATCGGGCCGGGTATGAATTCGAATTTCGACTTTCTAGCGGGTTGGATTTGGGTTTTGCAAACTAACCCGCCTCTATACCGCTAGATAGATAAATAGAGAGAGAGAGAGAGAGGGATTTGCGCTCCTCCACTCTTTCTCTCCCCCCCTTTCTCTCTCCTCTCTCTCTCTCTCTCTCTCTCTCGCGTTCTCGAAACCCTAGAAGCACCTTCTCCTACGATCGAGGGGGAAGAGAGACACGATCGGATCTTGGATTCGCCTCCGCCACTTGGGAAAGAAGCCCCCGATCGGATCGATAGGCATCGGAATCGGAATCGGAAGGTGTGATTGACTGATCCTTGGCGAGATCTAACAGCCTTGTTGTCGATAATTTCGATTTGATCTTCGGTGATTCCAAGTTTCTCCGGTGCTCGATCTCCGTAGGTCGGTTGATTGATTTGTGCCACTTTAGATTCGATTTTGTGAGCCGAGATTTAGGGCGTTTGGGAGGAAGAGTTTGGGGTAACGGCGATGGAGAGCGCTCGGGATGCTCGCCGGCGTCGGATCTTGGAGCGGGGATCCAACCGCCTCGCGTTCATCACCGGCGAAACCCCATCCCTGCCGCCCAAGCCAGAAGACGAAGTGGAAAGCTGTCCCAAAACCCCCACCGGTATACTCTTGCCTAAATTTTGTGATCAGATCAATCTGGAAGAAATTCTGGAGTCTTTGGGTACATTTGAGTATAGATCACCAAGGAAAACCTATGATGATGATTTGATTTTTTGTGATTTTTTGCTGTAATTTCATGTGCTGCCATCTAATTTTAGTTAAGATTAGGAAGATAGTCCAACTCCCACAAGAATTTGGGAACTGAAATTTGTTATCTAAACAATCAATTTATTTCAATCAACCGTCCACCCTGCAGTTTAAGTTCTCTAACTGTTGGCAGCATGTGATTTTCTTGTGATAGGAAAAAGTACTTTCAAAAGTTGTTAATAGCATTGAAGCTTAAAGCTTAGCATTTTTTCTTTTTTGAAGCTTGGGCGGTGATGGATAATTCGGTTCAAGTTCGAGTTGGGGTCCGACGGGGTTTTTATTGTCACATGATAGTCACGTGGTAACTGTGTTGATTTAAACAAACTGATTGTTCGTATAGTAAATTTGAACTTTTTTAGCTGTAGGTGGCGATTTGCTCTCTGCCAAAGTTCAATTGGATTCAGGACGTTTTTCCCTTAGTAACAACTCCCTTTCTTTGCTAGTAACGCTAACCTTGGGTTCTCCAATTAGTGAGACTCATGTGTTATGGAAGATTTTCTAACAGTTCTAGCACTTCCTCTCCTATTCTTTGAAGGGGGGAAAAAGGGACTTACAGACCCATCTGAGCTTTCACTTAATTTCGAATCGCCAGCTAAAGTTCAAAAAAAATTATAATTTGCTACATGAACCGTTAATTAATTTCAATTAATCAAGGAACTTTTTAAAGTTTTCTAATAGCACTGAAGTTCAAAGTTCAAGTGGTGAATGTAAGTTTGCTGATGTTTAGGTGGAGGTGAGGCCGTTAATTTTTTGTTTTCATATATTCATATGAGGGGTGGTTGGTTGAAACAATTGGTTGATTATTTAGTAAATTTTTATTTTTAAAACTTCAAGTGGTGATTTGCAATCAGGCCAAAGTTCAGGTGGCTCTACGTCTTTCTTTTCATTGTTTTGTTTCTATATTAGTATTGCTGATAAAAATGACTTTAGTTTCACTACTGATTACACAACGCAGTAGAGTTATATGACTAGTAACTATATAAAATTAGAATGCATAGTTGCAAGTACTACTATCAGCCTTCGTTGAAAGCACTCTCTCTCTTTGACGCATGCTTAGGTACATATATTCATACGTAGAAGCCTATATTTGAACATCATGTTGAGGAAACATCATTTGTTTTGTGATTGGGAAATAACATATTCAAACATTAAAGGCCTGTTTGGATGTCGAAAACGTTATTTATTGATAACTTCTACGATATGAGGATCTTCTTTTGTGGTCTTCATCTAAGATTTCGATTTTAGTCTCCTACAAGGCCCTAGCTGTCATGATTCCATGGGATAATGCATTTTGCCTCCGAGGTGATTTATCTTGTCCTAGGAAAATGACTTGGAGGCCGAATATAGTATTGCTATTGTAGGCTTGAACAAATGAAGATATGTGCTGAACAAGATGTTCATGCATCCAAACAGGCCAAAAGTGAACCAGAGAGTAGAATCTTGAGGTGGACATTTAGGCCATGTTTGTTAGTCAGAATAAATTATTCAAGGATAACTTATTCGGTGCAAGAATTTTCTAGTGTGATTGTAAGAAAAGAGTTTGATTTTTGCTCCTTGAAAGATCTTGATATCTATGATTTGGTATGATCGTATATATCATCTACGAGGTAATTTATCTTATCCAAAAAAAAGGCTTGAAGGCCGAATATGGTATCTAATTGTAGACTTTGATCACACTTCTTGTCTACCAAATATACAAACTTCTTAAGTAAATCATGAAGATATACCAAACAAGGTATTTATGCATCCAAACAGGGCCTTAGGGAACTGAAAAAAGATAAAATGAGAATGGTTCTATTTGATAAACATTTGCTGTTTTATTTGTAACGGATTGTTTGCATGAAAACCAGCTTAGGTTGTCTCATCATGTGGTACAAAGACCATGTAGTGCTTCAGGATTTATTTCATTTAGTTAGAAAGTGTTCAAAGAGGGAGGGTACAGTTTAGCTAGGAATTAGACGAAATTGTGAGAAAAGGCATTATAACCCTTAGTTTAACAAAATTCTTCTCTTTTCTAAAAGGATAAAAGAAAATAATAACAACAAAAACAACAACAGTGAATCTTGCCTAAAATAGGAGATGATTCACGTGGTCTTTTCAAAATTGAAATGCTCGAAGATAGTCCATATACTCATATAGTCAACACCAGAATTAACTGAGAGTATAGGCTGATGGATATATATATAGTGAAGTTCAATTGTCTCAAATCATTGGTAATACTAGAAATTAGTTTCTGATGAACCAGTTAGTACTTATAAAGTTATTTCATAAATAAGTTTACTACTGTAACTTTGCCCTGTCATTCAACTTTTATTTCGTTGCAAATTCTATTGTGATGGTTTTCCTCTACTCAAATCCAAATTATAGCCTAATAAGCAATCTGGATGGTACACATTTACGTTTCGTGATTTTTGACAATCTGTTAAAATTCTTTATGTTTTTCTTTTAATTTTCCACATCAGGCAGTTAGAAAAGGATTTGCTTTTCCACTTTCCGATTTCTTTTAATTGATCACTTTCTTTACCCTACATTATCCTTCCACATCTCCTTTTTTGCCCTTGATCTCTCTTCTTTTCTTTTTTGTTCTCTTTCAATTTTAGTTGTCTTCCTTTTCTTCCCTTAATATACATTGCATCATGATGATAAATAAGCAGAAATTCCAAATTTTGGTTCTCTACTGACATTGAAATAAAGGGGAAAAATTAGAAATACCAGGCTTATTTTTTAAGGCTGTTTAATATGCCTCAGATTATTGTTGAATATTATTAGTGAAAAAAGATTCTAGTAAGCTAAGAATTGCTGGATTATTTGCTACCTCATTGACGGACAATTGGTTGTTGACTAGTACCTATTATTGGTCTTGTTGAAGTGCCGTTTGAGGCTTTAAGTAGAGCTCTTAGGGCAAAAGTATATATTGAAGTATGATTTTCGGTTTTCTAGTTAGACTGCATAAATTATATCTTAGTCAAATCATCATGATCTACATAATATGATATTTTTCACGGAAACAAATAGAATATTTTCCCATCGTGTTTTCTCACCGTACGTAAGTCATTATGCTTGCACAACGGAGCCTTAGAAGAGACAGTAATACCTTTTTTGTTAAAATTATCCAATAGCTTCTCTCTGTAGCAGAAGTAGAAGGTTCAAATAGGCGCTTTTACTTTGGGAGCCCAAAAAGCTCAATTTAGCTTTCTGGACAGAAAATGCTCAGGACTTTTCATTTGTTAAATATCTAGTGGCTACTATTTAGAGCAAAAAAGTTATTCTAGAAGCCATGCCAAAGTAAGTACATGCACCTAATTCTTTAGTTAATTATGTTACTAGGTGGGAACTTGTGATACTGTGACCTGTCTATTGGTTATCCCAGGCACTCTTATTGATTATTTTACTTGTATTTGCTTTTCAGACAAATTATCACAATTATGTCTGGATTTTTTACTTTCTCTGCGGATTATTGATCCCTTTGCTATGTTCCAGTTTCTTCGCTTAGTGAGAATGATACTCCTGTAATTGAGGCTGCCAAGCAATGGAAAAACAAGGAAGATGAAGCGAATCAAGGGGTTGTTGATACTGGAGATATCTTCGAGAAATCTGAGCCAACCAATCAAACCCCTAAACCTCGTTTAAATGATGAAATCATGAGACATGGGATAAAAAATGATGCCCCCACACTTGACGCTACTAACAGCTCTTCACTCAACATGCTGAACATCATCAATGACAAAGAAGTGCTTACCTCTTCAATGGTTCATAGCCAACCTGATCAACGACTTCCTGGACCAGCTCCTGCTCCTTCAATCGCACATTCAAAGAATCACTCGATTTTCTCATCGAGTCGAATAAGCCGTTCCATTTCAGCTTCTGAAAACATCCGTTTGCTTTCGGCCGTCGCCATAGCCTTTTTGGTGATCTTGTCAAACCATCAGTATAACATCAGCGGTGGACTTTTAAGAGGTATGATATGTTCTAGGCCGCTTGTACTCGTCTTACTCACTGACGCGACCATTGTTCTTGGTCAGTTGATGGTAATTAAAGGTAATGATCAAAAGGAGGAGAAAATGAGGGCTAGAAACAGCGATAACAGTTTGGCAGATAACATCGGAAGAACCTTGGAGGTTGGGTTGGTTTTCCAAAAGGCTATGAAATCCATCTTTATGGATTGCATCATATGTGCTGTTATAATGATCTGTGGTCTTAGAGTTTAAACTCTCTATCCTTATCCTTTTTCCCTTTTTTCTTTTGTAAATTTTGCGAGAGCTTCAACGTGAAGTTGGGATACTCTTAAAGGTTGTTAGCTTTCTCACTTACTTTTTTTGCTTTTAAGTGGGAAGAGACACAAATTTGTTGTTTTCTCATCTCCTTACACGGTTTTGCTAACATTTCCCCTGCATGATATGTGATTTACTGATTGAGCAATTGTAGTAATTAAATTGCTGATTCATTGAGTTCTTTTTGCATTTCCTGTATTTGGAGCTTTGTATCATATTCGTGTTACACGACGCCTAAAAAAAAAAATTTAGTTGTTAATGAGTTTTAGTTTCGGTAAAAAGAGGGGAAACCACAGTTAACTACAGTGCATGTAACCTTTCTTAGTAACTAGGTAACTATTCGCGCTTCGCTGTGGCTAAATAGTTTGCATCTAATTTATATAAAGACTTTTAAACAATAATTTTAAAAAATATATAAAAAAAGAGATAATTTATGTATAAAATTTTAAACTCTTGCAATGAAGTGACTTGGTATTTTTTTTTGATTTTAAGAAGAAGAGGACGTTGTGTACATAAAATGATCTTCTTCTTCTTTTTTTAAATCAAACAGCTAAATGACACTTATACAAATACATATAATGTGCAGGAAAAAAAGAAAGTAAATTTTTTTATCAAAAAAAATTGCAGACAGGTCTCAGCATCTTTTTTCTAAAATTTTACATAAAATATTATAATAAAAAAAATATAATGGGGTACACTTTGGAGTAAGCAAAGAAAATAAAATACTTCACCCCTTTCTTTGTTTTGTTTCTTTTTTTTACTCCCGAAGCAACCAGCTAAAATTAGCTAGTGGGTTGCGACATCGGCTTGAGCGGCGACGATAGCAGCGGCGTTGAGCGGCGTCGGCAAGTGCGGCGACGTCAGCTGCTTCAGTCAACGACCGTGGCGCCGATGGGTACGGCGGCCTCGACGGCTTTGGACGGCATCGGCGGGTGCGTCGGCGGCGGCGGCGTTGGGCAGCGCCGGCGGCAGTTTCTTTGGCCAGTGTCGGCAGTTTTTTTTTATTGTTGCTGCGACTACGGCGACGCCGGCGGCGTATTCGGCAGCGGCGGACTCGGCGGCTTCGCGGCAGACGCAACTTCAAATTCCCTTTGTCAACTATCTTTTTAATTAATTTTTTTAAAGCTCTCTCCTCACAGTGCTATTTGTTCTTCTTCATTTTTTTTTTCTCTTTTTTTTTTTTACTATTCTCTGTCTCTTTATTGGCCTGAGTGTGTAACTGTGGACGACGCCCTCCTCATCACAGCCTTGTCTGCGGATGTGTGTATGCCTCCCCCTGTGGGCTCATTTCTTGGATGAGCCTTTTATAGGATCTCTTCAAATCTTGATAGATTTGAGAAATCTGTGAGGATTGCATTGGGATTGTGAGTAATCAATATTATAAAATTAAAATAATTTATGTTCAACACATTTAATTTAAACTATTTAATAATTATGTAGAAATTTTTTTTATTTTAATTGGAAGAGAATCCGAGACAATCTTTGGGATCTTGGAGAGAGAAGTAGAGGGAGAAAGGAAGAGAGAGCAAGAGAGAGAAGGAGAGAACTTTTTTTTTATAACTTCTTCCTCACAGAAGCACAGTGTAATTTTTTTTTAGCACAATAGAATCCATGACATTCGCTTGATGTAGCCAAAGCCTCCCCCGTACTGTCCGCGGATCTCGCTCGCCCTTCCTTGGTGTTCTATTTATAGAGTCCCTATGGTTGGCTCTTCATGAATCCAAAAGGTCCGGAAGAGAGAGGAGAGAGGAGGGAAAGGGGAGGGGGAAGAGAGAGAGAGAGGGAAAGAGAGAGAGGAAGGAGATTGTGATCCCGGATTTTTCGGGATATGATATGATTTTTTTCTTTTTTTTACCATTGAGAGGAAAGAGAGAGGAGAGAGAGGAGAGAGAGGAGAGAGAGAAGGGCCCGGGGGAGAGTGAGGGAAAGAGAGAGAGAAAGAGGAGGGAGATGGAGAAAGCACCACGTGGCTCCAAAATGTGCCAAATTAAGTATAGTACTAGGTAACTATCCGCGCTTTGCTGCGGCTAAATAGTTTGCATCTAATTTATGTAAAGACTTTTAAACAATAATTTTAAAAAATACAAAAAAAAGAGAGATAATTTATGCAGAAAATTTTAAACTCTTGCAATGAAGTGACTTGTTTTTTTTTTTTTGATTTTAAGAAGAAGAGGACGTTGTGTACATAAAATGATCTTCTTCTTTTTTTAAAATCAAACAACTAAATGACACTTATACAAATACATATAATGTGCAGGAAAAAAAGAAAATAAATTTTTTTTATCAAAAAAGATTGCAGACAGGTCTTAACATCTTTTTTTTAAAATTTTACATAAAATATCATAATAAAAGAAAATATAATGTGGTACATTTTGGAGTAAGCAAAGAAAATAAAATACTCCACCCCTTTTCTTGTTTTGTTTTTCTTTTTTACTCCCGAAGCAACCAGCTAAAATTAGCTAGTGGGTTGCGACATCGGCTTGAGCGGCGACGATGGCAGCAGCGTTGAGCGGCGTTGAGTGGTGTTGAGCGGCGTCGGCAAGTGCGGGGACGTCAGCTGCTTCAGTCGACGGCCGTGGCGCCAATGGGTACGACGGCCTCGACGGCTTTGGACGGCACCGGCGGGTGCGTCGGCGGCGGCGGCGTTGGGCAGCGCCGGCGACAGTTTCTTTGGCCGGCGTCGGCAGTTTTTTATTATTGTTGCTACGACTTCCCTTTGTCAACTATTTTTTTAATTAATTTTTTTAAAGCTCTCTCCTCACAGTGCTATTTGTTCTTCTTCATTTTTTTTCTCTCTTTTTTTTTTTTACTATTCTCTGTCTCTTTATTGGCCGGAGTGTGTAACTGTGGACGACGCCCTCCTCGTCACAGCCTTGTCTGCGGATGTGTGTATGCATCCCCCTGTGGCCTCATTTCTTGGATGAGCCTTTTATAGGATCTCTTCAAATCTAGATAGATTTGAGAAATCTGTGAGGATTGCATGGGGATTGTGAATAATCAATATTATAAAATTAAAATAATTTATGTTCAACACATTTAATTTAAACTATTTAATAATTATGTAGAATTTTTTTTATTTTAATTGGAAGAGAATCTGAGGCAATCTTTGGGATCTTGGAGAGAGAAGTAGAGGGAGAAAGGAAGAGAGAGAAAGAGAGAGCAAGAGAGAGAAGGAGAGAAGCAGTTTCTTTTTTTTCCCTTTTTTTGGCGATCCTCTCTTTTTACTTTTTTTTTTATAACTTCTTCCTCACAGAAGCACAGTGTAATTTTTTTTTTTATCATAGTAGAATCCATGACATTCGCTTGATGTAGCCAAAGCCTCCCCCGTACTGTCCGCGGATCTCACTCGCCCTTCCTTGGTGTTCTATTTATAGAGTCCCTATGGTTGGCTCTTCATGAATCCAAAAGGCCCGGAAGAGAAAAGAGAGAGGAGGGAAAGGGGAGTGGGGAAGAGAGAGGGGGAAAGAGAGAGAGGGGAAGGAGATGGTT
The DNA here is from genome assembly GCA_016920855.1 of Puya raimondii. Lineage (NCBI taxonomy): Eukaryota > Viridiplantae > Streptophyta > Magnoliopsida > Poales > Bromeliaceae > Puya > Puya raimondii. The sequence goes on from JABWPP010000050.1 coordinate 142,044,876, forward strand.
GGCTCTTCATGAATCCAAAAGGCCCGGAAGAGAGAGGAGAGAGGAGGGAAAGGGGAGTGGGGAAGAGAGAGGGGGAAAGAGAGAGAGGGGAAGGAGATGGTTGGCTCTTCATGAATCCAAAAGGCCCGGAAAAGAGAGGAGAGAGGAGGGAAAGGGGAGTGGGGAAGAGAGAGAGGAAAAGAGAAAGAGAGGAAGGAGATTGTGATCTTGAATTTTTCGGGATATGATATGATTTTTTTCCTTTTTTTTTACCATTGAGATGAGAGAGAGAGGAGAGAGAGGAGAGAGAAGGGGGTGGGAAGAGAGAGAAGGGCCCGGAGGAGAGTGAGGGAAAGAGAGAGAGAAAGAGGAGGGAGATGGAGAAAGCACCACGTGGCATCCAAAATATGCCAAATTAAGTATAGTACTAGGTAACTACCCGCGCTTCTCTGCGGCTAAATAGTTTGCGACTAATTTATGTAAAGACTTTTAAAATTGTTCGCTGCGGCTAAATAGTTTGTCACTAATTTATGTAAAGACTTTTAAACAATAATTTTAAAAAATACAAAAAAAAGAGATAATTTATGCAGAAATTTTAAACTCTCGCAATGAAGTGAAGGTAAAGCGATAATATTACATAAGATATTTTTATCAAAAAAGATTGCAAACGGATCGCGGCATTTTTCTTTTTTTTAAAATTTGACATAAAATATCATAATAGATGGGGTACACTTTGGAGTAAGCAAAGAAAACAAAATACTTTGCCCCTTCTCTTGTTTTGTTCTTTTTTTTACTCCCGAACAACCAGCTAAAATTAGCTGGTGGGTTGCGACTTCGGCTTGAGCGGTGACGACGGCAGCGGTGTTGAGCGGCGTCGGCAAGTGCGGCGGCGTCGGCTGCTTCAGTCGGCGTCGGCGGTGCCGATGGGAACGGTGGCCTCGGCGGCTTTGGACGGCGTCAGCGGGTGCGGCGGCGGCAGCGGCGTTGGGCGGCGTCGGCGAGTACGGCGGCGACAGTTTCTTTGGGCGGCGTCGGCGAGTACGATGGCGGCAACAACTTTGGGCGGCGCCGGTGGGCACAATGGCCTCGGCTGCGAGAACGGCCTCGGCTGCGAGAATGGCAGCAACGAACAGAAGAAGGGAGGGGGAGCACAGTTCTTCTCTCTCTTTTTTATAAAAAAAATTAATTTATCATTATTTTTTTAATTATTTTTTTATTTCTCTTGCACTCTCCTTTCTTTCTTCTACCTTCTTTTTCTCTCTCACTCTCTTCTTCTTTTTTTTCTTTTTCTTTTTTATTGTTGCTGCAAGTAATTTGGTATAGATGACTTCATTTCCCAACAGTCTCGCGCCCCCCTTCCGAGCTCTTCCTTGAGCTATTTATGGAGCAAGAAATCTACACAATCTTTGTAATGATTGTGCAAGATTTTTTTTTCTAATTTAATTGGAAGAGAATCTCAAGCAATCTTTGGGGATCTTGGAGAGAGAAGTAGAGGGAGAAAGGAAGAGAGAGAAAGAGAGAGAAAGAGAGAAGCAGTTTCTTCTCTTTTTTTTTCCCATTTTTTTTGGGCGATCCTCCCTTCTTTCGAGGAGACACGCTGGAAACGGAGGGGGGGAAGAGCCCAGGTTCGAGAGAGAACGCAGAGAGCCTCAGAGGACGACACGTGGCAGCCAGAAGTAGTGACTTCCTCTGACGTGGGAGTTCCATAAGAAAAGAGATACATAGGGATGGCCAAGAGGAGGGGAAGGGAAACCGAGGAAGAGAGAGAGGGAATCAAGAGAAGATTTTAGGAGAGAGGGGGAATCAAAAGAAGATCTCAGGGGAGAGAGGAAATTAGGAGATCTTAAAAAGATTTGGAGATTTTTTTGAAAAAGCGGTATCATATAGGTAAAGAGAGGAGAGAGAGGGAATCAGGGAAAGATCTTAGAAAGATCTGGAGAGAGAAGGAAGAGGGGGGATCAATGTGGAGCTTTCCTTCTATGCTATTCATTTGTTTGCACTTTGTGCATACTAATTTCTCATATACCACATAATTGTTTGCACTTGGTGCATACTAATTTCTCATATACTACACAAATATTATGTGATTGATAGAATATTTGTACCATAAAATAAAATATGATATAGTATGGATACTTAAGTAATTTGTAATCAAAATTTTATTTTGGATTCATATTTCACGATTGGTCTACGAAAAACTGGGCATATCCAAAATTTTCATGAATATGTGGCATTGCCCCATTGGTTAAGGCCTCCATGGGCTACGTGGCCTCATGAGAGGTGGTGATGGTTCTCTCAAATTATGTATTACATGATGATGAGATATGAAATAATTTTTTTCCTTTTTTTTTACCATTGAGAGGAGAAAGAGAGAAGAGAGAGGAGAGAGAAGGGGGTGGGAAGAGAGAGAAGGGCCCGGAGGAGAGTGAGGGAAAGAGAGAGAGAAAGAGGAGGGAGATGGAGAAACCACCACGTGGCATCCAAAATGTGCCAAATTAAGTATAGTATGATAACGAGCAATGTGCAATTGAACGTTAATGCGAGTGCTACATGTAATTTACCTCTTTGCCATTAAAAAAATTGGCATGCATTGTTTCATGCCCAGAAAAATTTTGTACATTCGAGGCATTTAGAGGATGCGAAAGTTGTGTGCCCTTGTCGAAGATGTGACACGTGCTACTCACATTTGTTATATTTTAACAAACTTTTTATTTCTTTCATGCATTGGCCAGGGATTCAAATCATCTCTACATATAAATATCTGTAGAGGCAATTTCATTAGTTTTTATATTATTACCGGATCATAGATAAAAAAATATTTTGAAAATAATTAAGCAGAAATGTTGTGTCGGTTGAAATCGTCTCTATGTACTGTCTCCTCTAAATCCTTCCGGTGGTCGCTCAAAATTTCTCTACATTGTGAGGCGCTGTCTATATCGACGATTTAAAAGCGGTTGCAAGAACTGCCTCTACTTATTCTAGAGACGGTATAAATCGCTTTTACGATAGCTAAAAACTGCCTACACGGCCATCTTTTCTTGTAGGGGTAGTAGTCCATGCTTATAAATCCTTTGCAGGGGCTTTGTTGACCAATTGGAGAGCGAGAACAATAAATCCACACTTTGCATTAATTACACACACTTCACAAGCGAAGAACATAGTTGCGCATCCATTTCTATTGATCTTTTCTCGATGGAAGTATGAATCCACCTGCCTATCTCAAGAGCACCAACTTTTGCACGTGCAGTCGATGTGCTAATTAACGAGAGTTAATTGATTAAGACTCACCTTCATCCTTTGCATCTCTTCCAAGATATCCAAAGCTTCATTGAAATAACTGTATTTGGTTAAGCAGAAATTCTGGGGCTTATATACTGCCTCTAAGCCCTTTAGGCAGTTGCTCAAGCCATCTTTATATTGTAGAGCCGTTGTCTACGCTGACGGTCTAAAGGCAGTCTCGGGAACCGTCTCTACGAATTATAGAGACGGTTTAAACCACCTTTACGATAACTAAAATCACCTACACGACCACCTTTTCTTATAGCGATAGTCATAGTCCATGCTCATAACTTGGCATGTAGTTCAACTGTGATTTGGCCTAGTAAGTCAATGTGCGTTAAATTATGTTGGAGTTTAGGTCAGGTCGCATTATGGTTAATTTGTCTTAAAATGCAACTAGTAAGCTAGAACCTTTGAAGAACATATGTAGCTGATTTTCATTAAAAGATTTTAGTAAAAATGTATAAAACTTATCTGAACTATAGACCATTTTGATTCGACTATGTACCAAACCTTTCAAATTTTGGATTTTAGTACCCAATGTTTTAATTTGTTTGATTTAAGTGATTTAATTTGATGGTTCTTTGAATATAAAATTTATGTTAACTACTTATTTTCATAAATTTAGAGTTACGTAGATTATAATTACTAATTGATTAAAATCAAAAGGTTAAGTTAAGTTAAGTGATTATAATTTTGAAGTAAAAAAGTTACTAATTGATTAAAATCAAAAAAATTAAAAGGTCAAATAGTGAAAGTAAAACTTTTAAAAATTAAGTAGTCGGATCCAAAAGGGTTTTTAGTTGAGATAAGTTTTATATATTTTTACCAGAGATTTTAAATAAGTCATCTGATCACTCAAAGGTTCGATTGATTATACAAGTCTGATCAGGATGCTTTTAAAAGCACCAAGCACTTGGTGCTTGTAAGTTTCTCACCGTTAGATCTATTCCTTTGACCAATTCCATCTCATAGATTATGCTATTCCACCAACTATCCACTCAACCCCAGGGGACCATTATCATCCTAACACCACATCTCTTAATCTAAGGGTCGAAACCTACAAGCACCAATGACTTCGTGCTTTTAAAAGCGTAGGAGCTTAATTCTTGATTAATACACTCCCAAATATTTGTATCAAATTTTCATATGTTTGAATAAACCCAATGACTACTCTTCTAAAGATATGCATGCAGACGCTTGTCCATCATTGTATTGCCAATGACCGCTTATAAATTTATTTAGAAAAGTAAAAGAGTTAAGCCAAGTACACAAATCTTAAACTCTAAACCATAAACCCTACACCAAATTAACTTTGAATCGATCAGTTGATAAATGAAAAGTATAAATAAAAAAAGATGAACAGGGCAATACTGTATTCGATATACTTATGTCGTCGGTCTACGGCGTAGAGACAGTGTAACCCAAATCGGCGGCACCCATTTAACAGAATAAAGCTTGTCGTTGTGGGGTTTAATAGTATCTCTGATTCTTTTGTTTCTCTCTATGAAGAAGGAAATGCTTTGATCTTCCAAGCTGTAAATCCCTGAATCCTCGCCACTGCTGAAGCAGCGCTGCAACAAGTTCGACCAATTATCAGCGAAATAGACATGGTTCTCTTTCAGTTTAAGTCTGCGCACTTCTGCGGCGGAGAGTAAGATAGATGAGCCGGTGCCCATGAATAGAGCGCAGCCATCCAGGCTCGTCAGCCAGATAATCTTACAGCGTCCTTCTGTGGGAACCGATTCTACTTCAAGGATCTCAATATGCTTAGTGAGAGGACTGGATGAGTAGGGATAGTGCAATACGTATAGAAGTCTGCTGCCGTCATCGTGGACAACCAGCTCGCCGCAGAGACTAGGCGAGAGAGCATCCGCGTCCGAAATTCTGCTATCCCAAGTACCAAGGTCGATCTCGACGAGGCGCTGCGGTGGCATGTGGCCATTTCTGACGTGGGCCAAGCTGAGAAACCTTCCGCGACAATCGAATGCGATATCCCAGAAGTAATAGTTCTCTGAATTCCAGTACAAGTGCCACCTGCTCCCCAACTCTAGTGAACATTAGCCTCTGCGCCATCGGGCGGCCATGGATGATGGCGACGGTGAAGGCAATGCCATCGGTAGGGTCGGAGGAGAGAATGATCTTGGTAAAGGCATTGTTGGCATGATAGGCAGAGCAACCAAAGGAGGCGATGACGTAGTAGTAGAGGGGGTGGTTGGAGAGGGTGGTGATAGGGGGAAGGGGGATGTCCTGGCCGGTGAAGGGATTGAGGAGGGTGATCTTGCATCCGGTGTCGTCGATGGTGGCGAGCCAGCCATACTGGGAGCCGACGCAGTTCCTGCCGACGAGTTTGGGGATGTGGAATCAGTGTAAGGTGTTGTCAGGGAGGCTGAGGAAGGTGAAGAGGTCGGTTTCCTTGTGGGGGTCTCCGTCCCAATCAGGGCCGAGGAGAAGGTAGGGCGCGTAGGGAGCCTGCAGCGGGATCTCTAGAACAGCAAAGAACTAGGAGTGGCAGACTCTCCAGAAGGTCAAGAAGTCAATGGTTGTCAGCTTGCCAGCGATGCAAAATAGCTGGGACTGACTGGAACGGCCATGACTGGGACGGCCCACGCGCCCTACCTTCTCCTCGGCCCTGACTGGGACGAAGACCCCCACAAGGAAACCGACCTCTTCACCTCCCTCAGCCTCCCCCGACAACACGCTACACTGATTCCGCATCCCCAAACTCCGCGGCAAGTACTGTGCCGGCTCCCAGTACGGCTGGCTCGCCACCGTCGACCGCCGGGAGCGTGAGCTCGCCCTCCTCAACCCCTCACCGGCCAGGACATCCCCCTGCCTCCTATCACCACCCTCTCTGACCACCTCCCCCGCCGCTCCTTCCTCATCCCCCGAAACTGTTGCACCGCCGCCGTCACCACGGTTGCTCTCTCCTCCGACCCCGCTGACGGCACCACCTTCACCGTCGCCGCCCTTCTCGGCCTCGTGCCGCGAAAGCTGATATTCACCAAAGCAGGGTAGGAGAGGTGGAACTTCTACCAGAGCCAGGAGAACTTGGATTTCCACGACATCGCGTTCGATCGCCGTTGCAGGCTCCTGGGCATCGCGATGCACGTCACGGACTTCCGGCTGCAACTCGTCGAGATCGACGTCGGCTCCTAGGAGAGCAGAACTTCCTACTTCGGTTATCTCCACGTGGCGGCCTACCTACTGGCGGACGACGGCTGGCGCCTACTGTACGTGGTGAGGAAGTACAACTTCTTGAATTGCCGCACCACGGGTGTCCATGTTGGAAGTTAATGCACTTTCTTAAGAATAAACTCTCGTGTGGAGTTAGCAATATTTAGAGTAACAAATTGATTAAGAAACTCTTTAAAGCTATTAATTGTAAGTTATGAAAATATAGATCTATAACTCTCAAAATTGAGGGCTATAAAAGGAGTTCTTCTCCTTCATTGTAATTATAGGGGGCCAATTGAAATCCAATCACGGCTATATTATTTTATATGATTAAAGACTCTTTTCTCTTGTCTATTATAGCCTCCTTTACTTATTCTCCACATAATTAAATACTTTTCCTCCAAAGCCAACAAATTGGTATCAGAGCCTAGTTTCGACATCGGGCGTTCTACAATTTGAAGAAAGAAGGAAGTTATACATGGCTTCCGTTGTAGGCAGTAACCAAGGAGTTACTCAAGCCGCTCTTCCAATTTTTGGAGGAGAAAATTATGATTTTTGGAAAATTAAGATGAGAACGTTGCTCATCGCGCAAGGACTTTGGAGTATTGTAGAAGGAGGTTACACCAAACCTCTAGATGAGAGCCAACTTACAAATGCTGAGAAGGAGATGCTTAATAGTAACAGGACAAAGGATGCAAAGGCATTATATCTTATCCAACAAGGGGTAGCAAAAAGTTTATTTTCGAGAATTATTGGAGCAACTACATCAAAGCAAGCATGGGATATTCTACAACAAGAGTTTCAAGGGAATGCGAAGGTAAAAAGTATCAAACTTCAGTCTTTAAGAAGAGAACTGGAAAATCTAAAAATGAAAGAAAATGATTCTATGAAAGATTACTTTTCTAAAGTTATAGAGATTGTTAACCAAATGAAATCTTATGGCGAAGATATTTTCGATCAGAAGATAGTTGAGAAAATCTTAATAAGTTTGCCAGAAAAATATGATTATGTTGTTGTAGCTATAGAAGAGGCTAAAGATATTTCTGTGTTATCTATTCAAGAACTAATGGGTTCTCTTCTTTCTCATGAACAAAGAAAGTTAAGGCATTCTGACCTAGCTGTTGAAAGTGCATTCCAGTCGAAATTATCCTTTAGGTCCCAACAGAATTATTCAAGAAAGCATTCATGGAAAGGAGGTATGAGAAAAGAGGAAGATCAAGACACAGAAAGGAAAGAAGATAAAGATCAGGAGAAAGGTATGAATCTAGAAAACCCCAAACCATTTTGCAGAATATGCTAGAAGTCGAATCATGTTACTTCTAATTGTTGGCTTCGTAGAAAGCCGCAATGCCATCATTGCAAAAAATATGGCCATATAGAAAAATATTGCAGATTCAAAAGAAATGATCAAGTAAATTTTTCTGAAGAAAAAAAGATGAAGGAAACTTATTTTATGCATGCCAGTCTGCTTCAGAAGAGAAAGCGAGCATCTGGTATCTTGATAGTGGCTGCAGTAATCACAAGTCTGGGAATGAAAAAATATTCCTTGACATGGATGCTACTGTGGTGTCAAAAGTACGTATGGGAAATGGCGCAGTGGTGCAGGCAAAAGAAAAAGGCACCATAGCCATTGAAACGAAGAAAGGAGTTAAGTATATAAAAGATGTTTTACTTGTGCCTGATCTAGCACAAAATTTACTCATTGTTGGACAATTAGTCCAGAATGGCTACAGTGTGCACTTTGAAGATAACGCATGCGGGATTTATGATAAGAAAAATAGAATCAAATGATTGCAAAAGTCAAATGGAGGAAAATAGAAATTTTCCTATTGAATTTTACTATGCTACAAATCTCGCATTAAAAAATAATGTGATGGAAGAGATGGTTATGGCATAAGAGATTTGGCCATTACAATTTTGAAGGATTGAAGTTACTAAAGAAAATGGTATATGGTTTGCCCGAACTTGTGCCAAACAACGAAATTTGTAAGGATGTGTTTTAGGAAAACAACATCGCTCTTCCTTTCCTAAAGATCGAGCATGGAGAGCGAAGGCACCCTTGGAGCTTGTTCATACAGATATATATGGGAAGATGCAAATGCCATCACTCAGTCAGAACATGTACTTTATTATTTTTGTTGATGATTATACTAGAATGACGTGGGTTTATTTTCTTAAAGAAAAGAGTGAAGCCTTTGAAGTTTTCAAGAAATTCAAGGCCTACGTCGAGAAACAAAGTGGATATGCTATTAAAACTCTGAGGAGTGACAGAGGAGGTGAATACACTTCAAAGAATTTTGACAAGTTCTGTGAAGATGAAGGCATCCATAGGCAATTAACAGCAGCATATAGCCCGCAACAAAATGGCATCGCCGAAAGAAAGAATAGAATAATTGTTGAGATGGCAAGATCGATGCTTAAAGAGAAAGGGCTGCCTAATGAATTCTGGGCAGAAGCTGTAAATACAGCTATTTACATTCAGAATAGATGCCCCACAATTGCAGTAAAGAATAAAACACCACTTGAAGCTTGGACGGGGACAAAACCCACGATCAGCCATTTAAAATTTTTTGGATGCATGTGTTATGCTCATATCACTATAGAAAAAAGGAGAAAATTTGATGATAAAAGTGCAAAATGCATATTTGTTGGTTATAGTAACAGTACCAAAGGTTATCGGCTCTATGATGTTGAAAACAAAAAATTGATTATTTCACGAGATATTGTTTTTGATGAAAAAGCTTCTTGGAATTGGACTGAGCAAAAGGTCCAGAAAATACCACTTCTTAACATAGAAGAGTCTGAACCATCGAATGCTCAAGGAGGAGAAGAAAAACAACCGAGAACTCCACAAACATCGTCTAGCTCAAGCCCAGGTTCTAGCTCAAGCTCCAGTTCGAGCTTAAGTGAAGGATCATCTTCTCCAAGATCTAGCGTACGAAAGGTAAGAAGTTTAGGAGATATTTATGAATCATGCAATTTTTGTGTTACAGAACCAGAAAGTTTTGAAAAGGCAGAAAAGCATGATGTCTGGGTAAAAGCCATGCAAGATGAGATACATATGATAGAGAAAAACGATACGTGGGAGCTAGTTGATTGTCCTAAAGGCAGATACATTGTTGGAGTCAAATGGATTTATAAAACAAAGCTCAACCCAGATGGTACTATCCAGAAGCACAAAGCTAGGTTGGTCGCGAGAGGGTTCACATGTCACGCCCCGAGCCAGTTTTAGAAGCGGAAATACGTGTCATTTTTTTTTTTAAAGCCTAGCCCGCGCCACGTACAGACCCGCCACAAATACAGGGCCCACTGTCCACACGAACAGAGCCTCCCCTGTATTTGCACGGCGTACACAATATACAAACAGGATCACAAACACCATTCATTCATCACACAAATTAATCACACCAACAATACATACAGCTAACTGTCCTTAGCAGTTGCATGTATCTAAACAAGTCCTTAGGCGAAGGATGATGCGATACACAACCAACAGATCATTCTATAAAACTGCTTTTTACCCAGAAGCTTTATTAGAAACCCTAATCTCAACCATTTAAAGATCATTTGAAAACCGTTCTCCACACGAGAACTCTCTTTTGAAATCCCAAAAGCCGATCAATCAAAAATCCATTTGAAACCCGTTTCCCACACGGAAACCACCGTTTTAAAACCACTACCACGAGGGGTAGAAATCCACGAAAGTAAACGAGGATAAATGAAGCTCACAATGATCCATGAACATATATAAGCCAAAGCATCTATGAAATCCAAACATGCAAGACAATCAACCAAAGTGTAACTGAACCACATCCACAGCTAACTGATAAAGAGATAAGGGCGATAACCAATCTGAAGGGAGGAACCTCACAAGTCGGGACCTCTAATACCACTAACTAAGCGTGCCTCGCTGCGTCCCGACTCCCACCACCCTGCTCACCTGAAAACAACAACGATGGAGGGGGGTGAGAACATGTAAACATGTCTCCCCTCCCAGTGGGTACCGCAAGCCGACGAAGGCGAGGTGTACACACCGGCACGAGGGTCAACAAATAGATAGATAAGGTAAACAGTAGCACAAATAAGTATGAGGCTGACATACAACTGAACAACTATGCTACTACAAGTAAGATCACATATGCATCAACAGTGATAACCACAAATGTATACCCAATCCATAGGCCACCGGGACGGATCCCTGGCACTGTCACTACCTGCTCAACCATCGGCACAAAACCTCCAAAGACGCACATGCGTCGAGGCTCACGGGTCGGATACACGCGACCCTTTTTCGGAAAAGACGAACCAAGCGGTGGATCAGACCGCTGGCATACGTGAGGTGCTAGAAGAGCTGTGACGATCGATGCGAATGCTCAATCCACAGAACAGCAACGAGCCGTGAAGCAACTGATAAACCGAAATACGAGGATCGCTCGGAACAACAGGCGATCACCACCGACCAACGAGGTCGTCTCAATAACCATGCAAACAACAACTACTCTACTAAAGCAAGCACACATAAGTAGAGTCAACAGGAGTCAAGTGAACTAATAACGAAATACATGAGAAGGGATAGAAAGGTATCACCGTAGTCCACTGAACCGACTCCGGATCGAAGTACCCACCTGTAGAAAAGATAGAGCCTAACACCGATGGCTCTCAGGAACCACGACAGGACCTACGAAAGACTCACAGGGTCAAGGTCCACTAAGTCGACACTAAACACAAAGTGCTCACAATCCGAAACTGACGGATCGTCCGAAAAATCCGCCGGGACGATCCCGAACTCAAACCAAGCCCCGAAGGGGTACCAACAACCAAACCAAGTGCTCCGCTGTCCCCAATCACACTAAAAAAGGTGACAAGACAGCAAGCACAAGCTTGGGGTGCCACGAACACAAACGCACCCGAAACGGCTTTTCGGGTTCCCGAAAAAAATGCCGATTTGGCACCGGAACCCTTCGTCACTGATCCGATGTCCTCGAAACTTTGGGACAGCGATGGAGAACAGCCAACGAGGCTATACGACGAAGCCAAGTCACTCATGAAACCAGCAAGTGAGTCACACGACTAAAACGCGCGTTCCGCCGACTATTTTATCGAAAAACGCACCAGAATTTAATCCGGATCTCCGCGAAGGGCGAAGAGGTTGGACAACCAGTCCACAGGGCCTCAAGGGTCATGCCCTTGCTGCCCGCAGCATCGCAACGCTGCCACAATCACATAGAGCCCAAAACGAGCAAAATACGCACAATAATAAGCATAAAGAAGGCCGATAGAGCGCTCCGTTCGTCCGCACGACCCTCCGCAAGCACCAGCGGATAGGGAATGATGCAACGGAGGCCGTGCTCACAGCCCCCCTATGACAGGGACAGTCGCAGGATCAAACAACCCATAAAATAGCAACAACATACGATAATAAAGCCGACAAAGGCTAAACAGCGAAGCGGCACGCCAAAACAGTAAAATGAGGTGAGCACGGTGATCAGCGCGTCGCCGCGATCATCGTGCTCACCTTCCCAAGTTTCGGGAGGCAATCGGAAGCTCCAAACCATGCATGCGGCCCAAACCAAGCCAAAACTAGCTTGGCCGGAGCAAGCTTGCTCCGGCCGGCTGCCGGCCGACATGCAGCGCGCGCGGCGGCCAGGGTCGGATGCGGGGTAGGTGAGAAAGGGGGATCTCACCTCAACAGGCGGCAGGAAGCGGCGGCGGCGGCGCGGGGAGAGCACAAGCTCTCAGGTAGCTAGGGCACGGCGGCGCCGGCAACAAACGGCGGCGGCGGCGGTCGGGACGGCGAGCACCGGCAAGAGGGGCTCGCCGGACGTCGGGTGGGAGGTGACTGCGACAAGAATAAGCGGCGGCGGCGGCGGCGCCAGGCGCTCGGCCGCGGCTGCCCAAGCAGCAACAGCGGCGGCTGCGGCGGCGCACCGGCGGCACGGGGGCGGCCGGGGAGGAAGGCGACAGCGGCGGAGATCATCCCGGGGCTGGCCGGAGGTCCCCGCGCCGGCGGGAGGCGGCGGCGGCTCGGGACCAGCACCCACTGCCCGCAGCAGCTCCAGCAATAGCTTGCTGCGGCGCGGCGGCGCTCGGTGGCGGCTCCTGACGGCGGGGCAGGACGCCGGCAGCTGCGCAACCTCAGGGGAGACCTAGGGCATGGGTCCAGCCTAGGTGCACACCGCAAGGAGAAGAAGAATAAGAAAAGAGAGAGAGAAAGGTGGAGAGAGAGCTGGCCGGAGCTCCCCGCCGGCCAGGGGAGGTCGGCGGCGGTCGGCGGCGCACAGGGAGGTGGGCAGGGGAGCTGAGGAGGGAGTGGCACCAGCTGGGGAAGCTAAGGGAGAAGAAAAAGAGCAAGAGTGGATTCTCTCCACTCAACATTCAAATATACCAAATGTACAATTGCGAAAAAGCCCTCGCAACTTGGGAAATTAGTCCCGAGTCCCTCACAGCATGCGTAAAACGCACAGACACCCCTCCACACTCGATTTCACGCAAAACGGTGCGTGAAACAGGGTCCAATTTGCGAAACGATCAAACATGCATTACGACCTCTCGGCGAAGATCTCGCGATATCTCACGATCTGACGGTCGCATGTGCGAACGGATCGCGCCATCGCGTTCAGCGTTGCCGAAACATCGAATCTATTATTTTGGATCGTTAGAAACGATCTCTGAATTACGACACAACCCATCCTCTCTCCTCCAACAATAACTCAAAACCATAAAATACATATATATACATATATATATATATACACCTATACATATATATATATACATATACAAATACATATGCACACAAATACAAGGTAGAGGGAGAGAAAATACAAAGAATTCAAATTCAAATTCAAAATTTGAATTCTCACATCACACAAAAGCCAGGTATCGACTATTTTGAAACTTTTGCCCCAGTTGCAAGATTAGAAACTATAAGAACATTAATTGTTTTAGCTGCACAAAAGAAATGGAAAATTTATCAACTTGACGTGAAATCGGCTTTTCTAAATGGGATTCTAGATGAAGACATTTATATAGAACAACCTCAAGGTTTTCTAGTAAATGGTGCAGAAAATAAAGTTTATAAATTACGTAAGGCATTGTATGGCCTTAAACAAGCACCAAGAGCTTGATACAGTCAAATAGATAAATATTTTCTGGAAAAAGGATTTGAGAAGAGCAAAAGTGAGGCAACACTATATACCAAAATAGAAGGATCAGATATACTCATAATTTCATTATATGTCGATGATCTTATATTTACGGGAAATTATAAAAAGATGCTTGAAGATTTCAAGGAGGATATGATGAAAATGTATGAGATGAGTGATCTTGGAATGCTACATTATTTTTTGGAAATTGAAGTTTTGCAGGATGATATGGAATATTTATCTCTCAGAAAAAATATCAGAGAATATTTTGAAGAAATTTAAAATGAACGGATGCAAAACTGTGGCTATTCCACTTGTGCCAAATGAAAAGCTGAAGAAAGATGACGGAGCAGAAAAAACAAATGCCTCTACATATAGAAGCCTGGTTGGAAGTTTGTTGTACTTAACTGCTACTAGACCGGATATTATGTATTCTGCAAGCTTACTATCCAGGTACATGCAAAACCCAAGTCAAATTCATTTTGGTATTGCTAAAAGAGTTTTGAGATACTTGCAGGGAACACTTAATTATGGTATACTGTACAAAGTTACGAATGATTCAAAATTGATCGGGTACACCGATAGTGACTGGGCTGGATGTCATGATGACATGAAGAGTATATTTGGCTATGCATTCATTTTTGGCTCTGGTATATGCTCATGGGCCTCGAAGAAACAGAAAATTGTGGCACTTTCATCAGCTGAAGCCGAATATGTCGCAGCGGCAAAGGCGGCATCACATGCGATATGGTTGCAAAGAATTCTTGAAGATGTTGGTGAAAAGCAAGAAGCTATTACGTTGTATTGTGATAGGAAGTCAGCCATAGCAATGAGGAAGAATCCGATTAATCTTGAAGGAACCAAACATATAGCTATCAAATACCACTTCATCAGAGAAGCAATTGAAAACGAACAAATAAAATTGAAGTACTGCAAAACTATAGAGCAATTGGCAGATATCTTCACCAAAGCTTTGACAAGAGAAAAAATTTTCTACTTGCGTGAGCTAATTGGAGTTGTGAAGAAAGTGCATTAAGGGGAAGTGTTGGAAGTTAATGCACCTCCCTAAGAATAAATTCTCATGTGGAGTTAGCAATATTTAGAGTAACAAATTGATTAAGAAATTCTTAAAGCTATTAATTGTAAGTTATGAAAATATAGATCTATAACTCTCACAATTGAGGGCTATAAAAGGAGTTCTTCTCCTTCATTGTAATCATAGGGGGCCAATTGAAATCCAATCACGGCTATATTATTTTATATGATTAAGACTCTTTTCTCTTATCTATTATCTATTATAGCCTCCTTTACTTATTCTCCACATAATTAAATACTTTTCCTCCAAAGCCAACAGTCCAGATCTTCGAAATAGAATCGGACAACGCACAAGAGCACCAGGGCCTGGACGGCGGCGCTTGGTTCGTGGGCACCGGCCCGTCTGTCCTGCTGTCTGCCGTCGATGTCCGCAGGCTGAAGCTGGAAGCGAATCATGTCTACTTCACTGACATCTGGTGGATCTTGTTGAGGAAGGGCTTCAGCTACGGCACCGACTCGGGGATTTGCAACTTGGAAGATCAAATCATTTCTCTTCTCATAAAGAGAGAAGAAAAAAGCATTGCGGACGAATTGGAAAGTTGTGGCGATGAAATTACATATCGCCATGATCCGGTGCCCTTCAAGTGGTTTCTGCCGATTTGGATTACACCGTCTCTGCACCGTAGACCGGCAGCATAAGTATATTAGAGTACAGTACTCAATTTTTTTCAATTATGTTTATCACTTAATTAGCAAGTGATCGATATGATTAATTTACTGCTTAGAGTTTAGGTTCATAGTTTCTGATTTATGGACTAGCTCCTTTACTACTAACCCTGCTTGTTCCGTAGTATGTTTAAGTTGAGTTGGCGAATATAACTAAATGTTTTTTTTGATACGGTATAGGGTTTAAAATTTATGTATTAGTTCTTTTACAACATATCATACTTACATACCCTATGTAGTAGTAATATGTTTACATTTACATTGAGTTTGAGTCGATACATGAAAAATAATAATAATAAAGTATAGAGCTACTATTAGGGGTGGAAACGAGCCGAGCTCGAGCGAGCCTATCTCAGCTCAAGCTTGGCTTGAAATTAATTTCGAGCCTAAATTTAGGCTCAAGCTCGGCTTGAAATTAATTCGAGCCGAGCTCAAGCGAGCCTAACTTCGAGTCGAGCGAGCTCGAGCCCTAAACGAGCCGCTTGAAATTCTTACATCATGCAATTTATAGCTTAATTTTTATAAATATTATCTAAAATTTGATACAAAAATATGTCTAATAGTTCAACATACAAAATAAATAAATAAAATACGGTATTATAATATTAAAAAATAATTTAGGGGAAGTGACACTGCGAGTAGAGATGTCAATGGGTCGGATTCGGAGCGGATTTTCAAAATCCCGAACCCGAATCCGGCTATCAAACCCGAAACCCGAACTCGAACCCGAATCCGACGGATTTTAAAAATCCATATCCAAACCGAAGCCGACCAAAAATCTGAAAATCGAACCTGAACCCAAACACGAAACAATTATTTTTCTTTAAAATATTTCAAAATATATTACACTAGATCTAAATTTTGAAAATACAAATTCAAATATAACATCAAACATACATACATACATATATATATATATATATATATATATATATATATATATATATATATATATATATATATATATATATATATATATATATATATATATATATATAATTAAGCTACTATACTATCTATAGTACCGGAGCTCTGGTATTATAGTCTCGTTAATGTAAAATTAATTCGGATTCGGGTCGGGTACAGTCAAAATCTATACCCGAATGCATGTCCTTCGGGTATTTATTTTTGATATCCATATTCGAAACTATATCCGTTTAGCATCGAATAAATCCCCTTCGTTCGGGTTGGGTTCGGATAAAATTTCGGGTATCCGTATCCATTAACATCGTAACTGCAAGCAAGTGAAAAAGAAGGGAAGAGAGAGTAATTAGAGTAGAATTTTGTTGTTTTAATTTTGTGGGGCAACAAATATGCCAATAACCTGAGCTCTATATACGTATAATTAATATACATAATATATATTATTATATATGGCTAGGGCTACTATACTTTTATGAGTATAGACCCCTTTGTACTCATAAATTTTCGGCCGTTGGATGAAGGGATGTGCGGTTAGGATGATAGTGGTACCCGGTTAAGATGATAGTAGTCCCCTAGGGTTGAGTATGTGGTTGATTGAATAGTATGACCTAACGGGTGAAAATGGTCAAAGGGATAGATCTAACGGCCGAAAATTTATAAGTACAACGGGGTCTATACTCATAAGAGTATAGTAGCCGGACTCATTATATATATGTAGCACACTGAACTTTAGCAAATTACGGAGTTCCAGTGAGAGAATAGTGGCTTATGCTATTCTGGAGTTTTTGGTCGAGTTTGGTGAGCTTGAGAGTGTTTTCGAAACTTGGAAAGTGCGAAAACGGACTCCGGAAGTCAAAATCTGCACTTTTGCAGATTTTGCATTGTATACCGGTATGTGGTTTTGGAATACCGGAATCCAGTGGAAAACTGGATTTTGCGCAGCTCTCGAGTTTTGCGGAATCCGGCCCTCGATACCGGAAAAGATGCAATGTATACCGGTACTGATGTTTGGCATACCGGTATACTGTTTCGTGGCCTTTTTGGCCGAGGCTCGGGTTTTGCAATTTTTGTGCAGTATACCGGTATGCCTATGCGTATACCGGTACACAGTGCTGCAGAGTGTTTTTGTGCAGTTTTGCAATTCTGGCTTTTTGAGGGGCCTAACTGGATTTTATTGCTCGGGATTAAGTATCCCTTCACCCCTCTCATGTTGTTGTGTTGGCTGAGGCTTGGGAGATGATGGAGGTAGGTTTCTCTCTCTCTCTCTCTAGATTTTCTTGCTCCCAAACCCATGAATGGTGGTTTTGATCTCTTCCCTCTCCATTTTCTCCATGGAGGTTGACTCTTAGGCTTGGAGGGAGCTCGTGGCTGAAGAGAAGAGCTTGTTGATGGATCAAACTTCAACCCTAGCCCTTGCTTGCTTGGATTGAAGCTCTTGAGATGGTGAGTGGCTCTCTAGCAACCTCTTTTCATGAGTATTGCATGAAATTTTGGTTGTAAACCTAGTTTCATGAAAACTAGGGTTTGAATTAGGGTCTTTTGATTGTGAGCTCTTGGGGTTGAATTGATGGGTGTAGAATGTTGTTGTAGGTTGGATTTGAAGATCCCTAACCTTGATTTGGGCTTGGAACAAGTTCTACTTGCTCAAAGGTATTTTCCACCCATTTACCTCATGAACTTTGGTAGTTTTCGAATTCGTTCGTTCGAAACTTGTAACCCCCTAGAATTGGTCTTTAGGGTGCAGGAAATCGAGGGGACAACTTCGTTTTGATGTACTGCGAGGTCTCGATGGTTTTCCGGTGGGTTTGACCTCACCGAAATAGGTGAACTCCCCCTATGTCTCCTCTAATATTTTAGAGTTGAATTGTTGCATAATCATGCTTATTATGACATGATGAAAATATTGGGATCATGATATATGTATAGCATATATGTTAATTGCATGCTCTATGTAGTAGAGTTCATGATTGTGTTTATACATGGCACATTATGGAAAGTTGTAGTAAGATGACTTTTCAAATTATGATAACGTAGAAATGCATGTTGGAATGATTAAGCAACATATGAAGTAATGAATGGAAAGTGAACTTGGGGACACTTAGCATTTCGGGTATTGGTAGAAATGAGCATGATATATGACATAGTGAGAGGCTAAGTATGTTACACTTCATTTAGAAGAACAACAAGGTTGGCCTTATGACTTAGTGCTAGACCCTCGGGTCATTGATTGGTATTCCATGTTTAAGACATGAGGTATGAGTTTGCTTGTCGGAAGGGTAAGTGGTAGCATACCATCACTTTGATAATAAGAAATAAATATTTGCATGATGACTTTTATACTCTATGTAGTAGAGATTTGTATAGTTCATGCATGTCATGGATTATGATTTTGTTGGCATTGTAGA
Organism: Puya raimondii; assembly: GCA_016920855.1. NCBI lineage: Eukaryota > Viridiplantae > Streptophyta > Magnoliopsida > Poales > Bromeliaceae > Puya > Puya raimondii. The sequence continues at coordinate 142,063,546 of JABWPP010000050.1, forward strand.
ATGCATTGTTATAGCATTTGTAGAATGCATGGATCATGGCATTAGAATAATGCATCGATTGTGGCATTTGTAGAATGCATCGAGAATAGCATTAGTATAATGCATTGAGTATGACTTAGTCATAGCATGTGATAGTAAACCGTTGGGGTCATGAATAAGACTTAGGTCCATTCCTATTGGTAGAGTGAGATGTATCCACTTGCATGTTAGAGACATGTTACATATTGATAGAAATATACCCACATGTGAATTGAGAACAAGTATGACTTATGTGTCATGGTTCCGACCTTCGAGTCGATGTTGTGATTCCATATTTTAGACATGATGATTGAGATGTGTTGGCCTTGGATATGATGCTTATGATCAGCGCTTGTTTGCCCTTGTGCTCATTCGCACATGCTTGTGATGGTCGCTCCCTACAAGCCGGCACTTCGGAATTAGCCTTGTGACGTTTGATCGCCCGTGCAGGATTGGGCGCCGAAGTGGATCGCCATTGGGGGGGAGTCTCATTCTAGCGAGAGAATGCTGACTACCACGGGACCATTAGGCATGGCACAAGTCGGGATGTTACCTTGTGTAAGTCCCCTCGTGGATTGGGTAAAAGCTAAGTAAACTGGACATAGTACATTGGTTACTTGATGCATATACATGTAGTGTATGGACATAGTAGTGAGTCGCATATTGTGGCATTACTTAGCTTGACACTTTGGGATGTAGTCATTGTAGTTGGACATACTATTTAGTCACTACATACATTGGCATCCATAGTAGTATTAGACCTATACTCACATTGGGTTAGTATAGTGGCGTGAATGTGTTATGTAATGAAAAATAGGTCTTCTTAATCAATGTGTATAGCATAAAGGGTTATGCATATAGGTTATGGTGAAAGACATATTTATGCATATGTTTGTATGAAATCTAGTACATATAAGATTTTGGTAAAGAACATACCTACGCATGTAGTGGTTGAAACCATACTTTAGAAATGATACTTTCTTTGGGAGGCATGATAGTAGTAGAGTTACATGTTTAACATTAATGCTTTATGCTTTATGTTTCAGTTTATACTATCATGCCTCAGTTGACCTAGCGGTGTAATTCGCCACTCTCGGCGGCTTACCCACTGGGAACTATTGTTTAATAGTTCTCACCCCCATGGTTGTTGAGTTTTTGTTTCAGAGCCTTCCGTAGCGGGAGAGGCTTGGGATCGTGGCGAGGGGTTGGCAGCTAGCTAGAGCTGCGACGATGATATTTTAGATGGACCCTTGATGCCTTTCTTTTATCTTGTATGAAATGTGTATAGTTATACTAGTTGAGTTATCTCCTGATTAAGATGTAATGTTAAGTGAATCTTATTGTACATCTTGTGGTTTTTGTTGGACCAGATTTTTTAGTAGTGGTTGTTACTTGCTCTGATCACCGTTTTTGGGATGTACCTATTCTACTTGATCTTTGTTGTTGTAGACGCCTTGTGTACATTGTGTGTTGTTTTGGTGTACACGGCGGGTCTGTGCACGTGCCTGGTAGGCTCCCCGCAAGGGCCCGGGGCGTGACAATATAATTAAAATATATATTATATATAATTATATATTATATATATTTATAATATTTTTATGATATATATATATATATATATAGAGTCCGGCTGGGATACTATCGATAGCACCAAGGGCTTGATGCTACCGAGTTTTCCACCGTTGGATTTAACCATTTGATTATTTTTACCCGTTAGATTATACTATTCAACCAACCACCCACTCAACCCTAGGGGGCCCACATCATCCTAACCGCACATTCCTCAATCCAAGGGCTGAAAAATCAATAGCACCAATAGCTTGGTGCTATTGATAGTATTCCAGCCTAGTTATATATATATATATATATATATATATATATATATATATATATATATATATATATATATATATATATATATATATATATATATATATATATATATATATATATATATATATATATATATATATATATATATATATATATATATATATATATATATATATATTCGAGCTTTTCGTGCCTAATTCCAGCGAGCCCAATAATACTCAAGCTCGGCTTGAAATATATTTCGAGTTTTATTTTTTGTTCAAGCTCGGCTCATTTAATTTCGAGTCGAGCTCGAGCGAGCCGAATATCGAGCCGAACGCGAGCCGAACACGAGCCGGCTCGTTCATTTGCCAGCCCTAGCTACTATACTTTTGGAAGCATAAAAAGGTTGGTAGTGCTTCCGACTTTTTAGCCCTTGGATCAAGAACTGTACGGTTGGAATGATAGGGTACGGGATGATAGTGGTACCCCCTAGGGTTGAGTTGTCCTCCTAAGAGGATAATATTAATCCAAGGATAAAAAATGATTATAGGGGTTGACCCAAGGGTTAAAAACTTGGAAGTAGTCGGATTCTAATAATAAATTGTTTAGGATCATGGCTAACAATTTAATGTTTGAAAAATACGATTTGTACACGAAATAGTGGGTGAAAATCTTACATCCGGACTTTTATTTACAACAATCATATAAAAATTTCTAATTTGTCAAATGAGTCTTCTAAAATTTTATTTGATCAATTAACCCTTCTTTTGTCAACTCATGGGATATTGGACAAAAATAAGAAAGACGCTGAATCGTTTACCGCCTTTGGAATGTGATTATAGATTGTAAGGATTGTAAGGATTTTTATGAGGATTTTTATGAGCTTGTTATGATTGTATTGGATAATAAGAATTTTTATTTTATTTTTAGATTGTGTATAGATTATAAAGATTTTTATGAGGTTGTTAGAACTGTATGTGGTTTATTAGATTTTTTTTTTGTTAGAATTGTATAGTTATGTTAGTTATGATATTTTTCGGTTGTTAGAATTATATATTATTCGTCGAAAGTTTTATATGATTGTTAGAATTATATATGAAAAAATAGAAAGAAACGGCTCTTTTCTTTATTAAGAAAAAACTATAAATGACTCACTTTATTCTAAATTTCAATAAAGCTGGGTTAATGATTGACCTTCTTCTAACTATCCTTCCACTTTGTCATTGAGTTTGACAAAATAAAATTTTTACAGGATCATTTGATAAATTATAAATTTTTAAAAGATTAAATTTTAAAAAAAGTCCCTTACATGCATCCATCTGTGCAAAGATTTAGAAATGTCTTTTGTACTTTTAATATTAAAAACTGATTAGACTACAAAAAACTAAGATTTACACCCAGATAGCATTGCTTTTATGATTTATAACAGCTACTTTATTATGTATCCTACTCTTGTCGAGATTAACTCTTTATTTCTACCGACGGTCTCCAGCAAATGACAAAGGCCTTAATAATTGACACCCAAGGTGGCAAATGGCGGCTCCAAGTTTGGAGACTAAGTTTATTTTTTTTTCTCAAGCAAGAAAAGGAGCAAGTCCAAGTTTGAAGACTAATTGTTTCGTATTTCCAACTTTAGTTTATTTCGTTTATTTTTCATTCCCAAACAAGAAAAGAAGTCAAAATATAGTTATAAAAAACTTACTTCTCAGGCAAGAAAAAAAGCGACAAGTGAAAATCAAGCCATAGTATAATTTCATATTATACTAGTGTAGTGGCCCGCGCGTTGCAGCGGGTAGATATTGATGAAATAAGAATTCGAAATAATATCCTATAATATTATAAAAAAGAAAAGGAATTAGGATATGTTCAAATTTATTTAATTGATATGGTATAGTGACACAAATTTTATAGTGAATAGGTGCTATTATAAAACTAAACATGCGTAATATACTAAGCAAACAAAAAATAAAATGTAAGAAAAATTAATATTTGTACTTGATTTGTAAATTCGATTCATATTCAAATCACGGGTAGCATCCATAGATAGAAAAAATGGCACAACAACAATGCATCGGGTAACAGACAAACATTCATAACGATGACGATCCATCTTCAGGCTTCGAAAAAAAAAGAGAAAAATGGGGAAAAAATCAGCCAATTTGGAAAAAGTAATTAAAAAGTCGGTGAGAAATATTACTTTCATTTATTGTTGATGAAATGATGTAGCTTATTTATTGTGAATAAAACAGATTATATATTATAATCAATATAAGAGCTTTCAAAATAATTCTCTTTTTCGAAAAACTCAAGCTACTAAAACCACTATAATAATACATTCTACATTTAATAATTAAATAAAAAAAGAAAGATAAAATAAACGTACATGTATGTAGGTAGAAGATGGCAGGCATTGCAGACACGGAGAGCTCAAGACCTTGATCGAAAAGAGAGAATGAAAGTACGTGAGAATAAAACCAAAAAAACTAAAAAGAGAACGATAACAGAAAAAAGAAGAGAGAAATAAAGAAAAAACTATAGTGAAAAAAAAAAAAAAAAAGATAAAGATGATGATCCATCTTCTTAGCTAGGCTCATATCCCTAAATTAAAAGATGATAGTCTATGTTTTCGGTGGGGTTCACACGCCAAACTAAAAAAAAGACTGTTCATTTCTCCAAAAAAAATATCAATAGGTTTTTATAGATGACTATTCATCTTCCCGAAAAAAAATAGAGGAAAAAAAGAAAAAAAAATCTAATCAATTTTAGAAAGATAATTATAAAATTCACTGGGACCGACAACCCGAAAATTAGGGGGTTGGACCATATTAACATAAGGCCATGAAATTAATAGATGATTGTTTTTCTTCCAAAAAAAAAATATTAATAGATTTTTATAGATGACTATATATTCATCCTCCTAAAAGAGCGAGAAGATTTTTTAAGAAATATATGGGAAGATGAAGGGACACGAATAGAAAGATAGAGGGATATAAGAGAAAATAATTTAAAAAAAAAATTTAAAAAATTTAAAAAAAATATTAAAATTAATATATGTTTATGGATGGGAAGATGAAGGGACACGGATGGAAAGACAAAAGGACATGAAAAAAAACAGCTTAATAAAAAAATCAAAAAAATTAAAAAAAATCAATCAATTTGAGAAGAAATAATAAAAAAAAAGATGTGGGACCCACACCCCCAAATCAAGGAGGATGGACCACATCAGCTTAAGCCATGGAGATTCATAGAATTATTATATATTATATATATATATATCCCAACAATATAAATAATAAATTTACACATATATAATAATTTTAAATTATAATAACGAATGCATTAAACAGTCTACTTATTTCGATCACAGTTTTTAATTACCGTTGATGCTTGCTAGCTGTTCCGAAGATGTTCCACCAATACCTGTTCACCGCAAACGAACAATAAAAGTTGATTCTCACTTAAATTTAAAGCTCTTATTATGATTTCACTTGATGGAGTATGGGGAATCAACGACCAATTTGAATTCAGCTCGGATCAGCCCAGCAGTCAATGGCGGGTGAAGTCTGATCGACTAGGGCTGCTGACGCAGCTACTTCCATCTAACGCCGTCTAAAATACCCGATATTTTATGCCCGATCCGGACCTTACCCGGACCATACCCCTATCTGAACCGTACCCGATAAAAAATAGATAATATACGGGTAAAAAAATTATCCATTAAAGTTTCGAGTATGAGTCCGGGTATTTTATATCCATACCCGACTTGGACCCGACCCGAATCCGACCTTTTAATGGGTATGGTCTGAAAGAATTTTCAAATTCGGACCCGAACCCGGACCCGGTGAAATACCCGATAGTAAGTAAAAAAAAAATTTAAGGTTGAGGGATCAATTTCAATAGGACTTATAGATGAAGGGTCTCTGTGCATTTTTATCCTAGTGAAAACTCTAATCGCTCTGTTTACTCTTTTTTATTTTATTTTATTCTTCTTTTTTAACCCTAGCTGTTTATTGCTTGAATCTTTCTTTTGAACGAATTTTATTGGACTAGGTACAACTAATTAGAACGCGAGTTTTCTATAGTGTGTGAGATTTATGGTTTGTCCATAAACTGTTTAATAAAATTTATAAAAAATATATGCATATAGATATCCGTACCCAATCTAGACCCTATCCGTACCCGATCCATATCCGGCCTTAAGCGGGTAAAATACGAGTAGTCACTACCCAGACCTGCTCAAATAGACCCGATACTCAGACCCGGACCCGACCCAAGTTAAATGGGTAGGGTATATATATTTTTTTCTACCCATTTCTTTTTAGGGTATGGGTACAGTATATCAACTACCTAGACCTGATTCGGTCCGCGGACACCTTTACTTCCACCTACCTCGCCCTACTCCTACTCTCTCCTCTTCTCCCATTACTTGCTCGAGGTAATTCTAGAACAGTCAACTCTGCAGGCTCGGTCGACCGAATCGAATTATAGGTCAATTGGAGAACAACTAGAAACTATAGATAACTCCTTCCTTGACTTCTATCGACTGCCAATACACTGACAAACTGTGAGTAGAATATTATCTTATTGAGTTGGCAATTTTATAAATTTTTTGGTCATTTAAATTGCAAGTTTCATGTTCATAGTAGTTACAAGATGGCTGTGATATTTGACATAGTCGTTCCATTAAATTGTCATTTTCTGTAAAATTTGCAAGATACATAGTAGCATGTTACCATGATATTGTGGTGTGTTAACGTTGATTAGTATTGTGTGAACCATCCGGGTTGGGTGTACCCTGGGATGAATTAATATTCTAATTATGGTAAACAACATATTATAGCCCCTTGGGCAGTGAATATGATTTATAAATGAGTATATCGGACAGTAGGCAGAGGATCGAGAATTTATCAATATTTTAAAAATTAAGTCAAACAGCGATCCGAAAAAGTTACTGGATCAAAGGTCACTAGTTGACATCAGCATGATATCATAAATATTTAACTATATTTTTTAATCTTATTACATAGAAAATTGTATATATTATTATTATTATTATTATTATTATTATTATTATTATTATTATTATTATTATATCATACTTAATAATAAAAAACTAATTTTTAGACCAAATTAAATTAGATATAGTTTTCAAGTTTTACTTTTTATAATACTAATCTGTGCCAATAGAAAATAAAATCAGTTAAGTTAATTTTAAGCCGTTGGATTTTAGTATAGCTTGATAAAAAAAGCCTAGCCGGTTTGATCAAAGTCGAATTGGTTCACCGATTCGGTGGTTGAACTGACGATTCGAACGATTCAAAATAGTTATTTAATTTAATCGGTTCAAACAGTTGAACCGAACTGCTTTGTAGACTGGTTCATAGTCAGACAAGTCGAACTGGCCGATTCGACTTGATTTTTAAATTATTGGGATTTAATAATTTAGAAAATAATCTACATATTCCGGTTGAGAGAGCAGCAATAGGGAGAAATCCGGGCTACTGGAAAGAGAAGCAAAAAAGGAGGCTTCCCGACTGGGAGTACACCACTGAGGATGACTAACATATGCTTGAGATGAGTATTGAGTACATTATAACGAGCGTGATAGATTACCACATCACTCTTGAATAATGTACGTCTTAAATGAGTACCGGGTACGTTATGACGAGCTCTCTGATTGAGTGATATACTGGTGTGCTGAGATGGGTAGTATGGACAAAAGATTTTGGGTTAGACTGTTGATAAATTATTGATTAGAAGTGATGTAGCATCTTAATTATTGTCACATCATTAATCACAATACTTTCACATCAAATCTATATTTATAATTTATCAATATTTAGCCAATCAAATTGGATTGTGAGATTTGATTGTAATAATTTAAAAAGCGTGGGTCAAATATTGCTACAAATAAAAATTTGAAGGCCAAAAGTCTAATTTACCCTTTTTTTAACAATTACTCTTCTCTGAAAGGTTTAGTAGCATTCATCTAGAAACTATGCAAGTTTTTTACGGTGTACTTTTTTTACTCTAGAATTCATTTGTTCTAATATACCATTACTCCGGTATAGATATAGAGTAGTGCTTCTATACTTGTAATTTTTTCTCACCGTTCATTCATTTCTAATCAACGGATACGATTTAATTTTTCATAAATTGTGACCTGCAATAGCAGGTCACTTTGTGAGAGGTACCGGTCACCAGGTACCTCTCAGAGGGGCATTATAGTCTTTTAATATAAGGATAATATAGTAATTTTATCTTTTCATTTTTTTAAAATTTTTTTCTTTTTGTGTTTCCTTTTTCTCTCTTTACCTTTCCTCTTTAGCCATAGATAAAGAGAGAAAATTTAATAAATTGTATTAAATTGTGCCACAAAGGTTTAATTTAAACAATATTAGTAACTTTGTTTTAAATTATTAATTTTAAATTGTATTAAATTATTAAATTCTGTTTAGCCATAGATATATTGTATTAAATTAAATTGTATTAAGTTAAATCGAAATAGAACCTAAACTCAAAATATTAAATTAAATTTAAAATTTTAAAATACATATTCACATATTCACATATTTTCAAATTATTTGACAAGGCTTTAAAAGGTAATTTTTCTTTTTCTTTGTTTAATTACTTAAATTGTGCAAACGAGTTTAATTTTAGGAAACTATAATGCTTTAAAATTTATTTCCATACCTAATACTTTAATGAAATGAGTTTAATTTTTTTTGAAATAAGAATAAAATTTTAAATTATTAAATCCTGTTTAGCCATAGATAAATTGTATTAAATTAAATTGTAATAAGTTAACCCGAAATAGAACCTAAACTCAAAATATTAAATTCAATTTAAAATTTTAAAATACGTATTCACATATTCACATATTCACATATTTTCAAATTATTTGACAAGGCTTTAAAAGGTAATTGGTAGTTGGATTCGAATTCGAGTCCTTAATTAATTTTTTGACCAATAATTTTCATTTAAAATTTTGTGTAAAAATTTTATTATCTCTAAGGGATAAAATTTTTAAAACTTGTATTACATCTAATGGTTCTAAAGTATTCTTATTATTCAGCTCAGTAAGTTGAACTGAGAAAGTTGATAGAATAGATTTTAGTTTGATCAGTCGAAACAACTGTTTTATTTTAATTTTTAAATCATTGATACTATTTTTTTTTATACAATAAATAACAAAAAATAAGAAGCTAATTGCAAACCAAAAGGTAAGGAATTGACATTTTAAAAATCGACTAAAAGTTGAAAAATTTTAAAGGTGAAAGTCAAAATCACCTTAATAAATCAAATCAACTAGATTGACTAACTTGATAAAATGTATAAATAATCTACATTTAAATAGTGATACAAAATTAACATTGAATTTAAATAGTGATACAAAATTAACATTGAATTTAAATTTTTAGCCTATACAATTCTATTCTAAGAATAAATTGAATTATACCCAATATTCCTAATCAATTAAAGTCTAAATTAGAAAAAATTTAAATTTTTTAAATATATTAAATATGTGGACCTCAAATATTCACCCACATTCAAATATGTTTAAATTAATAATACAAAAATAATGTCAAAACTAGTTGTATTTAAACAATTACTAATATTACAAGTTTTTTTAAATAGTGATACAAAATTGATTCTAAAATATAAAAAAATATTAAAATTATAATATTACATATGTTGAATTTAAAGTGATACAAAATATTATAACATATTAAATATGTTCAATTCGTTATTATTATGAACATTAAATTCGTTAAAATAATTTTGCACAATTTTTCTTATTTAAATTTAAATTTAAATTTTTAAACTCAACATGTTTAAAAACATTAATATTTCTAAATATCTATAATTTAAATTAATGCCTAAATTGGAAGAATTTCATATTTCCTTTCATTAATGCTTAAATTGATGCACAATTAATGCCTAAAATTAAGATAATCAATTAATTGGAATATTCATGAAAACTTTCTTATAATGTTTTCTAGTTTAATTACTAAAATGTCCTCATATTAAAAAATATGTTAACCTGCTACATAATAAAATTACGATTTTATCCTTACTCAATCAACGGTTAGGATCGTTTTTATTTTTTATAAAATAAAGTACCGAATCATTTCTCATAGATATAATCAATTTTTAGACTGTTTAGATAGCTATTGAATTTTCTGCTGAAGTTGAAACCTGCCTATTATACTATTTGAAATAAGAAAAATACATCAAAACTTAAACATTTGGCTTGATGTTTGCCTACATTTACTTTCAATTTTGAAAGAAAAAAAAATTTGACCGTATGAAATGTTGGAAAAGTTATCTCTCTTTGATTATTTCTTTTAGTAAAACTTTAATCTAAATGAAAATAATTTAAATTCAATTTTGAAAACTGCATGCGATAATCAACAAGTAAAAATTAGAAAGAAGAGAATAGATGAGGCCTGTGAGTCGAAGCGTGCAAATACACTGTCCTAGAAGCAAGATTGTCTCTCCACGTGCGAGGCTACCGACAATCACTCCTAGCGATACAACGATCACTGTCCACCCCTCGGCACGTCTCCAAGGTGGCGCAAAACGAACCCAACGGACTTTAAGAGATCCAGCAAAAGTATAAACAAAGAATGTAAAGTTCAGTATAAAAATGAGAGGAGGAGGAAGCTTGATTTTTGTGCACTAGGAGTAAATGAGATAATGGCAGCTCACTTCCTTACTCGACAGCATTCTCTCCTCATCTATATATAGATGAGGATCAAGCTCCAATGGCTCAATAGGAGAAGCCATTGGTCCTTCTCAATGCAAGAATTGGGTCTTTACCAATGCAAGAATGATCATAAGGGATTTCATCTCTTCTCGAGGTAAAATCCTAATTAGGATTTCATCGTTTTTCAATACAGGTCAAGATCTTAAGGGATCTCATTCTTTTCCAATTCAAGATCAAGATTTGGTCAAATAAACAAAAAAAAAATTTTTAAATCACTTTTAAAATAAAAAATAATTAAGCCCAACATGAAATACATCAAAAATCAATCATATAATTAATGCGCATAAACAGTTTTGACAAAAGAAAAAAGAAAATAGCCACTCCACATATAGAGAGAGAGAGAGGATAACAGCTTTTATTCATTTTACTCTAAAATTACAGAAATTTAGAGCTGAAATTATGTATTTTAAAACAGAAAAAAGTGCATCTCTACATCATCTTGTAAAAAATTCCTGCAAAATGCTAAATTACTCTATTTCTTTCCAATAATTTGTTTTTATAGCACTCTCAAACAGGACCTATATAGAAAATTCCAAGCTTTTAAAGCTCAGGTAACTATTTCAAACAATATGGTACCAAGTAAATAGGCCTCTATAGTTTAGAAATGTTGACAATTTTTTCCTCACTATTTCTCTCAAAGAAAAGAACTAGTAACTGAACAAATAAACGAAGCGGGTAGCGTGCTACCTTTCTCTCTCTCTCAAAAAAAAAAGAAAGTAACTGAACAAATAACCCAAAATAATAATAAAAATACAAACTAGCTGTCCCCTGAGAGAGAATTCAAACTTATTAGAAACCAAATTTTAAATTTTTTTAACTTTATGTAACTTACAATTGAAAAGTCTTAAAATTAATAGCTTGAAAGGTTGGAATGGGACATTTCCTAGTTTATTAATTCTAAACGATCGAAACAGTTGAATTTTTTATAGAAATTTAAACTTGTTGATGGACTTGATAGTAGTTCTCAAAGTTATAAAATTCTGCTTCAAGATATTTCAAATAATGTAGATCATATTTAATGATATGAGACGTCAATTTGAAAGTTCTACCATTAAAAATAACTTATGAGTACAAGGGTATCGTACTCATAATAATAGTTGGACTCTCTCTCCCTCTCTTTCTGTTAGACGTCTCGAATTCTGGAACCGTAAGGTTTACTAAACTCTATTCTATTTTGATTTCCCCATTAAATTAAATTTAGATTATGCCTAATCTTATTAAAATTATTTCTAATCTTAGTGAATTTTTATTTCTAGTTGTATTATGATTTAGCTACTATTATAAATATATCTTGTATTCCATTAATTTGGTGCGACAAATGAGAGAGAGTATGTAATATATTTTGGGACTAGAGTTTTATGAGAGAGGCATATTTTGTACTCTAGTTTGATTATAATGAAAGTTTTCGTTCCGTCTTCGTCCGTGACTGAATCACATAAATATGTATGCCCTTTATTTTTCTTCTCTCTTTCTCAATTCTTTTTTAGTACTTTCACACCCGACGAATTAGATCTTTTCTGCTTTTATCATAACACTTTCCATTTCTCTCTCTCCAAGTCAATGTGCTTTGAATTGTTTCACTTTTGAGTTTAGGTTAAGTCACATTATGGTCCATTTGATTCAGTCTTACTCTTTACACAAGATTTTCAAAATTCTAGATACTTGGCAGAAGTTTGGCTTTCCCTAGGACGAAAATCAAAACAAGATGTGATGAACATAAGAGCGAAAAAATTATGGATTAGAACTTTTTTTTCCAAATTTAAAGAACACTACAAAAGAAAGGGATTTATCTATGGCAGCATTAATTTACAGAGTCAATAGAATGCAATTTTAGAGTTTAAAGGTGGCTTAATTAAAGAATGCAACAGGCAAGTTAGGAACCTTAAATAACAAATATATATCTAGCTCATTTTCATTTAAAGATTTTAAATAAGTGCCCAGGTCACTCAAAAATTCGAATTGATCAAATGAGTCCAGTTGCTGTCCTCTTAAGAGGATACGGCCTTTTATCCTATCAAATCGTTTTTGATGATTAAGGCTCTGGATCGCTGATGGGTATCGTTGAAATTGATCTATATTATGTAAAATGTCTAGAAACTGAATTTTATAATTTTTGAAAATCATTATGAAATCCTCAAAAAGCCACAAAATGAATGAGTGCAAATGAATAACTTTGTAAAAATAGAGATTAGACCTTTTTAAGTGAAAATCAGAGTTGTTTAACGTTATCTATGTAGGAATTTAGAGGACGGCAGAAACTTACATTCTGGATAGCCAACGTATCCGGATAACGAAAACTGATCGGGTTGCTTGTTTTATTAGCCTTCTTGGACCATCCTTATCTGAATACTTCTGGATCTTCCACGTATCTACGATAGAGATCAGATGTGAAGAGGGCTATCAAAGTCTTCGAAAACGTAGATAAAAATTTCAGAGAGAAAGTAGAGAGCGGAGAAGAGAAAGTAGAGAGGGGAGAAGGAATAAATTTTTATTTTCTCGTAGGTCCAAAATCTGAGAGAAAGACGTCGTATTTAAAGATTATCAGAATCCCTTAAAATATTCTGATTCTCAGATATTAGGAGATATATTTTTTCAGAATCCCTTAAAATATTCTGATTCTCAGATATTAGGAGATATTTTTTTTAACTAATAAGAAACAAATAATTCATCCTTATACTCAAAAAAAAAATTTCTATCAAAATTCTAAGTAATTTGTATTGTTTTACACAGTTAAATGAGCAAACAGCTTATATAACCATAAAAACTGTCAATTTTGAGGTCTTTTGATCACTAAGCTAATAATTTTAAAAAAAAAAATCAAATCTTAGAAACTTCAAAATACTCTAGATTAACTTTAACAGTACACTGATCATTGATTTGGAATTTCTATCATAAAAAATGACTTAAATGGATAAAAGGTTTCTCGCCTCCTAAAAGGATAGTATCTGAATTTTTTATTTTATATATATATATATATATATATAGAGAGAGAGAGAGAGAGAGAGAATTGGGCTGAAATACTATTAATAGTATTTGGACTATTTTGCTATCGAGTTTTTAACACTTGGATGAAAACCTGTAGGGTTAGGATGATAATGGTCCCCTAGGGTTTAGTGGTGGTCCCCCTAAGGTTGTGTGGGTGGTTGGTTAAATAGTATGATCTAAAGGTTGGAATTGATTAAAGTGTAAATATAACGGCTAAAAAATCGATAGCAAAAGAGCTCAAATACTATTAATAGTATTCCAGCTCAACTATATATATATATATATATATATATATATAGAGTCCGGCTGGTATACTATCGGTAGCACGGAGGCCTCCGTGCTACCAAGTTGTTTTCGATGTTGCGGCTTCCAAATCGACGATCGGCTCTGCTAGACTTGATCTACACTATTGAAAGTGTTTGGAAACTAAATTTCATAATTTTTCGACATTATTTGGCTAGTGATCAAAGGGTCTCAAAATTGACAATTTCAATGGTAGATGAGATGTGTTTGTAAGTTTAACGGTGTAAAACAATCCAAATCTGATAAAATTTTTATAGAAAATTCTTTGAACTATTTAGAGTAAGATCAGTATCTCTGATCTTAAATTTAAGCCTTTTATCATCATTTTTTATGAAATTTTTATTTTCAGCCATTCATTTTTCGACTACTCGTTTGATAGGTAAATGATATCGAAAAATTATGAAATTTAGTTTCCAAACACTTTCAATAGTGTAGATCAAGTCTAGCGGAGCCGATCGTCGATTTGGAAGCCGCATCATCGAAAACAACTTGGTAGCACGGTCCAAACACTTTCAATAGTGTAGATCAAGTCTAGCGGAGCCGATCGTCGATTTGGAAGCCGCAACATCGAAAACAACTTGGTAGCACGGAGGCCTCCGTGCTACCGATAGTATACCAGCCTAGCTCTATATATATATATATATATATATATATATATATATATATATATATATATATATATATATATATATAGTTTTAGGGATTTCCAACCGGAGATTGTAGAAAGACGGTCAGGGCTACCCATTAGTACCGTGTACGTAGTTGTTAAGATGAAGCTTCGTTTGGTGTTGATTCTAGACTAGACTGGAAATAAGCCGATGAAAGTGACCTGCTTTCCTTTTCTTCATCGGCTCTATCTAATCAAATAGTTGATGTGAGAGGGAGACCTTTATGGTCCCCCCACCTTATAGGCTTCGCCGATTGAGAACAGTCTGGTAGACCTTATAGGCTTCGCCGATTGAGAACAGTCTGGTAGGCTTCGCCGATTGAGAACAGTCAAGTAGGCTTCGCCGCTTGAGAACATATATATATATATATATATATATATATATATATATATATACCCATATTTGTAACAAATTTTCATATGTTTGTATATATCAACCCAATTATCTACTCTTCCTCACACTTGTCCATTATTGTATTACCTATGGCGGCTTATAAAATTTGTTTTGAGGGGTAAAAGAGATAAGGTAATAAGTATACAAACCTTAAACACTAAACCGTATTAATTTCCTTTTTAATATGCCAACTCAAACTTAAAATATATTACCAAATAAATAGGTGGATTGATCAGATGATAAAGGAACAGCATAATAGAAAATAATAATAATTGAGCAGTACTGCATACATTCTATATACTTATGCTGTTGGTCTACGGCGTAGAGACGGCGTAACCCAAATCGGCGGCAGCCAGTTGAAGTAATAAGGCTTGCCATTGCCTGGTTTAATTTTTTTTTCTAATTCTTTCATCTCCTTTTATAAGAGAAGAAATGGTTTGATTTTCCAAATTGTAAACCCCTGAATCGTCACCATAGCTAAGGGCCTGTTTGGTTCTTTGGAAAATACCTAAAAAAAACTTGTTTTAGGCTTGGAAAAAAAAATTTCCGTGTATTTGGTTCGCAGAAAAAATAATTTTTTTTAAAAAAATTATTTTCCAAAACTTTTCTTTCGTTTTCCAATTTTTTTAGGCAAATGAAAATTTTTTTCTCACAAATTTTTTTTTCCTAATATATTGATGTACGTTTACCACCCAACCTAGCCACTATCTCCTTTATCAAATTATTTTATCTATACCAAAATATAGTTAAAATTTATTTTTATTTAATTATTTATTATTTATATTGTACAGAGTTAAATTTTAAAAGTTTGGTAATCTCATCTTTCTTTTGTAGAAAGTGTTTATGTATCAAAATTTTCAACTAACCAAACAAGTGAGATAGAAATAAAAAATTATTTTTTATTTTTTTTCTTACCAACCAAACACATATATATGAAAACTTATTTTTCTTTTCCGCTGAACCAAACAATAGAAACTAGAAAAAAAAAATTCCACAAAAAAAATTTTCTTTAGAAAATAAGAAATTAGTTTTTCCTTATCCTCAGTGTCGGATCGTTGGCGCTAACCATTAATCTCAAAAGCTCGAGCCGTTAGAAATACGCATGCCAATTCACTTAAAGCGTACAGATACAGCGCCCACGTGTCTCGATTGTGACTCGGCCCACCAGCCTCACGCCACTTCGAACATGACTCGGCCCACCCAGCCTCACGCCATTTCGAACATGACTCGGCCCAACATGACCTCCCGTCACAGGGCAGGATGCTGGCCCATTTAAGCCAACACTTAGGACCTCAACCGATAGACATTAGTTTTTAGCTTTAATGTTGACAAATTAAATATAAAAATTATGGTCGATTTTATCAAAAATAACGATAATATGTTTTGGTAGCAAGAAGATTTATATGTACGGTTGACATGCATTCTCTATTATTTGTGATCGATGGGATAATGTTAAATACCTTAAATTGATAAAATGTAGATCTTCATGGTTAATTATATAAAATTTTAGAAGTTCGGATATATAGGAAGTAAAGTTTAGATGGCTATTTGTAAGTGGTGAATCCGAATTATATATTCAGTTTTACACTTTAAATCATGAATTCAATCTTGTATTTTAAATAAAAGATCAATTTAACATTTTACAAATGTTTGGTTTAAGTTGAGAGTTCATACAATATACTCCATAAAATTATAAATAGTTCAAATCAGATTTATTTATACAAACCTATTTCCCGATCGCCCAACGCGAATTCGAATTAAATTATATTTATTTAGGAATAACTTCAAATAACACCCCTATAGTTTCGTGCTTTCTCACTTTAGTGCCCTGTGGTTTAAAACGTATCACTTTAGTACCCTGTGGTTTGGTTATTCTCTTTTTTTATTATCTTTTCATTAATTTTTTCGTTAAATTATACAGAAAAAACTTCAAATATCTCACATATGGTTTATCGAATATTCATTTTATTATCCTGTAGTTTTAACTTTCTCATTAATTTAACGAAAAAATTAACGAAAAGATAACAAAAAGAGAATAATCAAACCACAGGGTACTAACGTATCGGGTACTAAAGTGATAAAGCACGAAACCACAGGGTGGTATTTGAAGTTATCCCATTTATTTATCCTCTTCAATTAATCCTAGTATTTTTATTCTCGATCCACTCCCATACAATCTAACTTTAATAATTAAGCGTCGCATATGTATGGACACGTACGCCAATTAAACCTAATTAGATCTCGTTTTGTTTCGGATTAATGTACGTAGTATCAAAGACTGCGATGTGGTGCTCCTCTTCCTCCTCCTGCGGCAGCGGCGCCGGCCCTCGCGACTGGGCTGCCCTCCAGTCCGACGCGCTCCTCTGCATTGCCGGAAAGCTGACGACCATCGACTACATTGCCTTCCGGGCAGTCTGCCGCTCCTGGTCCTCTGCCGTCCCCGAGATCCCGCTGCAGGCGCCCCACGCCCCCTACCTCCTCCTCGGCCCTGACGGCGGCGGTGGCGGCGACGTCTTCACCTTCCTCAGCCTCCCCGACAACACCTTTCACCGATTCCGCATCCCCAAACTCGTCGGCAAGTACTGCGTCGGCTCCCAGTACGGCTGGCTCGCCACCGTCGACACCCGAAGTCGCAACCTCGCCCTCCTCAATCCCTTCACCGGGCAAGAAATCCCCCTTCCGCCTATCACCGCCCTCTCCGACCGCCTTCCCGACGGCATCTTCCCCTGCCGCAGCGACGTTATCAAGATCGTTATGTCCTCCGACCCTGCCGACGGCACCGCCTACACCGTCGCCGCCATCCTCTGCCCCACGACGGAGCCGAAGCTGATATTCACCGGAGCTGGGGATAGCGAGTGGTACTCTCACCCGAATCGGGAGAACCATGATTTCTACGACCTCGCCTTCGATCCCCGCGGAAGGCTAATCGGCTTGGCCACCGCCAGGGCCGGCGGCACTTGGCTGCGGATGCTGCGCCTCGTCGAGATCGACGTTGGTTCCGGCGAGAGCAGAACTTTGCTTCGTATCAGCGGCCGCCTGGCTGCCCACGACATGCACCTGGCGGCCCACGATAGCGGCGGTGGAAGCAGCCTTCTGTATGTGTCGAGGGATCGCATCTCTCGCGGTGATCGCACAAAGCAGATCGAGATCTTCGAAGCAGCAATGGCCCCGGCAGAGGGACGCTGTACAATGATCTCGCTGACGAGTCTGGGTGGCCGCGCTTTGTTCGTGGGCAGCGGCTCGTCTGTGTTGCTCTCGGCCTCGGACGTCCGCAGGCTGAAACTGAAGGAGAACCATGTCTACTTCACTGATAGTTGGTGGTCCTTATTGGTGCGCTGGTTCGACAGCGGCGTTGATGCAGGAATTTATAACTTGGAAGATCAAACAATTTCTTTTCTCATAAAAAGAGACGAAAAAATAAACAAAATTAAACCTCGCAATGACGAGCGTTATATCTTCAAGTGGTTGTCGCCGATTTGGGTTACACCGTCTCTGCACCGTAGACCAACGGGATAAGTGTATAGAATGCAGTACTGCTCAATTTTTTCTTTTCAGGTAGGCTTTTGTTTCTCAGCTGATTTAGTAATTTTTGTAATTGTGAGCTGACTGAGAAAGAATAAATTTTGTTTGGATGCGTAATATTATTATTTTGATTTATTAATGAAGCATATATAATATGTGATAGATTAGTAAATTCTACAACTCTTAAATGAGGGATTGTGAGGATTACGGATCCTTATTGATTGGAAACTTAGCATTTGCTACAGAAGAATGGAAAATTATGTGGTACATTTGTTTACAAGAATAGTTATTAGATTGATAAAGAGATGTGGGGATAAGATCTTTTGATCGCCAATGATGACTTGTAACGAAAATTAACTAAACAATCCCTAATTAATTAGCTGAAAATTAGTTGAACAATCCCAAGAATAGTTATTGGAAACGGCCTTTCGAATCCGGAAGAGCCATGTCTAAAATCTCACATCTCCTGATATATGTGTGTACTTGGGTTTGGACTTACAAGGACGTCAGGATCTAAACAGGGATAGTCTAACCACATCGAATGGAAAAAAGATTTGTAAATAAAAATATAATGATTTAGGATTCTAGTAATGGTAACTGGACTTAAGCATTCTGGGCTCTCGGTTTGAATCCAACAAGTTGTTATTGTTAGTGGATCGAAATTGTTACACTTGCTCTGTATATTTTTCGGAAATTCGATACTTTATTCAAGGGTATGTTTGTTTATCCTATTTTTAGGTTAAAAAACGACTATCGGTTGGCATGAAATTCAGACGAAAATTATTTTTCCACCACCATTTGTTTGGTAGGAAATCAATAGTTTCAGAATTACAGCTACTATGTTTTTTTTATTTGTTTTGCTGAAAAGTTTTCACACTAACACATAAGAGGGTGAAAAAATAAGAACAAGTAACTTTTTCATTTCTTTCTTTTTTGAAATTGATTTCGCCATCACCCAGTACGATGTGTTAATTACAACATTTTGGAAAAGTGGATTTATGGGCTTGGAAAAGTGGATTTATGGGCGAAGTTAATTTACAGCGAACCGAACAAAAAGTGGGCACTTATAGCCGAAAACACGTTTACCCCTCTTCATTTTCGGTTAAACAAATACGCCCTAATACCGATTGACAGAATTTTGTAATGCAAGTGTCAAATCCCTTTTCTTATTGTAAATTCTTCTCTACTGCAAAATCAAGCATAACTTTCAAGAGAACAAAATCAAGAAAAAAAATAATATGTATGTAAAATAAGATTCATTAACTAAGGAAATAGTCCCTTCTGACTCATTTTTTTTAGCGAGATAGCTTCAATTTGAGCCTTCTTTTCAAATCTCTCTTCTCCTCTCTTGTGCTCTACGTATGGATGACAGAAAACTTCTTTCTTTCTCTCTCCTCACATACGAGTGCATTCAGCGCACATCATGCTACACAGAATTTATTAGTGAAAACCACATTTTGCGAAAACCATAAACATGCCACTAAGTAAATGAAAATTGTATTAGAAAATGATAAATAAACTATCTTAACTTTAATTAAAAGATACCGACCGTCCCTAGTGCAAGTGGCAAAGAGCTTGGTGGTTGGTACCCGAGGTCCTGAGTTTGAATCCTAGTTGATTCACATTTTCAGCTAAGTTTATTTTTCTAAAAAAAATAAACGAAGCGGGTAGCGTGCTACCTTTCTCTCAAAAAAAAAATAAAAAATAAAAGATATTAGTAGAATATTAATTTATAAATTTTCATGGTAAATAGAAAAGTATATTTGAATCAAGCGTGGTACCAAATAATAATAATAACAATAATAATGATAATAGTGAAATCATAGTAAGAAAGTCAATACCAAATTACACGAGATATGTTACAGTCTTAATCTAATAGTTTAGAAAACAAAATTTCAGATCATTGTTATAACTTAAAACTCAAATCAGTGCTTTAAGATTCACATAAGTGAAATTGGATTTGAACTTTCTAATTAACAAAAGATAATAACCCCACTACAAAGCGCAGGCTAACAACTAGTTCTTTTATACATGATTTGCCTCTCAATCTAAAATATTAAGGTTAAGAGGAATATTTCAAATTTCCTATAGTTGAGGGGTCTCCACACATTTGTACTTACAAAAATAGAATGCGGAGATAACTATTTCAGGGTTTTTCTTACAACTTTACCAACGAACCAGGAATGAAGACCGTCAAATATGGATCAGAAAGTACTTACTCCATATCCATATTCATATTGTTATGTCGGATCTGGATCCGAATTCGGATATTGGTCGTATACTAAAAGTTAAATCCATATCCAATAAAAATAAATTTAAATACAGGTCGAATATCAAACGTATACGGATATAAATCAAATATTTAATAAATAGATAGAACTAAAAGAAAAAAAAATTACCATCGTATAATTAAGATTTCTACATCTATAAAAAAATTAAAAAATTAAGAAAAAATTTAATTTTTTTTTAAGAAATAACATCAAGAACTCAAAAAGTATGTTACATATTAATGAAATAGCATAACTAGTTCGAGATTCAGATAATTGGAATCCGAATCCGAAAAAATATAGTAAACCCGAATCTGAATCCGAATATGAATCGGATAGCGAAATCCTAATTCATATCCAACGATTTTCGGATTCGCACTCCGGTTGGATCCGAGAATGTCCAATCCATTCTCGGAGCTCCTAGTTTAGGCAGGCTAGAAGTGCTGGGTGGCACGGTGCTCTTAAGGGGGTGTTTGGCTTAGATTCTGTATAGAAATTTTAGGATCAAAACTGATTTTTCATTTAAAAGAGCGTTTAGTAATCTTGTTTTGAAAATCTAATTCTAATTCTTAGCAATTCTTTTATCTTCGTGGCCAAAAATCAGAACGAATAAAAATTTACTTTTCGAAATCTAATTCTGATTTTGGATTTAAAATTTAAAGTTTAATTTTAAATTCAAATTTTAAATTTTAAATTTTAAATTCTAAATTTCAAATTATACTTACGTACTATGTACGTAGAATTTGATTACATATTTAAGTTAGATTTATCTATTAAATTTAAGTAGATTAATTAGGAAACTTAAATTGTTTAAGCTAAAGCTTTTATTTGATTGTAATCATCTATTAATTACAATAGACTAGTTAAGTTTGGTTTATTAAAATTTAAAATAGTTTAAAAACCTAAATTATATTGATAGATAATTTTTAAAAAAAATATTTAAAAAAATACTTTTAGAAGAAAACTTGAGAAATCCAGACCTTATATTTCTTCTTTTACATACAGTATATATTTATATATATATATATATATATATATAGTGTAGAGTTACTATACTATTGGAAGTATAAGGGAGTTGGTGCTTCCGACTTTTTGACCTTTGGATCAAGGATTATACGGTTAGGATGATTTCGAGACTAAATATGATATGTCCTTCTGTATATTTAATCACCAATTCTCAACTATAAAATATTACAAACTTTTTGAGTAATTAATGACCTCCTAACGTATTCCATCTAACATATTCCAAGAAAATTAAGAGATTATCATCTACCATATTCACTTGGAGAGCATTTCACTTGGGAGATTATCATATACCATATCCTAAGAAAATGATTTTGAGTCTGGATATGGTATGGTATTGATATTTGATCACCACCCTTGAATTATTAAATACTACAAACTTCTTGAGTAAATTAAAAAGATTTCAGTATAATTTACTTGCAACATGATCATCAATCGTATTTCAAGCACATAATTTTGAGTCGAAATACAGTATAGTGTACCATTGTATACATTTGATCACCACTCCTCAACTACTAAATATTACAAGCTCTTTTTGAGTAAATTAAAGAGTTTTTAGCGTATTTCACTTGTAAAGTGATCATATTTCAAAGAAAATAATTTTGAGTCGGAATATAGTATAGTATATCATTGTAGACATTTGATCAAAATGTTTTTGTATTAAAAAAAAAAGACCAAAAATATTAACAAAATGGCTAAATTACACTATTTGTCCTCAAATTATGAGATGTATGACATTTTGGTCTTGAAGCTTTAATTTATTGTGATTTCTAGCTTGAACTATCTAAATTGTTCAAATCAAATACCCCAGTCTAATTTAATTGACTAAATATTGATACATTGCCAATGTGGAAGTGCTAAAACAATGATGTGTTTGATGACGTGATAATAATTAAAAAATCACATCACTTTTATATCAGCGGCATATCAACTAAATTATGTTATAGGACTTGATTGCAACCATTCATAAAATTTGAGTTAAAAATTTCAACAGATCAAATTGTAAGGACCAAACTGACACGCTACTCATAGTTTGAGGACAAAAGCATAATTTAGCCTAACGGAATCCATGATTTCTTCAGCCATTCCAAAAGAGAAATGCTACTTGTACACCCCATTTTTGGGACAAAAATTGTATGGGCATCGTCTCCAAACTTGGGGACGATGCCGCGCCGCGCCCATCCTCGCCATGCGACCAAAATTAAAAGATTATATGCAATACGAGCGACCAAAATGGTTGTGTAATTAATAATTTTGATTGAAGAGAGGAACCTATTGAACTGTTTAATAAAGTTAGGGAGTCCATTTGCCAAAATTAAAAGTTCAAATTTCTATTTGTAACGACGCTAAAGTTCAACGAGTCTTTCTACATTTTTCCCTAGAAATTATATTCTATTTCAAAATGGACTACAAACAAAGACATTTTAACTTTATTAAAATAGATAAATGTTGGAAGAGTGTCAACCAAAACAAATAAAGTTTAAGATTAGATTTCTTTGATCACAATTGCTTAATTTCTGTCATTTAAACTAAATAAATACTAACTGCAGAAATCAGGCAAATGACATAGTTTTTCACTAATTTGGCAATTCAGATGATTTTGTATTGTTTGGCGAAAAACTAGTTCTTCAAAACCAGTTCACTGAACAAGTAGATGCAGGACTCTAAACATTGCATGCACAGAGAGAGAGAGAGAGAGAGAGAGAGAGAGTTGAAAAGTGAATTGACAGTTTGCATGCTTCCACTTCCATTCAAGTTCGAACTACGATCAGTCGGTGTATATATCTCGTACCTCCGTGACAGCAATCTCTTTACAAAGCACAGTCTGCATGATCAGCTAAACAATCTTCGGTCATTCTCTATCTCATCTGTACATCTCTCTCGGAGTATACAATATTCTCAACTTGAATTGGGGAAAGCGCTCAAGCAAACCGCTCCGAGGCCACAGCAGATGAAGTCATCTGGAATAGGATAGCCACAGCAGATGACTTCATCTGAAATAGGATAGAGGATATCGTAGCAGTTGTCGGGCCTATACAGCAGGGTGATCTGGAAGCGGGCTCTCTTCCTAGTAGCAGTAGGGCTAGAAGCACTACTGCTGCCAGTATTAGCAGCAGCATAGTAGGGGAAGTCTTCTGTGCTACTCTCTGAAGAACTTGGAGGAGCAGGAGTAAGATCCACAACTCTTATCGGCACGCCCAGCGCGTTAGAGAGAACTGCGGCGTGCACGTGCTTGTTTCCAATTGGGAAAACTTCCTCTGTGCAAAACTGTTTCATAGACACAAATTACAAACTTGAAAATTAGTGACAGACCGGGTAGGGAGTAATCAAAAAATTTCACAGTTAATTACGAATTCAGTTCCTGAAGTTCGATCCCAAATCACTTATATCCTAAAGAGTTCTAACTTTATAATTTGGTCATGAAGTTTGTTCCGCAACTTGAAAGAAAATCACTTCAACATTTTTGTCAAAATTTAATCTCCAAAAATTTGTGATCTCAAGCGGACTCTGATGATGATGCCGACATGGTAATGGCATCATACTACATAGGATGGGCTTCACAAAATGAATTACTAAAATAAAAAATTGGAGGATAGAATGGAAATAAATGGAGTAAGAAAACTATCAATAGCAATTCCTCACTTAAACATGGCATTCATAACCTGCTTATCGGATTACTAATGTATGATACCCTCCAGTACTTTCATAATAAGCTAGTTTAAGGGCAAAATGCACCAAGAATCCAGAAGAACCTCTTAACATACTCTCAGTTTGTCCTCAACCTTTAAATAGATGGATCCCAAACCTTTGCATTTTGTTGCAATCATACTTCTCCTTTTGATCCTCCCATCAAGTTGAACAGAAATTTATGACGATCATGTGGCTATTTGCATCAGATTTAACGAAGTTAACCGAGGAAAAGGAAAAAATTGCAGTGGAATGCAAATTTTAGGCACCACAAAGTTTTAATTCATACGTCGATGGTTATCTAACAACTAGTCTAGTCACAGCAGACTAATCTAACATCTGATTCAAAACATAGATTCACGAGTTCGAATACAGCATGCCCTATAAAATTAGAAAACACTCCATATTTACTGAGTTCAGGCCAAAGGAAAAAAAGAAAAAAGAAAAAGAAAAAAGAGATGCAGCTAACCTCTACTAAGTAAAAAAAAGAGATGCAGCTAACCTCTACTAAGTTACTGTATTTTTCGCCTAGAATATCATCTGGGTAAGAAGTTCTCCACATGTGAATCTCGATAGCAGTGATCAGCCGGATTAAGAGAACAACTGGCAAACAAACTAAATTAGAAAATATAAAATATGACGACATAACAGGAAAAAAGCAAATAGTTCATTTCTCACTCGTCGCTGCAGAATCTTCGTGTTGGAATTTCACTAAAAGATCCTGTCGTCTGAAATTACAGGAGGAGCAGCAAATTGGTTCTTCCTTATGCATGAAGATTCAACTGAAAATAAATTATAGAAGGGTATGCACAGTGTAATGCACCAAATCGTGCACACATGTCCGGTCTGAACTACTACCTTTCCACACTTCTCTTCCCTTTTGAATAAGTAGACAGCAATTTGCGGAAATCCTGAAAGTGGTGATAATGACAACAAAATTGAAGGACGAAGAAAAGCCAATGGGGTGGAGAGAAGAAAAGGATGCTTCTAGTATAGTACGAGCCTCTTCTGTTTTCCTTTTTTTTTTCCGTTAGTCTAATCCTATGGCTTCAATAGCATTAATCTAGGAAGCATGCTTCTATTCTTTTTTAATATACTCACAACAAAAGCATGCTCTTTTTTTTTTTTTACTTCAATAATACACCAAGTTAACATATACTGGGATCATCTTCTGAACTAAACCAACTCACATTATAAAGAGTAAAATTAAAAACATAAATATGATACAACAGAAAAAAGGGGATTAATGAAACATCGACACATTTAAGAAAATGGGAGAAATAAAGCAGCATACTTTAAAGAAATCGGGGAAGTGCATAACATATCCTGCTAGAACTTTGTTTCTTATTGCATATTTTCTAAGAATTGCAAGCATACGATCAACCTCGCGCCTATCTTGTCTTTCAAAAATGTGTTCCTGCTTCCAGAATTTACAAGCAATTAGATTAAGGCCACAAACATTATACCGAAGTATCAGGATACAAAAATGCGAAGAATAATCGAATCACCATGTATGAGAACACAAAGCTCCGATAAAAGCAGTCTCTATCTTTGCGTGTTTCTCTGACGGAAGAGAACTCCTCAAGAAGCTGGCTTATAAAAACTCAGGTACTTAATCACGGTGAAACTAATCATGAAACTTTAAAAAGGAGTTAGGCAGCAACATCGACTTCCTGAACCTCGGGATTATCCTGAGCAATCAAACTGCCAGCCAGCGGTCTCTGCAGCATAAAGATTCAGTCACTATTCATATAAAAGTTAGGCAGATTAAGGTCAGTTACATGATGGTATCAAAAGTTCCATCCCAGTTCATAAATTGATGTAGATATCACCCATTTTTTGAGTAAAGGCTTCACATCTAATTATGAATTCACCTCTGTTCCTATACAGTCAAGAGAAATCATATCCCCACCTCTGTATGATCATCAAATAATCCTATCTCTAGATAACCTGCGATAAGTTGAAACACTATATCCACTACATATAATGGCGTAGAAGAATTAAATAAAAAACTGATGAAAATTCAACACAGTTCAATCATGAATCTAACATATAGGCAGCATGATCTCCAATGCGTAAAAACTAAATATTAGTGGATTATGAAGAAATTATGAAATCATTTCGAGTTTGTAATGGCCGAACTCGCTGGAACCCGTCGATGATGACAATGCTCTGAGGTGATGATGGCAGTGAGGATGATGGGTGAGATAAAGAGTATGAGATAGAGAAAGTGGAGGAGAAGGGAAGAGATAAAAGAAGATTAGAGGAGAGGGCGATTGGAGAGTAGGGGGAATTGAGGAGAGAATCGGGGAGGAGAAGCAGGAGAATTGGAGAAGAAGTAATTTCTATTCTTTTTCATATCATAATTTTTCTATTTACAACTCTATATACTCTCTTATATAGTACCAAAATGTAAATATGGTAATATACTAGATAAAACTGTATAGTGCAACAATTAGTAGTGACTTTGGGCCTTGCACAGTGCAAGCTTGTTGGGTCACTGGGCCGGTGCTATGGGTTCCTCCCTGGTTGGGGACTTCAACTGAGGTCTCTTTCTAATGCCGCATGGGCCAGGGCTCGTCCGATGTGTCGTTTAGATGGGGGTATTTCCTGACCACCCAATCCGCAACGTCTGGAATATAAATACTTCTGCCATCCATAGATCCTGTCGGCAAGGCTGGTCGATCCATCCTCCTTCTACCGTAGCCCTAGCTTATGTGTTTCTCCGCCTTCCCTTCGATCGTCGCCATGCCCATCCTGGCCGCCTGATCGTTCTCAGACCCCTTGAGCTCTTGACCCTCCACGGATAAGGCCAATGCTTTTGCTCTCTACTATTTATTGTTGTAGAACAACTATCTACTCTACTCAACTTCTTCTCTCTTCTTTATTTCTCAGGTGTTACAAAGTTTTAGATTTTATTCAAGGAACTCAAATCTTTAAACTCATTTAGACATAAAAAGCACTTCAAGAATCCAAATCAGAAAGGTCAAAGAGATTAATAAAATGAATAAAACAAGCACAAGGAAAGCTCAAAATCAAACACTCGTAGCACGACGAATCAAAACGAGAAGTGTGGGTTTAGAAGCATTCATTTAGATACTAAACACTGAAATATAGGGTGATTTCACCCATTTTTCCACAAAATATTTCACTAAAATCATTAATTCTTCTCTGTCTCTCTTAAATATCTATGATTTTTTTTTTCTTGATGATTCATCACGAGATGGCCAAGTTTAAAGATAAGCAAGACTTAGATGCAAAGTAGATGAGAATTCAATTCAATTCAATTCAATTCAATTCAGAACACTTTAGATCGTATCAGGTGTTTCAAACCTTAATACCCATTTAAATCCAACAATCACTTCAATATCCCTAAATAAGGCATCATGATCGAACACAAACAAGGCATCACGATCAAACACTAAAAACCGCATCAGAGCCCTATCAAGACAGTTTGAGGTTACATCAAATGTTAGATTTTGAATTCAAATCTTAACACATCAAGAACCCTAAAATGAGGCATCAAGATCGAACATGAAACAAGGGATCAAGATGAACCCCTAGGAACCACATCAAATCCACGTGAAGAACCCTAAAAATCGGATCGAGATATGAGATCGAGCGTACCTTTTCCCCCAAGAGGACGACCCTGAGCGAGCCACGCGGCGCCGTCCTCCGCAGCGCGATCTCTGTTTGGACAAGCTGGTACGAGATTTGGGCTTCCGTGTAAACCGCATCCTCCTCCTCCTCCTCCCCCGCCCCCGCCCCCACCTCATCGTCGTCGTCGTCGTCTCCCTCGTTGTTTCCCTTACTCCACCAAACCCCCATTGTCGATCTCCTCCTCGAGCTCTCCGAGATGGGAAATGGAAAGGGCTTTTTTCGAACGGAGGGAAACGGGACGTGTTATATGGCGTATTTATAGTGTTAGGAGAGCGGAGCGTAACGGTATCGGCCGTTACGTAACGGATTGTGGGGTAGAGTCGTTGCGCGTAATGACGTGGACGATATGTCCGTTTTATGCGGTTAAAACTGTACGTAAAAGTGCACGGAGACCCCTTGTGTGTAGCATATTTTGAAATGACTCCGGGTTTAATTTCTTAACTATAGATTTTTTAGATATGTCAAATTATATTTTTCAAGTAGTTGCATACAAAAGTGCAATATACATAAAAGTTTAAGAATTTTCTTCTTAAAAAATTAAACTGAATGTAAACTTTAGAGATGAATGTAACTACTATTAATATCATATAAGAACAGCATTTTAAGAAACCATAATTAAAGATGAATGCAACTTATATTATGAGGCATGTGTCATTTTACATTACTCAAACTATTACTTAAAATACTTTAAACACTTTGCAGAGTATCTCGCACCTTCACGGCAATCATCACTTAAACTACTTGGTTGCTATCCAAATGCTGTCGTGGAGATCGTGGTCGAACCTCTGCTGCAAATTTCAAAGATCGATAGGCAGCAACTTCGGACCTCTGACCTCTCAAATAGTACATATAATAGTCCGGGTTCTTGGGAGATCTTGAGATTGGGGACCTACAAACAATTTGGAAGAAAAAAAATTCAAATATGCACTTTGCATGTATAGGCATTATGTTAAGAAAATAGTTAACAAAAGCCTCGCATGGACAAAGTGTAGAGGATTTAAGACTATTAAAAAGATGTTAAAAGACGTGGATAGTTGCGCTGCGTGTATCCATTTTCATCAAACTTCAAACTATGAAAAAATCTCTTTACAATACACTTTTTCTCGACAAGGAAAAAAAAAAAAAGAATAAAAGAAGAAATTTTTTTTTAAAAAAAAAATCCATCTACAAGGCGAACTCGGCATTGGCCATCCTTGAGCCCGAGTCTAGAAGGCTCTACAGTCTATAAGGGTTGCATTGAGCCAGTTAGCTTATTTGAAATTGATCTAAGCCAATTATTGCATTGTATTAAAATTAGACCGAGCTGTTTACAACTATATAGGCTTAATTGAGACTAAGTCAAGCAAGCCTTTGTGGTGAACACCGCTTATATGCTTTTCTCGTCACTCCATGACTTTGCAAGTGGGGAAGTTAGTAGAGTGGAAATAGTATAGAAAGAAGACAGTGAATGATTCATCACTTTCATAATGCGGTGAACCATTTGACGCATTCACAAGAGTAGCAAAATTATTTAAAATGAAAGTGGTAAACTGTTACCTTTTTTAAATAAGCGATAAATGGTTCACCACTTTTGTTATTTGCCATCCTGCCAACCACTCCAATCAGTTTGAAATTCCTTCCCTTTCTGCTAATCCATCTGACATCCGGTCTGTGTCGGTCCCTTCGTCTGATATCTTGTCTACTTGTGGCCATTGATTTGATATTCTATATCGATGCCGGCAATGACAGCAGGCTTCTCCCGCTACTGAGCTCTCTTTTTAGCCTCACAGCCGAAACTAGCTCCCAACTCATCTATTGAAGAGTGTATGCTGCCGATGCTAGTTGAGACGTAGGAGATGCATCTGGTTGTTGAGGGCACTCTATCGAGCATATTGACCAGATACATATTATTAATCTAGTACACTTTTATGGAGGGTGATTTGCCTGAGCAAGGATATGGTTGACAGCACGAAAATGGACGCATACATGGACATGGTAGAGGCGAGGATGTGGTAGGGGCATATGGAGAAGCTGATTTATATTTGAATTCTTTTCATTTTTTAGGTATAATTGATATATATGTGTTAATGTATATGCAATATTATTTTTGTTATATTATTATTGTTCATGCTAATGAATAATTGGTTTAGTTTAATTTAAGTATTTATTATTGTGATTATAATGCTCGATAAAATACTATGGCCCCGTTTGGTTCGGGGTTAAAGCGGGGATAACGAAGTTATCCCCGCTATTCCGCCAAACGAAACGAAGTTTGGCCGGGATATTTTATCCCGGTCAAACTTCGTTATTCTCGGTTATTCCGGAATAGCTGGGATAAACTATTCCATCGTTTTGACGGAATAGCGTTATTCCAAGCTTAATTCTAAATTTAATTAAGATTATAAATTTATTTAAACATAAATTATATAAACATAATATATTTAATTAATAATAAAAGAATAAAATATCCAAGCTAGATTTATAATAAATATTATTTAATTAGTAATTTATATATTAATTTATTTACTAATTAACTAGATAATTAATTAACTATTTAATTTATTGCTTTAATAAATATTTAATTACTCTTTTGAGTAATTAATTCATTATTTTAATTAATTTACTAATTAAATAATTAATTATATTGTTTAATTAATTAATATTTTGAGTAATTTAATTATTTTCTTAATTAATCATCTGACTATTATTAACTAATTTATTTATTATTTTATTATTTTATTAAATTATTTGTAATTAATTAAATTATTAATTACCAATTAATTTATTTATTAATATTAAGGGTTTTTAGCAATATTCATAATTATTTAGTAGATTAAATAAGTTAAATTATTACTTAATTAATATTTTGTCTTAATTAATTAGATAAAATATTATTGTTTAAAATTATAATTATTCTTATCCTCGCAATTCCAATCAAACCATCCAAACACTATTTTTCTTATTCCCGAGAAAAATCTACTTTTCATCCAAACACAAAATTGATTTAATCCCCGCTTATACCTTAATTTATACCTATCCCTGGAATAGTCACTTTTTGCTTATCCCCGAACCAAACGATACCTATGATTATATGCTTGTAGGATACTTAAAAAGAAAAGGGGGACGATCAAAAACCACAGAAGAATGCGGTGAATAGTTCACCGCTTTTATGAAAGCATTGAATCATTTACCATCTTCATATGTGGTTGGGGGTGTCAACAAGCCGAACATGAGCGAGCTGGGAGTTAAAATATCGAGTCGAAAAATTCAGCTCATGTTCGGCTTGTTTATTAACGAGCCGAACAAAAGTCGCTCACGAACAACAAGTTGAAAGAATTAGAAAGGATATATATAGAAAATAAATTTATGAGATCTTACCCATTAATTTTGATTTAATGATTAAAACTTTACATATAAATAGATCTTTTTATAATTGAATTGGGCTTTATATTTAGATTGGGTTAAAAAATCAAATAATAAAAATCTATATTATATATATATAATTAGAACTAGGCTACTATACTATTAATAGCACCAAGTCATTAGTGCTATTAAGTTTTCCACCGTTAGATCTACCACGTTAATAATTTTCACTCGTTAGATTATACTATTCAACCAACCACCCACTCAACCCTAGGGGACCACTATCATCCTAACCGTACATCTCTTTATTTAAGGGCCAAAAACCTAATAGCACCAATGACTTGGTGCTATTAATAGTATAGTAGCCTAGTTCATATAATTATCTATTTATATATCTAAATATGAAATATATAAATTATATAAATATAAAATATATGTATTCGAATTGTTATCGAGCTAAACACGATCAAGCTGACCCTAAGCTCGTGTTCGGCTCGTTTATTAAACGAGTTGAAAAATTCAGCTCGTATTCGGCTCGTGTACTAAACGAGAGATTTGACCTTGAACTCATTTCGAGCCGAACACGAGCTGGCTTGCAAAGAGTGAGCTGGATTGCCACTCTATATGTGGTAAACACCGCTTATATGCTTTTCTTGTTACTTTATGGCTTTGCAAGTGGGGTAGTTAGTGGAATGGAAACATTATAAAAAAGGCGGTGATTAATCACCACTTTCATAATGCGGTGGACCATTCGCCGTATTTGTAAGAACAGTAAAATTTTTAAATGAAAGTAGTAAAATATTTACCATTTTTAAATAAGCGATAAATGGATCACTGCTTTTATCATTTTCGATCCGGCCAACCACTCCATCGTGGTGCCTACAGGGTGCAAGTAAGCCAACATTAGAAAATATTGGAGGGGTTTTTTCGGACGACTAACCTTACAGAGTTTTTTAATTATAAAAATAGATATTTAAAATTTTTATTTAAAAATTAGGCTTTAAGTGATGAATAATTTACTGCTTTCTAAAAATAATGAATCATTCACCTTAAACTCCAAGGGATGTATAACATTAAACAGTAAAAAAAATGGTTAATTGCATATAGGTCCCTACAAATATAGTGAATTGCAGATATATTCCTGCAAAGTTCAAGTTTCATAAGTTATCCCTGCAAAAATCCTAATGTATGCAGAAATGTCCCTCTGGTTTGTTACCGTTAGAGAACTGTTTATTTTTTAACATCAGGCTCGTGAAATGATATTTTTACCCTCACAAATATGTCCCTGCAAAAGCTAGATACGAAGAAGAAGAAGGAGGCAGCGGAGGTGATCGCCCGCCGCGATCTCCTCCCTCGCCCGCGTCGGCGACGACGACCACCCCGACCTCCGCTCCGCTCTCCCCGGTGGCCGAGTTCCACCTCTCCGGCGAGATGGGGCCACGTCGACAAGCAAAAGAGGAAGAGAAAGAGGAAGAGGAAGAGAAAGAATGGTAAAATTATCAATTCACCTTATTAAGTAACCATGATTAGCCATTTTAACTGTGGTTAACTAAATTTTTCTAACAAATCCTAACGGCAGGGACATTTCTGCATACATTAGGACTTTTGCAGGAATAACTAATAAAAGTTGAACTTTGCAGGGATATATCTGTAATTTCTTATGTTTGCGGAGACCTATATGCAATTAACTTAAAAAGAAGTTAACATTGCGAGAAAGTGGTAAATGATTTACTGTATTTAAAAAATGATGAATTATTCACGCATAAGATAGTTTTATAAATAAATTTTTGCTGGACTATTTTTATGATTATACTATTTTTTTTAAGTCTTTCAATTTTTTTTAAAAATATCTTTTTGGGGGCTTAGTTTTGCGATTATAAATTTTTAGAGGACTAATTGGTTAAAATACCCCCGTCTCAAGCCTCAAACCCCTACCATCTCTCCTTTCCCTCCCAAAACCCTTCTCTCTCCTGAGATGGCTCCCGCGAAGGAGAGCAACGAAGGGGACTACAACGAAGAGGAGCTCCCGCGTTACGACGACGACGACGACGACGACGACGACGACGACGACGACGACGACGACGACTGGGAGCATGAGGGGCTCGACGACCATTTCCCTTCTCTCATTTCCCCGGCACGCTTCTCCACCCCGAATCCCCGCTTAGATTCCGCTCTGTTAGGGCTTCTCGATCGGGTTTTGTGATGTCACCGTTTGAGTATTTTTGGGCGATTTTTGCGGAATCATAACGCTTCTTTTGTGTTGCTTGAGTGTTTCCAATCCCCGATCCTCACTCTGTGATGTAATCTGTGAGTTTCGAGCGGTTTCTTGCGAAATTGGGATCTAAATTGCGGTTCTTTTGAGTTGCTCGAATGGAATGTTTGGTCTTCTGTTCGATTTTGTGGGTGTTTTCTATGCGTTCGATCCGATTCTTGTTGGCGGATACCAAATTTTGGGTTTTACTTGGATTCTTGAAGTGTTTCTTTGTTGATCTAATTTTTTTTGTTTAAGGACTTCACGTTCAGAGCCTTCGATTTGAATTGTTGGTATCTTTCTTTGATGATAAGCGTTTGGATTTTGATATAAATGTTTCACTGAATTTGAATTCTTTTGTTGATTTGATGGCCATCTTCTTTGATTTTTTTTTTCTTTTGTGGCATAATGTGAGATTTTTCTTCTTTTGAACTAAACCCCCCCAAGCAGGAGGAAAAGGGAGGAAAAGATCATAGTGCTCTCCTAGAAGGAAAACCAATTGAGATTGGTGCAGAGATTGCCCTGCAAGAAGGCGACAGTATTGGAGAGAAGGTGCTGTGATAATCTCTAACTACTCTTTTTCAAGTTGTGGCGCCAATGAGATGGATCTTGTTACCGCGGAGATTTAGGGTACTTTGGTTCATAACTAGGACAAACTTTTGCAGTTTATACACTTGGAACTGGGAAAATCATTGGTATTGGTTACTAGCTTCTTGCATTATGCCACATGATTAAATTACAGCTCGAATTTACTCCGTAGAGTTTCTTAGGTTAATCAGTTGTGTTTACTATCAGGCTTCTCAATGTTTTAACATGTGAAAGAAAGCAGAGATGCAGTTTAAATTACTTGTTTCTCGGAGAAGATGACGTACTGATATAAATCTTAGTTGCAAAGTTCCCTTTTTTTGGTTTTTGGATCTTTGAGGAAAATAGATTCCAACCCCAGCTATATAATAAGAAGAAAACTATAGTATCTTGATTAAGAAGTATTCTGAAGCAGTTTCATGGTTCAAGTTGCGGATCTGAGACACTGGTTATGCATGTCAGGAACCTCTATTGACATTAGCTACTGAGTATTCGTCAGACAACACTATCATACAGCAAAAAATAAAGGTTTGCTGCTCATGATCATCTTTTATTCAATCAATTAATCAGTGATGCGATTTGAGTTTCATTCATAAGAAAATGATTGTATGACACAGATTCTTCATGAAAGATATGAAGCCTTCAGACGAGCACGCCGAGATGGCAATTGTTTCTTTCGGAGTTTTATTTTTTCCTACATGGTAACTTTTGATTTCTCTTCTCTAGTTTACCATTGATTTGATAGATTTCTTTGGATCTATTGCTCATGAGACTGAATTTTGATTTATGCAACAGGAGACGCTTATCGAAAAGCAAGATTGTGATGAGGTTGATCGCATTGTCTCATTGATTGATCAGTGGAATCTGGATAATCGAAGTAGTCAACAGAATCTTATTGTCTGGCAAGCCACTTCTGATTTCTCAAGTGTAATTGCTTTTCTCCCTTATGTAATTTGTAAGTAGAGATGTTTCATTGATTTTGAATTTTCTAAACTCTTTTTTGGATGTCATGCATTTTTTTATTATTATTATTATGAAAATTGGTTATGGAGGATATTCCTATATACCCTGGTTGTATCCAAAGGTTATAGTTACAAAGAAGGGCCAAAGTCAAAATGAAGTTCAAACATATACAGTATAACAATTATAATGCAATCATAAGGTAACAGGACGAAAAAACAGTCCCATGCATCATGCAAGCATATGCAAATACAGCATTCCTCAATGAGTTTCAAACTACATTTCTCCCAACTGAGAAAACCTCCAACAACTGCTCGAATAACTATAACAAAAATAACTCTCCATCATATTAGGATTGCAACCTTCTTAATTAAAATTGATTAAATTTCTAGACGGTTATATGAACTGGAAGTCTTTGAATCATTTCAACAAGAAACATTTAATTAATCCAGCGAATGGTGAAAACCTCGATCTTACGGATTTGAATTTTTTTTTCTTCTTTATAATTTTTGTGTTTTACATGATACTGGATTTGATTTAGCGAATGATGAAAACTTAGATGTGCAGACGTGTTTTTCTGCTTTGGTCTTTTTATGTTTTACATCATACTAATCGTCGCTCATCATCATCATCTTGAGTTATGGAACTACAATTAAGTAAGAGTAGTACTACATTTGACAGGAATGACTAAACTCATCAAGATCAGAAGTTCTGCATACACACATATAACTATAGTAACTATGTGATATAGATGTTCAGTGTCATAGATTTGGTTCTACTATTTTTTCCATTTTGGTTTGTCTGTTCTTTATTCCTTTTATTCTTGCTTTCAGGTATTCACATCTTTCGTCAAACAAATTCCTGAAGGGAAAGTGATTAATCTGCCGTAAATATTTGTCCCTAACCTGGATCTATATGGTTTTCCATTGTTATTATTTATTAGATTTTCCTCTCTGCAGTTTCACTGTTGAAGATCTTTTTGCTTGGAGTCAGGATGATTCTGAAATGAACGAAAGTGAGGACCACGCCCATTAATTATTTTTCTTCCTTGTTGCCACCATTTTTCATTCGTTTTATAATATGCTTTTGTTGTCAGCGTTGATGTTTCTCAGAATAGTCACTTCTACTGAGATTATGAAGAAGGCAGAGTATTACAAACCATTTATTGACAAGGCAGAACACATAACACTTTTTGAGGTTCGAATTACAGCTGCCTGTAACTTGACATTTGAACCAGCAATTTTTGTTGCTGTTAGTAGTTTAAAACATCACTAGGCAATTTTTTTCATTTTTTAAAATATTTTAGAAACCAGATGAAGTTTCCTGTATTAGTATATTAAAGAATCATGTTGGTATTTGATTGGTTTTGGTGCTTGACATTTTTTCATTTATTTTAATACAAAGTAATTTTTTTTCTTTTTTCTTTTGCCTTACCAACAGTACTGTGCTTCACAAGTCACCCCACCAGGCATGGAAGCCGAGAATATTCATGTAGTTGCTCTCTCAAATGCGCTCGGCGTTGCAGTACACATAGTGAATCTAGATACATCCACCTTGCCTTCTGGAACTCCAGAATTGAATCAATTTGACTTTATCCCTCCGACATATGATATCGTTAATAGTAGTACTTCAGCTGCTCCTCAGAGTGGCTCAACCGAGGAGAGTCGAGCAAGCACAAGTAAAAGCTTTTCTTCAGATCAGTTTGAAGTTCCTTCTGTGACCTTACTTTACAGGCCTGGCCATTATGACATTCTCTATCCTAGGTGAGTTGCTTCCCCAGAAGGCAATTGATGGGCTTTTAGGAGATATGCTTGTGAGTACACCAGAAAGTACCTATAGTAGATCACATGGAATTCCCATGTGACTATAAATTTGCTGTTTTGCTAGTAAATTTGGTTTTAGCCCAACAAAAAATGTGAGGATAAGTTCTTGTTATTTGAGAGAGGATCAATGCAAGGATGCAGAAATATTTTCCTTGTTTGGAAGTTGTGGAAATGTTGTGGAGTGCAGACTTGACAATTGTAGATGTTGTAGAATCACGAGTAAATGGGTGTGATTATTTCGTGAAAAGCAGGACAAAGAACAAAATTGTAGCGATTCGGCCTAAGCGCAAAACTCCCCAGCAATCAGGTAGCCTGATTGCCTTTGAAGAAGACTCCAGGAAGAAGGCTAGGGAGATGCCAGTTGTCGGAAAAGAGGTGTGTCCATCAAATATACCAAATTTGGGTTCTTTTCTTTTGCTGATTTTTTCGTGGATTTTGATCTCAATCATTTATTTATGATCTAATTTTCTTTCTTAAGGGCATAACATTTTCATGATTACTTTAATCTTCGTTTTTCCTTCGGTGGGTCACGTTTATCTAATAGTGAATAAGTTTGCTGATTTCAAGTGCAGTTTTTTCGACTCCTTTGGCGTATGCTTGGCAACAAACAGGAGATAGAAGAAAAAGAACAACAAATCGCTTTCCTAGACTACAATATCGGAGAGAAGGTGGCGAATTTTCTTCTTGTGATAACCTTTAACTACTCTGGTTTAAATTATAGCAACACAAGATGGATCTCGTGTCAAGGAATTTTTAGGCTATGTGGTTGATAACATGTAGTGATCCATTTCATTTGCTTTCCTTTAAACTAACAAATTGTTTAGGTGGTCCAAGTCTAATAGGTTAACCACTTACTAGGGAAAAAAATGTCAGTCAATCTAAGGAAAATCTTCATAGTTTAAACACCTGGAATTATTAAAATCTTTTGTGTTAGTCTCTTGCTTCTTACTTCAAGCTAATAATTATTCTGCTAAACAGTGTTCCTTAAGTAAATAATTTAAGTTCGTTACATGGACCTGAAACACTCTAATACATGTCAGGATTCTTTGTTAGCATTAGCTGTTGAGTATCCATCTGACAACTATATCATACGGGAAAAAATCAAGGTTCGGTACTCATTAATCATTTCCATACTTTATTTAGTTAATTAGTCAGCAGTAAGATTTGAGTTTCATTTATATGAAAATGACTTGATGACACAGCTACTTAATGAAAAATATGGTTCCTTCAGACGAGCATGCCGAGATGCCAACAGTTTCTATCGAAGTTTCATTTTCTCCTATATGGTGAACTTCTATTTCTTAACTCTCACTCACCATTTAATTTAGTCATTTTTCCTTGGCTTACTGCTCATAGAGAACAAAATTTGGTACAGGAGCAGCTTATTGAAACGCAAAATATTGGTGAGGTTGATCGCATTCTCTCATATTTAGAGCAGTGGAAGCTGGGTTGTCAGAGTCTTGAAGGGAGTACAGAGACTATTTCTTCCTTATCCAGTGTAATTCCTTTTCTCCCTCCTTCACTTTGTAACTAGAAACTGTTTACCTTGTATTTCTACATGTTGTTTCTTTTGTCCATGTGCACTCTAGCTCTAGTACCATGAATGAAATGATTCTCTTTAGTCATCATCAGGAGAAAGGAACTACATTCATAAGGAGAGTACTTTTTACGGGAGGGAGGCACACACTAATTCAGCTGAGGATCTATTTTGTACATACATGTACACAATACCAACAGCAATTAGGTGATGTAGGTGTTACGTGATAACATGAATTAAGCTTGGTTTCACATCGAATTTTAATTAAATAGTAAAGGATCGATATATAGTACTACATTTGAGCACCATGACTTAGCCTCTGGGATAAATGTGAGATTCCAGTACGTATGTTAAGATCTTGTTTGGTATCAATGGACATCAATAACAATTGGTTATAAAAGCTGGAGGTCCTGAACATTCGGAAAACTGCAAGTGGTTTAGGCATGTGATATGCCCTTATTAAGCGAACTATCTTCATTTAACTCAATTTTGTAAGGATGACTATAACATCTGCAGCTCTTTCCATGTATTAGGCTTACGATATCCTTGAATCATCAAACAAGCTCTTCCCCTTGTTCTTTGGGGACATAATCTAATTAACTTTGGTTAAAATGTATAGACACCCCTTGAACTTTAAATCATTTTGAAATCGACCCCCTGAGATTTTTAATTTGATGTACACCCCCTCAACTTACAAATCATTTGATTTAGGTCCTTCCATTGGCAAGTTTGGGGTTATTGTTAGAATCAAACACAAACGAGATATGCATGTAATCAAGAATTGCTTTAGTCAAAAAGGATGAAAGCAGAATTGCTCTACTGAGCCGCGATCCACGAGGTGAAGTTCACCTCGTGGACCGCGTGTACAAGCATCCTGAGCCGCGATTTTTTTCACCGCGAAGTTTTCGTTTTCAGCTCCAAGAAGGCGGAAAACGAAAACGAGTAGTTTTCTGAGAATTTGTAAAAAAAAAATTCCGAGAAAATTTTTTACGGACAATCAAACAACAGAAAATTATTTTTCCAACGAAAACCATTTTTCGGAGTGATTTTACAAGGATCCAAACACACCCTAAAGCAATTCTTGATCAAGGGCCTCTTTTCGTGGGTGTTCGACTCTAACAAAATTTCAAAAATTGCTAATGGAAGGGCCTAAATCAAATGGTTTGTAAGTTGAAGGGATGTAAATCAAATTTAAAAGAAAAAAGTTCAGGGGGTCTCAAAATGGGTTAAAGTTCAGCGGTTTTCATACATTTTAACCAATTTACTTTTTTAAAGAACCAATATATATCCACTGAAAGTCTTCTAATAAATCCAGTGAATCATGAAAACATAGATCTGTTGGACCTATGTTATTATGATTGGGCTGTTTATGCTTTACATGAATGCGTAGCTTTCCTCAATGTTTTTACCTGTCTTGTCTACTCTTAAAACTTCTGTTTTTTTTTTTTTTTTTTTTTCTCCCCATTCTGGTTTATCTATGTTGATGCTTTATTATTATTTTTATTATTTTTTGAAAATTATCTCTGATACTTTTATGTTCTTGCTTTCAGAATCTAATTTCTTTACTCAGAGAAATTCTTGATGGGAAAATATTCAATGACATGTAAATACTCAATTGGTCTTTGCTAAATTGGATTCTATGGTCTTCGATTGCTGTTATTTATTTCACCCTTCTCTCTATAGTTTCACTGTCAGAAAGCTTTTTGATAGGGCTCAGAATAACCCCAGAACAGACAAAGGTAAGGAACACATCAAATATTTCTCTTCTTGTTGCCATCATTCGATCTGT
The DNA here is from genome assembly GCA_016920855.1 of Puya raimondii. Classification (NCBI taxonomy): domain Eukaryota; kingdom Viridiplantae; phylum Streptophyta; class Magnoliopsida; order Poales; family Bromeliaceae; genus Puya; species Puya raimondii. The sequence continues at coordinate 142,103,945 of JABWPP010000050.1, forward strand.
TGTCTGATATCCTTTTATCATCAGTTTTAATGTTCCTCAGAGTACTTGTTTGTGTTGAGATTCTCAAGCAGAAAGATTATTGCAAATCATTTTTCAGCCAGATGGAGCACAAAACACTTTTGGAGGTCTGGGAACCATTTATTTTGTAGCCAAGCGTATACTTTGAGTTCCTTCTGGTATTTTAGTTACTTTGGTATTTTAATGTTGTCAATGAAGGAAGTTGAAATGACTTTTTAAATTGATTTTCGTGCCTTAATTTCTCTCTGTTTGCTTTGCTGACTGTTAACCAACAGTTTTGCATGGAGGAAGTCATGTCAAAGGGAAAGGAAGCTGGACATATCCATGCCACTATTTTGTCGAATGTATTTGACGTCCCGATATGTGTGGAGACTCTCGACATGTCCTCCTCGTCTTCTGGAACTGTGGGATTGAATCACTTTGTTTTTGTACCTCAAAGAAATGGTCGTAATGATAGTGGAGTAGGCACAAGCGAAAGTTCTACTCTAGATCAACATAAAGTGCCCTTGGTGACCTTACTTTACAGGCCTAGCCATTATGACATTCTCTATCCTAGGTGAGTTTCTCTCATTGAAGAAACTTATATCCATGAGACTAGTTTTAATATCTTAACAATAGAGATTGCTGCATCTCTTTTATTATTCTGTTTTTGCTCTTCGAGTTTCATTTACATATAAATTCTTTTTCTATTTTAGGAAAAAGGGTAGTGCACCTATAAATATGTGAATGTCAATTATTGTTGCGGGGGAAGCTGTAATGTTAGGATCCCGAAATATATTCATTTTTAGAATTTAGTTGAAATGGTTGTTGACTTTACAAAGAATAACTAGCTGTTTGCTTACAAGTATAAATGTATGATTGTTTCATCAGAAATAGGTCAAGAAGCAATGTATTATTTTGGCCTCTCAAGCAATTGGGCATTTTGATCACCTCTGCTGAAGACTACTACAGGAAGAATTCCACGGAGATGTCTACTGATGGGGACAAGGTGGAGAATTTCCTTCGTTGCGGGGTGTCTGTGTGTGCGTGTGTGCATAGAGAGAGAGAGAGCATTGAGCTGAAATACTATCGATAGTATTCAGGTCTTTTTCAATGATCTACATTATGTTTGATAGTTTGGTTCTCAATCAAGAGCCCTATCATTGAAAAAGATTATCTATTGAATTCTATCTCAATTCTCTCTCTCTCTCTCTCTCTCTCTATATATATATATATATATATATATATATATATATATATAGTAGGGCTATTGTGCTATTAATAGCACAATAGCCCTTGTGCTATAAACTTTTTAACCACCCATCAATTTTGATGGGTGGTTAAGATGAGAGAGAGGAGAGAAATTGGAGAGAAATTCAAAGAGAAGAGAAATTGAGACATCTAACTTCTCTCCAATTTCTCTCCTCTCTCTCATCTTAACCACCCATCAAAATTGATGGGTGGTTAAAAAGTTTATAGCACAAGGGCTATTATGCTATTAATAGCACAATAGCCCTACTCTATATATATATATCTATATACCTATCAACGTCTATGCATATATATATATATATATATATATATATATATATATATATATATGTATATGTATATGTATTTATATAATAGGTGCAATTGCTTATATACCCCTGAAAAGTTTCCGACTTTCTGATTTACCTCTCTTAGAAGGCTAATATTAAAAATACTCTTTTTACGTTCCAAGTTATTTCAAATATACCCCCAGAGTTAAATTCTGTTAGTGAACTGTTAGCAATAGCCGTTATCTCTGTGAAATTACTATTTTACCCTTTCAAATATACCCTTCTACCATTACCAACTTTTCTTATTTGCCCTTAAGTTAGGGGCAAAAGAAGTATTTTAATTTTTGGTCTTTTCAAATATACCCTTCTACCATCACCAACTTTTCTTATTTGCCCTAAGTTAAGGGCAAAAGTGGTATTTTGATTTTTTTAATTTTGGTAGACATTTAACTCACGTTTAACCCGAGAGAACTTAACAGGTGGTAACTGCGGGGGTATTTTTTGAATAACGGAGGAACATATGAGGGGTATATTGGAAACAAAAAATAAGTAGGGGTAAATTAGATATTTTCGAAGTTTTGAGGGGTATATAGGCAATTATCCCTATATAATATATATCGTGGCAAATACAGAAACTTGCATAAATGCCTTCATCAAATTGATATGTGCATACATAACATGGAAAAATTTCTTACCAACTTCGAGGTCGGTAGTTACACAACTTTGCATATTGTAGTGTATAAACTTTGAGGTCGGTAGTTACACAACTTTGCGTATTGTAGTGTGTGTGTATATATATATATGCAAGAAAAACTATAAGTAATATTTAATTGCTTATTCAAGATATACCGCCTATATTATATCATTTCCGCCTAAGTGGAATAGAATTCTCTAGCAATTTGGCAGCTTGACCGTCTCTGTCAAAGACTACATCAAGAAGAGCTCCGGGGGGATGTCTTCCATTGGGGACAAGGTGCGGAATTTTGTTTAGATCTTACTCCCATAAACCCTTAGCGAAGGCATGAATGCAAATAAATATGGCTTTGAAGGTCACATATCTAGATACCTACTTCTCATATATGTTTGTATTTATATATATCCTGGCAAATACAGAAAATTGCACAAATGCCTTCATAAAATTGATATGTGCATGCATAACATGGAAAATTTTCTTACCAACTTTGAGATCGGTAGTTACACAACTTCTCATATTGTAGTGTATATATATTTGAAAAAAAAACTATAAGTTAATATTTAATTGCTTCTTCAAGATATACCGCCTATATTATATCATTTCGGCCTAAGTGGAATAGAATTCTCTAGCAATTGGGCGGCTTGACCATCTCTGTCATGCATGCAAATAGGTTGATGTCTTCCATTAGGGACAAGTTGCGGAATTTTATTTGGATGTTATTCTCTTAGGTATCGTTTGGTTCGGGGATAAGCAAAAAGTGACTATTCCAGGGATAGGTATAAATTGAGGTATAAGCGAGGATTAAATTAATTTTGCGTTTGAATGAAAAGTAAATTTTTTTCGGGAATAAGGAAAATAGTGTTTGGATGGTTTGATTGGAATTGCGAGGATAAGAATAATTATAATTTTAAATAATAATATTTTATCTAATTAATTAAGACAAAATATTAATTAAGTAATAATTTAACTTATTTAATCTACTAATTAATTATGAATATTGCTAAAAACCCTTAATATTAATAAATAAATAAATTGGTAATTAATAATTTAATTAATTACAAATAATTTAATAAAATAATAAATTAGTTAATAATAGCCAGATGATTAATTAAGAAAATAATTAAATTACTCAAAATATTAATTAATTAAACAATATTATTAATTATTTAATTAGTAAATTAATTACTCAAAAAATTAATTAAATATTTATTAAAGTAATAAATTAAATAGTTAATTAATTATCTAGTTAATTAGTAAATAAATTAATATATAGATTATTAATTAAATAATATTTTAGTATAAATGTAGCTTGGATATTTTATTATTAATTAAATATATTATGTTTATATAATTTATTTTTAACTAAATTTATAATCTTAATTAAATTTAGAATTAAGCTCGGAATAACGCTATTCCGTCAAAACGATGGAATAGTTTATCCCAGCTATTCCGGAATAACCGATAATAACGAAGTTTGACCGGGATAAAATATCCCGGCCAAAATTCGTTTCGTTTGGCGGAATAGCAGGGATAACTAATATTATCCCCGCTTATCCCGCCAACCAAACATGGCCTTATACTCCTAGCAGAGGCATGCATGCAAATAAGTACTGGTTTGAAGATCACATATCCAGATACCTATTTCTCAGGGGAATTTGTGCGATAATGCATATTGCATAGTGTGTGTGTGTATAAATTACATAGAGAGAGAGAGAGAGAGAGAGAGAGAGAGGCTCGTGTGCTTTTAGAAGCACGGTGACCTCTATTCTTTCAAGTCGTTTTCGATGCTGGGACTTCCAAATCGACGATCAGCTTTGTTAGAGTTGATCTAGAGTATTCAAAGTATATATAGAAAATTAATTTTGTGATTTTTTATTATCATTTACCTAGTGATTAAAAGAGCTCAAAACCAACGGTTGAAAATAAAAATCTCACAGAAAGTGATGATATGGCACAAATTTCCGATAAAAAATATTGATCTTGCTTTATATAGTATAAAGAATTTTTTCTCAAAATTTAAAGTGATTTCGATATTTCTACACCGTTAAACTTGTTGCGCAAATGCCGTTTGCAAGTTTAATGGTGTAGAAATATTGAAATCACGTTAAATTTTGTCAAATTTTTTTTTTATACTATATAAAGGAAGATCAATCTTTTTTTTTTTTGATTAAAGAAGATCAATATTTTTTATTTAAAATTTGTGTCATATCATTAATTTTTGTGAGATTTTTTATTTTTAACTATTGATTTTGGGCCTCTTCGGTCACTAGGTAAATGATATCGATTTAATCGCGAAATTTACTTTCTACGCACTTTGAATTCTTTATATCCAGCTTAACGGAGCCAATCATCGATTTGGATTCCCAGTATCAAAAATGACTTGATAACACGAAGGTCACCGTGCTTCTAAAAGCACACAAGTAAATATGTGTGTATATATATATACATATATGTATACATACATACGTACGTATACATATACGTACGTACGTACATATACATACATACGTACGTACGTACATATACATATATATACATATATACATATATATATATATATATATATATATATATATATATATATATATATATATATATATATACATATAGAATGAGGCTACTATACTATCTATAGTACCGGGGCTCCGGTACTATAGTTGCTTTTTCGATCTTAGGGTGTTCAAATCAACGATCCACACCGTTGAAACTGATCTAGGGTATGTGAAGTTCTTAGGAATAAAATTTTAGTTTTTTTCGATATCGTTTACTTAGTAAATAAATCATGTCAAAATGAACGGTGGAAATTGAATAATCCTTAAAATTTGAGTATAGGAGTTTCGAATTCAAGATCAAGGATGTTGACCTTCATCTATGTAGTTTAAAGTATTTTCTATCAAAATTTGAATAAATTTAGACTCTTCTCCACCGTTAAACTACAAACTCGCCATAATAACCATTGAAATTTGACAATTTTGAAACGGTTTGATCACAAAGTAAACTACGTCGAAAAATTATAAAATTTTATTCCTAAGAACTTCAAATATCCTAAATCAGTTTCAACGGTGTGGATCGTTGATTTGAACACCCTAAGATCGAAAAAGCGACTATAGTACCGGAGCCCCGGTACTATAGATAGTATAGGAGACTAGCTCTATATATATATATATTATACCGTCTTTGTACTTATAAGTTGTTTCGATGATAGAGCTTTTGAATATATATATGTATATATATCAGAGTCCGGCTACTATGCTAGCAATAGCACCAAACATTTGGTGCTACCAAGTTTTTCGCCGTTAAATCTACCTCTTTGACCATTTTCACCCATTATATCATACTATTTAACCAACCACCTATTCAACCCTAGGGGACCACTATCATTCTAACCGCACATCCATTCATCCAAGGGGTGAAAACCTAATGACGACAATGACTTGGTGCTATTAATAGTATAATAGTCTACTTCTCTCTCTCTCTCTCTCTCTCTCTCTCTCTGTATATATACCTTCTTTATACTCATAAGTCGTTTTCGATAATAGAGCTTTCAAATCCACGATGTATACTTTTAGAGCATTTAAATATTCTAGAAATCAAATTTTATAATTTTTAGACATCATACACGTTATGATCGAACGGCCTCAAAATTGACATTTTGAACTGCCGTATGGGGTGTTTCCTTGTTACCAATGTGGAAGAATTGGAATAGGTTGAATTTCTGCTAGAAAATTTTATTCACTATATAGATCGAGATCAATAACTCCGATCTTGAATTTAAGAAACCTATCCCCTATTTTTAGAAGATCGTTTGATTATGATCTTCATTTTATACCCACTTGGTGGACTTTATTATAAATTCGAAAAATTACGAAATTCAGCTTTTAGATATCAAATGCTCTAGATCATGTTGGATGTATGGATCGTCGATTCAGAAGTTCCATCATCGAAAACGACTTATAAATACAAAGGCCTCTATACTCATAAAAGTATAGTAGCCCTACAACTGTACTATTATGAGTACAAAGGTCTCTATACTCTCGCTCTCCTCTGTGTGTGTGTATATATATGTATATAAAGTCCCTCTGGGGTGCTGGGAAGTTGCAACTTCCGACTTTTGGGCCTTTGGATCGATAATAAAACCACCACCAAATAGTAAACCCCGGTGATCGAAGGGCCAAAAAGTTGGAAGTAGCATATTTCCAAAAGCACTCTGGACACACATGAACTTGAAATTAAATATCTAGCTGCTCTGGTTCAAGTTTGCAGCGTGAGATGGAATTTTTTTTGCGTCTTTTTCATATTATTCTGATTGATAGCATAAGGAACTCACTTTTGTTTCTTTCATCTAAAGCTATGTATTTATAGCCATTCATGCATAGTCCAAATGCAGTTTAATGCCTCATGGATTAGTAACCAAAAGATTAGAGGATTGCCATCTTTCTACTAGGCCCAAATGTTGAACGGTTGCACACCTTTTTTCTATTTGTCAAGTTTTTCAGGTAGGTCTCTAGTTCTTCTGGAGGAGTTGAATGTAATGGCTGCTTACCTTCTATCTTGATATAAGTCTTAGTTGAGAGTTTTCAGAAGCAGCTCGCTGGTTTTTCTCTTTTAATATGTTACAGGAACCTATCTCAGCATTAGCTTCTGACTACCCATCAGAGAGCAGTATGATACAGGAGAAAATTAAGGTTAACTATCCATAACCATTTTAACTTGAATCAATTATCCTTTTCAGGGGTTTGATTTGTGTTTCATTTATAACTAAAATGATTCTGTGGAACAGCAACTTGATGAAAAATATGCTTCCTTCAGACGAATATGTGGAGATGGCGATTGTTTCTATCGAAGTTTCATATTTTCCTACTTGGTGAATTCTGGTTTTCAACACTCAATGTGTTAGTTTTCTTTGGCTTCTCTGCTTATGTAGACTAAGTTGCAACATGTATAACAGGAGCAGATTGTTGAAAGGCAAGATGAAGATGAGGTTAGTCGCCTGTTTGCACTTCTCGAACAATGGCAATTTGATTGTGTTAGTCTTGGAGAGGATGGAGGAACCGTCTCTGATCTCTCTCGCGTAATTGCCTTCTTCCTTAATCTGATCTATAAACAGTTGTTTTATAACCTAGCATTTGGGCATATTATTTCTTTGAATTCGTTACAAATTAGTCCCTTAAATTTGAGCTTGATTTCAACTACATTCTTAGAGCTTCAATTTTAGCAAATTAATTCTCAAAGTTTAACTGGCATGGTCCCTTCTTTTAGTCTACCTTCTAAAATGTCATCATGCTAACCACATTCAATGCTAGTGCTAGTCTCAAAAAAAAAAAGATTGAAAAAAACAATATCATGTCAGCAAACTCTATTGATTATGTTGATCAGCATCTCTTTTAGACAGTGGATTTTTTTACGCTAGATGAGCTTCATGGTTTATATCGTTAAAATGAAGCTTTAGGGATGTAATTGTGATCAGGGTCAAACTTAAATGATGATTTCAATCCACCCTATTTCTTGTGCTTACTGTGCACTCCCTATTCTGATACTATAACGACCTGACTCGCTAGCAATAATAACTCGTTGGGCCCAAACCACCGGCCCAAAATGCTTAAGCCCACTCATTATCACTAGTGTCTAAGTCTCTTATATACCCAATCACATCCCCATTCCTATTCGATGTGGGATTATTGGGGTGTGACAAATACCTTAAAAATTCATATAATTCTCCCTCATCATCATTGGGATGCCAGAAATGAAAATCAAAATCGGAATAGTTTTGCAAGTGAAGGAAATGCTCATGCACAACAAACTCAGAAGAGATTATTTAACGTGTGTATACAGAAGTACCAATTAGGTGATATAGGAGTTTGTGTGTGATAGGTTTTATCCCACATTGGAATGCAATTAAAAGAGTGAAGGATTGATGTATTCTATTGAGCCCAAACCTGACAACTTTGGCTTTTACTTGCTTGGAATTTCGAAAATGGAGTGCTTTTACTTGCTTTGTGACTTCTACTAGCATTTTCATGTCTATTCAAATCTAAATGTGGTAGAAAGGCTCAGCTTTTCAAGTCCTATACAAGGTTCTATGCTATTAAAATGTTATTATCTATCATTTCCAGTTGAAAACAAAGTGCAAGAATATTTTATGAAGATTGAGGAAGAAAGGAAATTGTTGTGACCTGGGGTGCAATTGTTCTCCTGCTCAGCATTGTAGTAGTCGGCACCTAGGTTAGATGGACAAGGGCATGGGCCACAGAATGTTACATGACTAAGACGCAGGAGCTTATCAACTTTGAAAACATTAGCACATGGCATGGTCGGGACATAACAAATGAATAGCGTATTGTTCTTTTTTTTAATAAAAAAATCTATAAAAGAATAAGCTTAATTATTTGTGTTTTAAAAATCCATATCTAGAAAATTCTTCTTATTATTGTCATTTTTTTTTATAAAGAAATGACATTATCGTTGTTGATTTACAATCTATAGAAATCAATTGGACTTCCATACAGAAAAATTAAAAGAAATTGTACTAGTTGAGAATTTGGAATATATCTTGGATTCAATGGAATAGTCACAATAGAAGGAAGAACAATATTTGTATCACCTGGCACTTGAAGTACTAGATCGAAAGGAGCAAAAAATCGATGACTTTATCCTTTCACATCTTATGTTTAATATGTCATCAACACGCTTTGAACTTGCAAGAAATGTACATGAACATGAGGGACACACAACATAGGAAACGCATATATTTTAAAAATGTTATTCTGTTCGGGATGTTTTGTGTCGGATACATATCCTAGGCTAGCAAGACACTACCAACACCTCTGACATGTTCATTTTGTGTCCTTAAGTTGTGTCATGCCCATAACATGTCTATTGTCCTCCTACTCATTCAGCATGTTCCATCGCATGCCAGTTGCATATGCCCTCACAATCAAGGACATCCATTATTATTCTTTATCAAACCTAATATAGTTATTATTTTGTTTTATATATTTGTCAACTCAGGAATACTAATTTCTTTCAATAAGTGAAGAAATTATTATGAAAATGATATTTCTTTTAGAAACATAATGAGAATGTATTTAGTTCGATGTTTTTCTTCTGCAAGTTAATATTTTCAAACTTAATATTATCATTAACAATGTCGGTGCCTTGTCCGTATTCTATATTTTCAAAGTTGAATGAGTCGGCTGTGCCTGCTCTTTAGTCATATCAATTCCCTTGTCCTTTTTCTGTATCTGTGTGCCTAGCACGCAACAAACATGCGATGGTCATGTGATATTAGGGTAGAGGATAGTTGAAATGTTATGGACTAGTAACAAACATTTTCCCAGAGTCCGCTTAGGTAACTTGTCCCACATGGACATGACAAGGGCACAGGCATTTTTGAAGTGTCTGTGTTTCGCATGTTGGCACCAATTTGCAGGTTTCTCCTCACATCTAGTGATTGAGAGAGTGGAGATTCATGTATTCTGCTCGCATCAAATCTAATGGCTTTAGCTTCTGGACTGGATTAGACTTCGAGAGGTGTGTTCGATCCTAAGCTGGAAGCAGGTTTATAACCCAAAATAACTGATAGGTGATGGGAAATCGTGTTATGGGATCTAACTATTTGAAACAAAAGAACATGTAATATGTGTTAAATGTTGAAGCATCAAATCAACCGATTAGGCTGTTCTCTTGATGTGCAATCGTAGTGTTTCAGCTGCTCTTTCGACAAGAATTTTCCCAGTACGGAGTTTTCTATATGGGCAATTACTTTTCATGGAAACAAATTAATTTACGATGAACACATCACTGCTAATCACAGTGCTCTCTTGATTCAAGTTCCTATTATAATTTTTAATACAATTCAATTGATTTTCTAGAGAACTAAGCTATTATATGAAGAACTCGAATTCTTTGTTCCCATTTTCACAAAAAGAAAAGAAAAAAAAGACACCTGTAAAAGTAGACCATTTGGACCGCGGGGTTTAAATAAATCATGATGGTTTCTCAAATTGGGCTTGTTTTCTTCTTCGGTCTTTTTTTTTTCTGTCTGATGCTTTTGTAATTTTTTGCTTTCAGGTGTTTGCTTCTTTGCTGAGAAAAATTTGCGGAGGGAGATCAGTAAATGAGATGTATACACTCATTCAGATCTCTGTTGTTCAGGAGCTGTTCAAGTGTTTTCTTTTCTATTCTTATCTTCAACTGTTCCGTCTGTAGTTTAACTGTTGGAGAGGCGTCGGAGAGAAGTCAGAAAGCGGTTGAAACAAATGCGAGTGAGGAATACGATCCAGTTACTCTCTTTTTTTCTTTTTCCTTCTTGCCATCATTTAATCCCAGATAATTAATTTATCTTTCTATTTTCTATCAGTTTTGACTTTCCTCAGATTGGTCACTTCTATTGAGATTCGCAAGAATGAGGAGTTCTACAGACCATTTTTGGGCGAGATGGAGCACAAAACAATTATTGATGTTCGGACTGCGACCGCATTCTAACTTATGCAAATCAGCAATTTTTTTTTAGCTGTTTGAGCTATATATCCAACCATTTTCTTTTAACTTCTTTCTGGCATTGTTGATTTGCGAACAGTACTGCAAGGAGGAAGTTGTCCAGATGGGAAAGGGCGCCGATATTATCCATGCCACCGCTCTCGCGAACGCGTTCGGCGTTCTGATCCATGTAGTGAATCTCGATACATTCTTTTCGTCTGGCAAAGTAGGACCGGATTACGTTCTCTCTCCAAGAAACGGGAGCGAAGATGTTAGTACTGTTCCGGCTCCTGGAAGTGCTCCTACCAAGGATGGATCAAGCGCAAGCGAAAGCTCTTCTTCAACGGGTCGACGCCAAGTGCTCACTGTGACCTTACTTTACAGGCCCGGCCAGTATGACATTATCTATCCCAGGTAGAAGACTTGATGAGATATTTCCAATGCATGTTTGTTAGTAAATTTTGAATAGTAGATCGAATGGCGGTTGGTATTCAATTGATTGTTGGATTCTTTTGTCGAATGTAAATTCTTTTCCACTTTTTTTAACAAAATTGTAAATATGAACTCTTTTTACTGAGAAAGATTTCAAGGATGCAGAGATTTTATACGCATTTAGAAGCTAGTACTAAACTGTGAATTCAATGTGGAAACCTTTGTTTAAACAGTTGCCGAGTTCATAAATATGAATGTTGTCAACTGAACAGATGTAGATAGTGTTATATCTTTTAGTTAATGGTAAAGATATTCACAGTTGATAATTGTGATCTGAGATTCCATATTATCTGCTTGATATATTAAGAGTAAACTTCGTAACTGAGTTTCTCAGTAAGCCTTATCGTCTGTCTCAATTAGATAAAAATTGTGTCAATTTTCATTTTGCACTTTATCATAGTTCCAAAACTTTGGAATTCTTGTTAAGTTTAGCTGAAAAAACTTTCTGAAAGTAAGTTTGCAGATGAAGTTAGTTATATTTAATGTACTTGAATCATATAAACTGAATAACAGAGCTCAATAAACTATCAACTTTGATAGTATTAGTAGAGGTTTAATTACACTAGATCACTTATATCAAATTTTATATCTATTTTTTAAATGGCAAATTAGATATACGTTGCGATACAAAATAATATGATATGCCAACTCATAATAGGTGATGTTTTGCAATTGAGTTCACCTATTATCCCAAAATCTTGGGTCTATTTGAGACGATGGTAAAGTATATTGACGTAATTTTTAATGTTAAGAGAGTAACTGAGTCAATGGCTAAAATGCTGGGGGGTTTTTTCTAGTTCAATGCAAACATTATCTGAACATTATCTGATAACTCAAAATATCTTCTTATTATTAAAAACTCAAAAAAAGACCGGATAAATTCTAAGGCCATTGGGTAGGATTACAACCTCTCCTAGTTGTTAGAATTACCATTTCTTTCCGTATTAAAGATTAGAAAAATACTATCTATACACTCTATTTGGAGTGTATATCTTACACTCTATTTGGAGTACCCATCTAATGGGTGGGTAATCCCACCGGTCACTGACCGGTGGAGAAACTCCACCCAATAAGATGGATGGGGTGTAAAATTTACACCTACTTTTAAATGTGTAGAGAGTATTAATTAAAGTATAATTACAAATATATCATATATGTACCCTTCTAAAATATCATATATATATATATATATATATATATATATATATATATATATATATATATATATATATATCTCTATAAAATTGACAATTTATAAATATATCCCTAACAATGCAGCGCTCAATCGTGGTGGTCGAATTGAGCTTCATCTATTTTCATCATCTGATCAAGATTGTCTAATGTGCTCCAATTTTTCTTACCAGATTTCGCTCACTAATTTAATACGAGTAATGAAAGGTATACCAAGAAGAGAGTCTTTTAGAGTCAATACATGATGGCCTTCCGCTAGTCCAAGGGGCTATTTACAAGTTTACAATATTAGTTTTTATACTTAGATTAAAAATTTTATGAAATTTAATGATTTTATCAATTTTAACAGTTAATTGATCCATTTTTTTTGCTAAAAAATAAATAAAATTATTAAATTTCTTAAAATTATTCATGAATTTGATAAAATCTCTCTCTCTCTCTCTCTCTCTCTCTCTCTCTCTCTCTCTCTTTTAACTAAAATCACTTTAAATCCAAAAACTCGAAAGTTGAAGAGGTCTCAGTAAAAAAAAAAATATTGAAGTTCAGGAGCTCATTACAAATTTGCATGTAGTTGAGGGGGTCTCCATATATTTTTACTTGCACTCTTTGACGTGCATTTTAGGTAGAATTTTCTTCGAAAATTATGCTAAGGCACAATATTAGCATCGAAATGGTAACTTCTGTCAATTATAATAAAAATATAGATAGCTGAAACCAACATTAGAAAAAAATTTATAAAAATTAAAAATTTAATTGATAAAAAATTAATGACTTAATTGAAAATTCAAAAGATAGAGAAATGCTCAGTCTACTATCTAAAATTGATGAAAATATTACATTCTTCCATCCTAAAATTACTTTTTAGATTTTAGTGTCATAAAAAAATAAAAATGAAAAACCTAAAAGGCCCAATTGGTAAAATTTGGCCTTTGGATGGTCATGTTGTAAGATTGCAATCCAAAAAGGTAGGTTATAATCCTAACAGTACTCATGGTATAATTAATCTTTTCTATAATCCTAACATTAACCTTTTTTATTTTTATTTTTATTTTTTTACTACTAGACAACCTTACCATTTTTGTTCACAGGGTTTTTTTTTTTTGCATTTATCCCCCTCTTAAATTTTTTTCACAAATAGCCCCACGAAATTTGTAATTACAAAATTGACCATATTCCTGTAAGTTACGGGGAGCCTTAGGATCTATTTAGAGTATATCGATCACCTAGAGGGGGGTGAATAGGTGTACAAACAAAAATCACAAATCTCAATGTGATAAAGTAAATGCGGAAAATAAAATTAGCACACCGAGATTTACGTGGGAAAACTCCACTTTGGAGAAAAACCCACGGGACCAATCACGCGAAAAATAATCCACTAAGAGTAAAGAATTACAAAGTGATTACCGACTCCACGGACATAACATCTTCCTTCTCTTCAGCGGATCACGCGCACCAACAACTGTCCACGCCACACGTTCGAATCCACGAGACGCCTCACTTCGAATTCTCGAAGCCTCCACGATTCGTATCCACGAACCGCCTCGATCACGTCGAATCCACGACGCCGTTTGGAACACAAACTCAGGATTTATACTGGTGATTCCTTGCTTAGAAACTCATTAAGAACCAGAGGAAGAAGATCTAAGCAAGATGAAAATCAATTCGACATATGAAAATAGAGATTAAACTATCTCGAATTGATCTCGGAGGCTATTTTTGTGTAAAAAGGTTTAGAACGAAAATCCTAGTCTCTATGGTTTCTCTCCATGAATTCTGAGTTGTTCAACGTCAAAGAGAACCCTAATATGTTATTTATAGACGTTGAAATCAAATAGAGTCGGATTAGATCAAATATTACCATATCTGGACACTGTATTCCGGAATACGTAATGAGATACCGGAATGCAATGACGGAACAGAAACTTTACGCCACAATATTCCGGTATAGATTGAATCAGTACCGGAATATATTAAAACCATTCCGATACCAACAGGCCATTCCGAAATACAGTTCAGATTCCAAAAATTTTAACTTTCGGGTTTTGAGGAACTTCAAATATGATTCCGGAATTCAATATAATATAGTTCTAAATAAGAAACTAAAGTTTCCAAAAACTCGTCTAATCCAATATAATATGATTCCAACAGTGTTTAAAAAAGCCCAAGGCGCACCTAGGCGCAAAGGGCCGTTGGAGCCTAGGCGCAAGGCGCAAGGCGCAGGCGCGCGCCTGAGTGAGGTCAGGCGCACACTTCCATAGAATTTTGAAATAAATATCATGACCAAGAAGTTTTTTACTATACTTTCTAATAATTGTTAAGTAGAACTAAATATACTCTATAAAATCATATTATCACTATAAATTTAAAGAAAGCAAGCCAAGCAACATATATGACAATTTTGAAAAGAAAATAACATAGATAAAAGTAAAGAACAAATTACCTTTTTATCTCCAAATAAAGGCCAACATAGAGGTAACTATTAATTCACAAGCATATAGAAAATTTTGATGTGAAAATCATATAATTGTAAGCACAAGATCATAAAAAAGTAATATGCATAAAAGTTTCAAGTTTCAAGCCAACGATAATTAAAAAAGCATCATGATCATGTGAAAGATAATTGTTCTAGACTTCAAGTCAAAATACGTCATGTTAGAAATGTTAATTAGTCCTCAATCCCCATTTCCCATTCCTCAATGATCATCTTCATCACTTGATGAAGAATACTCATCTCCCTCGTCAGATTTGTCATCTCCAATGTCTTCTTCTTCTTCTTCATCTTCTTATTGAACTAAAATGCTATTTTTTGATAAAAGCATTAAAATAGAGAAGAACTACTTCAAAAAAGACATCATTTATCAAAGTAAAATGCTGTTTTCTTTTAAAATAAAAACAGAGAAAAACTCTACTTTAAAAGAAGACATCAAAAACACAAGTTCAAAAAAAAAACAATAGAGAAATATATATAAGAGATTGAGAGAAAAACTAGAAAGAGGAGGGGAGAAGAGATGAATACCTTGGAGGGATAGGGTGAGCCGAGTTGAAGAAGCAGCAGAGAGGCACAGCCGAAGACAATGGAACAGCCGGAGATGATAGCCGAGCGAGAGAAGAGGATTGAGAGCCACGAGCGGACAGAGGGGATGGGGAGCGGACGGATTTTTGGGAATTTTTTAGGGTTTGGATCATGTTAGTTTAGGGTTTCGGGTTTATTTTACATGTTTTAAACCATTAGAGAACATACTTCTAAGATCCAAACCCGTTTGGCATCTTTGGATCGAACATTAACTAGGCGCGCCTCAGTGGTGCCTTGCGCCTTGCCCTAGGCGCGCGCCTAGGCGCGCTAGGCGCGCGCCTAGCCAATGTCGCCCGCCTAGGGCTGCCCTAGGCGCTGCGCGTTGAGCCTAGCGCCTAGGCGCCTAGGCGCGCGCCTAAGGCGCGTTTTTTTAAACAGTGGATTCCAATACCATAAATAACTATGAATCACCATATAAACAGTAAATCATACCTTCACGTCATGATTCAAACTGCGAGTCGTCGATCATTATTCTTGAAGTCTTTGATTCTTCAACTTGTTCAAGTAACACTTTAACCTTCAAGACTCCGACTCAACAGCTCACGAAATGTGCCAATACAAAATCCGTAACAATTCCTGCCACACAAGCGCCACGTCAGCAGCTGGTTGGAGTAGTGGCATAAGTTGAACACGGTGAATTGTTCACCGTGTTTAAATACGGTGAATAGTTCACTATGTTTAAGCTAAACTGCACTGTCGGGCTGTTTGAGTTCTTCTGCACTGCGGGGCTTGGCTACTGTTCAGCCCGTCCAAACACGGTGAATGGTTCACCGTGTTCAACTTAACCCCCCACAGCCGCTTACGTGGCGTTTGCGTGGCGGGAATAGTACCAATTTTACAATTATAAATTTTGTGGGGCCATTTGTAAAAAAAATTTTAAGAGGGGGCTAAATGCAAAAAAAAGCCCTTGTTCACAATATTGGACCATTCCTGTCGTTGTAATTATTGTAACTACAAGGATAAAAGTGCAAAATTCCCCATCTCTTTAACGTATGTTCCCTTTTGTCCTCTTCCTCTACGTGTTTCTCGGGAAGGTGCGGTGCGGAGTGCGAGATCGAAGAGCCCCCGATCTCGTTGACATTTCTCCGCGCTTTGATCTCTAGGGCTCTTCTCCTAATCCGATTTCGAATCAGGTATGATCTTTTTGCGAATTTAATCTGATTATGGGGAAAGTTATTGTTTAATTTCGCGATCGTTGGTATGTTTTCTTCCGCAATTTGAGTTGATTATGGAGAAAATTATAGCGATCGTAGGTTTGATTTTATTTTTTTAGCGATTTGAGTTGGCTATGGAGAAAGTTTGGGTTTAATTTAGCGGTCGCAGTATGATCTTTTGAGCAATTCGAGCAGGTTATGAAGAAAATTAGGGTTTGATTTCGTGATCGTAGGTATGATTTCTTATGCAATTTAAGTTGGGCATGGAGAAAAATTAAGGTTTAATTTTGCGATCATTTAGTTGAATTAGCGTTGCTTTTTAGGTTTGTCATTTTGATTTCATAGATTTTCATAAGCTTAGTTGAATTATGATGGATACTTGGGGACTTATTTGGCGTGTTAGGGTCTTCCTTTTTTCAATTTTTCTGTCGGAAACCAGATTATTTATCGCCTTTGGTTAATCGAATATTAAAAATAGGCGCTTTTTGTTATTTGCTTTAAATTTTCCAATTTAAATGCGAAAATATAGCTTTCATGTCATATTTTAGCTCTGCTTCTTAATTTGTTTGAGGAATTATGACATCTGTGTGTGGTTTATGATACTAATGCTTATCTTTTAGCTCAATACCATGTCATTATGGGGATTTTGGTTGGTGTTTTATTGCTTGTGAAAAATGTAACTCTTGCGTGATCTAAATGTAAGTCATTGTTTCTAATCTAAATGATTTGATTTGCCACTATAATTAGGTGGTCTATTTGTTTGCTAGCTTATCTATTGTCAGTTGGTTAGTTGTTTGCTTATGTTTCTATAGGTGAAGTAATTACTTTTGTACGCTTCTGTTTCTATAGATCTAGAGGATACATTGCTTGTCGTTGCCTTCGGTACTACGTTTTAGGTTTAATCTTTCGTTTTGTTCCTAATTTATTTGTTGATCTGATCAGATTTATATAGAGTTCTGATACTTGGGTCCTTGTTTTGGTGATTCTGTTTCTCTTGGGATCGATTTAGAAGCCAGGTAGGGAATGGAATGATGGTTCTTGGTTAAGAATTGCGGTTAATAGTTTGGGAAGAGGACATTGACATTACTGCTGAAGGGATGAGGAGTATTTTAGTTCTAGCTTATATTTTTTGGAATCCCGCCATAAATAAGAACTAATAAAACTATTTTAAAAAAATAAGCTTAGCGTTTAGAATGTGGCAGATTTGAACTAATGGCCACTAAAATAAATCTGTGGAAACATATTTAATGTTCAAGATCCCATATAGGAAAATGAAGAAGTGTGTATAGCAACTGACTAAGAATTTATGATCCAATTAGCGGTGATATATTCACTGGGGAAGAAATGGGAACAACTAGTAAGTAGCAACTTTTGTAGAGCAATAATCCAAGTTCCTTATACAATTATTTAACCAACTTATGCTTCTCTTATAATTAGTGTTTCAATCATGTGAATTATAGTGGAAACTTTGTAGCATTCTTCTTATTTTCTTACCTTTCCGACTTTTTGTTTCTAGACTATTATTGTCATATTCTCCAGTTTGTCAGGTCTAATATCTCGGATCTAGTGTTATAGTTATCATAGCCAAACAAAGTTATTTATATAATTTTCTATGTTAAACTACTAAACTGATTGTTCATTTGTTTTTTAGGATCCTTACCAACACGATGACAAAATTCTCCTGTATTTTCGGAAAAAAAAAAAATCTCATGAACTGCGAACTTTTACTAGATGAATATATTTCTTT
This sequence comes from Puya raimondii, assembly GCA_016920855.1. Taxonomy (NCBI): domain Eukaryota; kingdom Viridiplantae; phylum Streptophyta; class Magnoliopsida; order Poales; family Bromeliaceae; genus Puya; species Puya raimondii. The sequence continues at coordinate 142,122,312 of JABWPP010000050.1, forward strand.
GTGAATTCTTCATCAGTTGATGAACAATGAGAAGAATCGCAAGAACTATGAACAGTCTACTGATTATTGAAATCATCCTAGGAAATTTTGATAATTGCAAAAATAGGTTATTCTTAAACTAATTGCGCTCTGAAAATGACACATACTAAAATGATTTGCATAGAAAATTCATTACTGTATAATTTATTGCCATATATCTGCACTTTATTCATTGCATTACTCCCCCTCGTTTTTTTTTTTGGTTTCAAATCCATCAAACTACTGAAAATTTTTCTGAGTGCTGAACTTGTGATGTTGATTACTGGTGCTTCTGATTTCATAGAGAAGTAATATCACTTTGACAATGTTAGAGTGCTTTTTCTGCAGCCATGTCGCCTCCAGATTCATGGATCAGAGAGTTCAATGAGGCTTCAAGGCTTGCTGATGACATCAGCACTATGATTGCTGAAAGGGGCTCTTTGCCGCCATCAGGCCCAGATACCCAACGCCATAATTCTGCGATTAGAAGGAAGATCACAATTCTCGGAACTAGACTAGATAGCTTGGAGTCCCTATTGTCCAAGCTTCCCACAAAGCAGCCAATGTATGTTTTCCTATCTCATGATATTTTTTTTTCACTCTTCTAATTACCTGTGCTTCAACTGATGGCGAGGTGTTGGGAAAGGGCTTGAGAAATCTACATTTAGCATCATCCTGTTATTAGAGTTATAATTAGCGTCAAAACCTTTCAATGTTGTAGTTTGTTCTGAGACTTTTACATATTTGGTCCTTACCTAAAATCTTCTGTTGAAATAGACATCTAAGTACCATGCATTCATGTTTAGTGGGCTCTGAGAGTTATATTTAGCGTCTAAGTACCATACATTTAACATCATACTGTTATTAGAGTTATATTTAGCGTCAAAACCTTTCAATATTGCAGTTTGCTCTGAGAGTTTTACATATTTGGTCCTTACCTAAAATCTTCTGTTGAAGTAGACATCTAAGTACCATGCATTCATGTTTAGTGGGCTAAAAGAAATAGAAGTTAACAGCCTTGCTGTTTGAGTAGGCTTCATAGCCACTTATTTTACCTGGGGTGGATAAAGATAAATATCTTGGTTGGGGAGTTGTAGCACTTATGCAGAAGGATGGGTCTTGTGACACGTTGAAGAGATTAGGGATCCAATTGTGACAATGGGAAGGTTGAGTAACAAACTAACAATGGAACTATGGAAGTTGGAATAAAAGGTTGGGGGACTCTGGAGCATTGACCTTCTTCATAGTATCAATATTACTTCTTTCATTGAGAGATTTGACTTTTAGCTTTCATAATAGCAGTTCTATCTCTTCTAGTAAAAGGAACTATAATTCAACATTAATCATTGTAGTATCAGTGTAAATGTTCTTTTCCATAGTTCCCTGTTTCTACCAAATGCAAATGAGACTGGGTGGTTAAAACGTACTAGCCGATATGGGACTTTCACTACAGAACCTCATATTTTTTCAGTTCTAGCAGCTTCACTAAGAAATAACTTGAATAGGTCTTTTTTCATTTTTGCAATTACATGGCAGATATTCTGTGGTCTGCTTTTCTTAATGTCAAAACAACTGTACATATTCATTTTGACATGCTATTATCCTGCAATTTGTGCAGAAGTGACAAGGAGCTGCATAAGCGCCAGGATATGCTTTCAAATTTGAGATCTAAAGCAAAACAGATGGCCTCGACATTAAACATGTCAAACTTTGCTAACAGGTGAGGTCACAACTTGAGAATATATTTTGCATCAATCATCTGTAATAGTAATTTTCTTATGGCATGCTTCTTTTCTTGTACTTTGCTCAATATGTTTTTGGTCTTCTATTTGTGCTTTAAATAACTTAGTTGTTTAGATGGACTACACTTGGTGAGCATCTACAATTGAATGCATTGTATTAAAACAAATAGCTTTTACATATATACTTGCAAACTCATCTATTAACTTGTGTACCACTGTAGAATCTGAATTTGCAATACCCCTCCTCAATGATAGTGCAATTCTAGCAAAATTAATCTTTAGCTTTGACATCATCCACTTCATACGGCATAGTATGTTCTGTATTAGGAAATATTTCTTTAAGGTAGGGACAATTTTTTTTTAGTATTAGTTATATTGGTAAGAAACTCAATTTTTGAAGGGTATACATGAAAATTTAGATTTGTTTGGACGTGTATCTAAATTGATAATCTTGCAAGGATATATATGTAATTACCACTAAACAAATTTTCTGCGGAGTAACCGGAAGGTACCTTTTCCTTGAATCTAGGGATGATCTCTTTGGGCCGAGTAAAAAAGCAGCTGATGAAATAAGCAGGGTGCAAGGGTTGGACAATCGTGGTATTGTTGGTCTACAGAGGCAGATGATGAAAGGTAATCTAAGTTCCTGCTAGTCCTACTAAATTTAAGCCTTTTTTTTCTTCTTTTTTTATACTCAAAAGCTTTTTTTTCTGACACAGAGCAAGACGAGGGCCTTGACAAGTTGGAGCAAACTGTAATTAGCACAAAACATATTGCTCTAGCAGTTAATGAAGAATTGGACCTTCATACGAGATTGATTGTCAGTATCACACCAGTCGGCTTGATCTCGCGAATTTGAAGTTGCATTTTGTCTTAATTACTCTCGTTCTTCTCTTGATGCAGGATGACTTGGACCAACATGTTGATGTAACAGATTCACGACTTCAGGTATTTAATCTACCTTGTTATCTATCATATTATCTAGATACATCTGTTCTATTGTTATCATAGCTGGTGATCTGGTTTCCGTCGTAGTTCTCTTTAATGTTTTGTCTTTTTTTTTTTTTTTTCCTTTTGTTTTGCTATATATTCGGATTCACTTCCTTTCAAAACCGATAACAATGAGGTGTTCATTATAATAAGCATATGAAACCAACATTATGTCAATGACCCTAACACAAATACACGCAACAACAACAACAATTACAACAACAATATTTCGAAGATCCATGCGATCATATGCAATCTAGGTTATTTATAATTCCTACAAATTAAAAATCATCCATTTTGCATCCACATGATGATCTTTTCATAGTATTCTATCATATTAGGGTATAGATAGAATATATATGGATGACAATGCATTGGTTATATTCATATTGCTTGATCATAGCATTCACTTGGAAAATAGTCTGGATGTTATATTAAAATAATCTCGATTAATAACTTTTCTGAAACACCCAGTTTTGAGTCATTCCTGCAATTTTTTACACTAATATTTTGTTAAATGTCACAAACCTAAAACTATTTTGAATTGCAGAGGGTGCAAAAGCGACTGGCGGTGCTAAATAAGCGTACAAAAGGGGGATGTTCGTGCATGTGCTTGCTTTTATGCGTCATTGCCATAGTGATTTTGGCTGTAATTGCTTGGGCTCTGATCAAGTACTTGTAACAGTGGCACAAATAAAAAGGGTCCCCGATTGATCGATCTTTGCAATTACAATGCTGCTTTCCCGTGTCCAGCATTCCGTCTAAAGTTTTTTTTTTTTTCCTTTTTTTTTTTTTTGATTGTCATTTGGGAAGAAGTGGAACATTTATGTGAAGCTGATTGTGTTTGTATCATAATGTATCTTGAATGCAAAATTACAGCTTGTGCATTGTGTGATAATGGAAGTTACTCTCTGTGTTTTCCTTGCTTCCTGTAATAACAATCCAGTGGTTTATATTCCTTGCATGTCTAAGATGTCCATTCCAATCGTGATCAAATTTATATTTTCAAATTTCTCAAAAAGTTAGTAAACTTCCCAGTGTGCTTCTGATACATCATTAATGAGTTCAATTATGCAGTCCTTTTTGTCTACTTAATACTGTTTGGTCAATTTGTGGTTTGCTCTATCTTACACTCTGTTTGGCACCAAATCTAAACAGAATTTAATGGAATTCAGATTGAGAATAATGTAGTTGACTTTGTTTAGAAATGAAATTCTTTGTTTGGATTTAGATTGGATATATTTTATTCGATTTTTGTTGTTTGGTAATTGATGTGAATTCATTTTGAATGTTTTGTAGGGATATACTAGTAACTAACCTAATTTAGGAATCATTCCATAAAATATAACTAATAACAATTGAATTTTTACCAAATATGACTTTAATTAACAAGAAATGGATGAGAGTCATTTGTAACTGTGAGAAAATTTTATTAAGTCCTTCTGAAATCAATTGGATAAATTTAGAAATTTGCATGGTGGAAGCAGAGGAGACATGGCAATTGTTTAAAGAATTATGGTCTATTAATAATTTATTATCTGGAGACTGCTGGTGGTGTATAGCATCTTTTTTTGGACGAAAAATACTAATGGTACACCACAAAAGGGGTATACATCTTACAACCCCACCCATCCTTGGGTGGGGTGTAATTCACCGGTCACATCATGTGACTGGTGAGAAGATTCCCACCCAAGGATGGATGGGTTGTAAGATGTACACCTCTTTTGGGGTGTACCACTAGCATTGCTCTTTTGGGACTATTAGAGTGGAATGCTATCTCACGAGATTTTTTTTGAATGTTTATTTTATTTTATTTTATTTTATTTTTATTCTTAGTATTTAGAGTGCAAGAAGTTTGTGATCCTGTTGTTTCAAGCAAAGTACTCAGGCTTATAACTTGGATTGCTCACTGTTCTCTGTCAAGTTACAATTCTCTTTTTGGGTCAAATATCAGGCAAGTAGAACTCTGATTCAGAAGGTCTCAGCTCAAAACAAATAGCAAGTATGCTTTTCAAAGTCCTAAGAAGCCAAAATAATAATGAGATTGATAAGCTATAAACCTGTGCTTATGTGTTGAACGCAGAACAGAAGCGGACTAAACGGATATCGCTCTCTCTGGGTCATCAATTCGCATAAACTCAACGATAGGAGATCGAATCATCGATCGGTGGTGTGAGGTAATATCACGGAAATGATCTACAAACTTAAAGAAAAGATTCAGTCAAAACATATCGTCAGATGAACAAACTATATCGCTTGAAGATTTCATTTGATGATTACTTTGTCTACAGTGTGAGTATGCGCATGCCTCACCGAACTTTACATTCAAAAGAATATTCGTGACCCTTACGAGAAAAAAAAAAACAAGAAAGGAAAAAACTATTTACTGGTACTCAGCGACGATCATCGCAGTGAGTAACAAGAAAGAATTACTTTGGATAGAGGATGTCGTAATGGCCGGGCCTGTACAGCAAGACGACAACGGGAGTACGCAGAAGTGAAGAAGGGCTACTGCTTGAGCTGCTGCCATCTATCAAAAAGCTCAAATCCGAGAACTTGTTTTCGTACTTGATGGGGATGAAGTCATGGTGAGTCGATCCAAATCCACCCCCGGATCTTGAGGACGAGTCTAGATACACCACGCGTATGGGGACGCAGAATGCGTTGGAGAGTGCTACGACTTGCATGTGTTCGGCCTCCACACCCAACGGAAGGACTTCATTCTCACAGTACTGTCGGCGAAACCAGGAAAATTATCAGAATTAGTATAGAAATCTAAATATCAAAAGGGATGCACATAATTAATGTCACTTTCGTCGGTTCGATGGTTTGGCCGAATAAAAGAGAAGGGTTAATTCCAAATTTTGTCCCTGAAGTTCAACCATGATTACTGTTTTGTTCTCAGAGTTTGAACCCTAAAAGCTCGCCCCACAAATTGCACTCTTGGCCACAGAGTTTCAAGTGTAAGCTAAACTTTAATGGTACTCCTCACATCGTGATCTCTTCAAATGGTAGACTAATAGAACGTAATTGCAACACAAACACGAATATGGGATACGGATACAACATGATATAGATATGACGACACAGCGAATGCTGAAAATCTTAGGATGAGGTAATAAAAAAAATATTTTTAATCATATATATTATTATTATATATGATAATATAGATTAAAAAATGATTAGTTAATGTAAAAGCAATAAACTGACTAACTTGTTGAAAGATATAAACATGGTCAGCTTTTTCTGATCAAGAAACAAAATTAATCAGACCAATGGTAATCTTTAGTTTTTATCGACCACGAATTTGTGGCGCAAGTATCATCCCACTGCAAAATAGTTCTACCCCGTATTTCACAAGTAACCTTAGTGCATGATGTGCATCCACCAAGTATTTGGTATTTTTCTGAATTTACAAAATTGTAGGATACTCTTGTGAAGTATTCGACACGTATCAGGCATGTATCGCATGGAGTATCGGTATCCGATGTGATACGGAAGGCAAAATAAAGTACTTGTGCATCATAGGATTTAACTGTTATGCAGAATAAAATTCAGGTACTAAATTACTAATACTGAAACAATGAGGTCAGAATAGAAATTGGAAACAAATTTAACTTCAACTCAAAAGAGACTGACAGAAATGTTCAGCTAAAAGTTATCAAGAAGAGAGTTATATGATGAAGCGGCCATCGATTTGAACTCATGCTCAAGTTTACAACTAGATAATGAGCATCATCTTCTCCTTGGGCAAAACGAAGTTAAATTGTGTAGTAGTATCACTGACCTCTTTAATAGATTTCTGGTTTGTGTCATCAACAATAAATGGACTGAAGTGATCTTCTCGCATGCGTATATCGACAGAAGTGACCAATCTAAGGAAAGTCAAAACTGACCGAAAAAGAAAAAAAAAGGGCCCATGCCGAAATAAGAGCTGGCAAAAATAATAAGCAATGTCTTTAAAGAATTGCACAGCGTGCTTCTTACCTCTGTCTGATTTATACTCATCAAGATTTTCCTGCAGTAGCTTTGTCAAGCTGCAGTATAAGAGATCAAAGCATTTCCATGACCAGGGGCAGAAAACAAAAAAGACCATTTGAAGTTGAAAATAAAAGGGAATATAATACACACCTTAGACCGGCTCGTCTCTCTTCTAAAAAATTTATGACTTCATTGCGGAAGTCCTTAAAGAAAATTTTGACAATCATTAGTAAAAAAGAAACCAGAGTAGGACACCTTAAGATTGATTTTACAGTTAATTGAATCTAGTAATTTCAGAAAAATATGTGGAACTTGTGCACGATTTGTGATAATCGCACCACTATCTAGTTAAGGAAACAGCCGATAGAATAGTTATTCCAGATAATTTAAATTCAATCATTGCTTTTTTTTGCACACACAGATATTCACACCAATAATTCAGATAGTTTTTTGGGAAAAAGCATTTTAAATCAGAGCTATTGCATCTTGCAAAAAAAAGAAGAAGGTGCGTTCTAGGCATATAGACAGTTAGTACTGTATGAACACTTATTATGAATTTCAAAAGTTTTTAAAATAATATTCGACAGGGAAATGGAAGTTAAGCTTTTGGCAAACAAAATTCTAGAACTTCAGCTAGAGATGAAATGTCAAAATGAGCTTTACATCCAAAAGTTAAAGTTACACCCTGACGGTTCGGCCTTCAGATTGTCAAGGCTCCATTGTTTTATTCCAATTTTCTTGAGTGGCATTTGACATACAGTGCATTTAAGTGATTCAAATGGTTATATGATGGTAATCTGTGATACGACAAACCATTCATGTTAGCTATGAGGTTCACTTGCTTTTGTTTGTTTCTTGGCCTCGATAGGTGAAATATAGGGACTACTGTGTCTAAAAAGAGCTGTGTCCAATGTTCTTAAAATTTCCATGCTGAAAATAAATATTTAATTCACCAAAACAATCTATGCCTATGTAAATATCGTCAAAATGATCAGAACCGAAGAGTGAAAATAAATGGCTTAAGATCAAGGAACTCTTCAAAGAAAAAGATCGTGGAAAGAGACTTAGACAAGGGTAAGAATGTGAGCGTAAGTTAGGAACTCTCTTCAAAAGATTGCAGAAAGAGACATGTTTAAGGGTAGAAGTGGACCGATGGACTCAGAGAGTGGTCCAAAATCAAAAGCAAACACCCAGATTTTTGCTAATTCAAACTACTTCAGATTTAAGAACCTCTCAGACTTCAGATTGATGCTAAATAATTACGTAAGCAAACATCAGTCATGCTACCATATTGGCATTGATTTAGAGCACGCTAAAATGCATGTGTTGGCAAAAATAACTTACCGAGAAACAATCGTCAAATCTGTCTTCATTCTCTCCAAAGGTAAGATAGCCCTTTTTTAATTCTTCAAGATGCTCAAAAATGCGAAAGACCTCACGTTCATCTTGCGATTCAGCAATCTGCTCCTGTTTACATATCTCAAAATCCCATCTCTAAATTCGGAAGCCTTCCAAAGAAAGGCTTAGATTCTATTGTAAAGCAGAAGCCACCAAACAGAAAAGGCAATTCATTCTCCTGACCAGGTAAGAAATGATGAAACTCCGGTAGAAACAATTGCCATCTCGACATACTCGTCTGAAGGAAGCGAACGCATGATTGAACATCTGTTTGGGATCGATGAGTTAGCTGTTAACACATTTTGTAGTTGAAATCCAGTAACTAATTAAGGGAAAACTACTTGTGATGAGAGAGAGATAGAGAGAAGGTCAATCATAACGAACCTTGATCTTTTCCTGTATGACTGAACTGTCAGCTGGGAAATCGGCAGCTAAAGCTGATAGAGGTTCCTGCGACACGAAAATTCTCCCACATTCACATAGGCATCCAAAATATTGATGTTTGCTATTTTCTCCATAGCCCAATCATGTGATGCATTAAGAAACAGTTTAATAAATAGAGTTTTATAGTTGCACAAGCATGAAGAATGGAGGTAAGGATGTTGAGTTTGCAAGAAAAATGAATTTATTTAAAAACACTTGTACAGCACTAATTTTGGTCTCATTTCATGTTTCAGAGAATATATGTGCCTGTCACGTAAAGCATAGCTGATAATGCATACAGCAGCAAGGCATATCTAATAATTCGATACGCCTGAACCATGAAGAAGCTTGTAAAGACTTTATTACGAAAAATAATACAGTTATGTGCCAATAAACGAGTTTGCAAGACAAGCGCACAAAAGTTTAAAGGGCTAAGATGCATACAGCATTAATTTTTGTTTCATTTCATAATTCATAGTGTACATGCAGCTGTAGCATAAGTCATAGCTGACGATGTTTACTGCAGCAAAATATGTGTAAGAAATTTTCATAATGCTTAAACAATGAACATGCTTTCAAAGAATTGTAGCATGAAAGAAATTCTGGTCCAGCTCCGATAAATGTTTAATCAAATCTATAACTAGAAATCGGGAAACCCGTTTTTCTTTTTTATTTCTATGTTTTACAAATCTTCTTCAGCTATACTTAAGTGAACAGCTAACAATTAATTTTCTGTTTTGAGTGACATTCTTGGATCAGACTCTGACTAACGCTGATGATGATAAAATACATCAAAATATCACAAACAAGGACAAACCGGATTATTATTTGAATTGAAAACAGAGCATTGAGCTATTTGAATCATAATAAATTGTGAAGATTAACACTCCGTTTGGCATCAAATTTAAATAGAATTCAATAGAACTCAGTCGAGAAGAATTCAATTGAATTCATTTAGAAATGAAATTCTTATTTGGATTAAATCGGAGATCAGCTGAATTCTATTCCATTTTGTTGTTTGGTAAAAAAAACGAGAAATTGTTTCAACATGATTATGCTTTCCATTCTATCCTCAATTACTAGGTAAGGAAGATAGTACAATGAATTCGAGGAGGGGTATTTGGGATTATTGGTACAAAGTCTTTGTTTATTATATTATGAGAAATTCCATCAAATCCTTCCTAATGAATTGAATTCCCATTAACTTATGGCACCAAACAACAGATTTACAAAAACTAGAGTTCCAACAAAATTTTGATTTTACTATTCAACCTTTCAATTCGTTTGATTTGAGTCGGCCAACGACACTTTGACTTCAAAATTTGATTCCATCGTTTATCTTTACAGATTCAGTTAGTATACTTCATACAATTCTCGCAACTATAAATTCATTAAAGTAAGCAAATAAATTGAAAGATTGAACATTAAAATCAAAATTTTGAAAACTTGGGTAGCAGATCCAAAATAATCCATGGTTCACTGCCAACAATTGCAACGAAAGATAGATATCTCACAATGGCAAATTTAAACAAGAAACAAGAAACTTCCAACAAAGCATCAAATTTTTTTAGGGTTTTGAAACTGAATCAAGAACGATTCGAGGAAATAGTTAAGGATCGAGAGAGAGCCGAATCCGAACCTTTTCCCCGACGAGGGGCTTATCCTTCGCCTCCTCCGCCACGAGGAGCAGCTGCTGCCTCCTCACCTCGGCGTCCCCATCCTCCGCCGCGGGGGTCGAAGAGATCCCTAGTGTCAGCTCCGCCGCCGCGGAGAGATTCGGCGGCGGAAGCCGCGGCAAGAACAGGTTCGGCGGGTACGCGAACTCGAGAGTCGGAATCGGCGCCCCCGCCGCCCCATTCCCGCCGCCGCCGAAGACGAAGGAGAAGGGCTTCGGGGGGTAGGCGAAGTCGAGGGTCGGAGCCGGCAAGAAGCGGCTCGACGCCGGCGCCGGCGCCGGCGCTGCGGCGCCGCGGGGGAGGCGGTGGGGGCGGAGGAAGGTGCTCGCGCACCGGAGCAGGCGCGGGGCCTCGGCGCGGATGCGATCGTAGTCGGAGAGGGGGAGCGGGGACGAGCCCTCGCGGAGGACGAACGCGGGGAGGAGGCGGGGCGGGGGGGCGCTTTTATAACGTGGGGAGGCGAAAGAGTCGCGCGAGGGAGAAGAGGGAGAGTCGGCGACGGGTGGGGCTTCGGCGACGACTTCTGAAACCGGCGTCTCCTCTGCTTCGTCGCCGGGTTTCTTGGTCTTGGTCTCCTCCTCGCTCGCTTCGGATGGAGTCGGCGCCGACTTCTTCACTACGCGGAAAGTTAGCCGCTTCTTCAAGGGCTGGGCCATCCCTCCTCCCCTCCCCCCTCTCTCTCTCTCTCTCTCGTGCATAAAAAAAAAGGGAAAAAAAAATGACTTACGTGGATAATTTATTATTATTATTATTATTATTATAAAATAATTTCAAACTTTTTAAAAAATAATTTTACAAATTTTTTTTACTTGGCCAAATACTTCTTTTAAAATTTTACTTGGCCAAATAATCTTTTTCTCGCCGAGTTAGTACCATGTTAGTCAAAATCGGACGGAAAAAAGGAGTAAATCATTCATCGTTTTTAGGATTGTATGTGCATTATTAAAAATTTTATTTAGTTGTTAGGATTGTAGGAATAGGTTGTTATAATTTTTTTGGATTAGGATTGTATGTGATTTGTTGAAAATTTTATAGGATTATATATAGAAAATAGAAAAAAAATGGTGAATCATGTTTACTGTTTTCTTATTAAAAAAAAAAAGACATCAAATAATTCATCGTTTTTTAAATTTTATTAAAGATGATGAACGATTCATTGCCTTCTAATTGTTGGACAAAATAGGGTAATTTGACCGAATAAAATTTTGACAGAATTATTTGGCATATTATAACTTTTTAAAGGTTAATTTTTTTAAAATTTTGATAATATCTAATATATCCTTCAAAACTTAAATATCTAATATAACCCTGGTAGACCTAGATACGGGGTTTCAAAGAGTATTTTATAAATATGGTAAGTTTAAAAATTTTGAATAGTTGTGAGAGGTATATGAACAAAAACCTCTTTTATATTAGTATTAAAACCAGATTCAGTGGCTAAACACCCAAAAATGCACTTGCATTCCAGAAGTCGGCAACGAATAACATGTGGTTGCCGAGTACAACAGTGCTAAAGTAGCAACTGGTCAAGGTTGTAAAATTGGTGACTTCAAAATAATAATAATAATAATAATAATAATAATAATAATAAAAAGAATATGAAATTTGGTGGGAAAGCCCAACCAAAAACCAAATCTTCTACCGATTCTACCAACTAGGGATGAAAACAGAGTATCGAATTTTCGACAAAATCATATATTTGAGACGAAATTATACTGTTTAAGACTTATACAACTTGGGTTAATAATAATAATAGTAGAAATTAGGATTAATTGCATATCACGTTATCACTAAATAAAATTTTCGCATAGTAAACATTCAAATAACAAAAGTAGACATTAAAAATAAAAAAGACAAACATGCATAAATACTACCCGTTTAGTATACACCTGATTTGACTATACACCTGATATAATTAAGCACTCGATATGACTACACACTCGACATAACAGTTGGCATGAATAAAAAACAGACACAAAATGAAGATGAGATAATAATACACGAGATATAAATAAAGATGATACACTTTATTTGACTACACACTCGATATAATTAACCACCTAACAAGATTACACACTGGACGACGTAATAGTTGACATGACTAAAAAATATATGTAATATAAAGATGATATGACTATATGCTATATATAAATAATAAGTGCGTGTTTGGCTTACGTTATCCTGCCAGGATTACAGGATATTCGACAAAAATCTTTTCAGATTACTGTATTTAATTTATCCCACAAGTAATCCGATTGGTAATGCAATATTACCAATAGCGCAAGATAATTTTCAAGATATTGTTAGGGAGAAGGATGAGTATCTTACATTATTTTATTTATTACACTTTATTTGATAACATATTTGATATAATCAAACATGCGGACACACTTAACGTAGTAATTGACATAACTAAAAAATAAATATGATATAAACATGATATGACCATACACAAAAAATAAATAAAAGTAATTTGAGTATGCACTAGAAATGATATAAAGTTTGCTACACTTGACATGAAAATTCGACTTGACTATGAATCCGTCAAGTTCAAGGAACACAAAATACGTGAAGCCTCGGCACTTCATGTGAGGTTCGAACTTTCGCTTCCATGTTTGTTTCACTGTAAGTGAAGGAAGAATTTAACTTTCTGTATAACTAAAAGGTTCGTTATTTGTTTCGACGAGAATGTGGCAAAATAATATAACTGACTTATTCTTTCACTCGTTAGTTAGGCGTAAGTCATTTATACTGAATCTTAACCATAGAAAACTAGTTTAATATTAGAAAGCACTGAAATGCAACTCTTAGATTTTAACATTTTCTTCTACGACTTTTATACCAACAAACAATTGAATGATAATAGTATGGTTGGACTTGGATATTTTCTCTAAGTGCCTGTTTGGTTCCTCGAAAAAGTATGAATAAATTTCTAAAAAAAAATTTCATGCAATTTATAAAAAGTATGAATAAATTTATAATAGTATGGTTGGACTTGAATACTTTCTCTAAAATAAATTTAATTAATTAAATTTTATTTTATAATTTTATTTTTGATATTTCTATCATATAAATTTATTGTTGTGTATGAAATGTACACATACATCAGGTGCAGGCAATAATTTTCAATAGAGAGTAGCACTGTTTGTGGACTTGTGTTTTCTATAGAACCAAATAGGTGAAAGACTGAAAAAGAATTCTTTTATGAAAAATATATATTTGAAATTGTTTTTCACATTTTTTGGAGGAACTAAATAGGCACCTAAGGTGATAATTTTTTCCAGCTCGGGACCTCGAGTACCAACCACCAAGTCCTTTGCCACTTGCGCTAGGGACGGTCGGTCGTTTTTGTCACGCCCCGCCGGCCCTTAAACACCAACTAGGTGGAAAGGATAACCGCACGAGCGCATGCACCAGACCCGCCGAACGGATAGAGTCTTTCCTATCCGCCCAAGGCATCACAACACAAGCTTATCCACAATGTTCCAACTAGGAACGGAGTACAAGAGTTGCACAAGGAAAGCATCAACATAAAGAAGTTCTACTTCTATTACATCACATGGCACAATATACATGTCCAAAATTTTCTTTTCTTTCCTTTTCATTCCATACATTATGTTCTCAAAACAATGGAATATACAATTTCATACATATAATGAAAATCCCCTATGCTGTCGTAGTCCAAAACTAGGGGTACACTCTATGTGTCACCAAAATGGAAGGGCCGCTATCTAGAGAGCTAAACCCTTGCCTCGCTCCGCCGCCTCACTCGCGGAAGGACCTGGAAAAATGGGGGGTGAGAACTATAAACATAGTTCCCAGTAGGTAAGGCCACCCAAGAGAGAAGCTCGACCCACCAGGTCCAAAGAAACACCACATGCATAAGTTAGATCACATATAACTATGCAACAATTATTCACATGCTTGTAAATAAACATAAAGGATGCAACCAAATGACATATAATTTATCATTCTCTCCTAGGTTCATCCTATGCCTCATATTGACTAAGTTCATTTACTTGTCATTTACTTATGGTTTCGGAATCGCCGTCTCACCATAATTGTTCCAACATCCAAGGAGTGACATTGTCACCTCCGAGTTCGAGTAGCGAAATCGTCGCCTACTCGGGATAGCAAAATCGTCGCTTACCCCGTCTCAACACGGCCACTGCATGGCATGGGTAGCGAAATCGTCGCATACCCGGGATAGCAACCTCGTCGCACATCCCCTCTCGACACCGCCAACTCAAGGCGAGGTAGCGAAATCGTCGCCTACCCGGGATTGCAAACTCGTCGCACATCCCGTGTCGGTACGGCCAACTCATGGCATGGTAGCGAAATCGTCGCCTACCCGGGATAGCAAAATCATCGCACATCCCGTCTCGGTACGGCCAACTCATGGCATGGTAGCGAAATCGTCGCCTACCCGGGATAGCAAAATCGTCGCACATCCCGTCTCAATACGGCCAACTCATGGCATGGTAGCGAAATCGTCGCCTACCCGGGATAGCAAAATCGTCGCACAGTCTGTTGATCACCGTGGACATACGCTCTTGAGCGAGGGCCTTCCTCCATCTTGCTCAGCAGGCGTAGCTTGGAGTGAGAGTGTAGCGTGTTTCTTCGAGACCCCATAACATAAGGGCGAGGAGCTTGCGATGCGAAAACGGGGTTCCTTTCCTTATATAAGATTCTATGAGGAGTGGTAAACTCCCCGGTAGCAGTACGCGAGGAAAAGAGCGAACTATTCTTTCGTTAAGAGTTCCGCGATTTTCCTCTTTGGTGGCATCGTATAGTAAGATGATCCCCCGTCTCGCTTATGTCTTACATCCCCTAATAGGTGTTCTCCCCGCAGTTTCTGAAGCGGCCTGTGCGTAACACACGGTTTATTCATGACAGGGTTTGATTCGGTCCAGGGTCCACCATTAAATCGGGGTCCTTACCTCAGCGGTGGCGAAGTTGTTGGGGTCGATCCTAAAATAGTCTCCTCGATCTGGATACAGAGGCCACATCTAGATAGAGAGAAAGAGGTAGTCTCCCAGCGAGGGCAAGATGAAACAGGTGGAGGCATTGTATATAAAGATAGATGTGCAACAGCAAGGAAGAAGCTTAGCTAGTTCTATCCCGTTGCACCTACATCGGCGGGTAGGCACTCTCGGCCGATGTTACATAGGCTCCTCCTTCAAGCCAAATGAAAATGCGAGACCGTCTGTGATCTCAACGGGTCACGACTGTTGCAGTCTTCAGATTCTGAACGACTGAACAAAAGGCGGAAAAAAAGTAGCTATTGAATGACACAGAACAGATATTTAGAAAGTGTTCCGCGAAGGATCTTTATAGGTAGCCAGTCTTTACTTAAGTCGACCCAAGCAATGCCCAAAAGAAAAGGAAGGAGGGGAAGAATCGACGAGGAATCCATAACGAGTCCTGATTTCGTAATGTTGTAGTATAGAAAGAGAAAGAGATTCGTCAAGCTTATTTGCTTGATCATTGAGTTGAGTGCGTGGTAAATGCTTTTGACTGAACCCCCCATCTATCTCCGATAGCACGCAGCTGATAATGAAAAGATATATTTTATAAGTGTGCAGTGAGATTTGTGGAACTAATCATGCCTTTACGCCTATCGTCGTAGAAGCTGTTCCTTTGAAAGATTATGGTTCTCGGGTATCCAATCAATTCATCCCCCAAACCGGGGAAGCTGAAGTGGAAATAAAAGAATAGGGTTCGGGACCAAGCCGAGCCACTAGGAGAGCTTCCCACGTAGAAAGTCGGTCAAACCAACGATTCTCTTCTCAAATCAAAAAAGTAATAGAGAGATCTTTTGATCGTATCACTTCTATCAATGCAATGAAAGAACCATCCCTTCCTATTTGTTTGTCCTGTCAGATAGAAAGAAAATGAGACCAAAAAGAGCCCCCTTCTTTACCACTTTTGGGGATGGGGGTGAAGGGGGGGTTTACATACAACCGAGAATTTTTATTGCATTATGAAACGCAAAGTAGAAATATATCAATATGGATCGCAGTGGAATCCAACGCATCCAACTTAAAATAGTAGTAATCAGGATCGTGTTAACGAGATTCGAATGTAGATCAGTTGTTATGGGATGTTCGGAAGATTCAATTCTTTTTCCATCCGCCACAGAATCCAGTTTTGTCCCCGGGTAACGGGTGCTAAGTAGGCACACCTATTCTTACTGGCTTGGAACTGAATAGATCCCACTTGCTGTAAGGGAACTTACACTCGCAGGAAAAGAGTCCTGGAAATATGCCAGGTAATGGGAAACATGCTATCTATTCTTTCTACTTTAAGTACTTAAACTGGCTGACATAGACCCTCATCCAACTCCAACTCGAGAAAGAAGGACAGCACCTAACTCCAAACTCGTCCCCCTATCTAAGGTAACCTGAAATGCCAGGAGAAGGACTAGAGCTGGGAGAAAGAAAGCGCCCTAACTCAGAAAGGCACAGACCGCGCTGAGGAAAGAATGGCACTTTACAAATAGGGGGCAATGAGAGCAGAGAGAGAAAGCCCCAGGCAGTGGTGTGTAGCACTTCGAAGAAAGAACCCACCATCCAGAACAGAGATCAGCTCCCTCACCAACATCCAAACCCATTGGATTCAAGCCCTAGCGGATCTGGGATGCTGCCCACTTTCTCGTATACTCGAGCTGGGCGTCACTCTTTTTCGAACTCGTCTGTAGCGGGTCTCGTTCCACACAAGCATTGGTATTGACACAGTGCATATACTCAGTCAAATAAAACCTCATGCTGATATCTATGGTCGTCTCTGGTCATATTCTTTTGTAACTTCTGTCGTCCCGTTCATTGTGGTTCCTCGACCCTGCTAGCCATTTGCTTGCTCGAACTGTACACATTCAAAAGAGGGGACAAGCTAAACAAGCAAGCAAGCCAAGCCATCCAAGTTTATAGAGTCGGAAGAACTAAAGAACTTGGAGGTTTCCCTGTGACTAACTTAGCACACTTCTGGTGGTAGCCATTGGGCTCAGTCTCCATAAAGAGCCACTCACATATTTATTTATAGTTCGGTGTGAGATCAGCTAAATGAAGCTACGCTCATCATTTATGATCCACGGCTCGCTCAATTAGAGCACTCACTACGGAAAAGTCGCTCCAAAGACGCTCCGCTGGGACGATCTGGTCGAGAGGTTGTCCAGTCATCTCGGTAAGGAATTTCGCTATGCCACTCGCTGACCTTACACTGTGAGTACTGCTGTAGCAAAGCCAACGGGAAGATCAGTCCCAGGGCTCAATCTAGGCTGCCAGCCAAGATTCAGATGGATTGAAGGGCTTGTCAGGGAGCTAATCTCTGTTCTGGAAAGCGAGTGAAGAAAGCTAGTGAAGTTGGAGATTGCCTGCTATTCCCACATTGGAGCTATGCCCTGAGGTAAGCATGAAAATAGGAAGGGCGCTAAGCGGGAATGGATATGCCACATCCAATGGATTTTTTTTTTTTTAAGTGTTTTTGGCAAGATCTTCCTCAGGCTTTCCGCTCTCTGGCGATACGGCAGCTTTTCGCTAGAATGACGGAAAGGGGGCTCAATCTGCTGCAGCAGAATGGAGTGCTCGTACCTGGATCGGAATAAGGTCAGGGAAGTGATGGACTACCTTACCGAAGGGATGGGTCCGGATCAATGAAATAGGGCCTCAAAGGCTCTCCTTAATGAACAAATTCGCGTGGCTTCCAGAAGTTTCTCCATTCCGATTGAAGGATCCAAACCTTCGCTCCAAGGGACTTCGTATTGAATATACATATACTTAATTGCATTGAGGTAGTGATAGCGCATTGAAATTGGATACTGAGCACGGAAAGAAAGGCGTCTTATCGAGAGTTCTGACTGGCGGGACCCCTATCTTCATCTTCTCGATAAAAGAAGGGCTGATGCTTAAGGAAAGAGAGGCGTCAGGAAGCTGAATGATAGCGTGATAGAGAGAGGGGGCGCTCGTAGAAAGAGGTTCACTTCGCGCTTCGACCAATTCACAAAATTAGCCACTAGACCGAAGAGGTGGTGCTTCACGATACAGAGAAACTGCGAACGCTAGGTGCTTTTAAGCCCTCTTATAAAGACTTGTAACTGGACCCTAGTACCTCTCAATGAGAGAACTGGCATCTTCTTATTAACTAAAAAAAGGAAGGCATATAGACTCAGCCCCTCACTCCGGAAAGGAAGGAGAGAACTCAGAGGGCAAAGGAAGTAGTCTTTCAAGTCAAGAAGCTCGTCGTCTTACTGATTGAGACCTTGTCGAGGCAGGAGTAGATTGCCCAAGGTCCAGCTATTGAGGGAAATTGGGCTTTAGTATAGTACTTTTGCTACTGGGTAGGAGCTCCTCTTTCCATTTTCACAATGCCACTGCTAAGGGAATCGAGGTTGACTGGTTGTCCATCTAGGTGAGTATCGAACATGGTATCTTTCTACCGCTTTTGAAAGCATTCCTTCATGCGCTCATTCACTCAGCTCGGTATCGGCAAATCCATAGTATAGGTCTTCCTTGCCGTATGAGAGTATACTAAAGAGTCAGAGCGGGCGACATCCTACACAATGGTCTACCGATAGCCACATGGAAGGAGTTGGATCGCTTTCTTGTTCACCTGTACGAGATTGTTTTCTGTGTGCGTACGGATCGACAGAGATACGTCGTAAGTAAGATGGAATTGCCAGTGACCAATCAATCACGAGAATAGGATGTTCTCCAAAACCACAAGGGGAAGGGCATTACAGCTTCGATTCGATCCTCATTTAGCGTAGTTGAGATTTACTCTCCTCGTTGGTACAACTAGAGATGAGATTCAGCTTTCACCAGTCAAATGTAAATGGTGCGGCACGTACTTCATTGACCTTAGTGCCTGTAGTTGGCCTATTTTGCTTAGTAGTGAAATGATTAAAGGGAAATCCAAGCCCCCGAACTCCACTTCCCGATGTTGACATCAGTTATCACGGATTCAATCAAAAGATATACCCTAAGTCAAGGCTCTATCTTCTGACTGGCTGTTCTCCCCAAACAAGAAGTGGGAAACGGCTTATAATGGCACAGCTGACAGTTTGATCTCTCCCTCGCATGAACATCGACAGTGAAATCACTTTCAGGTAGCGGATGAGGCAAAAGAGCAGCAGCATTGCATTTAACGATTGCCTCAAAGCAAAGAAAGAAGGCCCAGCGACTGCCCTCATCCGAAGAAGTTTAAAAAAGAATTCCTTTCCCCCCACAGTAGCTTTCCTCCGATGTACAACTTGACTGCCTGAGCCTAGCTAGTACACTGCGCGCTAGAACTCTTCGCCCCGAGGGTTAGGATCTTTGGTACGGTAGAGTAACTTTCCCCCCCTCTCTCCTCTATCTTGAGATAGGTCTCACATGGACTGAATCACTTCTACTTTCATCTTGAATAACGTGTTCAGTTAGCAGAGTGAATTCCCTTGACTTTCTCTCTATTCTAACGGAATCGTTTCAATATCCTATATAAAGATCTGACTTTCTGTCTTTCTTCATTCTAGTTCGTTAGTTGACGATACGCCACCGCACCAGGAGCTTAGCCATGTGTGGACCGAAATGGGCCCGCGAAGCCGGTTACCGGTAGGTCTAAGTCCTGATCTAACTAGAAGAGCAGCAAAGCGGAAGCATTCCAGTTCATTAGGGGAGGAATTCTTTTTTATATGATCTTACGTTAACAAAGGATGAATCAGTGAAAGTGCCACTGTGCTAATTCCCCGTCTTTTTCGTTGCACTTTAGTTTTCTTTCCTAAACGTCTATTTTCAAAGTGCTACTTTGCGTCTCCCCCGTCAAAATGGTTGCAATCGGCTAGAGCAAAGACAAGGCCCCGAGGAGCGAATTTAGACAGTCACCCTTTGGTTAAGTCCGAATCTCCATTGTTGAAGAAAGGCAGAACTCTAGTTCCGGAGAAAGACTTTCTCATCATCCTATAAATAAGTAATAAAGGAGTCCAGGAGAGGCGACTAAGGTAACGGGGGATTTACTGTTAAGAGAAGGCGTTTAGCTTGGATGGAGTGACACCGAGAGGTCAGATGTAATTGAAACTGACAAGGAAAGGGTGCCGAAGGTAGCGACTGAGTTGGAGAGGGTGGAAGATGCTAGCGAGAGGAGCTAGGGTAAGAGCTACGTCTACGAAGCTCAAAGGCACTCGCACCCACATGGAAAAACATAACTCCAGCTGGATGTAAGGAAACTTCCACTGCCACTCAAACCGCAGCAAAGGCAACTCCAACTCAAAAGGCGCAAGGCGAAAGATCGAGATGTAACAGAATTCCCCCATAAAGTCAAACTGAAACTGGCTGGATCGAATTTCCTTAGGACTTTCTTAGCAAAAGAGCTTAAGACTATCAATCAATCTCTAACTGGTTAAAGTGAAAGACTCACATCCTGATTGGAACTGAATGGGTAGAGGGCTAGTACTGGCCAAGAAAAAATCCATTATACAATGGAATCGCTGACATCCTTACTTCAGAGTTGAATGGAAGGGAAAGGGACTTTTTTAAAACTCACTCATATAGACAGGAAATAAGTTATCAAATTACTTGAAATGCCCTCAAGCCCTACTTTGAATTTGGAAAAAGCTGCTTTCTCACTCGATGTAACCCTGACTTTGACTTCAGAGATTCACAAAGGCAGGCAGGAACCGTATAAAGCGTATCCATAGAAAAAGCCCTCCTAGGGAAACTATTGGCTCGGATGGATCGGTAACCCACCAAAGGGACTACATTTGATCGTATGGACCTACCATATGGAACGGAACCTAACTATAGCCTCGAAGGGAACCCATTTCCTAAAGGAAATACATAAAAGGGAATGCAAACTCAAACACCCCCAAAAGGCAGAAGGAACTGGGCGGGATAAAGGAGAAGGACTGACGGTTAGGATTGGCGGCTGAAGGGGCTTAAGACAGGACTCGAACAACTCGCTCTAGGGAAGTAGCAATGGGACTAGGAAAGACTGCTACAATGGATAGAACCTTTCTTTCCACTCTTTCCACTGGCTGGAACAAAACTAGCATAAACTCAAACTTTTACTGGTCTGCCATCTAAAGGCGCGTTAATGGCTTAATAAGGGGCTTATCTTAGGACTGGAGGGTAACCGTCGCTTGCTTACACTGCTGATATCCCTTTTTTCTTACTAAAAGAAAGACAAAAACTGACTGGCTTTCCCTTGTCCGCAGAAAGTAGCTCCCTGACTTTGATTTTCCCTTGCCTGAAAGATTGCCCTTGCCAACTTCAATGCCAACTGAAAGCGATACAACTACTGGATTTAGTACTCAGTCTAGGAGGCAAATTACAAATACTGGTAGGGGGACTGAGACAGACTCCCCAGGGAAGGAAGAAGCAACTCCCACTGGTTGGAAAGAAAGTCCAAGCGGCTCTGGCTTGAAGGCAACTCTCACTTCAACTAAAAGGTTGGCAACTGCTGGATCAACTTCAACTAGATCCCTCCCTCACTTCACTACGGGCCTAACCTTCGGCCTCACACTTCAATATAATCCTTCTTTTCACTTCTCAAGAAAAGAAAATACCATACAAACAAGTTCACCTCCTTTTCCTGTCCAAAGTAAGTCGGCTCCATACATATACCGGAGGAGAACCAGAGCAGAGGAAGGCCCTCGTCCTACGACCGTAGTGTATATCTTACAGGGGAGGGGTATAAGAAGAGAGATGGCTGTTACCTTACTGTTTAAATGGTAGCTGTTATCACATTTGATTATCTGAATATGTTACCACTTTATTCGGGATAAATGCAAGAAGAAGGGAAAGCCAGAAATTTCGTATAAAGTCTATGCAAGGATGAACCTGTGCCCCTTAGAAGACGATGGTTCGATGGGTCCAATAATATCTGACTTAAATCTTGGCTTACTACGAAAAGGCGTGATAACGAAGACTTTCTCTCCGAAGGTTAGGAAAGTAGGGGGCATTTCTTATTTCGTCTTGAGCCTTGGCGTCTTTTCGCACTGAGACTTGAGCTTGAGCGAAGGCATGTTTTCATTCAAGTGGATAACCGGGCGTGGGTCACATTTCAATATACATTACAACTTTTCATGACCCGAAACGAAAGAGTAAAGTATCATCATTTCAACCCCTATTTAACTAACACATCTAATTGTTGCATCGACCCTTTGACCAAACACCAAGAGGAAATTCCCCGCAATAAAAGAGTGCTAGCTTTCTTCTTAAGTTAGTTATAATAGACGGGTCTTGGGCTACCGGTGACCGGCTTACAGGACTACCGCTTTCTTTGTTTGCCAATTCATATTTGAGAAAAGAAAAAGACCGTTTCGTTTCAATATCCATCCAAACCGAGTATTCCACTCGCTTCAACTGCTATCGTATGGAACTCCTTTCCTTCTACGCTTCGGGTGCAGGTTCAACTCTCCCTGGCTTTCGAGCTCTTTCCACTTTCGCGAGGGTCGATGAGTTTTGAGTATTTCAACCATTTATACGAGGGTTTTTGACCCCGGCCAGAAGTGTTAGGTCGTAGCTTGAAAATAGGGCTTTTCTGCTTTCTTAGTGTTCCAATGAATAGAATATGACACAAATCGACCCTTCCTTGATCACTCTCGGGAAAAGACTAGTTGAAGGTAAAAGAAAGTACTGGTAATCTAGCTGACTTGAAAAATACCCTTTCTTTCCGGGTATGGGGCTTGCTTTCAACAGGCATAGAAACTTAGGGACTATCATCTCAGGGACTCTCTTTGGCACTCGCTACTTTCTAGAAAGAGGAGATGTTGGAAACTATAAAGACTGAGTGAGGGTAGGGCACAGGAAATCGGGATAACTTCTTTTCTTGGAGGGTATTGGAACTTTTCAAACCAGACTCAAGCACTGGAACTTTCACCGAGCGGAGTATATAATAAGGCTACCCAGTATGGGCTCATCGCATCTGCCCTTGTAGAGACTTTCAGACCGGAAAGGTTTTTTTACTAATCTTGCTTGAAACTGTCTTCAACCCCTATTATCGTAAACTAATCATGTTGCACTACGCCCCTTGACTTGATGACAGGATCGCTTTCTTGCCAGGAAGGAAGGCTCGGTCCATATCTTTTGGGGGTTGGAGGCCAGAAGAAAAACAATCAATAGATTGCAGGAGGGAATAGCGCATATTCCTTATTTGAATGACTTTGTAGAAGATCGGGTTTTCCTTTTCCGGGCTTAGACCTTTAGCGGGATGTCCCTACTTGTGATCTAGAGGGGTTAAACGGGACTCTCTTCTAATTCCACTAGAACTTTTTCCCTTCCACAGCTACAGTTTTTACGTTCACTGGCACGGGCGTTAGGGATCCAGCGTATCGCACTTATCTCACTTTCGGAAGAGGCTATCGGGACGTGGGAACAACTGGCATGATCACAGGCGAAGGAGACGTCGGCTAGGCACTTTCTCGGGGTCGGGCCATTCCATATTGATACGTGTACGGGGTCCAAAAAAGCCTTGTTCAATCCTTCTTAAAGAACCGTTATCGTAGCCGCCTCCCTTTTCATTATCTTTGACGCCTTTTGAATACCGTTTGAAGGCCAAAGGAACTACTGAACATTTCGATGACACTTCTTTGAGAGACTATCGCTTGATAGCGGGAAACTGGAACTGTCACTGACCCCTTCCTCTATTGAAGAAGTTAGATCCACCTCTAGTTGAGCAAGCTAAACCCCAAACTCTATCGAGAAAGCATTTTGACATCCCGACTCTAGGATCTGACCTTAGTTTCCAAATCTGCCCACTTTCATTGGTCCCGTAATGACAGGACTTGAAGACCGTACACTGGTTCTTTTTTTCCCTTCAAGACTATCGGGCATAGGCGATCTTTGGGCATTGGCACTGGCAAGCTAGAAAACTCATCTTATTCTTATTGGTCATCACTTGATCTAACTGGTGCTTTCCTTTCAGACACTAGACTTTTTACTATGGCTGGGCTTTCCCGGTTTCAAGGTTTCGAACTAACTATAGGATTCCCCCACATACTTTATGACAGACTAGCTTATACTTTTCGTTTCTTGTCCATTCCCTGCCGCAGCTTGATTCTCTGCCCAACCTGTTTTCACCGAGCCATGTATCTAAACCGAGGCCTACTTGCTCTATCATACGAGCCAAGACGGCAAGAGAACTGATGTAAGACCTAGCTTACTACGCGCTTGCTTGCATGGGCAGACTGGCTTATCTAACTAGCTTTTAACAAAGACTAACTTCCTCAACTACAAGCTAATTCGCTCTGCTTTCTTACTCGCCGAAAAAACTCGCCTCTATTAGCTACATCTAGTAATAATTGTAGCTCGCACGCGTAATTTCATTTCACTCGCTTGCTTTCAAGAGTAGAAAAAGTAGAAGCCCGAAAGAGGCAAGGAAAAGGACAGGCTTACTACTATAGGAACTGGTTGGGCTAGGTCTGGGAGGCTATCTTCCAACTCGTTAAAAGTAGGATTTATTAACCCCCGGCTTCCTACTGGCTTCAACTGCATTCCCGTATATAATTGTCTTTATGACTAGAGCTGGAAAGGCAACTGATGAAAAACTGCTTCATTTACTTCTGCTGTGAAACCTTTCCTTATCCTTCCAAGTATGTCACTCTCCCCAATAAGTCGAGACCTTTCTTTATTAAAAGTTTAAAGCCTTATTTTTAACGAACAATTTATGCGCATCGAACCTTACTCTCTGTCGAGAAAGTTGAAATTCACACGTTGCCCCTGCCTTGATTGAGCCTTGAAAGAGGGCATAGTCGAAACGGGAAAGACATACTCAAAATGCAGGACAAACTGAAAGGAAAGACTTGAAAGGATATGGGTTTACAGAGAAATAACTTCTATCGGGCCCTGGCTTTCGGAAGAGGAGGCTTTGGGGGGGGACGACTTTCTTGCGCGATAACTATCACTTGCTGGCTTTCCCTGTACTTTATCAAGACAAATCACTGGTGCTTGACTTGATGGTGGCCGGGAAGGCATGGTGCAAGCCTGAAATAAGCATAAAGCCCTAACGCTGGATTCTGTATCAGAACTGGTTTTGTTGTCAAATAACTCTGGCATAGAAACTGGCTTGACTGGTCCTTCATTTTCCATCCCCTTACTCTTTGATTTCATCAGCTCCTACTTTACTTATGTAACCGAGCTACTTTCACTGCCAAAGGAGCGGAGCAACTCGAGTTAGACGAGAGGCGGGGATGACATTTCCAAGAGGCTCGAACGGACCCAATAACCTAGCCAAAAGACAGAATAAAGGCCCCACTGTGATACCTCGTGCAAGTTATAGTGAATGACCTGAAAGGGGTCACTAGCTTCTTGATATTGAGCGGGCCTTAGTTTATATAAGGAAGTGTTTTTAAAGGCCTATGTAGAACGGGACACTTTCATTTTCGAAGACACCTTTTTATACCCTTTTCGTCCATTGGAGCTATTGAACTAGACTGGAGTAGGGAACTTCCAAAAGCATGCGAGACTTCCATTCCAAGGTTTGGATGTATATTTCAAGCTGGATGAAAGTGGACCACTGATATAAAGGTATTATAAAACGTCTGAACCACATTATGAATTAGTAGATAGAGTAGGGTGTTCAGGTCAGCCCTTCCTCTTATCGAGTATCGAGAAAGCATTATTCATTCTTACTAAAGAATGACGTTCTGCCTAAGAACTGACAAGCTGTAAAGAAAAAGAAATAAATATGGCAAAAGAAAATGTCTTGCTTCACCCTTTGCGACTGGAAAACCACAGGATGGCAAGAAACTGCCTTGAAAAGAAAAAAAGAAAAGCAAAAGCCTTAGGCCTGGAAAAGGAAAAGACTCTTTTCAATGTAATCAAAACCTTGCTTTAGGTTCTAAGAGCATAAGGAAGAAACCGATAAAGTCTCACTTTCACAGGTGCTTGACTTTAAAGGATAATTGAGTACGGGCTGTCTTGCTTCCCCACTGAAACTGAGACTTGCTTTTCTAAGGCACTTGGCAAAGAGGTTTGGATGCAACATTCTATGTGATAGATAGGGGTTGAAACTGTCCCCCTGCTTAACACATGCCAATAGGTTTCCTAAATTTACATCGACCATTTGAAAGTAAAGAACTAGAACTAAAACTGGGAAAACGGGACTATCGCACTCTTTCTGGTCCCCAACCTACCTTTTTTTTTTTTTTAACCTAACATATACCTGCGAACTCTGGAAAGAAAAGAAAGCCCTAACGAAATAAGCCCGTACTGGATAGGCAAAAGAGGAAGAGTAGCTGAGCTTCCATTCCATCTTGTCTTGATACGTTTAGGGCTTTAAGCCAATCCTGGAAAAAACAACCTATCCCCCTGCTTAACACACCCTATAAGGGAAAAAGGGTACACTACGAATAGAACGGATTTGAGGATCCGCCCTTACTCTCTCTTTGAAGTTGTTATCGAACCTTTCCATTCCATGGGGAACAGGGGCTTTCTGCCTGGGTTGCTCGCTGATGCTCGTACATACTTTCTTCCGGCTTTTTGAAGAGGCTATCGGCACTGGCGTTACCCGCGTACAAAGAACTCGTTGAAACCTCGCTACTGGATAGAGTAAGAGGCAATAAGGAGCTATACCTCCTTATTGCCTTTCCTTCCCTTTTGTTGACTGGTTTTTATTCCGTCTTCCATACTTCAGGAGGAAGAGGTCGCCGGGTTCAACTTCAACTGGTGATGGCGATTGCTTCTTGAAAACAGTAGATGAAGTGGTGGAATCTATTTCAATAAGATCAGAGAATCAGTGACTATCGAACCAATACGAGACTTTCCCGCTTTACTGGTTGCAAGGTTTCGTTTCGAGCTAATCCCTATTTTTTCTTCGAAGAGAAAGCATCGACCCTGAAAATGAAAAGTGATCTAAGGGGTTAAGGCTTACGAGGCATACATACTATGGGGTACCGGAAATTTAGATAACTCTTCACACTCTTTTTTTATTTGACTCTATTACAGTATTCCACTCGTTCCCTACTTCAAAAAGTTAAGCTATCCTGCGCTGCTAAAGCTTTTTAGTGGCGTCTCTTTAAGATCCGTAGAGAAAGGTACTTCTTGCTCAACAATTTCTTTGCGGTCGAGCGTTTCCTCTCCGCTCCTGTTCAGTCGAGTCACTTCGTCTCTCCTCTCTCTTTACAGTCCGAGCCCCCTAAATATCAAGCCGCTAAAGCCCTTCCTTATTCGTGCATGACAGAGAGCAAGCATCCCCTTCTTTACTTGATTGATGACCTGAAATCGGACCTTGGAATGTTTTCAAGGAGCCAATTTCTTGCCTTGCGATTGATTTTATGGATTGAATTCTTTTTATTACTTAAAGATCGGGCTTCGGAGTTGCTTTCAAACTCTTTCCCGCTTCCAAATCACTGGGATTATACAATTGCATCTGCCCATACTATAAAAAAGATGAAATCCAAAAGTTGGCCTGCTTCTATGTCCTGTAGCTTCTCACAGGCATTTGCTTCAAAGGGGCTTTAAGGACAGTTGCTTCGTCGGAGATTTGATGGCCCGTAGCTTACAACATCTTATTCGTCGGGCAGACAGATTCAGCCATTCCCATCCCTCATCAGGGTCCAGCTTGACAAAGATTGGGATGTGGATGAGAGAGAGAGCCTTACAGACAGACACAATGTGAACCATTAGATGAGAAGAGACTGAACGCCATGGAACATGTCCAGGTCTACAAGAAATTTCCCGTGCATTCAAAAAAAAAAAGGTAATCGAGAGAAAGTTCAACATAGGGGAGAAAGTATGGAAAAAGATTTTTTCCGGACGTGAGCCTCACCCAAGAGGGAAACTCCATTTTGTGCTCGCTCTCTTCTGTCATGCATCATGGCAGGGTGATCAGGCCCATTGCGCGAATTAACCGAAGTGCTTCCAATCTGGTTATGCACTTCTTGTTGATGCGGAACCTGGGAGCTTTCCTCTTCCAAATAGGAGTCAATGGGGGGGTCAGGAAGGTGCCGAGGTCAAGGGGTTGATAGTCCCGTCAATCAGCTTTTCCGAACTTCCCTTCGCCTTTCTGCCCGTGAAATCCTTTGATTCTGCTTTTTTCCAACCCATTCCTTAGTATAGAAGTCGGCGGGTTCCAGAGAATCATCCGAACAGAGATACGGTCGTCAAATGGGAGAAGAGGAAGGAGAGGCGTCCAAACGCTTTCTGGCTCACTAGTAGGTGACGAAGGGATTTCAAATAAAGGGGTCATTTTCATCTGCCGATGCATTCGTTCGGATACATTCTTCCTTCAACACCTTTTCAACCCAAACTTGCCGAATTTGCCTCTTCCTGGTAATGAATTGAGCGGCAGCGAGGAGGTCCGGTTCAATAGTGATTTCGTCTGCTTTTGGAACTTCGATTCCTGGGGACAAAGAAAGTGACTTCAGAGTAAAGAATTATCATAACCTCTTTCTCTATGGGTCTCACAAGCATCTCTCTTCGAGGTGCAAGCTCGGATGATGTTAGCGCTGGCTTCAGGTCCTGGATTAGTTTGTACCGGTGTAGGTCCCAGAGTGGTGACTTGTCCCCCTTGATGTTGTGGCATTGGATTAGTATAGATCCCTACTTTAGTAGTTTCGGTGACATTGGCGGCTTTCAGGTATGCCTGAACTTCGTTCCAATTGATACGATTTTCATCATTCATGTCATAGATGACATCACGCAAAGTATGACACTCTTCGATGGTATGGCCGGTTCAATGGACAGAACTTTGAATAGTCGAGACCAGGAGGCCCGGGGAGTGCTTTCTCTCTGGGCAGAGAAATGGCTTGATTTGCCAAAGGGATGAAACCAAGGTCACACCATTAGGGTCAGCAAGAAGATAAATTCTATCACGAAAGAGCTACTCGCTTCATACCCCCTCTTTTTCCTCCCTCTGTGTCTAATTCCTTCTCTTCGACCTGAAGTTCAGTTCTTTATTCGTATAAATAAGGTTCGGTGGTTCATCCTTATTTTAGAGATGAGATTAGAGAATGAGTAAAGTCAGACTGCTCAGTAACCAAAGGAAAGGTCGTCGCAAAATCGAATAGATTCCAGAGTCTTCTTTTTCGGCTGAGGAAGGGTAGCACGCCAGGTGCTTCGGTCGGCTTACTTAGACAGATAGAAAGCGGCAGGCGAACCCCGACTTGTTAACAAAAAGCTTTCTCCGACTTCTTGGATCGACTGGTTCACTGGGCTTGGCTTCATGTGCAGCTGCTTCTCGAACAGTAAGATCGGATTCTCGGCTTCTAATGCCAGGGTCTAATCAGTCCGTTTCTAGCCCAATTGACAGTAAATCCTCCTATTCTGTTGATTAACTGTGCCATCCTCCTATAGAAATTCCTTTTTCATAAGGGGCGTAGTACTTCCTGCTTTCAGTTACGGATTGAACCTATTTGCCCATTCATTCCTTCCTCCCTTTGCTCCTTCTCTGTGACAGCCTTTTCTGAAGCCTATTCGAATTCGATAGCAACTCCTTCTTTTCCGAGTTGGCCTGCAGCCTCTTGGTAGATAGGGCACTCCCCTTTCTTAGTGCGGGATCTACTTTCTTCCCATGACTTAATATGCTACCCGAGTTAGTCAATCTCTCCATAGGGGGATCTCCCGTCAGTAGGATCGGATTGAATCTAAATCACGTTCTTTGCAAGATCGGTCTGGTCTGCAAAGTGTTTTGAAAGTACTTATCTGGTGGATGGCTAACGCGCCTTGTATCATCTAACGGTAACCTCGAAAGAGTAAGCTTTCGGCTTTCATTTCTAGGTGAGGCCCTCCAGAAGGACTCTGTGAATATTGTTCCTACTCTTGGAGGGGAGGAAGGCTGAGGAACGATGGCTGGAAGTAATCCTAATGCTATGATTTCAGACCATGCTTTGGGCGCTTCCGACTGTCTTAGTGCTTTTGAAGTATCCATCGAAATTCCCATATACCAGCTGAAGTTGCACTACAAGGGCTTCTGTTGAAATCCAACGGATGCAGGGGATTCCATCTAACATAGAAGGAGAGCATCATAGGGACTAGTCATCGTAAGACTAATGCTCTTTGGCTCAAATAGAGATAAGACCGAAAGAGGCAAGACTGTGCTTACCTTATGTCCACATCATTGGCCAGTGAGAGGGCTTTAACGATTTGGATCATTCTACCATCAAGCTGCTAGTTCTTTTTTTAAGGCACAAGCTGGATCAATTCTCCTGCTCAGGTAGCCTACTATAGTCGTCTAAGTAGGTGAAGAGCTATTAGTAGTTACTTCTTAGGTTAGGCGAACAGATAGCAATAGTTATTAATTGAGTACTTCATACCGAAAGCAATTTTGCCATTACCTCCGAAGGAAGAAGGGGACAGAAGATAGATAGCATTCCGACTGGCTAGCGATGAGGGGAAAAGTCGCCCAATGGTTGGTCCGCAACACGCCACCTACACGACTCACTACATAGGTATAGGAAAAGCTGGAGAATCCGCTTCCATAGTCTTACAACTAAGCTCAAAGCTCTACAACTCGCTCCAGAGTCTATCAACTCAGCGATTCGCATACCAGAGTCTGACAACGACTTTCAAGAAGGTATTCATATTGCTTAGTTGATAAACTACGAGGAAGGCAATACTGCTTACTTCCATGCTCAAGCTCTCATTGGCAGAAAGAAGAGTAAGATCACCTCTCTGAAAAATGGTGATGGGGAATGGATCTCTGAACCTCATGCCGACGAATTCTTCCTTATCTAAGATTTTCAAGCCCTGTACTCTGCTCCGCCCACAAAGCAATTATCAGCCACAGTTTAGCTTCCCTCCTATCCCCGCGATATTATGGCACTCTGGAGCTCTATCACGAATGAGGAAATCAAAAAATGCAATGTTCAGTATCGGGCAATTCAAGGCACCTGGGCCTGATGGGTTCAAATCTCTTTTCTTTCAAGGCAATTGAGATGTGGTGGGACCAGTAATTATCAGCACAGTCAAAGACATCTTCTGTTCTGGTAAGATCCCTCACTGTCTCAATGACACTTTAATTGTATTAATTCCAAAATGGTTTACTCCGGAGACCATTAATCATCTGAGACCCCTCAGCTTATGTAATGTAGTATATAATCTTCTGTCTAAAATCTTGTATTGTAAACAGAATTAGGCCTCTGCTATCATCTATTATAAGCCCGAATCAGTGTAGTTTCGTTCCTGGACGTCAAATTACTGACAACATTGTTGTAGTGCAAGAGATGATAGATAGTAAAAAGAAGGGAAGAAGGGGAGCTATGGCTTGGAAAATGGATTTGGGGAAGGCCTACGACAAAATGAGTTGGGAGTTTATTCGAGCTACTCTGATTGAACTGGGTTTTTTAAGCTCCCTGGTGAATCTAATTATGGATTCTATCTAATGTCCTACCCTCTCTCTTCTCTGGAGTGGGGAGAAAAGAGAATCTTTTAAGCTGGGTTGCGTTAAGGATCTTTAAAAGCCCTACCTTTTTGTTCTTGGCATGGAGCGTCTATCTCACATGATTGATCAGTGCTAAAGTCCATGACAAAGAATGGAAAGCAGTTAAACCCAGCAGAAGTGGCCCTTAGTTTAAAAATGTTGTAATTAAAATACCTTAGCGCAAACACTAAGACTACCGCTCCTTCATTTCACACCTATTTTTTGCTGACGATCTCATATTGTTCTCTCAAGCATCTAAAGAGTGAGCCCGAGTCATTATGAACTGCCTGAAGGAATTCAGTGAGTGCTCAGGTCAGACCATTAACCTCAACAAATCCAAGATCCATTTCTCTGCAAATATGTCAAGGCTAAAGGCTTTTGCCATTAATGAACAAACTAGAATCCCTCAGACCGCGGATCTTGGCTGATATCTAGGAGTTCCTCTCAAGCATGGGAAAATCTCTAAAGCCAGGCTAGAAGCCTATCCTTGACAAGGCGAAAGGTAAACTTGCAAGTTGGAAATGCAATCCCCTCTCAGTGGCAGGCAGAGAAAGCTTCATTCAATCTCCTTCCTCTGCTCTTCCTGTATACAGGATGCTTTCCTCAAGGGTTCCAATCAGTGTGTGTGATGAAATTGATAAGCTTCTTAGGGCTTTTCCTTGGTATGGAAATCGCTTAGTTTCTAAACTATGCAAGGGATAGGAAAGAAAGGATGGCTTTGGCTCATGAGGATAATTAATGAGATTGAGAGATATGACTAAGTCTTTGGAGGCAATGTGCTCCGTTGACATGGCCAAAGCTTATGATAGAATGGAATGGGGAAGAGTCATCAACATTTAGACCTAGCCGGGCTTTGAGGCAAGGAGAGCGACTTTAGCCTTAGACCTTTTTTGAGGTTAAGAATGGTAAAGGTTGCCCAAGTCATTCAGTCCTAAGCTGAAAGCTAAGTCTGGAAAGGGGTGAAGGCATTTCGTTAACACTCACCCTATAATCAGCCACTTATTCTTTCTTTGCTGATGACCAAGTCCTATCCTATTCTATTTTCCCAAGCCAGCCTCAGTCAAGCTGCTGTGCTCACACAAATGCCTTTAAGTAGGACCTGCTCAGGCCAAAGAAGAAAGAAAGGCTGAGGAAGATAGAAGGGCTTACTTGAAAGAGTAGACTCAAGACTTGCTAATGAATTATGGGTCAAAGTCCTCAAGGCAAAATCTTTATCGAATTCTACCTTCATGTCAAGACCTTTGGTCATAGAATATCTCGGCGTCCCCGCTTTCTATCTCCCATTCACATCAGTAATCCCAGGAATCCTGAATAGGACTGAATACCTGTACTAAGGCGGCTAAGGAGAATTCCATTGTGGGGCTGTCTAAAATGGATAGCTTTCTTCCTTGATATCCTTTCTGTTCTTCCATGCTTCCCCTAAACGAAGATGTGCTTTCTCTCCTGGTCAGTTACTTTTCAAGAAGTGAAGCTGCCCCTGTCTTTTACTACAAATAAGGTGACTCCGCCCTTAGACACCATTAGAAAGGAGGAATATCTCAGTTTTCAATCCAGCATGAAAGGGAAAGCTAGGAGTCTCTACGAATTACCCTGCATATAAGTATTTCCAAGCTACCCAGTGGGACAAGCATAGTGAGGGCCTAGATTCGCCCCAAGGAGTGGGAGTTGGGGGTTCTTCCCTTCGCTCTTTCTTTTTGGCATACTCATCACCTTCGCCTTCAATTGCTAAGGCCTTAGAGCGAGTTGTAAGCATAGCATATTCTCTTTCGAGTGCTTCATCCAATACAGCCATTGGGAGTTCTTCCGCCCTGTCCTCTTTCCAGAGGTGAATATGGCCAGTACATCTATCTTGAGGTTATACCGTTCCAAACACAAGCTTGTATATTATTGATTAACTAGTTAGAAAAAAGAAGAGTACTAGAGTATCTGAATAAGGGTTGAATACCATATCCTATTACTTAACGAACTCGTATAAGTAAAATAAATAATGAATACTATTCAAACTTCAAACTCTCAGGACTTCCAGGCATAAAAGTCCTAACCAGGGGTATCATGTATCTCATTACTAGGCTTCCCCGCCCTAACATGAAAAGTGAACGTGTACATAAGTAGGGGGTATATATGCAGTTTGAAGCCCCTATAGCCTGTTCAGTTCCATCTCGTTCAATTCCTTTTGGCTTCCTGTTTCATTCTTCCTTCTCGCGAGTTCAAGCTAGGGTGAAAGAGCAAGATCATAGGGAGCACACTGAATCTGTGAGTTCCCCCACTATTCTTTCCAAAGTAGAATATTTCCGTTCATCAAGAACATCCAATTCAATTGCAGAAATAAATAAATCTTTTCCTTCTGCTTCTCCTTTCAAAATAGTATATCTTTACCTTGGAGAGCTATATAAGTACATCTCTTTCCTTTCTTTGCCCCTCGCTCGGGAGAGGGTTTCTCCGCTCTGGTTCACCACCTCATATTGAATAAGCTCCTTAAATTGTCCCCTATTTTATTTTCACTATGGATTGTGTGTATATGGCGGAATACTAGCATATGCTTCCTATCCTGAAAGGAATCAAGTGAAAAAGTATCAAGTCAGCTTCCTGCAAGTAGCAAGTTCAATTCGATCAGTTAAGTAGCAGGATAATCAATAGCCTACTATCTAATCTCCCTAAAGAGAGCCAGTTGGAGAAAAAAGGTAAACCCATCCTGCTCCATCCCTTCTGCCAGCCTACATGCCTTCTCCTGATCCTAGTTCCCAGCCTTCCAATAGCTACTACTTTCCTTCTTCCCTTGCGATTGTTGGAGTGCTTTTAGAATACTAGAAAATTGCGGCATTTCTAGGGTCTCCATAAGCGGTGGTTGCCTATCCCATTGGAATATTATTTGCCTATGGATGAGTAGTAGAAAACTATGCATAAGTAGTAGTTGCCGATGGATAAGACATTCTTAAAGTGTGCACTGCACCCCATTGAAAGAGTCCAAAGATAGGCTTTTTCATCTATTTGAAAAAATCTCTCCTGATTAGAGAGAGAAAGAGGTCATTGCGGTTCCAATCTCCCCACGATCAAAACGAGCGTAACGAGCCATCATTCCTTAACTTACTAGCCAACTAACGATCTGAAGGGCTATTCTATTCCTATTCTCCTACCATTCCTCCCCTCTCTCTGGCAATGAATCCTCTGAGACTGAATACTTTCTATTGGACTATTTGATTGGCCCCTTCTTTGCCTCCTCCTTCCCCTTCCTTAAGTTCCCATTTTGCTTTCGGGCCAGCCAAGCAGCCAGGGGGAAGGGGGAGAGATTTATAATCTTAAGCCCTTCCTATCGCAGTACTAGGGGTTGGAGTGATAAGCCCATACATTCTTTCTCCCTCCATGCGAGCCTTTTTAGTCCATCGAGTTCCAGCAAGCTTTTGAGAACAAGTAGGCAAAAGAGAGTAAATGCAATATATCCTGTAGGCAAAAAAGCTAGAGATATAGCAGCGGACTAGAAAAGTTCCCCTTTTTCCAGGCTAATTCTAGTTGAAAGTGGTAAGCCTCTCAAAATGTAGTTGCCTCTGGATAAGCCGTGGAAACCTTTGGAGTTTCAGCGTCCGTAAAAATCTTTCCTCAAGTACTTTTTTATAGAGCATATCTTCTATTTCCTGCTGTGCTGTTCATTTCCTGTAAAAGCATATAGCCCTGGCTAACCAATTTCATACATTAAATTTCCGGTTCCCTTTTGGTTCTTTCTTCGAGCGAGAAAGAGTTTGAGTTCCCCGTGCCATCTAGAGTTGAAGTTCCCTTTCACTCATTTTCGGTTACCTTACCTTGGGTTCGAGCGAATAGGTTAGTTTGCAGGTCATTTGCTCTCCGGTCAAGCCTTTCAGTTGTACCTTTTCCAGTTGGAGTTGCAGTTGCTGCAGTCCTTAGGGAAAGAAGTTTTCAAGCTCTTTGATTTATCAAGCCAGTTACTTGGAAAGCTGGGTAATCAAAATAAAGGCTAAGTTTTGGGTTCTTCTCGTAAAGCACTATTGCTATCCTTCCTCCCAAGCATAATAGCTAAAGAGCTAATAGGCCTAGTGTGATTATGTCTAAAAATAGTGTTCTTCCGTCTAGCGATAGTGGGCCAGTAGTCCCCATGCAAGGAGGAAGGATTATAAGCCGTATAGTTCCTAAAGCTATTGCTATCGATCCTGTTAGAAGTTTTCTAGAAATGTAGTTCTTTTTAGAATTGTAGTCCTAAGAGCTATCCATATAGTTGAAGTTAGTTTGGAGAGATCTACTAGACTTTTCTTCTTCTCATTCGCTCTAATCAATAAGCGGAAGAGAGATTTCATACCTGAGTATGTGGAAGAAAGTGATTTTTTATCACATAATAAAGGCATCTCTAGTCCTTTTAGCTGCCAGCCATTGGGAGTGCCCTGGCGATTGTCCCCTTTAGAGCAGTCCCCGAAAGAGTTGAAAAAAGCAAATCCATCCAGCAAGCAAGTTTTGTAAAGTTCTTTTCCAGTTCAAGCAAGGACCCAGTCTCTTATCAAGTCAAAAGAGTAAATGAAAGTAGGGTTCTTTTTTTGGTAGTCATATATACCTTGGGCTATCGATATGGTTTCTCAATCCGAAGCTAGCTGTGGATATGTTTTATTGGCTATCTTTGTCTTAAGGTATTGGGGATTTCCTGTTAGCAGGTAAAAAAAGTTGTCGGAAGGTATGACTCCTTTCTTTTTTTGGGTAGCCCGTTTAGGGCGAGTACAGCATTTCACTTAAAAGTTCTTCCAACGGAAGAGGGCTTATTTTCTTCTAGGGCTATATAAATAGAATAGGTTAGTGCGCTTAGAGTATTATAGGCTCAGGAACCACTTGAGGTTGTTTTTTCCTCAACTAATTCATTTTAGTATACTACTGGTTACTTGACCTTCAAAAGAGGTAATGGTGCTGAACGAAGCCGAACCCTCATTGAAAGATAAGGTCATATTTTTTGAAATCGATTTAGTTGATTTGGCCATGACGGTTTTGGCATGCTAAAATGGAACGACCGGGGGATCCAATAGAACGAACCTCCATAGGATAGTAGGTCCAACGCGTATAGTACCATGACCCATAGGATAGAATATTTTTAATCACATTTTTGAACAACAACTGATCATGCCAAAATCCTTGACTTTGCGGTTAAGAGAGTTTCAGTTTAAAGCCTTGCGGTACAAAGCTTGTGAACAGAGATTGCAGTCAAAAGCTTTGCAGCAGGGAGTTTGATACTTCATCCTTGACTTTGCGGTTAAGGATTTTCACCTTCTTATGCTCAGCATAATCTTACTGATTCTGGCTTTTATGGCGGAAGGAACTATCAACGGCCACTACTAAGGACAGGGAGAGGCCAACATAGCATTCGATTGCATGAAACCCATGGTTTTCAAAGAGATGCTTCTAGTTGGTTGACCCAACATGCTCCACCGATCTCCTATCCCGAATCTCCGTCCTTTTTTTTCCTCGTCCTCCCTCCCCTCTCCCTTCTTTTGAGTCTACGCGCTTCTGCTTAGTATGTCGTTTATATGTTCAAAAAGCCAGAGAGAGGCCAGTTTAATTGATCTTCTCATAGGTGGAACACACTGCCTGTAATTAGCGATCTTCCTCTTTTTAACAAGCATGAGTAGGACTGATAGTGTTGGGAAAGTCATCCTTGGCATAAGCTCTAGTGGATTTCTGTTATGGCATTCCCATATGCTTCCTAATTCCTATTTATGCTACTATGTCAATTCCCATAAGTTTCCATATTCCCTATAGGGCTATACCATTCCCTCTCTTTTCTTCCCACTCCCTCACCGGGTCCCCTCTGTAAAGATCTTTTCCTGCTTAGGTTAGCTCTACTTCCTAGCCTGCCTGGTCTACGCCCATCAAAATTTAGCATTGTGTCTCGATGGCAATATCTCTTTAGGTTGAGTAAGAAGCTATATCTCCATAGGTTGTGATCGTCTTAAGGCCCCTTTCTCTTCAGCAACAAGTCCAGGCCCTATCATGTCAATGTAACTAGTAACCTTCAAATGCAGTAAAATGCGTTCTTTTCGGCTTCTACATGCGCCCCTCCCAATCGCCCTTGTTTTAGCGTTCTCCCGCCGCAAATGCTCTCTCTTCGTTCTGAGCTCAAGTGCAAATAATGGTTTGAGGTCTAGTCCACCTGTGCCCGCCTAGCCGCGAGCGCCTTTAGTAATAAGAGTAACAAGCCCAGTTCAGGCTATCTCCATAGTAGTAGTGTACTTAGTGGGTCGTCTCAATGCCTCTCTCTTTAGTCGAAAGCCCCTGTTTAAGCCCCTCTTTAGGCTGTCTCAACTAGCGATACCTTAACACATGCGATAAAATGCCTTATTTCCTGGTCTCAATTGCCCTTGTTAGCGTTCTCCCGCAAATGCTCTTTCATCGCTCTGAGCTCATCAAGTGCTAATGGCCTAGTCTGCCTGCCTGCTTAGCTGATCTCTTCTATTTATCATTTGTAAGGCCCTTCCCGTCCCTTGAGTGAGTTAGATAGCCCATTCCTTGCTGCGCCAATACTGGCCCTTGTTGTCGAAAGCCCGATTCCTATATTCATGGCTGGATCTCTCTACCCTCTCAATAACCGTAGACAGCTCCTAACTGTAAAAAAAAAGTCCCACACCCCTACTTTGTAAAGGAAAGAGAGCTCTATCGGAAAAAAGAGGCAAAGTACTTCACTTCAAAGAAGCGTAGGCTTGTCGAAAAGACAAGAATTCGAGTCCGACCTTTTTCATAAAGAACAGAGGAAAGGGAGAAGATAACTTGCTCACCGGAACGCATTCTTCGACTTAATCAATTCGTCCCATGGCATGGGTAACAGTGTGCTTCCACGGAGTGTGGGGCTGAACAGGCTGCTTGTGAACTAGGGACCCCCTCGAAAGTAAGTCATTCTTCGTGGGCGGGTTATTAGTCTGCAAACAAGAGGTCTTCTTTCTACTCAAAAAAAGTCAGCGGGAAAGCGGCATACTGCATTGAAATGAAAGCGAAGCGTTGAAAAGTGATTGATCCAGGCCAGGGTTTTTTATCCGTTTATTCGCTTCCTTTTCCGCGGTAAATGAGCACTCGACTACGATACTAGGGATGGTCCTTTCGCTTCTGAGGCTTTATCCTTCGTCTTATGCGGGCGGGCTACCCGCTTAGGGATTAGTCGATTCAATACTCCTAGGTGGAAAAAAAAAGGCTTTGCTTGCTTCAATTACCGTTCAGAGCCATCCAAAGCGTACCAGAATCAAAAATTTCGTGTGCCTTTGGGGGCTAGCGATACCAAAAGGGTATGGATTGTTGGCAAGGCTAAAAAACGCATCGCGACTGATGCCGTTGTCGCGCTTGACCTGCTAAGCCTTTTGGGCAACAATTAGGAATCCAGGATAGGATGGATTGGCCGAACTTCGCCGCTCGGCCCTCTAAGAGATCGACCTCTAGTGCCCTATCCGTGATGACGTCGATGCCGCCCTGTGGGGATTGGGACATCTTATTAAAGTCTATGGTACTGGGAATTAGTGAAGCTTTCTTCTTTCTTCTACGGATTGGTTTAGCGCGAATAGGTAAGATGCTTGCTTCAAGGCTCATAGCCCTTCTCGGCTGATAGAATGTGAATTATCTAGTTTGAGTCCGAGCAGACGCGAAGTCAAGGGCTTGCTTGAGGTATTATTCCCACCCCATCTCCCCTTCCATGAGATAGTCGAATTTAGCATCTATGAAGGATCATATTGAGCAAAGAAGGAACGAAGCTACGAAAGGAGTTGAGCAAGAGCTATAAGAAGAACGTTTACCTCGTCCTTCTGTAAAGGGAAGCACAAGGCTCACAGGCAATCTCATACGTTTTGGGTTAAAAACTTCGTTTTCTATAAGCAGACTTTTAGACCCTTAGAACAAGAACTAGATCACACCTAGTGCTTTTGGTCGTTTTAAAAAACGAAGGAGTAGGCCGAGGAACTCTACCTTACAAACTTGCCTGCCTCCGCTCAACCTTTCTACTCCACCTATACTGATAGTGGAGGATTTTTTCCTATTCAGTAGAATTAGACGACTTTGCTAATGCTAGAAGAGAGCGCAGAAAGGCTTGTTAATCCGTATGGGAATGCGTATAAAGAGAAAGAGACTGAAGCAGCAGGGCCGGATAGAGAGACAGCCCCTGAGGCTGAGCTTAAACCTTCTGTGTCTGTGTCGTCTCACTGAGCAGCAACACAATCAAAAAGTTTAATACCTGTAAACGACCCTAAAGTCAACCTTCCTTCCTAAAGCTATGAAATGAAGGAAGAAAACAACGGCTTTCGCGCGTTGGCGCTCATCCCTTGCTTGGTTCTTCCGTGAGGGGAGGGGCAACAATTCTAGAACTAAGATCGATAATCCTACTTTTAAAGACACCTACGCCTTCAAAGAAAGCCTATTTGAAGAGAGTTGTTACAGGTATAGTCTATACAAATTTTTGAAATCAAGGAAGATCACGAGCGCCTATTGGCTTTCTTGCATATTCGACTCTCTAATGCATATTTGACTTCGCTACCTTACTCTAGTTTGAGAAAGTGGAATGAAAGTAGATATTGTACTTTACTTGAAAGAGATCCTACATCGATAGTTATTCCTTCCTATAGAACAGAGCTTGGAATGCTTTCTGCTTAAAAGAGGTCGAAGTCCTTCACCCCAGAACTTATAATGGCATGGTAATCTAACTGATTGACGACTATACCTATTCCCGGAAGGTTGAATTTCCCCCCTCGCATCTTCCGTCCGAACGTACTTTTCGTTACCTGCTGGGTTTTCATCCTGACGATACCCTCTTTTACTCATATACGCAATTACAAACTCCGGGCCCGGTGAGTAAAGTAGGGTCATGAAAGATTTCGCCTTTATTGAGGAGATATAAAATAGGAACCCTTGCTTCTAGCTTTCGAGCCAAGCTACTTCAACAGGTGGACCATAAAACCAGAATAAACAAGTGGAAAGTGGAGCTGCAAGCTTGTTGTTTAGGGGTGATTTTTTACTTATTTATGGCTTTCGATTTGCGTATGGTAGAAGAGCCTTATGCGTCGGTTTGGGAGGACCTCTCACAGCTTGCCTCTGTTCTTTGCATCTCGTTTCATGTTTCAGTTGATCAACGTAGCCCTTCTCTTTGCAGATGGGCAAATTGTTCAGCAAGCGTTATGTTTCGAGACCATAATGAATTTTCTAGTAAGTTGTTTGACCTTACTAAACAAGCAAGGGATGGCAATAACTAAAACTTCGATACCTAAATGAATTCACTATAAGACTGAAGACCGAACCAATCTCATTCTTTTCTTCATTACTGCAAGGCGCCAACCGAAGCAGAAAGCGAAGCTCCTCCGTAATGCTTTATCTATTCTTTACTTAAAATGAAAAAGATCTCAGTGATTTATTACTTCGCTTGCGTCAGACTTGAATTAGTTGATAGCGGAACTCAGCTGGGACAGCAGATATTAAAAAGAAAGAAGCGACGTACTCCTACATTAAAGACCTGAGAAAGGTGGCTTATAACGAATCTGAAGATAAAGACTGCTTCATACTGGCATGTTGGTTGTAGCGACCTGCATACAGGGTACCTCCTCTCTTGCAGTCTTACCTGACCTCCTCTCTGACAGTTGATACCGAGAAAATCTATCATCAAGTCAAACGAGGGTCGGATCTAGCTTTGGAAAACCTCCGGATCCTACATGCGGGATTTGAACTGAAAGATCTTTCACCCAAGAAGACCTCCAACATGAGAGGTGTGACCGGTCTCTCTTTTAAGGGTAGAATTTCTGCTACTTCCCGCACTAAGGAATGATCCGTATGGAGCCACCGTCGCTGAGTCCATGACATAGCCGGTATCGGTATTCCCAGCCGTCCACGGTCTTGAGTGCTGTGTCCTCCTCGTTCGAGTGAAAAACATTTCTGTTAACCAGGCAGCCGTAGACAACCCATGCCTTCGTCTGTGTACTCGGAATAGCTTCCCACTTCTTGTTTCAAACAATGTCTTGATTACGGATTGCTTCTTTGGGTAAAGCTAGAATCAAGATAGACTCTCAAGAGAATCATGGGACAGACAAGACACTTTTGGTCATTGTGCTCTGACACCACAGAAAAATGAAAGAAATGACCTTGACGATTTAAACTGTGAAAAGTCCGACTCTGAACCAACTATACACATTACACGGTCATCAGTCGAATACGAGAAAACAAAACAGTACAACTACTCAAAAGTATGAAAATCAACCCTAAAATCTTGGAAACAAGGGAGTACCTCCAACATGAGAGGTACGACCGATCTAGCTCTCTCTCTTTGTATGGTCTATGTCTCTGGTCCGGAGATTTCTTCCTTGAAATTCAAAAGAAAGAAAGACTACATCCAGGCCGTTAGGTCAACAAAGTCAGGTTCGTCCCGAGATAGAGAGAGAGTCAAAGGTGAATCAAAGAAAGGCAGCAAATGATCAACAGGAGGCGAGAAAGGGAAGAGATAAACGAACTGAAAGGGATTGGGGTAGTGCGATGGCATCGGCCTATCCAACTACTTCTCGACCGGCCCAGCTGCTAGTCGCCGTGGCGAGGCTCGGCCAGTTGCTTCAATGATTTTGGTCCAACCACCGGGGATCTACTTATCGAAGGGGTATTACGGCTAAAAAAGACTTGGATTACCTTAACCATTGGCGGGGGATCATTTAATCGGTTACGATGCGAATGCAACTAATGTGACGTGCCTGAAAAAGCACTTTCCGTGAAGGTTTCCGGCCCCTTGGTAGTTTGCTTAGGCCCCCACCTCGCCCAAGTGGTTCGTGCATACCTTGCTTCAGGGGGTTGGATCTTCTATCCAAGCGTTAGAGACGAGTTTTATACTAAAGAGACGGCTGGTGGAACTCAGCTCAGAGAAGAAGTTGCTGTAGAGAAGCTATCAGATCAACTGCTATCTGATAACCAATATGCTATTTTATCATCTATCCAAGATTTATGTACCATTCTTCTAATTCTAGTGCTACTCATGACAAATGCATTAAGTTATCCTCTCATAATAAGCCATACCCATCCAACAAATAACAAGAACCTTAACATAAGTAAGTACGCTTTGATGATCAGCCTCTTAATTAAGCGAGGCCTTTCGAAGTGCTGTCAGCTCAGGATGCCTAGAGCCGCACAACGAGTGGTTTCCAACCGCGCAAGGAGGTTGTTGGCAGATAGGAAAGGCCAAGATCCGAACTTGACGTCCCAAGGAGTCTCTGTTCATCTTCGTTCAAGGCAGGACGCATTTGACCCCAATGTGACAGTGGCTCTAGCTAAGGCTGCCAGCGGTCTAGATAAGACGCAGGACTCTCAATTGAGATAAGCTACGACTATCCAACAAGGACTACCTACAAGGGCAGCAACAACAACCCAGCCCGAAAGACAAAGTCTATGGCCAGAACTCAGAAGGCGGCGGAAGATCGTTCGAAAGCGAGTAGCTAAGACCCCGATAGCGTCGGCGAAAGCATCCAGAGAACAAGGGGCGAAGCGAAAGACAGGATGGCGTTGAAGGTGCATAAGCCAAGCCAAAGGACGGCGACAAGGAAGATGGCAGGCAGCCATTAAGAAGAAGACGGCCAGTATACTGAAAGACAGACTGAAGTAAAGAAGCCAGAGGGTGGAAGAAAGCTAAAAAAGGAGAATGAGTGCACGGATGCAATGCCATACTCTTTTTAAAAGGTAGGTATAGTTGAAGGATCCCGTACCATCAAGTGTAGATTGAGTGCCATATCCTATTGTAGTTTGTTGCCTATATAAAGATCGAGAGTAAGGGGTCGGGAATAGCCCCTCTGTGAATAGGGTTAAGGCCTTGGTCAAGGAGCACGGTTTAATGTTTGTTGTTTTGCTTGAGCCGCTGGTATGTCGCAGGAAACTTGAGAAAGCAGGTCTTGTTCCATGGACTGCTGTTATTCCCCCGAAGACGAGCATGCGAAGATATGGGTTCTATGGAGGAGCCCTTAAAAGTTTTCACTGCTCAGCACGCATGAACAAATGGTCACCTTCTTGGTTGAAGACTCGAACAGGGAAGTTGCTACCTTTTCCTTTGTGTATGCCAAATGCAGGAGTGCAGGGCTGAGGGAGTTATGGGATCATATTACACAGATTGCTACCGTAGTCTCCACCCCATGGATGGTGGGGGGTGATTTTAATATTATTATGTCTCATGATGAAAAATTAGGTGGTGCAAGCCCTGACGTCCGTGCTATGGATGATTTCAATGATGCCGTCTCTACAGCCAATTTAATTGACGCTGGTTTCCAGGGTAGCAAATACACTTGGTGTAATAATCAAGTTGGTGCGGCCTGCATCAGAGCGAGGCTTGACAGATGCTTTGTCAGCTCGAACTGGGCTGCATCCTTCCCCTATACGGTTGTGCAGCACCTAACTCGGACTCTTTCTGATCATGCCCCCTTCTATTCACTTGTCGGGATGCTGTAGACACAGGACTACGGCCGTTCAGGTATCAACACATGTGGGCCTCTCATCCTACATTCATGGATTTGGTCAGAGGCAGCTGGGAGCTGCCCTTCTATGCCAGTCCCATGTGCACTCTTGTGGGGAAACTGAAGAGGCTTAAACAAGAATTGAAGGAGTGGAACAAGAATGTGTTTGGAAACTTGTTCCGCAATTTATCAGCAGCAGAAGATAATGTGCTGGCCGCTCAACAAAAATATGATTAGGATCCCACCGTGGATAATCAGCAGGTGCTCTCTAAAGCTAAGGATGATTTGATCAACATGCAGGCCCAGGAA
Organism: Puya raimondii; assembly: GCA_016920855.1. NCBI lineage: Eukaryota > Viridiplantae > Streptophyta > Magnoliopsida > Poales > Bromeliaceae > Puya > Puya raimondii. The sequence goes on from JABWPP010000050.1 coordinate 142,166,601, forward strand.
GAGACTTATTGGCGTCAAAAAGCCCATGTCGGCTGTTGGAGGGAGATCAAAATACACAGTTTTTCCACTCTGTGGTTCAGCAGAAGCGATCATCTACCTTTATCAAGGAGCTTGAGGATGCACAAGGAAATTTGGTCAGTGATTCTTCTCATCTCCCTACCATGATTACTTTTTATTATCAGAGCTTATTCTCTTCACAGGTCACGGCTGAGGACTCTGCCTTGCTGGATCTTATACCTAGCATTATCACTTCGGAACATAACTCTATGTTATTGGCTCCACCGTCAATTGAGGAGGTGAGGGAAGTGGTCTTTGGGCTGTCGGCGGACAGCGCACCAGGGCCGGATGACTTTTCCGGCCACTTCTTCAGAGCCTGCTGGGAGATTGTGTGCAATGATGTGCATGCTGCTGTGCTTGAATTTTTCAGGAGGCCTTCATTCCCGAGGGCATACACGTCCACCTTCCTTGTCCTCCTGCCGAAGGTCACTCATGCAAAGGCGATTAAGGATTTCAGGCCCGTTAGTCTGTGCAATTTTGCCTTCCAAATCTTCTCACGTCTATTCAACAATAGGCTGGCCCCCCTCCTGCCTTTGTTGATATCGGAGAACCAAGGAGCCTTTGTTCGTGGGCGAAGCATTATTGAGAATATCTCATTAGCACAGGAGCTGACACATGAAATTAACAGGAAATGCCAAGGTAACAATGTCATACTAAAACTTGACATGGAGAAGGCATATGATCGGTTGGAATGGGACTTCTTATTTCAGGTTTTGCTGAGATTTGGGTTTCATCCTGGGTGGGTTAATTATATTCGAGCCATGTTTACAAATTGCTGGTTTTCTGTGCTTTATAATGGAGGTGCTCATGGTTTCTTTAAATCTACCAGGGGGCTGCGCCAAGGAGATCCTTTGGCCCCAAGTTTGTTCATATTAGCACAAGAGGTACTTAGTCGAGGGCTCACGTCTTTGCTTGATCATGGATTGGTCAAGGCGTACCATGGACCTCGTGGATGCCCTGCAATTTCCCATCTGCTTTTTGCAGATGATACTATCATCTTGACTAATGGCTCTAAAGCATCCTTGACTAATCTATTGAGATTTCTTTCTAAGTATGAGGAAGCCTCTGGCCAAAAGATTAATAGAGGAAAAAGTTGCTTCTTGATGTATAAGAAGACCCATCCATCTAGAGTCGCCATTGTCCCCCAGACCACGGGTTTCATAAGGAAAGAGCTACCTATTCACTACTTGGGGGTGCCGCTCTTTGTGGGAGCACCAAGATCTGCTTATTTTCAGGGAAAGAATTCGCAGAAAAATCTCTAACTGGAAGTGTCATCAGCTCTCTAAAGGAGGAAGGATAGTTCTTCTTCAGTCTGTTCTCCTTTCTATGCCCATCTATCTTTTATCAGTCCTAACTCCACCTGCTACTGTGCTGCAAAGACTGAACAGAATTTTATGTAATTTCCTATGGGGTGCCAAAGAGGACGGCGAAAAACACCACTGGATCGCCTGGAATCTGCTCCGCTCTCCCGTTAGAGAAGGTGGCATAGGCATTCGAAGTTTGAAGGAGGTATGCGCATCATTCAGGCTTAAACTTTTATGGATGCTTCAAACTAAAAACAACCTGTGGTCAGAGTACTTAAAGCGCAGATACTTAAGAGGAGAGCCATTGTCCCATGCTCACTTGCCTTCAAAAAGCTCTTCACAATGGAAGCATCTTTACAAAGTCAGGGATGTTTTTCATGCATCATGTGGATTATAGGTGAAGGTAACTTGCTGTTCTGGTATGATAACTGGTCCGGGCATGGCAGCCTATGCAGCTTGTTACATGAGAATGAGTGGACATCAGTTTTTAGTAAGGATATTCTCCTTAATGAGGTCCTTACTCCAGAAGGACAATGGAATACATCAGCTCTAGGTGCCCACCTACCTGATGTAGTAGCAGAAATCCTTCAACAGTCCCACGTTAAACTGCAAGAGCAGGCGGATAATCTTGTTTGGATTCACACTTCTAAAGGCGATTTTTCAACATCCTCTGCTTGGTCTGCTCTTCATCATCCTAGAGACCTTCAGTTTCCTTTTGAACGTCTCTGGCATTCCCAGATTCCCAAGAAAATGTCCTTTTTCCTTAGATGTGCTATTGAGAATAAAATCTCAGCTGATTCAGAGGTGCAAAAGCTGGGGATTTCTTTATGCTCTGCCTGTTACTGCTGTGCAGCTAAACATAGAGAAAGACCAGAACATATTCTGTTGCACGGAGCGATAGCAAAGGTTGTTTGGAGTTTCTTCGCTACTGTTTTGAAGGTGATCATCAGTCCTACAGATTCTGTACTAATTATCTTTCTTCGATGGGGTTCAGTGGGTTCCCTGAGATCAAGGTATGGCTTCACCTGCTATCTGCTGCCTTTTCTCATATGTTGGAATCTTTGGCTGGCCAGAAACCAAGCTCGTTTTGAAGGCACTAAGCTGTCAACAAATGCCATAATATTAAAGATTCAAACCCAGCTATATGGAGTTCTGTCACTCTTTAAACCACACTCAAACGATAATGCTGAGAAGCTAAATGCTTTAAGCATCATCGGGCTGCCGTCCTGTGAGGTTCCTAGCGGAGAAGTGCGAGTGATATCTAAGTTTTAATTGACCTTCCCTTGGTTTCAGCCACTGAAAAATTATGAATTGTGCCATAGTTCCAGTGCGACATCACGCCTATGTTTTGCAAGCGTCCTCTGTGGAGAGACGTGGTGGAAGCTTTGGGTTTAAACAAGGCAAGAAGATCTTTCAGCATTTTTTTAATCTGGTAAATGATTGAGCTGAGTGCTGTCGAGATCCCTTCATATCTTCGTAAGTTGCGAGCTTTCCATAGAAACCACCAGAAAAGAGCAAGGTTTTCTTCACCAATGTTCAGATTCATTTGAGGAAGGATATGTTGAGCTGCTTGGAGTTTTCGGAAGGTAAGCTACCCATTAGATATCTTGGCATGCCCCTCTTCTCGACCAGGCTGAACGACCAATTGTGCGCTTAACTTTTTGAGAAAATCAAAAGCCGGTTTCAGGATTTGCTTATCACTTTCGCAGGTAGGGTAGAACTGGTCAAATGTTTTCACACTTCGTACCATAGCTCTTTCGCACTTCCCAGGTCATCTTTGAAAAAGATTGAGAAGCTACTTTGAGATTGAATCTGGTCGGGGCCTGAGCTTCAAAATCCAATGTGCATCCTATAGGCTGGGATAAACTCTTTAAGCCTAAAGAAAGAGGAAAGGGGGATCGGCATTCGGAGACTGATTGACTGGAATAATGCAGCAATGGCTCGATTGTTTTGGAAAGTCGCTTCTAAAGATGAATCTTTATGGGTCCTATAGCTATCTAGTAGGTTTCTTGGTCGAAAATCCGGTTCAATTCCAGGTTTTGGAAGAGGACGATCGGTCAAACACAGGTGCACTAAAGGAAGGCCGCTGGATCTATTTTGACACAGTATTCTTTGGGTGGGCTTAGGGTTTTCAAGAATCTCTCTATTATATCAATCAATCTCTCATCCGCAATAAAGAGACGAAGCGAGGAAAGAAGGAGAGAGTGGAACATGTTGTCGAAGCAACCGACGAAATAAGCTTTGATAACGGATTCCACCTTGCCCCAACTTCAAATCAGGCTCTTCCTGACTCCTTTGCGGATTGGACGATGGCTTTGCAGAATTGTTCTTGCCTTGAGCTCACGACTGATAGATGTCTAAGCCTGGTCATTGCCTGACTTTCTCCATCGCCTTGATCCTAATCTTGGTACCAACTTTTTGTCTTCCTAAGTCTGAATGCTGATAGGTGGTTCTGCCTAATTCTCTCTTTTTCTTTCTTTGATGGACCAAGCGAGTCTGATATCATCTGATGCCGACCCCTTTCGCTCCTTACGTTCGTTTAGCCCATTTAGCTCGTTTCGTTGTGACCCACATCCAATCCAAAGACACTCCCAACGGCTTATGCACCTCGAGGGAACGGAACCATGTCCTGTCCTAAGTCTAGGGAAAGAATCCAAGGGATGAAAGACCTCTTCTGAAAAGAAGAGGGAACAGAAAAAGAATGCGTTCTTACCTTCTTCTATCAAATCCCTACTTCTCTAAGTAAAGTAAGAGAGTTACGAATGAAACTAGACTAGAAAGAGGTATTATACTGTCTTCCCAAAGATCCCTATCCCGTCGCTTTTTTTCTTACTTTAAGGCACAAGGGCTTACTTTTTTTTTCTCCAACTGGCTCTGTTGCAAGAGATGAACCAATTCCAGTGCTTAGGCGTACCACACTCTTTACTGCGGAGAGAAAGCGCATATTCAAATACAAATGAAATAGATTCTTCCAACCAAGGAGAGTCATCCTTAGCTCTAGCTCTTTACCGAGCCCTCCCTTTACCTTAACCTTGATCTAACCTTTTTACCCTAGCCTTTCACCTAGATGGCTGAGGATATGCTACATATTCACTTGACAATGGAAGCACTAATAAGAATAGCTCTGGGGAGAGCGTTAGAGCATATGGAATGGCAGAGAGAACGAAATTGGATGACTGGCAACTCACACTTGAACTGGTTTGATAACTTCCTTACCCGAAAAGAGCTTACTGGCTTATTTCATTGTTCGCCTAATGACTGCAACTCCAACAGAATTGAACTAGCCTGCTATCGAAGGATCGCCATGCAACGAAACTGGAACTTACTAAACTGACTTGGCTTAATCGACATGAGCTTACCTTATGACTTGTTCTCGCTCGCCAGGAGAAGTCATTAGATTAGATGATTTGAGGTCTGGCAGGAAGGAAACTCCCAATCGCTGGGATGGAACTTGATGCAACGGAACTGGCTAAAAATTAGGCCCTTTACCCTGCTTCTAAAAAAGTTGCTATATCCACTGTTGGCTTGTCTTTCCCTTCGAGTAGTGCTTTCCAGACTTGAGAGCGTAGGAATAGCAGGAATCAGAAGGACTTTTCGAGATGGCAAGAAATGAACAATGGCTGCAAGGTATTACTTAAAAACAGCTTAACAAATAGGGCTTATTAGGAGAGGTACTCCCACGGGATCGCAAGGCAAAGGTGCTAGATGGCAAGCAGAAAGAAGGAGACTTAAACTGGATATAAGAAGCACTCCTATTGGCTGCAAAGGATTCAAAATCGAAGTCGCAATGGAAGCACTTAGTACTGAATGAATGGCAAGGCAAGAAAACTCCAACCTAGTCAAGTTATCTTTTAGCTATCTCACTGAACTAGCAGGGAGAGGGGATTCTATTAGGACTGGCAGGGCTTGCCTTAAGAACTGGATGGATTGCAAAAGAACTAGAACTGCCATAGGCTTACAGACTGAAGGCGCTAGGGAGACTAAGATGAATATCATCAATAAGCTAGGAATATCCTCACTTGAAATCGGACATGCTAGTAAGGGACTAGAAAAGAGAGTGCTCTCAAACTATTTGCTCGTTTGGATCGATCAGATCGGGGAGATCTAGATGACATGACCTCTTTATCTTGGATAAAAGACAGGTTGACTTACCAGGGGCTAAGTGGAGACTGACTTTCCTAAAATGCCTTAGCTGGGGCACTCAATTAAGAGATTAGATGAGCACTTGAACTGGCCTACTAGCAGGCTATCCCCAAAAAGATCTATCACTTGTTCGTCCCCCCAAGGTGATTGGAAATGTCTGGCAAAGCACTGGCAAGAAGGGAGTCATTTTCAATGGGTAAGATGGCAATCTCACACTCTGTTAATGGAAGGGCAAAAGAAAAGACTGTATTGAAGCCAACTGTCAAACCGCCTAGAGGGAAACTACCAATGACTGGACTGGATGTAAGATACCCCCAGCGAGAAGTACTACAATTGGATGGGCAACTACTGCTTATAAAGAGTGTTCTACTGATTCTTTTCCTATTAGACTAGTCAGTTTATATATATTATGTATGTACTAGTTATTAGTGTATAAAAGTATAAAATACAAACAATTAATATGATATTTTAAAAGAACATTCTTATAATACTCCAAGTGAATAATAACCTTCATATTAGTAAAGACTAACGGCGTAGGCAATTGCCACTTATCAAACCACTGTAATTGGCTAGAATGAAACTCCATCCACTCCAACTTCAACTTGACCCCTAACTCCGATTTGAGAACTGTCTCAAAAGCTAGAGATTCAGAATGGACTGAAACGAGTCCGAACTCAAAATCGAAAGAAGGCAACTCATGAACTAGTTGGGAAAGAATTCTCTAGAGGAAAAGAGTGAGCCCTTCCACCTGGAAAAGAAACTTTGGCTTGATACTATTTTGAGGGGAAAAGAAAAGCGATTCCAACTTTTAGTACCTGCGAGGGGCTCTAGGGACCCTAAAAATGAAAAGAGGGAGCATCCAGAAGTGGTCTGCTTGACAACTTACTTGAATAAAGGAAAGGCCCGCTTGAAAGGCTTCCTCACTCGCCGTAACAGACTAAGGGGTGAAAGAACTCGAACATTTTGACTTTTTACTTGGTAACCATACCCGAAATCATGAGCAGGACAGAAGAGTGAAGAACAAACAGCCCTATCCTAGGATAAAAAAGCCTTTAGAATCCATATTCGAATTTAGCCATAGAGGAAGAGAAAATAGATTCTAATTCTAGGAGTCCAAAAAAGCGTATTCTATTTTCTATTCTTTAAGGGAAGAGAGGAAAGAAAGTCTATTATATAGGACAATACGAAATAAAATATTAGTCATCCAGATAAGAATAATAGGTAATATGCGCGGATAAAAGAAAATCACTTTCTTTCACTTGCCTTACGAAATCCTGTGATCAATCCATTTCCAGCCCCGCTTAGAGAATATCCCTAGCTATATAGCAGTTCCCCTGCAGCTTCACTCTATCTTAGTCTTACGTATAGCAGTAGCTCATAGTGTTTTTGCCTCCTTTTTCATTCTGCTTTTGAACTAGTTGCTGTGCCAGTTGGAGTACGCCTTTTTGCTCTAGAGCAAAAAGTTAGTAGAGTAGCGTGCCAGCCAAGTTTGCTTATTTGCTTATGCTTATATGGAGTTGGATTCCTTGGAGTGATGCTAAGGTTTTGTCTAATTCCTTATTCGAAGGATAAGGCAGTCCTACTAATGGGGCTAGGGATCGATCTGAGGTAAGCCAGCGAGCTATAGGAAAGCCGGTCAAAGTCACTCTTAGGTGAGTGCGAAAGCCAGTCTTTCAGTTCCCTCAAGAAAGTAGATCAGTCTCTTTTCATCAGTCTCTCGATTGGAAAGCCTTTACAATCCAGCAGACAAGTGAAGGGTAGCTGTTTCTAGGGGAAGCTTGCCAGACTGAGAAGAGTAGGTAAGAGGTTCTATAGGATGGCCCTTTTGAAGTGATTGCTAAGCTCGCGAAAGACTCCATTGGTTACAGCCAAGCCAGTTGAAAAGCTCTTTTCAGTCCATCAGTAACGAGCTATAGGCGAGTCAAGGTATGCACCCATCTCTGGTAGGGCTAGTCCTAAAGGTATCTAGTCCCATTTTTTTAGGAGTGAATAGTGCGAGTGAGACTTTCATTTCCTTTGATTGGATAGGAGGGAATAAGTAAGGAAGGTCTCTAGTAGCCCATAGTTTTCCCAATAGAAGAAGGACTAGGAGTTCTCTTTCATGCGGTTTCAGGTGAGTTTTCAAGCCTTGAGAGCAATCCTTCTGGCAAGGAAGAAATAGGCAAATGGCAGAAAGAGCTTATAGATGAAAAGGAGGGGCAAGCAGAAAGAAAAATAGGCAAGCTATCTTCTTTTGTAAGCAGGAAGGCCCATTGAAAAAGCAGGCTAACGAACAAGGAGGTGTATTGATCTTTCAAGCCAGCCGGGGCTAGGGCAAAAGCTGGTTATAGGGTTATAGGACAATTCTTTCCCTTTCTATATGGGAAAGGACTAGGACTACTTTTTTTCTTTGGATTGGAGGAAGATTCTTGGATGCCCTGCCTCTTTATGAATGACTCTAATATGATTTCTTCCCCTATCCTTTATTCTCTCTCTTCGGGCTAGTCTTAGTCTTTTAGTTCTACTGTTGAAAGAAAAAGTAAGTGAGTTTTCCAGAGCAGTCCCTTAGTCTATCGAACTCGATAATATCCAAGATTCTATCAAGCCAACTCTCGTAGCAGTCGTAAGAGTCTTACTAGTCGCATTCCCTTAATCCCCTTCATCATGTAGTAAGTCCCCGTAAGCTCTAACAAGTGCTCGAGCGAGAGTAGTCTAACTGTGTTCTCTATCTGCCTATCAAGCAGTTGATTAGGGCCGAGAGTAGATAGATAATCCTTCCGTTTTTCCTATAGAATTCTCTTGTTCTCCGGTCAATCCAGCTGGGTATAAGATAAGGGATAGGCTTAGGCTAAATCTATCTTTTTTCTTGATTGAAATGCTTTTTTCTTTGGTAGATCTAATATCTAATATCTTTTTTGGAGGATTCTTAGAATATGCTTTCTTCCCCTATGGAATATAGCCCTAATCTTACCTGTGATATTGACTTCTTTCCGGCGATTGAGATTTCATTCAATCGAACGAATGGTAGAAAGCTAAAGAAAGTGATAGTGCTAAGGAAAACCTATGCAGTTGTAGTCCGAATCTCTAAGATTGATTCTGACTTTAATTTAAAAAGTAGGAGTCTCCTGCTATTGCTCTTTCTGCCAGTGCCATTACTTCTCCAAGTTCTACAAGCGAGCCATTTTGAGTGCCAATCTTTCTTTCTCTATTCCAGAGAGGACAGAAGAAGGACTACACTTCATCCTTATCCTTCCCTGGAGAGCTAACTATCTTTCTTTACCTCGAGATGTCCTTAGGGCTTTCAATAAGAGAGCTTTTTGTAAAAGAGATTGACCTGGTCCGATATCCCTTCTTTCTTCTCCCCCAGAAACTCGAATTCGTTTAGGGAAACAGTTCCGTTATAAATGCCGGAATAGGCTAGTGAGTGATAACCTGATGTAGTTCTATTCTTTCTCGCCAGTTCAAGAAAGGGCTCAAAGCTAGTCTCTGAATGCTCCGTAAACCATTAGGGTCAATGCAGTTCCAGCCAAGCCATGGCAAGTCCCTGGTGCTTATGCACAAGTCACTTCGTCCCTATTCCTTAAGGGCCTTCAAAAATCGTCATTCTTTTCTTTCCCTTTCAAGCCGTATCAAGAAGATAAGCAAGCGCATCCAATTGCAAATTCCCTGCCAGGCATTGATTTTTAGAGGTACCTGGGGTATGGGTTCATAGTAGCGATAAAAAGGGGGTTACTCTTCCTTTCCTTCAAAAAAGCATAAATAAAATAGTACGCAAGCCAGGGAGACAACAAGTATCTTTACCTCATACCTCACAGCCTTTCAAGCAGTCCTTAGTCAAGTCAAGTAAGATCTTTAAACTGAGAATGATTTTTTTGTTTTTCAATTCATTAACATTCAGGCCGGCAAGTGAGCAAGCAAAGGATTTTTGAAAGCAAGCAGGGGCTGCTAAGGATAAAGACTCAAGACGAAAGCTAGGAGGGGTATGCTTTTGGATTCTAGATTCTAGAGTGCCCCATCTCTCTTGTCCTTCCTTTGAGTCTGTGGAAAGCAGTGAAGAAGAATATCTAGTTTTCATCCCTAATCTTTTACATCCAACTGCAGTCCTAAGGTCTTATACGAGCTTGTTCCCGAAAGTGCTTTCTTTTTTCATTTTCATATTCACAAGCCCTCGATGTAGGACTCCTAGGTATTCCCTACTTGATAGGTATTCCCAGTGCCTCTTTCTGCCAAAAAAAAGGATTCTCCAGTCTTGAATGATTCTCCAGCAATCTATAGGTATTCTTCTGCAGTTTTCGTAACTGAATGAGTCTCCCAGTCCCAATCCATCAGTTAAGAAAAAAAGGAGGTAAGGCAATCCAGCTGGCAAAGAAGAAGTCCAATGCATTGTTCCTGAGTCCGTGTAAGAAAGTGCTTCTGCTTTCCCTTCTTAAAGAGCTAAGATAGGGTTTCTCGTAGCAGTCCCGGGCTCATTCAGTGTATAAGGCTTCTTTCCTTCCATGTCTTTGGATAGGAGGGAATAATATGAGCGAATAAGCTGCCTTCCATCTAGTTACATTCTTTGCGAGCCTGGACCAACAGCTACTCAAACTTCTACTGCAACTGAAACCGCCGAGAAGAGAGAACTCACACTCGCTGGCAGAAGGGGTGAGACCGTATGTAAAAGAACTTCCAACGAACTGACTTGATGCTTGACCAAGAACTGAAACTAGATCCCCCCTCACTGGCACTGAAATTTGATTGGATGTAACAAAATTCCAAGAGCCAGAGCGAAGGACTGAAACTGGTTTGATAACTGGATCAATGCTATGATGGAAAAAAGATCAGATCCCTCATCACTTTGTCGAATAACTTCGTCCCTCCTCACAGGCACTTATTTAGGCGGGGCTGGAAATGCATCGAAGACAGAAAGAAGATGCCCTTAGGACGGGCTTACCTTTTTTATTCAATTGTTGGATGTAAAGGATTGCCTAAAATAACTACTCAATTACTTGATACTTGAAAAAGCACTTCTTGCTCACCTGATTGCTTAACTGATCGCCTAAAGGATGAAAACGAACTTATGTGGGAAGGACAATAACCGGGATTGCTATTAGCCCTTTACCTAGCGATCTAAGCAACTTATCTATAGGACCTTTGAGACTCCTACAGCCAGATGGTGAAGGGAGACCGACGAGAGCCAGTCCAATCATCGATGAGGTTGATACACCCACTTAAGAAACTGTGTTAGAGATGTATAGGCCGTCAGTAATTTGACTGTCTGGCCCGGAACCAGATCCAGATGGTAACGATGACTAAGCCTCTCACAAAGGCTCAAAGGGCTGAAGTCACGGCCCTATTACAAAGAATCGCAATATATACTGCAGAAAGGCAAGCATGGCTCCACAGCCTGGCTACCACGGCTGACTGTGTCTTTGAAGATGAGAGCCATAGGCGGAATTCACAGGCCTATAAGTTTTATTCTCTTCCACCAGCACCTAAAAGGAAGATGACAAGGCCGAAGTTCAAGATCCACTCCTTGAAGTCAATCTCGGAGATGGAACAGAGTCACGGCCCACTTTCATTAGTAAGCTCCTCTCGGAAGAACAGCAGAGCCAGATGGTCGCATTGCTTAAGGAGTTCAGGGACTCTTTCGCGTGGGATTACGACGAGATGCCCGGCTTGGATAGGAAGTTGATAGAGCATAGGCTTCCCATCAAGGAGGGTTTCAAGCAACCACCGAGAAGAATGGCTCCTGATATAATTCCTGCAGGTCGGTATGCCAATGCGTTCATAATTCACTAGACAAAGCGGGCCTAGATTGCAAGTTTTGACCCCCGAAGGTGTCTCTCCTCTCTTCTATTACAACTTCTTTTAGAAGTCCTATCCTATTAGTTAGTATGGTTGGTTTCGTTCAGTAGTCATGTCATACTACTAAATCGTTGATAGCTTTTATGTATGGCTGACAATGCTAGTCTTGTGGGAAGGGACCCTCACTTTAGAATGAAGCAGGAACCATCCAATTGCAATTGCATGTCTTAACCATAGTGACAGTGACACAGATCCCTTTTTTTCAAATAAAGGAAGTGACAACGTTAATGCCCGCAGAGGTTGAATCAATAGTTATAAGATACCACCCAGGCACAGAATCCGAAATAACCATCAGGAGTAGGACTAGGAGAAGGAGGTCTAATTAACGGAGTAAAGCAGTAGTTGGGCTTAGTGCTCCGATTGCGCCTTAGGACTAGGACTGATAGGTAAATGCCCCTGACTCTTACAATGAAGGTGGGTAGGGCTTTTCTTTCTTTTGTTTAGGATTGGCAAGAGGATGGCTGCCTCGGCCTCAAAGCTGTTAGAGAATGCGCTCTTATCAATACAGGGACGCGAGAGAAATTCCTCGAAGGTAGTATTAAAGGGATGGGGCATTACCGGTGTTAGCGACGAAGGGATTGTTTGCAAGAGAAGGTTGCCCAGTTAAGATACGAACAGGAGGCATGCCACGCATAGCATAGTATAAAAAAAAGGGCAGAGAAGAGGATTGAGGGACAGAGGGAAGTTACATACATTATATAGATGCCCCAGAAGAGCAGGAGGAATCGGCTGCTATCGAATCAACTGCTGGTGGAGAAGGAAGAATGAGCAGTTAGAAAGGTAACTATCATCTCAGATTCGAAGAGGGGAAGGGCCATTTTGCCTATTTCAACAGAATCCGATTCGAGAGCAGATAGAGCAACTGTCCAATCTCGGGTAAATGATGGGCTCTTAGTGGGCAAATCCCCTGTTCTCTTTGCTGTTGCTTGAGAATCCGCGGCTTAGACGAGACCTAGCATCTCTCAGCTCAGATTCGGCATATCCGGTCTTAGCAGCAAATCCTTCCTCCGAAGATGGACGGAATCGTCTGCTATAGATATCGATATATAATTGTCTGTTTTCATAGAATCGTAAACTAAACCGCTCTATCGCTACACCCGTGTTTGCCCGCTACACCTGATCTGTTTACTTACTTACTCTTACTTAGCTAACGCTACCTTTGTCAAACAGGAAACTTCCGATCTACTTCTGCCGGGTTGGTTGCTCGCTTCCAAAGCCCTAAGCAACAGGTCCCATACTGTCCTGTCCTGAACTAGAACAGCTAACTCGGACTCAGGGGACACTTTTGACTTGTTAGCTGCAGGTACGAACATAGAGAGTTTGTTAGGTCCCATCCGGTCTACTAAAATAGAACTAGAACGCGAACTCGAACTACTGGCTTTACTTTACTTTAGCTACAGGGACAGTTTCACCGACCTAACAGCCAATAAACTACAGCTGGAATCAGGTTATCCTATTTATTTCCACTTCCTTATAGGCACCTCTAGAAAGCTTTGGAACGGCAGTTTCACTTACTTCGCATGTTGTTTTGTTTTATCCTTCATCTTCCTCTGCCGTAGCTTCTGATTGGTCCCTTTGTCAACCTTTCTCACCCCTGTTTTATTTAACTTTTTTCTAGATGACTTGGATAGGGCCTTCGAAGCTCGCTTTCCACTATTTCCATACGCTCGTTTTGATTGTGAAGTCTTCATTCCCGGGCAAATAAAAATAAGATTGTCATCCGAGATTTATGGATTTAGTGAGTGAGCTGGGTATAGCTTGTCACGTTATTGCCGTAGAACCTGGGGGTCCCGCAGTTGACTGCCCGGGGGGTATAATCTTCCTTTCTAAAGAAGGGACTGTTCACGTTATTGAAAAGGGGACTCCCTAATTGGTCGGAAAAAGGCTTCCGCCGATAACAAGGAAGCCTTTTTCCTGTGTTTTTTCTTTTTTGCCTTTCGGCTTTTTATTGTAAAATCAGGGAACCGCTTGGCGGTCTTAATTTTTTTCTATCTTATCCAGATATGTTTTTTTCTCTATATCAATTTTATCATCAAGCCCTTTGTCGTTTCGGTTTATAACCAGCTTTATTGGGTTTGGCTACCCTCCACCATCATTTTGTCCTACTGTTCCCAATCCTCCTTCGAGGAGGTCCAGGCTCTCTTGGGGTTTCCCCACACTCCGAGGGAGCTCGAAGAGGTGTCTAACCCACTGTTCATGGAGGACCCGCGAGAGGGGGTAAATCCTTCACGCGAGGGCTCCCACCCCGGGCCTTCCATAGCCCCACAGGGCCCCTCCTCCACGGGCGCTGGGTCCACTTCTCCCACACTTCCAGAAGTCAAGCTCAAGCTTGCTGTTTTTTTGTCGTCCTTTGGGACGAGAAGCCCCCGCTCCGATTTTCTCGGTAGGGTGCACACTGACCTTGGCCTCGGCCGCGCATCACCCGCTAAACTGCAGAAGATCAGCCAGGTCATAGACCAGATGAGCCAAGACCCATCATCTGATCTCAATTCGGCCCCATCAACAAAATAATTTTTTTTTTTGAAAGGCATGGAATCGTGTGTGTCCTTGTCCTCCTATTCCTATTGATCAAAAGCATCCAGCAGCGCCACGCCTGTAGAAAGAGTTAAGCTACTAAGCTAAGTGTTGGGGAACTCGTTAGAAGCGATTTGCCGCTTCCGCCTCTGACGGCTTCAAAAGAGCTCCCTCCTATATAGAATGAAAAATGAGTCTTTTCCCACCTTTACCTACTCTCACTTTCTCGCTCCTACCGCTAGCCTTTCATTTCACCCCTTGTCACCGAAGGAATGGATGAATCGCTTGAACTCTCATCTTTCTACGAAAATAGATATGATGCGATTCTCGGGTCCTTGCCTTGCTCAATGCTTCTCCATCAACTGCAGCGAAAGGAGGGCTAAAGGGTCGGGAAGGGCGATCATAATATACCGAAAGACTTTAATGTTCGGAGGGGGGTCAAGCTCCTCTTCTTAAGCCTTCGTGCTCCACATCCATGAAGCACTTCACTTTACTTGAGGAAGATAGAGCTCTGGCTTCTAGGACAGACAGGCAGCAAAGAAAGGGAAGAAAGGCAAAGGCTCTTGCTCGACTTTCCGCCCTTTCAATGATATCTATTGTGTTATTGAAGAGTCACAAAGAAAGTCGAATACATTGATCCATGTGAAGCAGACCAGAAGCAAAAGTCGACTAAAAGGGATCAGAAAGCAGAAGCCCCGTTTCAGGGGTTGACGGGATGGATGCAGCAAAGAAAGTAGAAAAAGCCTTATCCTTATCTTCTTCTTTCGAAGAGGATTCCGGATGAAACTAATAAAGAAATAGGAAACCGCTACTGCTGCTCCTGAACCTGTTCTTTCTAAGTCAGAAAAGAAACTGGTAGCTACATTCGGGAAGAAAGAACTCGCAAGGAAAGCTTAAAAGAAGAACAACTACTTGCGTCTTGTTGCTAATCGACAGCCAGATGAAGAAAAACAACTAGTTGAAGGGTAAGCTACTCTATCTACAGACTGACTATCCACAGACCAACTAAAGGGTTAGTTAGTTAGTTACTAAAAATACAGACCTACTCAAGTGTAGGCTACTCTACCTACTAGAAGAAAAACCGGAATATATAGCAGGCTCACAAATCGCTTGTAGCTCAAAGAGAGCCTGATAAGCTAGTCTTTGCAAGGTCTTGCTTATCGACAATCCCACGAGGGCACCTACCATACCAGTTTTTATAAAAAAAGAAATAGTTCCGTCAATATCCTCAAAAATCAAAGGATAAAACGACTTTGAAAACAACTGATTACACATAATCAGAAAGTTCCCGGAGTTTAGTAGAGGCTGCCTGAGATTGATTGTTAGGCTCGAGTGTATTGCGTTCAAGATCTGTCTTCTTTTCTTCTAGAAAAGGCTGTAGAGGGGGTGGCAGAAGATCAGCCAAAATAGTGACTTCGTCACCGTCAAGTCCAATCTTAGCTTCATGGTCGGCACAGAAGTTAGCTTCCCCATTTTCCAATCGGGTATCTGTTGGAGGAGATGCAAGATATGAGCAAAATTTATTCTTTCATTCCAAGGGCAGACGAGAGATCTGCGCACACGACAGCCAAAAGGGAGTCCGCTTCGATCCAGAGCCTCGAAAATCCTAGGTCGATGGCCAATTCCTCTTTCGGATAGCACCGAGTTCGATATGTAGGATATCTGATTTCCCGCAATGGAAGGATTTGCTTTTGATCCAGGAGCCATTGGCATCTCTGATGACGATACCCATACCTGCACCGCTATCTGAAAGAGCCCCATCCGAGTTCTGTTTATGCCAGCCCGGTTTTGCTTTCATCCATGAGCAAGTCTTGGCCGCCCTCCTCCTTGCTTGGTGGTACAGATCTTAGTCCAGCTAACAGTCATATAACCTTGCTTCGGATTGGCACCATTCCACAATCATCATCTTTTCTATCACCTTCAAGGAGGGAAGAAAAAACGCAGCCAACCAATACATCTGATATGCATGGAGGACCCACTTGATAAGCTTAAACCGACCCGCAAAGGATAAGAGTTTGCCTGTCCAGCCAGAAATCTTGACTTTGACAGGGATTGGAAAAGGGACGCTTTCAAACGGGAAGAGAAGAGAGGTAGGCCGTTGTACCTGATGGGTAAATTCCTTGTGCAGTCTCGATCTAATTCTTCTACCATTCATGTTACCTCCCAAGTCAAATTTACGTTTTTCCACACTGACTTTCATACCAGCTTGACCCTCAAACTCCTTTTAGACTTTCTCTGGTTATTTCAGTGATCTATCATCTCCATTTGTGAAGACCAGAAGGTCGTCAGCAAATATTAGGTGCGAGATGCTGAACGGGCCACCATTATTCATCGGTTTTATCTGTTTACACAGAGAGGCATACTCCATGAGAGCTGTGAAACCTTCCATAACCAGAGTTCAAAGGTACGGGGACAATGGGTCCCCCTGTCGCAGTCCAGAAGAAGCTTTAAAGAAGCCCGCCACTCACCTCGTCTGAGCCCTCTTTGCTGCTGTTTACTTCCCTGCCCTTGCCTACCCTACATTAAGTGAAACGAAGCACATCTGCAAATTCGCTAGCTATATTCGTACAGGTGGCTGCTTGCTTGACTTTTATTCTTCATGGTTTGCCTAATTATATGGCTTCCTTTGCCAAAGATAGTCCGTCTGTCTCTACCAGCCAGTTTCTCCATTAGAAGCAGTATCAGTTGAAGCTATTGATCAATTGCCATACTCCATTTGTGGCCTCCCGTCCCCGGACTGGAGAGTGGAGGGTTCTGATCAATTCTCATAATGTTCCGTTTTCGATCTTATGATGAATAGGCCTTGCGTTCTAGTAGTTGTCTATCCCTTTCTATCCGCTACTATACAAGGATAGACCATAAGCGGGTTCGCTCGCCCAACATCAACCAATCGCACTCTTCCGTGCACTCCTACGATTCTCATTTCCTAAATAAACTATTCCGCGTGCCTTTTCTCGCTCGCGTCTACCCATTGCTCATTGCGGGCGTAGCTATGCAGTGACTTGGTATGAAAGGTTTCAAGTAGATGGTAGAGGTACTGTACTTGTGCTAATAACTACGACGGCGTCAGCGGCAAAGGTGACATTTTCTAAACCAATCGAAGAAGAAATTGACCCGGGGGGCAGATACATTGTGTTTTCCCGGCAGTGGGTTCATTCCGTCTAGTGCAAAAAGCACCAGCAGCAGAGGTAGCAATTGATCCGAGCTTTCGACGGCTCCCGGTCGGCCTACGCTAGAATTAGGCTCGCCTGGCTTAGGACACTTTTCTCTTATCCAGCATTGGTGTAAAAAAAAGTCAATTACTTACGTCTATGTGTGCATCATAGAATCTTCCGTTTTGCGATGTTCCGGCATTAGCAATTGTAGAAGTTTCTGTATCCAGATCTTCCTTACTTCATAATAGAGTGTAGAACCTTTCCTGCTCTGAACATGAGTTGTGCTCCAACATCTGCTAGTGTAGAAGTGATAAGCGAAGGGTGATAAAGACGAAAAAGGAAGGTACGGAAATTTCTTCGACCCTCCACTAATGCTGGGCGATATGCTGGTGGGTAAAAGCCGCTGGTGAGACTAAAGAAATTTTGGAAAAAAATCAAGGAGAAGACCCTCACTCCTAGCTTCCCTCCCTTTGAAGTAGATTTATCAGCTCCACGAGTCAAACGAAATAAGGTGAAAGGCCCACTACTTCTTCATTCATGGCTTATTGATTTGATTGATCTCCCTTTCGTATTCATTCGACCTGAGGTTGGAACAAGAGTTTTCATAAAAAGAAAGGTTCTTTTATGCAATTATGAACGGGCGGGCCTCTTGTGGATTCCTCCAACTCAATGAATGAAGGGGGGAGTATGAGGAAAGCCGATTTTCTTTCTATATGAAGATGAAAAAAGGTGAAGGCTCAAACATTTCTTACTTAGGAATATGACTGAATGAGGAAGAGCTCCTTATGTGGTATCACTTTACCACCATCTGAAATGCGCGAAACTTCGATTGGTGGAAGCCAGTCCATGAAGATTCTCCCTTCTCTTACGTGCAATTCCCCTCTTTCGGTAAGCATCCAGTATCTCAGCAAATGAACATTTCTCTAAGCTTATCCTGTAGCTTATACGTCGTTTGAAAGCTGCTCCAAGGATCCAACGAATAGCTAAGGTTTGTTGACGATCCCTGGCTACAATCCCAGGGACATCATAAATAGTACCTGCGACTCCAACTTTGACCACTTCGCATATGGGCTTTATATTATCTACGGCGTCAACCATAAGTTTGATTACATCGCGTTCAGTTCGAGCTGGGCGATGAAAAGTTTTATAAACAATAGCACGAACTCTCGTTCTTTTACCATCGATCATGCGAAAGTTTACCAATTTCTTGATCAATTCTTTTTGCTCACCATCCAAGTCCCCCATATAGCTGAGAATTTCCGAGCAATTGGAAGCCGCTTTCGATGACGAGGCCGAGAAATTGATATTACGCGATCGTTACTGTCCATCTTTATCAGCCAACTCCCCTCTTTCCTTCCATAACAAATCTAGTACGAATGGATGACTGACCCACGGCACTTTCCAAATCACAATAAAGCAAAAAGCAAGAAGAGATAAAGACACAAAGCAAAGAGATATTGACTTTGATAACATTAGTAACTACATTCGAAGATTTCAACCAATAGAAAATGACTTAGTTTTTCCTTTTTTGCGATCGGAATACGAATGAGATCAGAAAGGCCATCATTGGGGCAAACGATGCAATAGCTTCGGTGAGAGCAAAGCCCAAAATGGCATAACCAAATGATTGTTTAGCCAATGATGGATTTCGCGCTACGGAATGAATCGAGGAACTGAGGACGTTTCCAATACCGACAGCAGCTCCCGCTGAAGCTATTGTAGCAGCTCCGGCACCTATTGATTTAGCACCTTCTAACATCTCGAGACGAGAATTTGCTCGTCACGCTTTTCCAAAGCTCAACTTTTCTGGATTCTTCGTCGATTCCTCTTCCCCACCCCGCGATCTCTAGTATATCTCGTGATGATTCATGCATAGAGGGCTCTCTACTATGGCTTTTTTGTTCTGTTTGAAAGTCATCTACTGGTTCTCAAATGATTTAATAAGCAAAAGTCTGATTGTTGGCCGAGTCATTTGGTCTAGCCCAACCCTTTTTTTTTTTTAAGCAAAAAAGTAGTAGCCTTTGGACATCGAGTCATCACCTTTCTCTCTTTTAGCTGGCTGCTCGACAACTATGGCTTGTAGATTCGCAGAACAGAAGAAGAAGTTCACTCTGACTTGCGCACTACAAAAAGGCAGCCAACGACTTCGGACGTACTCCGTCTTTCGAGCCTCTGTTTAGCTTAAAAAGAGAAGGCGCTAGTACAACGAACGCTGCTTTGGTGCGTCCTACCCCAACTAACTAGTGCTTGACTTGACTCTCCCCCGCGCCCTATCCAATGAATAAGGAGAAGGCCGGCCTCTCGATGACCGAGCCAGTCTGATCTCCTTTATACAACCAAAAAACAAGGAGCGCAGTCGAGATGTTGATGAGAAAGGGGCCAGTCTCAAGGCCAAAGAGTGCTCTTTTCAGGCTACTATGCATCCTTACGAAGACAAGAGTGGTTTTTCATTTTGGGTATAGCAGGACTTGAACCTGCGACCATTAGGTTAAAAGCCCAATGCTCTACCAACTGAGCTATACACCCGATTTGACAATCAGGGTTGGTGCGGAAAAGAAAAGAGGGCGGCCTGGCCCCTTTTCTTCTTATCATATCACAAGGGCGCGGCTCTGTATGAGGCTCGTACTGCGGAGCAAGTCTGGGATGGGAGTCCTTTCCACTCATTGAGGATTCTATCTACAAAAGAAGGTCAACGGGGGAGACTAGAGTCGCTCGAACTCAGACTATCTACGAAAAAGGTAAGGTCGTCTTTCTTTCCGGCGGGTTCGACCGAAAGGAGCTGTGTTCTATGGTTTGACCTTGCTCCGGTCGAGCACTCTCTTTTCTTTGTCCAATTCCGTCTGACCAACCCGCGAAGGGTTGTGAGGCTGGACCAGGTACGAAGAATGAATCTATGCCCTCTTCCATTCTCAGGCACGGAAGTTGCTGGCCAGCGCCCGCTCAACTCTTCGAGAGCCGGACAAGAAAGGAGTGGTGGTTGGTGGAGATTCGACAACGGGTAGAATGCCTGGTCGAAGGTCCAGTACAGTAGGTAGCTGGCGTGTTCGTTTTGGCTTCCGAGCGAGAACGAGAAAGAGGCGATGCACCATCCTTGCTGCTACGTACGTTGACCTTGACTTGACAGATTCATCCAATCCAATTGAACCCACACTCAAAGGAGGACTACAAGTGAAGGGTGATGCCGTCAAAGAAGTAATCAGCATTAAGATCTTTCTTGGGGGTTATCAGTGCCCTATAGAATGAATAAGGAGAGCCCGGCATTCATTTCTTCATTCATAGCTGAGTCTACTAAAAGAGGGACCAGCCTCATCGTGGTGATTAGAGGACACCTCTGATCGTTCACCTCTAATGTGACACGTTCCCTCCCAGTTCTATTCTCAACAGGATCAGTCGGCTAGAGAGCGGGACTCCTCATCTTCCGGGGAGGGAAAGTCGTCCCCTCTACTGACCGAAGCCTCAGTTCGGAGGTCTTCGCGTCAACATGTTACGAGGCTCCTGTCTTAGGCCGGTCACCATTACTTTTGACTGTGAAAGGCGAAGATCTGGGCAAGGGAAAGCGCAGTGAGTGCGCCTAATGCAAATATTTCCTTTTTTTAGAAGATAGATTCACTAGATGTCCAATCTCTAGTGGTGGTGGGACCAACCGACGATGTATGTCGTCCGACCCGACCTCAGACTCTTTCTTCCCGACCTATTTTACTCTCTGGCCGCAGTTATTTAGGTGGTATCCCGAGATTGAAGAGATCGAATTCCTCCCGTCAGGAAAGAAAGATATGAACTGGGTAAATGGAAATGGAAAAGAGATGTTTCCAATTCCTCAAAATCAGAAGCTTTTTCTACATCCTGATGATCTACTATTGTATGTGGATCGGCCCATATAATGAAAGCAGATCTTGGTCCATGGAGTCCCAAGAAAGTTGGAACTCCAACCTGTCCGATGCTTCTTCGGCCAAATACGATATCAAAGTGGGACCTGCACTATGAGCAAGCTGTGCGAAAAACCGCTTCTTTTTTCCGGTTCCGGAACTTGGTCGAAATGGGGTTCTACCGGGAAACCATGGATTTTGATCTTAGCTGCCAATTGCCCATTGGGCGGGACTCTGATAACTCGACTGATCCACCCCTTAGCCCTCGAGCCTCGTCTCATGCGTAGGGTAAGTCCTCTACCTAACAGATAGGGAGCAAACTTGAACCAGAGAAGGAGGTGGCCGCTGACGCCGTTAAAGAAGAGTTGAGAAGAAAAGGCGTTACAGACCGTTAATCTGATGTATCAGGCTCCTGGTCCAAGACGGGTGTAGAGGCAGTAATAACCAAAGGGGCAGGGGTTATTGGGCAAAGCAAACTCCGTTACGGTGTAGAGTTTTCTGGCAGTCTCTGCTAGAGGCTTGAAGCTAAGAGAAGCTTGACTGAGGCGACGATCCTGAAAACCGGTACTGTAACTCCGTACCTGGTAAGATAGCATTCTGTTAGAAAGTGGCACTGCGGTAAATAATTCAAAAGTTACTGTAGCACTTTCTGCAGCATGGTGTCCTATTAGGATAGGAGGCTATAGTGCAGGCGCTAAGCGTCGATTCGAGCCCGTCACTGTGGTATCGCGGTTGGAAGGCCGTTTGAGTGTGGTCTAACAGCTTCAATCTTGGATTGGCTAAGGAAGGTCGTGGAGGGCCTGTTTCTGCACTCACATATCTCGTTTAATAGGGCATCGTCCACTCCTGGATACAGTGGTTGAGGGGTCCATCCCTCCTCTCCTACTGTATAGGGAGCGGTCCCTTCCCTTCTGGTATCAGAGCCAAAACATACCCTTACCCTTACCATACCTTACCCACATACCCATTAGGAATACCCAGACCTTTAGTGAACCCCTATGAACACCCTTTACCCTTAGAAGACCTATCCCATACCCCCTTAGGACACATCCTTACCTTAGAAGAACCCCCTAGGACCTACCCTTACCCAGTTTTCCACAAAAACCTACCCAAAACCCATATTTTTGCTCTAAGTACCACGAGATTGTGAGTTCTTCCCGCTACCCCCCTGGTGGGAAGATAACTTGATTTTCTCAGCTATGGAAGGCAGTGAGTCCACCCCCATAATTAACTCGTAAGAATTCACTGGTAACGAACTCACTCCTATCAGTGGAGACATGCGAATGGATGCTCCCTTACCTAAGTGGAAACTACCCATTATCCGGAAAGGAGATGCGTATTCTGATCTTCAACACTTTATCCGCATCTTCGGACTGAGATCAATGGATAGAGTCGTCATGAAGGAAAGGTCAATACCCATTGGTTGTGATGAGGCCACGATTTCTATTCTCCTTGTGGAACCTGACGAGTTCGAGGAAATCTTAAAGAAATACAGTTTTGTACACCTCGGGATGGTTCAGGTAGGAATCACGCCACAACCAAGGCGAGGTCTCAACACTTCCGTAGTGTCCAGCACGTTAGACTGTAGGCACAACTCATTTTCAGATACTTTAATAGCAGCTGTGCAGGCACCACTGCATGATGGACCAATTTCGTTCACATGCTATCCCAACTTGACACTGAGCCTCACTGACCCGTGGCTCCCGCATACCCTAAAGATTAAAGTTCAAACTCATGGCTTTGATATGCTTGAGGGTTCACATAATGTGACTTTGCTATGGTCACAAGATTTTTAAACACAACTTTATACCCACCTGTGAAACACCAGTCTAGGTATGAATCTGTGTATTACCAGTCTTCGTTTTATGGCAAGCCACTTGTACCCAAGGTTATCAATGTGTCTGAGGTTGAGTTCCCTGATGAATGGATTCTCAACTAGTTGACCTGTCTTCCTCCTCCAAGGCCCTCGACTTGCTGTCAAAGGTCGATATTGAAAGAAGACAGCAGGGTTAGACTTTCCTTTTTAAGTAAGTCTTTATCTCGGAATACTCACACCCCTATCAACTATTGCACTAAACGATATATATCTATGATGTTGATTAAGGGTCGAGGTAAGGACCCTATGCTTTCTAACCTTTCATTTCAGGATCCAGCAAGACCATGCACAGGTGAAAGGAAGAAAAGCCATAGGACTTCTAAAGTATCCAGAGTCTCCAGCGCCATCCCACGCACATATCATCAGGAGACAGCCGAGATAGACAACACAAGATCCTTCTCGGCCCATTCTGGTTCGGGAGGCTTATTCCAGGTAAAGCCTGCCAGATCAGAAAGGTTTTCCCGGAGGAGCAAGGGATCCGCTCCTTCCATGTGGCGAGGAAACAGACAACACGGGGCCTTGCCTTCGCCTCGTAAAAAATTGGTTGCTGTTCTCTTCTCCATCACTGCCACGATAAGAAAGGCAACGAAATCTCCATCAAGGCCGTTCGAGGAAATAACAGTTAACGGTGAATGCGCAGCGAACCCAGTTCATGCTTCGAGGGCAAGGCAGCTGCCCTACATAAACAACTTAACAGGGGCAACCTCACACTTCATTATCTCTGTTCGGTCCTCGACGACCTTCAAAAGTTTCTGAGACGACAACAAGCTTCATTGGTATCCATTCAAGGTGGTCTCAGAGATATCCAAAGATCTCAAGCACTCTTAGCAAGCCGATTAGGCTGCTCGGAGCAGATTGAGATCCCCCAGTACGCAGGAGGATTGTCAGATCTGAGCGATGAAGAGGAGCAATCCTCTGACGTCGTTCTGCATCACCAAGACTTTGCGTCGCCTACCATACCTGGAGTAGGTACTTCACCCGGAGCAGCTACTTCTGTACCTCAACGCTTCACACCATTCGGTAGCAACCCTGGCGGAGTTGGTGGAAACTTTGGAGGAAGGCTCTTTGCTTTCCAAGGAGGTTTCCTAAGCGGAGGATTCCGCAATTCCTTCGCAGGTCAAGCTTCTTCATTACCACCATGGAAGAAGACTTTCCAGAATGATGACCTAAGCCATATGGTCATCGCTGGGCGGTCTGTCTTTCCCAAGACAGGATCTACATCGGCACGAAAAGGAAAGCGAGTTGCAATGCAAAGGCAGAGATCCTTTGGAGACCTGTCTTCATCTCTCGCTCCCTCGAGCGACGACGAAGAATCCTATCTGGAGGAAGACGAGGCTCGAGGGCTCTACTTTCTCCGTCTATCCTTATTATACTCTAGATTAAGAGTTAACTTGATCTCTCAGCCAAAGTTCAACAGTGAGGGTGACTCGATTACAACACTATGGGAGTGCAAGGAAACCTATGGGGACCTAGACCATGCAAGACTAAATGCAAGAAAAACTACCATGCAAGAAGGGCGTAAGGGAGCGTGCAGGTGCTCCGTGCAAGTGTGGAACAGAATGAAAACGGATTTAGCTGAAAATCTCCTACTTGTATTCTCTATACAAAATAACTATCCAAGAGTATGTTATGTATGTGTGCCCGATCTTCCGTCTAGTCCTGGTCTAGGAATGACTCAGGTGGAACCAACTCAGTATGGGAAGAAGCCCTTCTAAAGGATGCAAGTTCTATTACTATATCTTTAGTATGACTGACACTTGTGTGCAGATTTTGAGAGACCATTAGTTGAGTGTTACTCGCTGTTTATGGTTTGACGAAATGCTCCAGATTGGAGAACAAATATGGGAAACTCTTTGGTTGCTGTTTTTGCCCTGATGTGTGAAGTGAGGTGTGAGGCCTCACTATAGTGCTTCTCAATTATTCAGTGCGAGATTGGTCCTTGATCTTTTCTTTCTTTGTCTCCGTTCTCTCTGTTTTCCTTAGGTTGTTTGCTCTTTCTTACTGACCTAGGAGAATAACATTTCATTTTTTGATTGCATTATTTCAGAGCAGTTCCTCCATTCCTCGCTAACTCCCAGCATGATTTGGATTTGAAACCACAACTGGAAAGATGCACCTGCTTTAGTACGGTATTTATTTTGCTCATGTGATTTGGCACTGCAAATCCGGCAGATTTATTCTGCTATTGAAATACGTTTTCCTTTGAGACCTTTATCACTTGTTTGTTGTTTAAATCCTACATCATCCTGTACATTGAAGCCTGTCGAATGCTGATGCTTCAATTGTTTCAAAGTCCAATTTCAGTATCTTTGAAATCAATTTGCAAACTGATTTGCTCGATTTGTTGGAATTCAATTAGGAGTTGCACGAATTTTCCTCCTGGAGAATTCAATCCATTACTGTTGAATCCTGCTGCAATTTGTTGGGCAACTCAATTGTTGTCTGGTGCAAATATATTCATTCTTTGATAAAGGTTTGTTTTCATGGGAATCTCAACTTTTGTGCGTTACAGGCTTACATGCTTCATATTTTCATTACAAAATGTATATTGCATCTAGTTGCTGTAATGCATTTTCGATAGCAGCGCTACTATCAATTTTCTTGCATTCCTTTGTAGCACGATTATTTGGATTGTCCACAGGTTATTGAGCAACCAAACAGTTTTCTTTTGCATCATTGCATTATGTTAGCTTCTTGTTCTTGCATGCTTGTTGCGTCATTAATTCATTTAGCACCTATTATTGCATAGTATCATGTGTGAGTTAACCTCTAGCTTTTCTATGTCGTCCCTCTCTCTAAGCTAAAGAAAAGAGATCCAATTCATGTACTTCGCTATTTCCTGCGGATCTCTCGTTACTTCTCTCTGATTGTGATTTCCCACGTGCCTTACTATACCGCTCAGGAAAAGAAAAAATAACCAGGAAAAACATCTTCCCCTTTCTTAATCTACTTTTCCTTGCGCTTACCACTTCTTCAAACTTGCGAGCGAGTGTCGATCGCTCCTTTGCCTGGGAAAGATCTGACGACTCCTGCCCAAGGCGGGTTACGAATTCAGATTCGCTACTGCCAAATAGGCCAGGAACGAGCTTCCGCTTTATCTAAAGTCAAGAAAAAAAAACTTTCTTTCTCTATTCCTGATCAACGGATTCAGAGTGAGAAGGTGAAGTCCCCTTCTCGTTGGATGACCGGCCCCTTCTTATGGTGAACTCCTGTCGCGATGAATGAAACTCCGTTCCGTGCCCCGTGTCAATCACATAGGAAAGTCGTTGGGTCGCCGGAGACCTATTTCTATGAAAGAATTATACCAAAAAGCCCCACTTATAGGAGCTCATACCTTCCAAGTACTGTACTTATGCGCTACTGTTACTTTCAAAGAAAAAAGACAACTGTACCCACTAAAGTACGTATACTATAAAAAGCCAGCCATCAAGCAGGATACTGTAACTTGAACGGGCTTTGGAACGAAAGTAGCTTTTCCCAACGAGCGTAATAAGATATGCGAGACCTTCCCCATAAACTAACCGAGAGACCTAGGCACTGGCATTCGAACTAGAATCGGGCATTCCCTACTGGCTTAAGAAAAGAGAGCTTTCAATGCGTAACAAACCCAATAAGTAATTGGGTGTACTATAGGGTCCTGGCGTGTGTGACAGTGACACTTCTACTTCCCCTTACTTTAGAAAGGCTAGTCGGGAAGATAGTGCCCATTGATGTAGCTGCTTTCACGTCCCTACCTATATTAAAGTTAAAGATAAGCAATATGGGATAGGCTGTCAACTGGAAAGCGGACGTGCATCCTAATCCTAACCAATGATTTCCGGGTAAAGGCTTGACTTTCGGGCATATCAAGAAGACAGGTTCGGAGATGTGAGTAGAGGCAAAGCTTACGGGACTATCGCAAAAGGCACTTTCACTTTCCAAGGGGCTCATCATCAAGGGCGTACTCTCGCTCGGGAACAGGCAAAGGGAACGTAAGGTAAGTTATTACATCCAGTGGTTTCTGGATTTCCACGTTCAATGGAAGCGGTAATGGTAATAATAAGAGGGCGAATGGCGACTCCAATAAACGAACCTGGGCCTGGTTCATATACCTTTTCTAAAAAACCAAGTCCCAACCCAAAGCCTAAAAACTAGCAGGGAACATACTGGAAAAAGAGGCAAGTCCAATAATATCTGGCTGGCATCAACTCTATCTCGTGTTGACTGGACCCCAACTCCCTATTTTTCAGACTCTTATTCGTGGAGTTGTTTTCTTCTGTCATCTTCCCTTCCTTCAGGTTTCTTTTCCACACTTGAACTTGAAAAAGACGAACTTGATTCACGAATGAAGGGTCGTCTCTATCTTTCTATTTTGTAAATGATTACTCTTCCACGGATTCGGATTTCTCCAATTCACTTTCTGAGTCTCAGTCAGTCTATGCCCGAGATGGAAATGAAGCGTATTATGTCTTCTTCTTTATTACTAGTTGCTTAAGATTTGGGATGCGGCGGATGGAGAGAATAGGAATTCATTAGTTCTAGAAAGGGGGCTAGTTTCAGTGGATCGATCAAAGGGGGAATCGTCTTAATCATTTTTATGTGACATCGGCCAGGTTATGAAATAGAAGGACCTAAGGTAGAGGGAGAAGGGATTTCCCATTTCTATCTTCTTTCTACGAGTAGAAGGCAGCCTATAAAGGAGGGAAAGGAAGTGTGGTCGGGGAATCAGACCTAATGACCCGAAGGAAAGCATAGATAGGAAGGAGCTGGGTCTTTGGCTGAGGCTGGAAAGCATAAATTAGTTGAAAAGCAAGCCCGAGTAGCCGAAAGGAAGGTTCGATTGTAAGTCCAAGACCCTCCAAGAAAAGAATTGACTCACAATCTATCTCCTCTTCTTTTAGGAAATCATACCTCTCTTTCTTAATGAAATATCTCCTGCGAATCCTTATCCTTCAAACAGCTTATTCTGATTAACAGAAATAGCCTATTCTCGAACAGCCGATTCTATAGATGATAGAAGAGCGGATTCGTCCTGCTCTCATTCTTGCTTGCCATTCTTTTCTCTTTTTTTTAGGCCCATTTTCAGACAGTTCTAAAGGAAGAAGTGATACGACTGATAAGAGGAGGAGAGGGAATCCCATTCTCTTTTAGGTTTTAGGAAGAGAGGCTTTAACGCAATTCTTTGCCGCTTCCTTCGCTTCAAGGGATTGATTAAAAGTATTCTACTCGCGGCTTCGAAGGCCTGCTCTTTTTTATTTTTAATAAAGTAAGGTCTTGTTCTCCTCTCTGAACCGTATGGATAGGATATCTTAGCTTTGCTCCCTCTTTTTCCTCCACTACTAAATCGCTTTCCTCCTTACCTTACAATATGGGTTCCCCCCATTAGGTTACTAAATGGTTCTCTTCGCCGCATGAGACTGAAACGAGTGAACTCCTTCCCTATCATGGAAGTTAGCTCAAACCCTTATCTTCTTTCTAGCTAGTTCTTCATATTTGAAAATAATCTCTTTACTTTCTTCATCGCCTTAGCTTCGGAATCGTCTCAATCCTTATCTTCTTCACCAGCTTCTGGTTCTAGACTCAAATCCTTCTTAGGAATTGAATTTCTCTCTCATAGGGCCAAAGGCCGTAGCTTAGCGAGCTTCTTCGTTATAAGAACATCGTCACTCAAAAGACGAGACTTGGATCGAGGATCCACGCCTTCCCTTACGGAAAGGTCCGCTCCAACCACCGCTCATGGAATTGTTGAATTCATTTCCTCTGCCCTACCTGACTCACCGGCATCGGGCTCTCGCTTTTCAGTTTGGCTTTGAATTGTAAAATCCCCTCTCTCTCCTTCTTCCTTGCCGGCTATAGAGCCACGGAAGAGTGAAAGGCAGATATTTCAGTTGCTTATTCGCAGGCGTATGATTCGTCTGCTTCTTCAAATGTTGATTCTACAGTGCCAACTTCTGTTCCACAATCAGTCCCTGGAACAACTGGAAGAGAAACTACAACCTCTGCTGCATCCGCTACTGATGTTGAATTCTATTGTTCTAGAATCGCAGACAGCTTTTAGCTAATGGTTATGAAAAGAACATTTCTTTTCATCGATCGAAAGATGCTCTAGACTCGCCCACCGCTCCTCTCTGGAACTATCGCAAAACGTTCTCTCCACCGCCCAACCTCTCTGAATGAAGAGGGGACTCTTTGCCCATAGGGTCACAAGCAAGGGTGCAAGCAACTAGTGAAGCCTGAGCTCTCGATTCATTCATTCATCTCAATCTCCTCTTTGTCAGCTCTTTCTGAGCTATTCTCTTAACACCTTTATCAAAGCCCTCCGATCGAGTAGTAAAGACAAAGGGAAAGGATTTCTTGCAGTTTTTCATCACTATTCAAAACAAAGAAACTCAACGAGGCTGAAGACTAACAGAATCTTTAATTAAAGTCGAGACATCACACTATAGAGTGATCAATCATCTACTTTCAACCGCCTTGCTCCAAGCAAGATTGAAGTTTGAGTTTGCACAAGGCAACCCTAAGGAGGTTTGATTCTATGGTATAAGTGAGTGTTGAAGTCCTTCAAATTGGCTGGGCGTTCCGTACCGAACTAAGATAGTCGAAGTTTTTTCCTTCTCATACACATCTTCGATGCATCGTCTGATTTCAAGTCAGCAGCATTAGAGCATTTGGTCGTTCAAAGACACGTTTGGGCTTCGTTAGAAGCGAACTTAGCCGAGTGGCAGGAAAGGTTGAACAAGACTGTGCGTTCCGGACCTGATTGAGAAAGAGCGTTAATAGTTGTGTGTGTCGTACGGGGAATCGAGTTCGCACTCCCATGTTGCCCTAAAAAAGGGGCTTGACTTTCAGTAACTTCTTTCACTCGTTCTGTCATCTCATTTCAGCTTTCAACCGCATTTCCACCACGATTTTTATCCAAACGAGAAGCTTTGGCTAGCCGTTCACTCACCCTGGTCTGCCATTTAGTTCGTTCGTTGTAGCAGAGCGAATAAGGTGTCATTTTCAGTCGAAATTCCTTGTATGAAAATGGCATTGATGAGTTGGAGTAAATGCTAATAACATAACATAATAGTCTCTGATGCCGTTATTGGCCACCCCGTGGTTTGGCTGCCAAAAGGACCACGTGGGTTGGGTGAAGGCACAGTTCTATGTTCTGAATCTCCAACTGGAGATTCAAGAATGGTTCTTTATAGTCTTTTTCTTATCTTCCTATCAACACACCAAGATAGGTTTTGGTACGAAGTACCGGAGTGTGAGATCAGCTTACATTAGTCTTTCTTTCAGCGAAGTAGAAAACGACCCCTTTTCGAATTCATTTTCAATTGAGTTATCAGTCTGGTCTTGTTCCGCTCGTATGCCTTTCTTTTGTGCTGCTGCTCAAGCTACTTGGAGAGCCAGCCAGTTAAGAGATGTTCATGATATCAACTCCTTCCCTTTTCTCTGGTGGCAAAGTGTGCAAACTGATTGAATAAGTTTTGGTTCTTTTGAGGCAAAAGAAAATATTGAATAGCCTTTACATGTTGGGACATTTTGAAAAGCAGGAAAAAAGCAGTCATTGAACATACCCCTCTATACCCAATAGCTACAGCTGCTCACCCCATGACTATGCCAGGCATCTTCTAAACTCCTACTCACTGGACAGAAGCCTTTGTTGATTTATTAGATGAATTATCATTCATTTCGTCTTTGTCTTTTTTCAATAAATTCATGTTGGTGGTCAGACAATGAAGTTTTCGCTAGGATACCTCTTTCTTGATAATTAGGCAGCTTCAACTGAATTCATAAAAGTAAAAGAGAGAATCTCCAGCTGAAGAAGAATCTTTGACTGAAAGAAGAACCTCTTGAGGTAGATCTCTTTGTCTTTCTTTCTTCTTCCGTGGTCAAAGAAGGCTTGCTTTTCGCAGGCAAGTAGAAAGATGCAATTGGAAGTGTTTCTGTCAGTAGCTTAAAATGGAAACTTCGAGTAGTTCAAATAGGTCCCGGAAGAATGAAAAAAGCAGACTTCCGGTTAAGGTTAAGAAAGCAAAAAAGCTCCTCAGAAAGGTCAGACTTCTGTCTTGTCTTTTTATTTATATGATATAAATAAAATGGAGATGGGTAGTAGAGAGTGATCGGGCAGGGAAATGGAGACGAAAGGAAAATGAAAGAATCTCATTTACGTCAGTCTCTTTTCATCACTCTCATCCATGCAGAGAGCAAGGCTATGGAAAATACTGAGACGGATACGATCAGCCTTTACCTTTACTTTAGGTGTCTCACTGTTGTGGTGGCGACGAGGGCTTTGACTACCCAATTTTAGTCCATAATGAGAATGCCTCTCAGAACACTGCCGATTCTCTGGTCTCTTCTGACTCAGAGAGAAGATCTTCCATCTCGGCACGTGACTGTCAGGAACCTGTAATTCCCAGGTAGAAAACTCCAGTTCTAGTTCTATGCCTGGCTACTGGACGTCAAGACGTGCCTTATAGCCCCTGTCTACAAGGCAAAAGAATCCGGGGCAGATTGATCTCCCTAGCTTATTCTGTCTCTCCCCTCACGAGAGAGAGCGTCTTATACAGGAACGCTGAGCCCAGTATCCCTTGAGAGGGACTTAAGCACAGCAATGGCCGCCTTCTTGTACCCATGCCTTGCCCGTCCTCCTCGAGAGTCTCATAGGTCTTTGTGCCACCTAGACTTGTAAGCGATTCGTTCCAGCCCTCTTTGCGAGGTACTCTGACACTTCCCTGAGCGAGAAGCAGAAGATATGGCCATCGTCAGAACTGGAATTTCCACTCGGCATTGAAGCTACTACAAGCATGACTTGGCAATGGATGATTTCATACCATCATTTCAAGTGATTTGAATTGATAGAGAAGGAAAGGGAAGACAATTCCCCGATGGATGGGTCTGGGGATAAGACAGTTCTCCGAATGGTCAGAGAAGTCATGAGAAGGTTCTCCGGTAGTTTCTAGTTTAAAGAGAGATTAGAGTAGATCGGAAAAACAGCTTCATACCAGACTATCCCATCGGATAATAGGATTCCCCAACATTCTAAAAAGAAAATGATTATATATATAATTTTCTTATTTTATCTTTAGAATAAAGAATTCGTTTCGGCGACCCTGTTCTGTCGATGAATGATGAATGGAAGCAAGGAAGATCTAGCCCAGGAAAGCTGTCAAAAAGGAAAGGAATGCACTATTACATGAATGCACCAATAATTGGACTGAAAGAATGCTGGTTCTTGGTAGGATTTTAGAATGTGGTAAGAAAGTCTATTAGAAAGAAGAATCTCGTGATGCTGAAAATCCTCTTTGATTCGATTCGTATAGGATAACTTACATATGACTATTACGAAATAGTCCTTTTTCTTTTTCTTTTAATAAGAAAGAATAGGAAGGACCATTCTTCATGCAGGCAAGGCATATCTCGTCAGAGCTGGTTTAAGCTACTTAGCATGGGACAGAGAAACATAAACAAAAGTGTCTTTTTCACTCAGCGCTGGGGGATGAGTCTTGCTATCAGGTACTGGTCGTGAATGTTTTTCTAATTCACTTCTTTACCTTGGTTGAGGAATGGAATGGACCTATCAGAAGACATTCTGATGCTCCAATCATATTGGACTTTCATTTTTAAAATGGAAAAAAGAAGCTTGAGTAGAGGAGTTGATTCAAAACGGCAGTTGGGGGAGACCAACTTCTAGATTAGCGGCAGTACAACATTTTTGGCCCGAAGTCAAGAAATCCCTCTTTTGCTTGTTCCGGATAGACCTCTTTGATTCAATTCACCCGGAAACAAAGGTTTTTCTCTTCTTTCAAAGAAGCATCCTCAGGGTCTTTATGCATTTGAAGGCTTAGAATATTAGGACCAGGCTGATACGAAAATGAGTTTAGAGCGCTTCTCCTTTCTTCATTCTTCATGTAAGCCTGACTGGTTTTAGATGGAGAAAGTTCGACTGATGAAATGGAAATGAGGGATTTGTTTCCTCCGATGATCCGCGGTCACTCTTAATCTTAAAGATTAAGTTAGGCAGACTAGGAAGAATCTTCGCTTCCCATCTCGAAAGAAATGGTTTCAAAATCAATCTCCTCTTATCTTACAGAATGAGGACCCTTGTGGGATCAACATCCGCATCCGCCACTCACTCCTTGGCTCTTCTCTATGCCCCTCTGTCCCTCGATCAAGGGGGATTTCCGGTGAACTCTGAATGGGAGGCCTTTTTCCGGGTACTAGTCAGACAGTTTCTGACTGGTCAATCAGCTTAATCCCTCAAACATTGGATTCCAAGTTTTGTCATCAGACTTTGTCTTACCGCTCCGTGGGTCCTTCCAAGAGACTCCTTTCTTCTTTCAATGACTTTGTTAACCTGGGCCCGGGAGTATAAAGCTAGAAAGCAAGTTCTAGTTCAACGAGGCGCTAGTGCGTTAAGCAAGCTTCTTTCTTTGAAAGGATCTCGCTTGACAATCTCCTCTTTCAGTTTCGTCAGCTAGGCATTCACTATAGAGGGGGGGGTTTCTTACATTTCTTTCGAGAAAGAAATAGGAAAGGAAAGGTTTTCCTAGCTGTGAATCCCAAGTTGGAAGGCAAGAGCGGCAGATGAAATGAAAGAATAGTCTGAGAAGGACTTGGGTCAATCATCATTGACATAGGCCTTTGCCCAGGAGTTAGCGGAGTGAAGTAGAGAATTTGGGGTAGTAGCGCTTGCTGGGATCCATTCTTGGATCACTGAGAGGCATTCTAACAACTTCTTCTCTTCCGAAACACCTATTCTTACAAAGAAAAAATGATATGCAGCTACGAATAGAAAAAAGATGCTAAAAAAGATCGGTAATAATAAGAAGAAGAGAGTAGGCAAAGAATGAAGAAAAGAAGATTCTTGCAGCCTCATCTACGAATCTAAATTGACTATTGGGATAAAAAGATTTAGATTGCCTCAGCAGTCTGTCTGTGAACCATTGTCTTGTCGTAAGGCCTATAATCAGTAATCAGTACTTTCCTGAGCCTACGCAAGGAAGAGATTCTCGTGGACCGCTTGCCTAGTAAGATCGGGTAGGACAGCTGAAAGTGCAAGCATGAATGGCATAGCAGGCTGAAAGACCTACATTATTTAATCAAATTGGTTGTATACTGAGCCCCCTATGGCTTTTTTTTCTAGGTAATTCTTTCTATATACAACTTTGGAAAGAATCCCAGAGAAAAGATATGCTTTCAGAACACCTTCTCCCTATTGCTTTTCTTTTGCCCTCTCTCCTTCTGCCAGCATAGAGCATAGAGAAGTTTTTGAACCTTATAGGAATGGCGGGACTGATTGACCGAGATGTGATGCTCGACTGCTAATGCTATGCCTAATTTCGGGGTGGGCAGTCACGATTTTCATTCGACTGAATACTGAAAATGGCATTTAAGCAAACAAGACGGGGTCGGAAAGGGAAAGGTAGATTTCACTCTCCCTCGTAGGCAGAAGTTTAGGAGATTGATTTGTTGAGCGAGCAGCAAACCGGATCTGAGAACTTGAGAGAGGAATGGCCTAGAAAGCTTGCTTTTTGGAGGAGACTTTCCAGCCTTACTCAAATAGGGGGTGTAAATGCCGAAGAAAAAGAAAGGGAGACAGCTCGGAATACAACTGAGGGTCAAACTCCAGTTGGCTCTCCAAGATCGACGGATCAGCATGAGATTGTCAGGAATGAAACTTCCAATGCTCCTGATGCCTCTGGTTCTGCTCAACCCTCTCGGGCTCCCGTTGCTGAATTTGACGAAGCAGGTCCCAGGAGAAGAGGTCATAAAACCGGTATTCAAATCAGGTCTAGCTCAGCAAAGGAGAAGGTACTTCAAAGTTTGAATTTCAAAAAATGATTCTTAGTTTGAAACTAATGATTGTCTTAGAATATGATTTTTTGACAGGAGTAGACTCGGTAGTAGAAGACTCGTCTAAAAGAAAGGAGACAGAGGTTGTATGTAGGAGGGTCATCTGCTGCAGACGAAGCAGAACCCTCCAACGAAGAGAACACAATTCCTTCGTCAATCACAAATGTTCCTGATGAAGTGTTAGGTGGTATGAGTCAATCGTTCTATTTTTCATCTTCGTATAGAGACTTAGAATGAACTGAGTTATCTTTGTATGACTTAGACTAATTTGAGATACATGTTATTGAAGGTGATGTCAGCCGTGTGGAAACTGAACCAAGGTCAGGATTGGATGTCCCTGCTGGTGACATCCTTAAATTAATCCCAACTCTGACAGGAACATCCTGGAGTCCTTCCAAGTTCTTTTCTGGTGTGCGGGATGAAGAACAAGGCCAGGCTCAAGCGAAAAATGAGGCAGAAAGAGATAACCCAGACGAAGGAGCTTCGTCAGATGAAGACGGTGATGCGCCTTTGTTCCACACAGGCTCAAATGTATAAGTTATTCACATGTCACCACATTCAAAATACCGTTCGCATCCCATCACAAATACTTTGTAAAAAAAAGATATGAACTGTTCACATTCACCAAAAAAATGACTTAAGCACATTAATTTGTGCTTGACGACGCTCTTCTGCTAGTCAATTTAACGAAGCCTTTTCCTCTTTTTCATCTTAGTAATCACCTTCTTCTGATTCTCTAAGACGTTCAGACGAGTCCGGATGGTAGACATCTCCTCTTTGGCTCTCTGAATACCTTCGTCAACCCTGCGAAGCTCTCCCTCAACATCATGAAGTTTTTTTTATGCAGGTGAAAGTAGGGGATCCATTGCTCCTCCCGTCTTTTCCGGCAAATGCTATGTTCAACTATGCCCACCCACCTCGACAAGCCCGGAACTCCAGTCAATAAATGAACGGAGGGATGAACCGGATTCGAATACAAGAGAAGATGTTTGAAACCTCCTGCCATAAGGAAGGGGAGCTCTTACTACGGATCTCCCTCTCTCCCTGCTTTCGACGCCTTGCTATTCTCTCAGGGAAACTCCTGAAGTTACGTCTTTTAGTACTGGGACTCAAGTCAAGTAGTTGAGATAAGCTGTTTGCTCTTTGTCAGGTGCCGTTAGTTAAGTTCCTTTTGTCCTATAGGTTCGCTCTAAAGGTCAGTGGTTCAAGTCAATAAGCGAGGAGGCCCTTCTCTAATAGGGGGCAGAGAAGAGTAACTTGCGGTAGTTTCGGGAAGAGAGTAGGCAGTTCAGAGAAAGATTCCCCTTTTCGTACGCTCGGCAGGTCAGTTCGGTACTAGTGGATCAAGAAGATAGGCCAGGTCAGCTGCAGCTTCCAGTACCGGAACGAAATGGGTTTGGAGATCCGAGAGAGGAAATAGGCTTTTGAGAAAAAGTCCCTCTTGTGCCGGTAGTAGGGAAAGCAGCTGAGATAGAGAGAGCAGTTCTCCCTTAAAGTCCTATATGGATTTCGAGTCGGGAATAGAGCAGTGGCTTAGATCCCCTGATCGAGTAATGGGGTTTGTTTTTCTCTCGTTCACGTTGATAGCCCGGGTTCAGTTCAAGCTGCTGCGAAAGAATTCGTCGAAGGGGTGGAGCGAGCTTACCTTTTAGAGAAAGGGGAAAGGGCTTTTTTTATAGAAAGATAGAGAGCATTCGATAAGATTAAGCGGTACCTGATGAACCCACCAGTACTGGTCCCATCAACGCCGGGAAGGCCCCTGTTGTTATATTTATCGGTGGCCGATACGTCGATGGGATGCGTATTAGGACAGCATGATGATACGGCCTTAGAATAAAAGTCAGCCTTAAAGAGCGGGCTTTTTATTATCTGAGTAAGACTCTCCCCTTACCACTTACAACATAGGGGGCTATGAGTCTAGATACTCTTCGCTTGAAAAGGCGTGCCTTGCGCTTGTCTAGGCCACGCAGAGACTTAGACACTACATGCTAGCCTACCAAGTCTGGCTTTTGTCCAGGATGGACCCATTGAAGTATCTGTTCGAGAAGCCAGCACTATCAGGAAGGACTGCTCGATGGCAGCTGTTGTTATCAGAGTTCGACATCACTTATGTCACGCAGAAATCCATCAAGGGTCGAGCCCCTTAATTATTATAAGTAAGATAGGGCCATCTTGCGGAACATCCATTACCGGATTACGAGCTTTTAGTAAGGCCTTGTTAAACCCTGATGAGCAGATCCTGTGCATCGAAGCAGAAGAAGAAGAGAACTTGTTGAGAATGGAAAATACAAAAGAAAGCCACCTTAAGAGAAAACCCCTCTTTAGTGGACCATAACTCTCATCTCCAAACCCCTTTTTCTCTCTAAAGATTTTTGCTGAGGAGGAGTTCCCGGTAATACCCTCATCAGGTTCCTCGGAGGCTTTTACCCCGGTTATCTCTCCGGAAATCACTCCACTTCCATCTTCGAGAAGTGTATCCGACGAATTTCTTCCTAAAACGGTGTCAGTTATGGTCGCAGCAGCTGATGCTGCCTCCACATCAAACTTTGTTCCTCCACCTGCTAACAACACTATAGAGGAAGAGCTGGCACAACTGCAGAGGCGATTGGAAGAAAAAGAAGCTGAAGCTGCCAATTTGACGGCACGTATGGTTGGTGTGAACAATCAAGCCCAACAAGTGGCGGGCCAAGCTCAACAAGTGGTTGGTCAGACCCAACAACCAACGGGGGCACCTCTTCCGTCGTTTTTGGGTAGTATACCCCAAATGCCACCACCACCTATGATGCCAATTCCCCAAACTTCACCAGACCCGCTCACGATCTACTAAAGGGGTAAATCCGGCTTCTTAAAATGACCCGGATTACGAAACAATGCCGAATAGTATTACGGAGCTGCGAGATTTCATTCTCAAGAACGTTCAAGATTTCCATCACCACGTGTCTCGTCCATCTTATCGGTATCGGTAAACCCTATCCGACTTGGATCGATAGTGTACCATTTCCGCCTGGGTATGTAATGCCTCAATTCTGTATGTTCAACGCTTTGAGCAAGCCAGAGCAAGACTTGGCACACTTTCTTTCCCGTTGCGGAGAGACCTCTAAGAATGGAGCATTATGTCTTCGACAATTTTTGCAATCACTCGAAGGAGATGCCTTTGTATGGTATAGCAAGCTGCCTCCTGGGTTAATCCCAGATTGGGATAGCCTTGTAGCTCGGTTTCACAAACACTTCTACAGTACCCACAGGAGTGTAAGCGTGACAGAATTTTCGGAAGCCAAGCAGCGTCAACACGAGTCTGTTGATTACTTTATCGCAAGATGGAGAAAAAGAAAAAGGTAAAGAAACTGTTAAAACCCTAAAAGAACGAAAAGAAAAAGAATATTCCTTTCGAAATTAGGATGTTGAAGATTTCTTCACATCTTTTTTAGAGCAAGGGTTGATCGAGCTTCCCGAACCTAAGAGACCGGATGAGGTGGGACGAGTAGGAGATCCAAAATACTGCTAATTCCATCGGGTTATTAGTCATCCGATAGAAGATTGTTGGGTTCTTAAAAATCAGATCCAAAAGTTATAAAATGATGGTGTCATTGAAATAGACCCTCCACAGCAACCTGTGGTCACCTCAAATCCGGTATTTGTAATAAGCATAGCATGTTTACTTTTTATATATAGTAAAGTTATATGCTTACAGGTTATGTTTATGTACTAACCCATGCTTGTATGCTTCCTTTGGACCTGGTGGGTCGAGCCACTCTCTTTGGTGGCCTTACCCACTGGAAACTATTTTATATAGTTCTCATCCCACTATTTTTCAGGTCCACACATGAGCGGCGCGGCGGCGCGAGGGAAGAGCGTAACTCAGTAGTTAGCGTCCTACCACTGTGACCAGAATAGAAGTACCCTCTACTGCGTAGTTTAGGGGTATTCGAATGAAAGGAAATGTAATATTAATTCAATTGTATTTGGAAAGAAAGAACAAAGACGAAAAATATAATATGTGGTTGTATTGCGAATGCTTGTAATAGCATACTAACTTATGATACTTTTCTTATTCAATCAATGTATGAATTCTGTTCCTGTTTGGAACCTCTTGAATTGTACTGGTTGTGACGCCTTGGACGTACAGAAAAAATTCTATCCGTTCGGCGGATCTAGATCATGCGCCCGCGCGGTTGTCCTTCCACCTACTTGGTGCTAAGGCACGGCGGGGCGTGACATTTAAATTGGAGTCTGAGTTTTAAATTTAATTGCAATTTGAATTGTAATTCCGTTTTAGTCGAATTTAACTTTTTCATGTTCTAATTTGATTTAGTTTAAGTTTTAAGTTTTAATCAATTTTATTTTTATTTTTTAAAAAATAAATCGTTCAGATTTTAAAAGAAGTTTGGATAAGAAATCAAAATCAAAATGGTCCATGCTAAGTCCATCATGTATTTGTTTATTTTGACGAGTCCAAAGTCAAGTGCATTATATGCAAGTCATAATTGAACCAAAGTTCTAATTCGAGTCAAGAAACTCAATTTGAGTTTAGTAAACGAAAGCGTGCAGCATGCAGCTTTTGGATCTGATTAGATTCCAACTGGGTCCTAATTTGACCAAAATTCGCACTCCTCGTTGGTGCGCCGACAGATGATTATCAAATCTTCTTTTCCGCCGACGACTAAGCGCCAAACAGATGATTATCAAATCTTCTTTTTCGCCGGCGGCTAAGCGCCAAGCGGATAATCACGAAGTTTTCTCTTCCGTCGTGGTTGTCGATGTGGTGGTGGGTGGCCGCCATTCTTCTCCTCTGCTGATGACAAAGCACCGGTAGATGATCGCCAATCTTCTCTTCCGCCGACAACCAAGCGCCAAGCGAAATATTGCCGACTCCAATGCTCCTCCTTCGCCATAGTTGGTATGCCAGTGTATAGTCATCGCCCTTCTCTTCCGCCGACGGCAAAGCGCCAAGTGAAAGATTGCCGGGTCTTTTCTTCTGCCGACGGCTAGGCGCCAAATGGAAGAAGGACAGTTTCGGCTCTCGTCCATGATTGTCGATGGCGAGCCGCCAGATGGCCGCCGTCCAAAAAAATGCACCTTAGGCATTTCATCGAACAACCGGTGGACATGGTGCATTGCGCAGCGCCACCCCCGCGATTGCGTTGGAGTCGAGGATCGCAGCAGAGTTGTGGATAGAGGTCGTAGCAAGGTTTGAGGTCGCGGCTACGACATAGTTGGGGCAGCGGCAGTGTCGTTGGGGACAAGTCTAGGCGCAGCGGCATCGGAGATGGGGTCTGGAAGGCATGCGAGTTGGTGCCGAGAGCGGTGGACCTGGTCACCCCATTGATGGCGACATTGAGCCCAACCGCCTTTGTCCTGCTCGCACGAGATTGATGCGATTTTGAATGAGTCGAGGGAGTCACGGCTGGGTTAGAAGAATTAGGGGACTCTACCACGTCGGGAATATTGAAAGCCTGCCTCACCACGGGGTTAGAGGCCTCGAAGGCGTCGATCATGGGGCCTACAGTTACTTAGAAGTCGGGAAGCCACAGCGGCGTCAGAGTCAAGGCCACGACAATGTGAGGATTGAGGCCATGGCCGGATATCAAAGTTGAGGATCGGGATGGTTTTGCTTGCTTTCGTATTGCAAAAGCATGCAAACATGATATATATATATAGAGAGAGAGAAAAGTATTAATTAGATGGGCACATGTTAATTAATTCGTTGCATTTGTGGTAGGTTGAGAATAGAATGTGTGGTTGGGTTGTTTGGAAAGTTGGGATGAGCACAAATAGTTGGGTTCTCTCTCCTCCTAATGAGCAAAGAATATCATATTTATAGATTTATTTTCACTATTTCGAAAGATATGGGCACGTCCTTTGAGGAGTCGTACGTAGTGGAGTGGGTAGTTAATAGTTGGTGGAGAAATAGGAAGTTTGCTATAGACTTAGGCCGTTGATGGAGAGAGAGAAAGAGAGAGAGGGAGTATTGAGTAATGGGAAGTTGTAAGGATTTTCCTTCTTCCTCTTTTTTTAATTTTTTTTTATTTTTTTTCTCTCTCTCACGTCTCTCTTTTAGGGGGCCTCAACATTAATTGAATATGGGCCAAATTTGCCCGAATAGAGGGTGTCCTAAATCATGGCCCAATAAATTTTTTTTCACTTTGCAAGCCTAAAAGAAGCTTCTCATTTTCTATTATTTATATATGGACTTGAAGCTTGGCCCAATAAAATATCTCTTTTATATATATTTTTTCTTATGTCATCTTTTATGGGTTATCTCAAAATTTAACTCGATAAGTATTTTTCCATCTTCTAATATATTTCATAGAGAGCCCAAAGTTGAATCCAATAAAATATCCTTTTTCTTTGAATGGAAGATTCAAAATTGGGTTCAACAATATCCTATTGTCTTCATACTATGAAAGAGATTCTTACAATCTCTAATATGTTCTTTTTTTATTTGAATTCTTTCTCAACTGTTAGAAACATGGTCTCCAAATTACTCATGTCTGTATTATTGAAATGCTATTGCTACAAACTTATAACATGTGGTTAAGTTGAGTATGTGTGTGCTTCGGCCAATCTTTATTTTTTCGAAGAGAGTGATAAAACAAGGAAAGTTGAGGAAGAAAAGCATGTGCTTCGGTCATTTATTTCTTTTTCTCAAAGAGAGTGATTAGACAAACCGACGTACCTTTTTTTTTTTGTCAAATAAATGGCTAACATTATTTGTTGCATTATTGATACGTACTTTAGCATGCGGACTAGAAGCTTTAAGATTCTTCAATTTGTATCTTAGAATCATGTATCACATCTTTACAATTCTGAAGCGGCTTCATTCTTTTGGAAGATGGTAAAGTGTTCACTCCATCTAGGATGATTGAGCTATTATGATACATGTATGGAATTCTTTATGCTGTAATTTTATGAGCTCTTGATGGTTTTTTAGAACTAAGTCTACTATTTTTTTTGTCATCTATTTAGGAAAAAAAGGTAGAATTTTACAAGCTTTGCATTGTTAGAAACCTAAACTTGACATTATTTTATCAAGCTTTGCATTGTCAGAAGTGTCGACGTGGGTTACGCTGCGAAGTGGATCAAATTATGAGAGGTCCTTTGTCATAGTTAATTAGACAATTCTTGCTCTGTCAGAAGCTGAAATTTTCTATCAGGCAATTAACATCTCTAGCATCTCCTCTTTTGTTTGAGTTATTTCTTTTAGTAACTCAATTTTTTTTAGTAAAATAATTAGATTACATAATAAATTTAATTCTTAATGAATAAGCATTCAGCTCTCCATGTCACATTAGGTTCATTATAATTTAATTTTGATGTTTATTTGCAAAACTTAATTTTTAGTTGGTGCATACTTAAACATGCGATGTAAAATTAATTTACATTCAATATTATCTCATTTTACGATTACTTACAGTTGATTCACCTAATAAATATTGAATACTAAAAGAACAAACAACAGAAAGAAGAGTAAAGATAAAATTTACATGCTTATGCATAAATTTGTATAACTTTAAAAAAGATACAAATGCATAATTTGCTCAAAATTGTAAAAGCATAAGAATGGGCTTTTCATACAGGAAGTATGTGTACATCATAATATGTCCTACAAAGAAAGATGAGGGTAGAACTGTTAACATTATGCAAGGAGAATTTGTAAAGTAATTAAATATAAGTTAGAAGAAAAAAAAGCAAAAATAATTAGTCAATCAAAGATAAGGGTCAAATACATGCATCTATTTTTTCAATACGTTTATGTTAAACAATTCGCTTTGCTGATGAATTTCAGGTGAATGAGCAACTGAAGAACAAAAGCTATTATGTACATCCGAAGGATCTGATATCCATTTTGGGTTTTGAATATTTTCATACGTTTTTTTCAGTGCTTTTCTATGGATGTCTGATTAATTCACTTCATTTGTAAATTTTTAGAATTATGTATCAATGAGAAAGAGAAGCCATAACGAATAGAATTGTGTACTTTCTTATTCAATATCTTTTTTAGGTTGTAAAAAGTTTGACAGCTTTTTTAAAACTTTTTTGCTGATATTCGGTTCCCTATATTTATAAGTTTTCAGAAAAAATAGGCCAATGAAGAAGAAAAGTTACAATGTATGGAAT
This sequence comes from Puya raimondii, assembly GCA_016920855.1. NCBI lineage: Eukaryota > Viridiplantae > Streptophyta > Magnoliopsida > Poales > Bromeliaceae > Puya > Puya raimondii. Next base: position 142,209,283 of record JABWPP010000050.1, read on the forward strand.
CGTGTACTTTCTCATTCAACTGTTTTGGTTCTCATTTATATTTTTTTCTTTGTTTCATTCTAAGTTGCATTAGATTATATAATTCTGAATTCAAATACTAAAATACTCATTTTTTATATTTGCTCAGTTCTTCGGCCCGCCACCAACAACGTGCAAGAAGTTTACATTGTTAACCAGTAGTGAGTGATGACGATGAATATAAAAAAGAAAAGAACAAAGTAGCTCAGATAGCAATCCAAATCTGATGGCTAAATGGCAACTCTTGCAGCTATTATTCCTTCAAAATTGCCAAGTAAATATTAAATGGAAGAAATAATGACACAATTCTTACTATCTGAGCTCATTTATAGTTAATTTTTACAACTTATGATTATGATATTATTTGATATCTTATTCCTATTTAGTATTTGGCCCAAATTGTTTGGGTGAGGTCAATGCAGCCTCTTGGGTGAGAAACTCTTTCAACACACTGAAGAATATTGTGCTGTTGTACATCTAATTAATACTAGGAGATCTATTTCTTGTGGTGTACGATAAATTTGCTGTCTAAATAAAAAAGGGCGAAAGAGCTTAAATAATAGTGCCAACTGATGCAATGCTTCGTATCTGAACTCATTCACCAGTAAAAACTGCCTTTGACATTATTTGGTATTTTATTTCTGTTTACTGCTTTACTACTCTTTTTGCTGCTATTGCTTTCTGCTGTTATTGCTGCTATTTTTTTTTCTTTTGCACTAGTTCATTCTTGAGTTCCTTTTATTCTCCTTTTGTTTCTCTGCTGCTGGTTTTGCTGTTCGATCTGTTGATCTTTTTTCAAAGTTTAATTTAACTAAAGGTCAATCAATCTTTTATTTGTTTATTTATTTTGTTTTCGAACTATATTGCCATACAATTTTGACTCATATTTTCGAAATTCACCCTACTCTCTTAGCCGATCAGTTTATCTCTAATTATTCATACTCTTATTTGGTATCTATTTAGTATTCTTCTTCTTCTTTTTTTTTTTTGTGCTTTCTTTTGCTTCTACTTTTTCTTTTCCCAAACTATTCAGAATACTGATGTTTGCTTACTTCTATAGAACCAGTCCGCCGCAACGTGCGGGTGTCTTCACTAGTTCTTTATTAAAGGGCATAAAATTTGTGAAATTCTTATTAGAAGTATTATGTTTATGTTCATTTCTTTGCAATTCATTATATCTTAGTTTTGTAGCTGTCACTGCATGTATACACATTTATGTACTCACCTAATTAAGGTTCTTGTTGTTTTGAAGTCTATAGATTAAGAGGTAGTGCGACAAAGGCAAGAGCCTCAATCTAGAGGTGTACTATCTTTGGCTGTCCTTCATGTTTAGCAACGAAACGAAACATTTTGAAAATTTTTGAGGATGAATTAAGTGAAAGGCAAGTGATGCATATTTTGGAGAGATAAAAAAAATTTATTAATAGAAAGAAGTTTTATGGATACTCTTGTATTTTATATTTGGCCCACCTTCGCAGAGTGTTGGATGCCTAACGCTGTGAATGTTCGGGAGGATCAGCTCTTGTACTTGTATGTTATTGTACTAATGGAGGTAAGTTCTTTATACTTGTTTATTTCTCTTATTTTCTTTCTGTAAGATTGGCGCGCAAAGCCTACAGGAGATTTCTTCAAAAAAAGAAAAATAATATTGGCAAGTGAGAAAATTTATTCAATTTTGATTCTTATATGTTTTTTTAACAGTCATCTCCCGCTTCAAAGGTGCTTATTGATTGAGATCACAGATGTAGACTAAAAAGATCTTTTTTTCATGAGAAGTAGGGACTAAAGACCTGTAGTAGAGCAAAAAATTTATCAAGTAGAAGATGTATGAAAATTGCAATTCATGGCACAAATTACATTAATTTCGTGAATGTGAAGCAGCATTATAGTGTACGTGTGTGACGATGTTTGATAGATAATTTGATACAAGATAGTACTCATCTCACGGAGACACCTTTGCTAAAGAAGAAAGCGAAAGCACAGCCTCTCCAATTGTCAAATAAAGAGAATCCACTCCGAGGAAATTATGAACATTGTTTGCTCGTTGCAGCTTCTCCATCACCTCTCCATTAGGATTAATGAATAGGAGCTGAAAAAAAAAAAAAAAACAAATTAGTATCATGCTATTTAAAATGTGAATGAGTTTCTTTTGAAGTACCTCAAGACCGCGTTTCTCCATTGACTTCTTCAGCTCGATCAAGGAGGCAATACCACTCGTATCAATTGTAAAAACAGCTGAAATTTATTTTGCGACTAATTAATATGCAACATATCATATCTTAAGAACCATGACTTCTTTTATAGACGATTATGAATTCTCGAGTAAAAAATATCACGTTAAACTTTTCCTAAAGAACATGACTTGTAATATCCCAGTCTCTTTTTGATTTATTTTTTTCATTTTCATATTTGTTTAATATGATGCTATGGAATTTCATACGTGTTTGACTTTAGCACCTGTTGTTGGTCTAATGGTCCTAATCTATAATTAAGTTTTGATGATTTTAAATAATTGTGATCTTGAAATTAATAATTTACTTTGAGTTTGTATTTAGAGCTTTCAATTGGAAGAACTCAATGAAACTTAAAGCAAAAAAAGAAAGGCTTCAACCTTAGAGAAGCTAGTTAAGCTTCTAAGGTCAAAACGATCATTCTTTCCTATTTTTAGAGTTTAATATGTACTATAATTCATTTTAGTCTAAAGTTGAAAAAAGTAAAAACTTCAAATATCACCCCTGTTGTTTCGCGCTTTCTCACTTTATTATCCTGTAGTTTAAAGTGTATCACTTTACTACCCTGTGGTTTCGGTTTTCTCTTTTCGTTATTTTTTTTGTTAATTTTTTCGTTAAATCAGTGAGAAAGTTAAAATCACAGGGTACTAAAATAAATATTCGATAAACTAGAGGTGGGTTATCTGAAGTTTTTTCTATATGTTTTAATAAAAAAATTAACGAAAGGAACAAGAAAAAGAGAAAAATGAAACCACAGGGTACTAAAGTGATACACTTTAAATCACAGGGTACTAAAGTGAGAAAGTGCGAAACCACATGGGTGATATTTGAAGTTTTTCCTTTGAAAAAAATTAAGCTGTGCTCCTAATATTGATCATCTAAAAGCACAAATGAACTAAAATGGTACATGGCTTAAATTTGTGCTAAAAGAAGACGCTAAAAGCCTATTTACACAATCCAAAAGGCATCAAACTCTTCAAAAATTAAATTCCAGCTCAAACCAGAGTTTTAGACGCAGGTCCAGGCACCAAGAATGACAAATGAAGAGTATGTCGAGTACTATGCTCTAAGAGGTGGGTGTTTGACCTGCCTCCAGTGCATCCGGAAGTGATTCCTAGTGCCCAAAAGTTGTTCCAGGCATCCAAAAGTTGAAATTTATATTTGAATCTTTGACAATTTTTGGCACATGATCAAGCATTAAATGTTTCGGACGTTCAAAAAAATTTCGGGCTCCCGAAATTTAAAAGATTGCATACTGAAGTATGTTTAAAGTATAGTGTTTCAGATGCCTAAAAGAGGTTTCGGATGCCCAAACATACACAAGATCGTTCTACAAGCAGTACACACGGAATGACTATAGTTCCAAGTGCTCGGAAGATGTTTCGGATGCCCAAGACAACAAAAACGGTATAACTGCTACATTTTAGATTTTGACTATAACTAGGAGGCTTTGGTGTTTGAAATCAGTTTAGATGAGCTTGCGATTATTGTTATATTGAACTCTTAGCTCTCTACTCTCTCTCTCTAAGTTTGAGTGAACTATTGTAGTGAAAATTTTATTGTAAAAGAGAGAAATAGCTTGTATTGGAAGATCTTCTTGTGATGAAGAAGAAAAAGTTGGTGTAATGGCTTGATGTTTGCCCGTAAGCAAAGGGCCGAACCTAGAAACAAATTGATCGCTAGTGTGAGAATTGAAGTTGGCAGGGCCGAACCTATCTTTTAGTGGAGATTCAACATTCTCTAGTGTGAGAATTGAAGTTGGCAGGAACGTAAGCAAAGGGTCGAACCTAGAAACAAATTGATCACTTCTTGTGTTTGTATTTCTCCAACCCTATTTTATTTTCTTTACTTGTGGCTTTATTGGTTTGATTATCTTATATTCTGATTTTAAAAACCTAATTCCCCTCCCCCTCCCACTCTTAGGTTGCCATTTGATCCTCACTCGTAAGAATTTCTGCTTTTGAGAGCTAAATGTGATATGTTTGATAAGCTATTATCATCTCTCTGTTCTTTTAGTTTGACGAAAATATATTCTACTTGGAAACTACATGTTATTTTAAGTTACAATGTTATATTGCTTAAAAGATCAGAAGAATGAGGAATTAATCTTGCTGATCAAAGGAGATACCTACCAGATAAGTCCAAAATGACAAATCGGAGGGTGGCTTGTTCATGTTCCACCACATTTTCTTCTTCTACCCATCTTCTAACCCTGCAAATATATAAAATATCAGTCAAGAACACTATTTTTGAGAAGATGAAATTTATAAATCCTCAGTATGACTTCTTTCATTTGAATATCAAGGAAAAAATAAATCTTTTTAATTTGCGTATGTGGCATTATAGGAGTTCATTTGAATCTTAGCCTCTCTTTGAGGTAGGTAGTGTTTGCAAAGTTGATGGGAGCTTCCACTGCCAATATTAGGAATCCTCGAATCCTTCTCGCCTCCTTGTATTGCTGAAGATCTCTATATATCTCGGTCCCACGAATGTTCCCTAAAAGAACTATCTTAGGCCGTGTGGTCTGCAGAAGAATCCTACATATGGATATACCAACCTACATACTCGAGAAAGAAAAGTATATCAGTGACTATGTAGCAAACAAAGAAAAATTAATTTTAAAAAGAAAGCTGAATATTTTGATGCAATTACCGCAATAGCTAGGCCGTTTTGAACTGAAATGAAAATTACACCAAGGAATGCACACAAGCATACTAGGAAATCGATCTTATCCATCTTCCAAATGTGGTATGCCGCGGGGATATCAATGAGCCCAACAACAGCAGCAATTATGATAGCACCAAGAACAACATTGGGAGTGTAGATGAATAATGGCATGAGGAATAGGAGTGTCACCATCACTGTCATCGCCATTACTACGTTAGACATTGCGGTCTTGCATCCTGCATTGTGGTTTACGGCAGAGCGCGAGAAAGCCCCTAAGAGTTCCAAACAAAACATGTGGTGTATGAGTATTATTAACTTCATACGGTATAGAAAATAGGTAAATAGATGAAATTTTGCATGTGTTGGAATTGCTATGATATATACCTGTAGTTACATAGCATGAAGTGCAGGAGCCTACAATGTTCATCAATCCTATGGCCATCATTTCCTTGTTCCCGTCGACTTGGTAGTCTTTTATTGAAGCAAAAGTTCTCCCAACTGCCACTCCTTCCTAAATGAGTGCATGGATATAACCAATATGTATAAAATTCATAAAGGATGTTGTAGTTATCATTCTGAATTTGTCGTTCTTTCTTAATAGGTCACTATAAAGTCATTTTACTCGCATTAGTTTGTTCTTGAAAAGTGTCCTTTTATTCTTCTTAATGACAGTTCCTAAACTTCAATAAGAAAACTACAGCAAAATCATTGTAAAATTTCACAAAATATTTATTCCTCCAGCAAAACTAACTCAGCAAAAAAATGAATAGAAGTTATGAGTATCAATAAGAAAACTACAGTTTAATGGCTCCCGACACTTTTATCCTTAGAAATTAACAAAAAGCTTCATAAATGTACCAATTATGCATGTAGATGTGTGAGCAAGTTACCGTAAGTGAGATGATTCCAGTAACAAGCCCCGTCTTCATCACAACCCCCAAGTAGGTGGCATCAAAGAGTAATTTATCCCATGAGGGGCGATTAAGACCACACTTCAATTTCCCAATCTGTATTGAGAACGTCGTTAAATTTGCCAGAATGCTTTATATATTGGAAAGCACAAACATTTGAAGTTCAAGGATTGAAGTGCTCAAGCTGATATACTAACAATACTTATTCCATGGTTCTGAGCTTTGAAGAGGAAAACAAGGAGAGTGGAGAGGATAACACATGCTAATGGAGCTCCAGCTGACACCCAGAAAAGCTTTGGCCTCTTCAAGCTCTGTATACCAAGATGATTAGAACTTGTAAGTTTGTTAACATATTAGTTATTTTTCGGAGAATTTGAAAAAGTTTTTTGTAGGACAGCACATGCATTTGTATGTTGAAAAAGTACGCCAAGCTGATACTAGCATTTTGTTTCTATGTGATTTCTACTTTTATTTTTCAACAGAAAACTATTGTTAAAATTGATAGCAGAACAACTAAAATTAATTACATTAAGGTATATTGCTATACTCAACAAACAACTTGAAATACGTCGACTTTTTCAGAATATTAAGAGTGAAATAGCAATGATTTGAAGTGCTTTTTTTTTTTACATATATTAAATGCAGCATGGTAAACTACAAACACGCTGCCCTATGAGGGAGCTTTTGAGTCATTTCAACATTTTCAATTTTTAGCTATATATATATATATATATATACTTATCATAAATCACCATAATTGAATTAGAATTAATCTCGCTTTTAAATTGGAAAGCTAATTAGAGATATATTCTAACCATATTAGAATAACAATGATAAATCGATACGACCTAATCTCTTACTTATGCATTAGGGTTTTGGGATCCCTTATAAATATACGGGCTATTCTCTCGTAGAAACAACAAGAGAAATAGAGAAAAATACTCACAAAATTCGTGAGAAATTCGTGAGCTATCTTCTGAGAGAAAGAAACCATATCTTCCATTAACCTATTGTTCTAGAGGGTCTTGAACGGTGGATTAGAGATCGTGCTCGTTCGTAGTTCGATCCACCGCGAGTTCGGAGCGATAGAAGACCTTCGTGGACGATCTGAGGACACGTGAATCAACCTCTACGATCCGGGCTCATCGCATTCTAGCACGAGTCGCTTCCGCAAAAGGTACGAACGAATACTTCCGTTGCGTTCTACATTGGTATTAGAGCATTATTAGGTTGATTTCGTGCTTAGATTAACTCTTTAACGCGATTGCATGCGTAGAATTAAATCTACCATCGTTTGGATTTTTTCTTGCATGCTTGTGGTTGTTAATGGCGAATTTTTTTAGGGTGAATATTATTGCATGATTTTTACACATCTTTTAGCACTTATGCTGTGAATTAAATCTACAAAGTTTGGTTTAATTTGATATTGTATTTTGTGAGAAAAACGCAACCCTAAATCGAAACTTTGCGGATGATTTATTTGATGTGTAGTGCATATTCCTTTATGAAACTTGTATGATTTGATAGTCCCTCACAAGCTTTCTATTGATACTTTTCTTGGAAGATTTAGAGTTCTATTTTTAAAGTTATGAATTTTACAAGTTTTTTATTAAAAAAAAAAAAGGGATTCTTGGGGTTAGAACCCCACGCGGCTGACGGGATGGCACTCCACGCGCCACAGCCACGTGGGGCGCGCATGCAGGCGCGCTCGCGCCCAAGTTGCCCAGGCCCATGTTGGCCGGCCCGCGCAGAGTCCTGCGCGCAGCGGCGCGGCAAGGCCGACACAAAGAAAAAGGCCACACGCTAGCCCACAAGCTGCACGGGCTTGCAGCTCGCGCAGGCCAGCAGGCCGCGAAGGCTGCGCGGGCCCGACAGCCCGCGCGGGCCCGTAGCCCGCAGGCCGCGCAGGCTGCGGTGGCCCGTAGCCCGCGCATGCCGCGCGGGCCCGCAGGCCCGCAGGCCGCACAGGCCCACAGGCTGCGCGGGCCTGCAGCCTGCGCAGGTCTGCAGGCCCGCAGCCCGTAGGCTGTGCAGGCCCGCAGGCCGCGCGGGCCCGCAGCCCGGGTAGGCTGCGCGGGCCCGCAGCCTGAGCAGGCCCGCTGGCCCGCGCAGACTGCACAGGCCTGAAGGAAGGCCTGCACTTGGGCCCTTGTACGATTTTTTTTAATAAAATAAAATAAAAGGATAAATTTCTTTTTTAATCATATTAGATGATTTAATAACCCTAGATGATATATGTTGCATGTATTTAAATATTATGATGAATTTAATTATGCCTTTTACGATGTATAGATGTAAATTTTGGTTTATTGGAAAAAAAAAATTATGCATGCTAAGTCAAGTGGGAGTTTTTTTTTATTTTGGTAGAGTAAATTATATGTTTTACTCCCAAATATTTTGTGGAACTTAATTAAATAATTAAAAATTTGACGTAGGGTGTGTGATATGATTATGAGCACAACAAAATTTTCATTTACGCACCTATGATCCAATTTTTAGTTTATTTAATTAGAGATGCGACAAAATTGAATATATGTACCGTGTGCTAATTTTTAAAATATCTTTTTCTGCGCATTGTGTGAACTTGGTGAGATTAAATGACCTCCGAACAAGTTGTTGCGGATCTGATCAAAGGCGAGAAATTGGATGGTGACAATTATGATATTTGGCACCGAAAAATTCAATATGTTCTCGCTGAGCAAGAGGTCCTAGAAATTTTGAATAATAAAATGGACCAACCCGCAGAGGGCAACAGTGCCCAGGCTCGCCGAGATATGGAAGCCTATAATAATTAGCTTAAAAAGGATCGCATTGCTCGCATCACGTTGTTTAGCGGTATGCAGAATGATCTCTTGTGCGAATATGAGCAGTATACGACTGCGTATGACATGTGGGAGGCTCTCAAAACTAAATTTGGTGCGACTTCGGCCACAAAGTTGCGCAGCCTGACTATGCGGTTTGACAGTTATAAGAAGCGTGCTGATCAGACTATGAAACAACACGTAAGAACAATGTCAAATATGATTCGCGAGTTAAAGTCGGCTGGCGGCACCTTAACTGATGAGCAGTAGATCCAAGCTATGATTCGCTCACTTCCCAATTCGTGGGAACATATGCGAGTAAATTTGACACATAATGAGAGTGTTAAAACCTTTGAAGATGTAGCATGACATCTGGAGTTGGAGGAAGAGCGCCTTGAGGCAGTTAAAACTCCAACTGCCAATGCTGCTGAGTCAAACTTTCGCAGAACATCCGGGTTCAAGCGAAAAAGGTCTACTGGGCCCCAAAGTCATAGCGGATCTGCGCCTAAAAATGCGAAGAACAACAAAAGAAAGAAAAGCAAACGAGGTGGCAAGAAAGACAAGTCAAAGATGACCTGCTTCAATTGTAACCAGCTGGGACACTTTGCTCGTGATTGCACTGAGCCGAAGAAGGTACCTCTTTATCCTGATTCTCACTCTTTTGTTTCCTCTAGCACGTTTGTTGCTGAATCTCTCCCTGTGTGGATTGTAGACTCAGGAGCAACAGACCACCTAGCGAGGGATCAGATGGGATTCGTAGAGTATCGTCGTGTGCCTGCTGGGAGCAGAAGAGTATACATGGGGAACGATTCAAGTGTTAATGTATTAGGCGTTGGCACGTACAAGTTGATCATGCGAGGTGGTCGCACTTTGTACTTTCATGATGTACTTTATGCTCCAGGAATCTGGCGAAACTTGTTTTCTATTCTTGCTATGCTCCAGTTAGGCTTTTCTTTTAGTTTTGAGAATGACATTGTTGAGATTCATCTTGGAACCATTTATTATGGTAGATGTTTTCTTTCAGATGGTTTTATGATTTTGGATATTGATTATAATTATAATGATAGTAGTTCGTTTTCCTTGCTATCTTCTGTTGAGAATGATCACAATGTTTCTATTAAATGGCATGCTCGTCTTGGTCATATTGGGCAGGATAGGATGACTAGATTAGTTAGAGATGGGCTGTTGAGCTCGCTCACTAAAGTCGATATGCCCACTTGTGAACATTGTCTAGTGGGAAAAGCGACCCGAAAACTATTTAATAAAGCTTCTAGGGCAGTATTTCCTTTACAATTGATCCACTCCGACATTTGTGGCCCAATGAGTGTCAGGGCGAAACATGGTGCTTCTTATTTCATCACATTTATAGATGACCGTACGCGCTTCGGTCATGTCTATCTGATCTCCCATAGGTTTGAAGCATTGGATTGCTTTAGATGTTACATTAATGAGGTTGAAAATCAGTTAGATATGAAAATTAAAACCTTAAGAACTGATCGAGGCCGCGAGTATCTATCTGAACAATTCAAGAAATTGTGTGATGAAAAGGAAATAATCAGACAGCTGATAATTCCTGGGACTCCGCAGCAAAATGGCGTAGCGGAGAGAAGAAATCACACCTTGCTTGACATGGTTAGGTCAATGATGGCGCAAGCAAATTTGTCTGTCTCTTTTTGGAGAGACGCATTGTTAACTGCTGCCTACATTCTTAATTGTGTACCCTCCAAGACAGTACCTTCCACCCCTTATGAATTGTGAACAGGCAGGAAACCAAATTTGGAGCACCTGCATCCTTGGGGTTCGGCAGCTTATATACACGACACTTCTCACAAGTATGGAAAGTTAGGTCCTAGAGGAAAAAAGTGTATCTTCATAAGATACCCTGAACACTCTAAGGGATACGTGTTTATCGGAAAGCAGCCAGATGGAAGTTTGACTGAGATTGAGTCACGAGATGTTGAATTTCTCGAGAAGGATTTTCCTTATAGAAGTGAGGTTCAAAATGAACTAGAGTTCCATGAGATGGATGACTCTGGTATTGGTGCTTCTATTCATTCAGTTGAGGCAGAGGAGGTGACTCTGATACCTCCTGGGGATAGTAGAAGCGACTTACCTTTAGAACTAGAGCCTCAACTTCGTAGGAGCACATGTGTGGGAGTTCCCTGTCATCGTTTTGAGATTGAGGGGGAAGCTTTCATGGTTGCTACACATGATGATGATGAGCCTAGGTCTTTCCAAGAGGCTCTCTCATCGCCTACTCGTAAGGAATGGTTGGATGCAATGGTGGAGGAAATAGAATCGATGAAGTCAAATCATGTCTGGGACTTGGTTGACTTACCGTCAGGGCGCAAAACTATCGGAAATAAATGGGTTCTCAAGGTTAAGCGCAAGGCAGACGGTTCAATCGATAGGTATAAGGCTCGCCTGGTAGCAAAGGGTTTTACCCAACGAGAAGGCGTTGATTACGAGAAAACCTTCTCTCCTGTTGTAAGATTTGCTTCGATCCGCCTAATCTTGGCCATTTTCGCGTATTTGGATTTGAAACTTTTACCAAATGGACGTTAAAACTGCATTTCTCAATGGAGAACTGGATGAGGAGATCTATATGGATCAACCTGCTGGCTTTGCTGTAGGGGGTGAGGAGCATAAAGTTTGCAAGCTCCGACGATCCATCTATGGTTTAAGCAGTCATCCAGACAGTGGTACATTCGATTTCATCGAGCCATTACTGAAGATGGGTTTACGATGATTGAAGAAGATCACTGTGTGTATGTTAAACGGTCCAAAGGATATTTTCTAATTCTTTCCTTATATGTTGATGACATTTTATTGCTTGGGAATGACAAGGAGATGATTGTCGCCACTCAGACGTGGCTGTCCTCAAATTTTGAAATGAAGGACATGGGTGAAGCGAATTATGTGCTCGGAGTCAAAATCCTACGAGATCGTTCAAAGAAACTTTTAGGTTTGTCTCAAAAGACTTACCTAAGAAAAGTTTTAGAACAATTTCAGATGCACAATTACAAACCCATTGACACTCCTATTGCTAAAGGTGAGAGTCTTAACCTTAAACAGTGCCCTAAAACTTCTGAAGAGAAAACTAAGATGAATCGGATTCCATATGCTAGTGCGTCGGGAGCCGGATGTATGCTATGATGTGTACTCGGCCTAATATATGCTATGCCGTGGGTTTGGTTAGCCGTTTTTAGTCTAATCCGGGATTGGACTACTGGAAGGCTGTTAAGATTAGCACACGTACATATATATTCTATATTGTTGTAGAACGGATTGGTAGTATGTCGCAGGCTGATTGGCCCTCTCACACGAGCAATCATTCTTTTTGGCGCTGTAGAGAGCGAGCGAAAAATTGAGGCATTAAAGAAAGCCGCCTTGGTTGGCACCAAGATGAGGTCATAAGCATGACCAGATACGAATAGTCCCACGATTCGTATAGCCTGTATATATAAAAACCGGATGTGAGCTCACCGTTTGGCGCTTGAGATAGCGAGCAAATGGAGAACTCAGGCTAGACACTCCGGGAGTGACTGAGCTAAGATCCGTATGACATTGAGAAAGACATACGCTCATTGAGATTCTCTGTCATAGCATGTATTTCATACTACATGTGCTAGGCGACCAAATGAAGAAGATGAGTGAATGGATCCCTGCTTCCTCATCGTGTGAGTTCTTATGGACATCATTTTGAGGAGATGTCCTACACATGTCAGATGCCCTTAGTGACTTTTGACTATGTCATGAGGTGAAAGAATTGATGTTGCTACTTTGGCATGTTTCCTACGGCTATGAGTGATGCGGCTTTACGGGGCATTGCTGGGAAAGCAATCAGTTCTCAACTTAGTGGCATGAGGGCTCAAGGAAGACTAGTTGGATTACATTAAGACACTTTGACTCATTGCCGACATGTTGTGTTGCTTTAGCATAGCGAAACAATCATGAGTATAGTGTCATAATGTGCACAACAGAGGTTAGCATGGCTCTTTGAGGGATTAGAGATGCTGAACCTAATGTAATTCAATGGTCTAGGGTATCATGAGTCTAATATTCTCTTTTGAGGGTTGATGTCTCTATGCTGGCCGTATGCGATTTCTGGTATAGAGCTTCCAAAATGCAGGTTGACTCGGCGGTCGCACTGTTCATTCCCTGTATGAATAGAATCAATAGTGGGGTAATGTTGAGGAAGTGGTTATAATGGCATCGATCCCGTTATGTGCGAGTGGGAGATGTTGGCATTCGGTTAAATCGAATCGGGTGCGCCCATGATCGGGCTCGATCCGACGGTTATTATGTTGTCTAATTGGATTAGAATTAATCTCGCTTTTAAATTGGAAAGCTAATTAGAGATATAATCTAACCATATTATGATAACAATGATAAATCGATTCGGCCTAATCTCTTACCTATGCATTAGGGTTTTGGGATCCATTATAAATATACGGGCTATTCTCTCATAGAAACAACAAGAGAAATAGAGAAAAATACTCACAAAATTCGTGAGAAATTCGTGAGCTATCTTGTGAGAGAGAGAAACCTTATCCTTCATTAACCTATTGTTCTAGAGGGTCTTGAACGGTGGATTAGAGATCGTGCTCGTTCGTAGTTCGATCCACCGCGAGTTCGGAGCGATAGAAGACCTTCGTGGACGATTCGAGAACATGTGAATCAACCTCTACGATCGGGGCTCATCGCGTTCTAGCGCGAGTCGCTTCCGCAAAAGGTACGAACGAATACTTTCACTGCGTTCTACAGCTATACTCAACAAACAACTTGAAATACGTCGACTTTTTCAGAATATTAAGAGTGAAATAGCAATGATTTGAAGTGCTTTTTCTTACATATATTATATGCAGCATGGTAAACTACAAACATGCTGCCCTATGAGGGAGCTTTTGAGTCATTTCGACATTTTCAATTTTCAGCTACATATAATATATATATACTTATCATAAATCATGATAACAAATAAGGAATTATATATAAAGTTATATTAAAATATCTTTGCAAGTATGAACAACTTTTATGACACTTGTTTTCTTTTTGTATATTAGCTCACTAACTAAACTTTATTTCTCCTCCTATCTGAATGTATGAGATAGTGGTTAAGTACCCAATGCCGATCATGAAGTCAAAGCTTCGAACCCCCTTATGAGCCTAAACATGAGTCTCGTACGTGTTCCAAATTTGAGTTAGTACATACTGATTAAGGGTCCTAATTAAAGACACTTATCATAATAGCAAAGAGGTTAAAAGTGGGGGTGCATATTAGTTGGGCCGGGTCATCGGGCCACCACGTGACCAAGAAGATAATGAAAATTTGGCTATTCCTACATGCTCACTAAAGGGTTGGCCACTATTTGTGACCCGCCCGGCCATATCATTTATGCATAATGTATTATGCACATGTAACTTAGATTATATCTCGCACTTGATTGAATTGGAGTTACTAAGTCCTATCTTTTCATTTTGAGATTAAAGATAAGGAAGATCCATAATACAAAATTACAAGAAAGGTTCTGGACTAACCCTAATTACATGTGCAGTAAGAGACAAACCCTACCACTCTCACTCGTTTCAAGACCTTGATAGGGTAATGAATATCAAACCTAATTCGACTTAAACTATCTTTATTATCTTTCATATGTAGACTGTTCCAATTTGAAGGTGTGATTTTTCTGTATTATTATCATATGCAGAATTTTTTGGTGCACAGAAATTTGCTCAAAGGGATGTATATAGTGTGCTCTCTCCAACATCCGCATAGGACTTAGAAGTATAAAATCCATCAACAAAGCAAAATAACAAAATAGTCTTATATGATTTATTAAATCGATCAGTTTCATGAAAAATGAATGCTTAACCGATTCAAATATCTATATGGAAAATGCTGTGTACACACCCTTTGAAGCATAAATCATGTACCCTATCCATCCAAAGGGTCGGTTCTTCCACCAATCGATCATATCGATGTGATCAGTAGGATAAACCCACCTTTAGGATTGGCGGGGTGTATGATTTACACTCTCTTTGGGGTGTATAGATAGCATTGCTCTTTTTAAAAATTTTAATTTTACTATCTATCTTTGAAATAATATTTTTATTAGGGTAAATTACACATTTGGTCTTCAAACTATTAGGCCGGTTATATTTTGGTTCTCAAACTTTAGTTTATTATAATTTTTGGCTCGAACTTTAGAATTATTGCAATCAAGTACTATAAACCAATTTAGTTGATTAAATATTGATATACCGCTAACGAAGAAGTGATATAATAGTATTGTAATTGATGTTACCCAATCACTAAGATTCTAAGTTACTTTTATATCAACATACGTTAAAATTTAATTAACTAAATTGGATTGTAGGACTTGATTATAAAATTCTGAAAGTTCGAGCTAGAAATTGTAATAAATTAAAGTTTAAGGATTAAAGCGTCATGTACCTCATTGTTTGAGGACTGTGCAATTTGCCCTTTTTTATATGACCATTTTATATAACAGAAGGTCTGTTTCACCGAGCTTTTAATGAAGTGATTTCTATTAAGTTTAGAAAATTGCTTTTTATTAAAAATTGTAGAGCATTGGGCTAAGGCCTAATTTGGTAGTGTGGTGGTTAAAAACATCATTTTTTTATACTATAAAAGATTAAAAAAATTTAAAAAGTACTTATAGTCATCTGTTCTTTTACATTATAAAATTGTGATTGTAACTGCCACCAGGCATGTGGATACAAGTTTCCACCACCGGAAAAACATGTGGCTATAGGCTTCTCTAGTGGCGATCGCAACCACAATTTTAAAGTGTTAGAGAAGAAAAGATAGAAAAGCGTTCTAAAATTTCGGGCCTTTTATGATACAAAAATAGCACTTTTCAGCCACCACATTACCAAACCAGGCTTGAGTCTAGTAGGAAAGTAATTTTTCTAAAGTGATTTTGTAAAATCATTTGGCAAATTTTTTACAATAATTATTTATAATTTAAAATTTAAAACATAAATTTTAATATTTAAAATTTAAAAATTTAAAATTAAAATTGGAATTAAAACTAAAAATTTTAAAATATAAAAATTTAAAATTGAAAATTTAATTTTAAACTTTAAAATTAAAATTTTAAATTTTAAAATTTTAAGTTTAAATTTCAAATTTTCAAATCTAAATTTAAATTTTAAAATTTAAAATCTAAATTTAAAATTGTGAAAAATTTAAAATGTTAAATTTATTAATTTTGAATGTAAAATATGAATTTAAATTTAAACTTCAAATCTAAAGTCAAAATTTAAATTAAAAATTTATATCCAAAATTAAAATTAGATTTTTGGAAGTATTTTTTAGCTACTTCTAATTTTGAGGCCTCTAAAATAAAAAAAAAAAAACTGATTCTGAAATTAGAATCAAATTTACAAAAGAGGTTATCAGATGCTTTATTAAGAAAAAATTACTTTTGACCCTAAATCACTTTCTAAAAGTTAGACCAAATACTGCGCTAGTAAATATATATACAACTAGTGCAGGCAATAATTTTGAGATGTGCTTGGGTAAGTGGGTCCCTTTGGAGTTACAGGACAAATCCTAGTGGGACACCATTTTTTTTTTAACCGAGAAAATGCTATTTGTGCATCCAACTTTTAGATTTAAATCTTACATCCATCCTACAAAAGTTTAGGCATTCATCTTTATGCAAGAGTTTTCAGTATTGAGAAAATAGGAATGGAATATATAGGACTGTTGCATGTGAAGAAACTAGTATTGCTCTTTCTACTGTTATGAAAATTCTTTTAAGCACCGAGTAATTCTAACTCTTCCATAATATGTCCAAACTAATAGTCTATTGTGATAGAAATATCTGTTTTGCTGAGAGTACTTTTGAGCACGATTGTATTCGACGAAATAGCGGTCCTACCTTTTGTAAAAGTATACTGTCTCCTATACATACATACGTACGCGGCGATGAAACTAGGTAAAGTAATAAAGAAGAAAGGAAGTAAAGCATACGATGTGTCTAGCCAGCAAGAGGAACACCAAAAAGCAGATCCCCATCAACACCGTCTGCCAAGACCACTGCATAATCCAACCACACAAATTAAATCAAACTCCAACTTCGATAAATAATATAAAACGAAAACTTAAACTACTAGCTAGGGAGCAATATTTTTAATATTTAAAATTAACAAACTCCTGTTTATGTATGTATGTATGTATGTATGTATGTATGTATGAATAGAAAACAATTAATTGATTAACCTCGTTAGTCTTGTGGAAGATAGAGCTCATGACAGGCACCAAACCCATCTGCTTTGTGAAGTGAACGATCCCCAAAAGGCTCTTCAGCTGTTGCAGGGAGACTATGATTGCTGCTCCCGCCATGAACCCCACAAGGGTCGCTTTGGACAAGAAATCTATTATGAAGCCCAACCTGATACACAAATGGACAAGCGAAGAAGACACAGCATATTATGTACATCAGTAGAGCCCCTGTGATGCTAAAAATTCTATGACAATAAAAAATAGTGTTTTCCTTTTAAAAAATAAAAATAAAAATAAAAATTTTAATGTGTTAAAAATAGACCTATCAAATATAATGGTTAATTTAAAAATAGACATATCAAATCAAAAATTGTTTAAATTTAAATAACAAATTCAAAATTAAAAAATTGAGTTTGATTCATATATTTAAATCTAAATTCAAATTTCAATTCAAATTTCAATTCAAAATTTAAATTCAATTTGATTTTTCAAATATTTTAAATTATAATCTTATTTAATTTTTTATTTTAATTTTTTATTTCATCTTAAATTCAGAATTGAAATTTAACTATAGAGATTAAATATAAATTTATCAAAATATTAAACTAAAATTAAAATTTGAGTTTAAATTATGAATTGAATTTAATTTTGGATATCAAATTTGAATTAAAAATTAAAAAAAAATTTAATTAAAGTGGATCAAAATTAAATTTAAATTTTAAATTAAAGGTGAATTAAAAATTTTATACTTTTATTTTAAAACACATACTTAAATTTTGATTTCATCGGAATTAGAAAAAATATACAAAAATATTCAATAAACATATTAAAAATAAAACTATATAGATATTATTGGCAGTAATCATATAAATTTGAATTTAAGTTTGACAGATATTTCTAATAAAATATAATAGATAAGTTGAATTTTTTTAAAATTTATTTTTTATAAACTTTTGTACAAATATAATGCACAAGTTTATATTGATTTGAGATAAATATAAAAATAATGGTTGACCGATCCAGTGGGAACCTAAGGAAACTGGTCATTGAAGGGACTGCATAAAATAAGATAAGAATCGAAGGAAACCCAAAAAAAAACCAAAAAAAAAAAAAAAAAACAAAAAAGAAGAAGACTGCTGCAATCGAGTTTTACCTGAAACAGAACTAAAGCTTATACTGAAAGGTGAAGAGAGGCTTGCAAATTATTACCTCAATATGCCAAGAGAAGCCTGGAAGAGTCCGGCAAAGAAGGTTGAAGTGAACGCCAGCTGAAGGAAGAGCAACGGGTCGGTGTTGGGGTTCACCGCCTGCCTCAGCATCGATCCCATTATGAGGGAGGCGATGGACACAGGACCGACAGCGAGGTCCCTCGAGCTCCCGAGCACCGCATATATAAGTGGCGGTACAAAGCTCGAATCTATATATGTACGTACGTATCATGCATAATCACATACATATATATATGTATATATATCTCAACTACTTTGCACCAGTTAAGAAGAAAAGAAAGGTTATGGTACTCACACAGACCGATGATGGGAGGTAAATTAGCAAGCTTTGCGTAGCTAATGCCCTGCAATATAAACGTTATATATGTATATACATTATATTCATCCCGAGAAATAATGAACTGCTTAAGGGCTGAGTACATAAATTTATATTGCCTGCGGGATGGCCAAACTGGCGATCGTAAGGCCGGAAATGAAGTCGGACTTGAAGAGCGAAAGCGAATAGGTTGGCGCCCAGTCGAGGATCGGGAAGAGATACTTGGCGGCTAGTGCCCATTTCGTCTTCAGAGGCTGGCCTTGGAAGCAGCGGAAGGGGTCATCGGGGAAGAATGTCTCCTTCAACCTCAGCTTCATCTTGCTCACAGTAGTTCGCAGCGGCGGCGCCTCCACCTTGTGCACCACCACCTCCGTCGGCCTCTCACTGATTTCTCCGGCCTCCGCCATTTCTTGCTAGTACGTACTCTTTCCTACTAGAATTAATTACTAACATTCCATCTTTCCCATTGTTTCTTGAAATGAGACTAGCTAGCGTGTCCCAAATGATCCACACTCGTGTGTGTATATATATATATATATATATGTATATATATACGATCGAGTCTACTACTATCTATAAGAAGATAGAGGGCCGCAACACTACAAAAATGTGGTGTCGAACAAAATAAAAGTGTGTAGTGGTGGAGAAACGAGAGGACCAAAAGGGAGGCATAAGGGAATCACAGAGAACCAAACGGAAAGGTGTTGTAACCAATGAGTAGAGAAAGCAGTAAAAAAAAAAAAAAGAAGAAAAAAAGCAGCCAATAGGTGATTTTTGGGGTGATGGGATACATGGAATTGAAATAAAGGGTAGGAAAGGGAGAGCCTTATCAATACAATACTAGCTAATTGTAAAAGGAATCCCAACCCTCACCACACCCAATATTATCTCTCATGTGCTCATATACGAGGGAGTAAATGTGTTTCGCATTGTGGAGTGTGCCACGAGAAGGACGTATTAAGGCGATGGGAGCGAATGCATTAACATTGTGGTAAAGGAGGCAAGAGTAATATTGCGGTACCTATAACATGAGAAATGTAAATTAGGACTCAATATGGATCAAAATTAAAGTCGGATGCATGCAATTTGCAGTGGTCCTCCTACTGCCGCTTAGTTCAATATGAATTAAGGGTCGGGTGCAATTAGCAGTGGGCCCACTACTGCTGGTTCTGCCAATCGAAGACCAGAAGCACTCGACACGCAAGTCAAGTGGTAGTTGTGCCCTCATATGGCGATTTTCCAAAGAGATATGGTTAAGGGAGATAGGATGAGAGGAAAGAGGAGTGGGGATTCGATGGGATCGAAGCTTTTACGAAAAGAGAAGTGGGGACTGGGAGATGCGGGTATATTTTTTGTGGGGGCGGTGGAAACGACTGGACTAGTCCGGTTCGGGTGTCGCATCTTGGAGGTGGAGAAGAAGAAGAAGAGTAGAAGATAAAAGATGATCATCATCACAAAAGGAAAGGAGAGAGAGAAAATTAAAGAGATACATAATGGAAGAGAGAGAAAGAGAAGGCACAGGGGAAGAAGAACCACACACTCGTCGTGGCCTTCTTGGAACTGAAACTCTCTATGTACGTTGTCTCTTGTACAACAAACAGTACTCTACGCAGAGTGATTAAGCCAGGTTTTAGGCGGTTAAGATCAACCGTTTTTGACCCTGAGTGCTGCTTCCCATTGATTGATCGCGAGGACTTGCAATAATTTGTGGAGGGGGTGTAACATTATGTTCTATCTATCCAAAAGTATATATATTTTTTTACTAATTATATTAATATTTGTAAAATTAAAATTTTTTAAAAAATATTGTGAACCTTAAGATGAAAGATCGAGATGTAAGATTTACAATGATATATATGTGTACCGATAGAATTTTTCTTTGTAGAGTTTAGCAATTTGAATTTCTGCTCTTAATTTACTAAAAAAGGTTTCATGCTTATAATTCACAAAAAAGAAGATCTCTTACCTAACTTCTCAATAATAATATACACATAAAGTTACTTTTGAGGTGATTTCTGGCATAAGGAGACTTAACTAGCGACTAAAAAAAATAAAATCATAATTTAAAAGTTAAAATGCCTACTCTAATATATATATATATATATAGAGAGAGAGAGAGAGAGTCCTGCTACTATCCTCTTGAGAGGATAGAAGTTTTTATCCCATCAAGTCATTTTGGATGATCAGAATTTCGAATCAATGATCTGCACCGTTGAAATTGATCTGTACTATTAGATTTACTTAGAAACCGAAGAGTCAGAAAATGAACGGTCAAAAATAATAACCTTGTGAAAATAGAATTTGGACTTTGTTAATTCACGATTGGAGTTATCAAATTTTATCTATATAGTATAAAAAATTTTCTATCAAAAATTCAAGCGACTTGGATTGCTCTACACTGCTAAACAAGCAAACAGCTCATATAGGCCATAAAAAACTGTCGATTTTGTGAACCTTTGATCATTACGTAAATAATTTATAAAATTTATAAAATTTAGTTTCTAGATGCTTTAAATAATCTAGATCAATTTTAACGGTTCCGATCATCGATTCAGAATCTCTATCATCTAAAACGAATTAATAGGACGAAGGCCTCCGTCCTCTTAAAAGGATAGTAGTTGGATTATATATATATATATATATATATATATATATATATATATATATATATATAGGGTCATTACTTTTCACGAAAGAATGTATGCATAGCTGACTATTCTTCATACTTATGATATAACTCATGAATAAATGATATCATGCATGACTCCTTGCATATGTATATTATGGCTCATGAATGGGTGAATGCATGATGGTTTGATACACCTATGTTATGGACTAGATAGATGATTGATTTCACTAGGGTCATTAGAGAACTCAACACGTGAATGTAGAGAACATACTACTAGTGGAACATAGGTTTGAGAATATAGTGGGTAGAACACCACTTGGACATGAACAACATTAAACCTAGAAGGGTTAACATATAGGGTGGAATGCGTGGACCCTTAGTGAGACCATGGAAGCGGCAATTCCGCTACCATTGATGTTGGGGCAAATAAAGGGGATAGCGATTCTATACCCCGGTACCCAACAAGCGCGGGGATTCCTTGACTTTGGATTGTGGTAGAATGGTGCGGCAATTCTGCTACCCAATGCCAAATGCGAGCAGCGATTCCGTATTTGATTGACTCAAGGTTGAGTCGGGCAACGTGGCTAGAATAGTGAACCTAGTGAATAAATATAGTTGCATCACACAAGTAGGTTGCATTGTTATGTGTTGTGGCATAAGCATGTTACTCCTTATATATATATATATATATATATATATATATATATATATATATATATATAGTTGAGCTAGAATACTTTTGGAAGCACCAACCCTTTGGTGCTTCCACATTTTTAGCCATTGGATCTACTTTTTGATTACTAATAGCCTTTAGATCAAACACTATTTCATCTACCACTACCTACCACCTCCTACCTCCATCATCCCAACCCTCCAAATCTCAATCCAAAGACTATAAACCCACAAGCACCACCTCCTTGATACTCTTAGAAGTATTCTAGCTCAACTCTTATATATATATATATATATATATGTGTGAACTAACCCATGCTTATGTTGTTTCATATGGACTTGGTGGGTCGAATTTTTCTCTTGGTTGGCCGTACCCAGTAGGAACTATGTTTATAGTTCTCACCCCTATATTTTTCAGGTCCATCTGAGCCAGACGCGGTGGAGAGAGAAAAGGGCGTAGCTGAGTAGATAGTGTCCTTCCATTTTGGTTGTTATTTTTCTAGTTGTACCCTATTTTAGAATAAAGTAATGAAAAAGGAAAATGTAAATCTTATTTTGGGTTGTATCTTGGAAAGAAAAACCATGTATGCAATTAGATGGAAAAGATGTAATAGAAGTAACATTTACTTTATGTTGTGTGATACTTTTCTTATACAATCCATGTATTCGATTCCTATTTGGAATATCTTGTGTATACATACTTGTGATGCCTTGGGCGGACAGGAGAAACTCTGTCCGTTCGTCAGGTCTGGTGCACGTGCCCGATGAGTGCTTCCGTTGTGGGCGCGGGGCGTGACAAAAAGGGGCTTAAAGACATGATTCAATAAATCCATAAAAACTGTCGGGACATTAGTAAGCCCGAACGGCATAACGGTGAACTCATTATGTCCATATCGTGTTCGAAAAGTCGTCTTAGGAACATTTTTCGACTTGATCTTGAGTTGGTGATATTCAGATTATAAATCTATCTTTGAGTGCTATATTGGTCCGTGGACCTCAAGTGTTGCCAATTACAAACCTGCCCCGACCTGAACCATGCGTCCACTAGACGACCTATCCGGAATCGGTAGCCAAACCGACCTGGTGTCAATGAATACCTCAAAGTGCTGTGACAAAGTCACGCAAAATGCTCAATACAAAAACCGGCACGAAGTTGATGCCTTGGCCAAAGCCCGATGCCTGGCGTATAGACGCCGAACTTGATTAACCAGATTAATGCTCAACAACAACAAGAGAACTGTGATGCCTAGACCTGAAGGTCCTCAGATAGTCAAAGTATGCAAGCCTGCTCTACATGTCTACTATCAACTACCACAATGCAAGTAAAGACAGTATAGATATGCAAACAGTAACAAAAACGATGCTGACATGTAGAGATGAAAGTGCTAATACAGCAAGGTAAAAGATAAGGAAAAGTTATGATACGATCTCACCGACTACCAACTCAAAGCACCCACCTATAGTACCATGAACTCGAAGTCTAGAATATACGGAACCGTCCGCCAGACATATGAAAGATCCACTAAGTCGAGTTCGACCCATACGTGACTCCCAAACAAACCAAATAAATAGTAACGGAAACCAATTTTCCAAAACCCGCCGGAACTTTTGGAACTTACCAGAACGCCCCCGGAACCCTCAAACTACTCCGAAATTTTTCGATTCTCATGATAAGCTATCAGCTATCCCCAGACGCACCAAAACAGGTGTTCGAGTAGCAACCAACCCATTTAAGTACTGTGGGATCGAGCGTGCGAGAATCTGTCAGAATGGGTTCCCGAAATCGGCGAATTCGGCTCCGAAACCCTCACGGGAGCGGACAAGTCTGTCGCGCACTCTGAGGCCTCACTGCTCATCACGAAGGTGAGCACCAAAGTTCCCCCGGTCGCAGGGATGCCGTGCTCACGTTTTGGTGGATCAGCGAAGCTCCTACTGTTTGCAACGAAAGGTCGGCCTAAGGCCAAGTCTTGAACCAGCCTGGGCAGACTTAGGGCACGATCCTGGCAGTAGCCGGCGGCATGAGGGGGCAATCTTTTGCTAGAGGGAGGTCACCGCACCCAGGGGAGGCGGTTGGCACCCCTGGATGGCGGCGGGAGGCTGCGGCGGCGTGGCGGCAACGTTGGGGTCAAAAACCCCAACCGCGACTTGCATTTCCTCACTGACGCATTTTTTGTTGGCGTCAGCTTCTTCTTCCAATGCCCTCTTCATTGGCACGGAATAAATTGTACTTTCTTGGTGGAGATGGGATTGGACCGGAATTTGAGTTGGCTCTACATCATCTGGAACTAAATAAGCTTCGGCTTCTTCTTACAATGCCCTCTTCAATTCGTTGGCACAGAATAAATTGTATTTTCTTGGTGGAGATGGGATTGGATCCGAAATTTGAATTGACTCTACATCATCTGGAACTAAATAAGCTTCGGCGCTTCGTTAAGCGCCGCAGCGGCAGCTCGGGAATGGCTGGGGCGGCGCCGGTGAGCCTCCTCGGACCGACGGTGACGACCCACGGCGGTGCCGTGCGATGCAAGTGCTTGGGTTCTTTCCCCCTACAGTGAACAATAATTGAGAGAGAGAGAAAGAAAGGAAGAAGGCTCTCCTCCAGCGTTCGGCGGCATGGACCTTAGGTAGGCTGGGGTGGAGGAGATGAGGGATTAGGGCTAGGGTTTAGGGTTTAATTAACCCTAATCACCTCTATACCCATATATATATATATACATTATTCTAAACGAATAATTGCCCAAAGATCCTCCAAACTTTTGATATCGCAGTCCAGTCCCTCTCCACAACTTTTCTCTCGCAGATAGGTCCTTGCCCGTGCGATTTCACACAAAACGGAGCCCCGAATGATTTTAAAAAGCAAACAACACTACGTATTAATTGGCCAATCTCTGCATTATGTACCTTATGTGGTAAGAGATCATGAGGACAAGGCCCGTATGTTTGAAATGGGCCTTCGATCGTCGAACTGCAGGTTGGTCCAGTCTGCGAATTTGAGGACTTACCGTGAGGTTGTGGATCGCGCCTTGATTGTGGAGAAGGGTGCCGAGATTGCTAAAGAGGAAAGGGGAGCTCTGGACGGAGCGAAAGGAAAGAGGCAAGCAGCGGAGTGTGCTAGTGGCAAGTCCGGCCCGAAGAAGCCGACGAAGCATCCGAGGAGCCAATCACGAGGACGTGGCTCTTCTTCTTCTCGAGGAACGTCTGACCATCGTCGACCACTGCGTTGTGTGATATGTGGTTGTCACTCCCGGGCTCCAGCAAAAGCTTACCCGGCACGTGCACAGACCCACCGTGCACACAAGGCACCCCCGATGCACACAAGGCGTCTATAACGACAGGCGAAGAAAGGGAAATATACACATTCTAACGAGGTAATCAAAGCATAACAACTTAACAAAAAGAGTCAAGCCAATATAACTACTATTAATAATCCATCACAAGATATACTAAAAGTTATATACAAAAAGTACATATCATAAATACAAAGTGGTCTCTATACAAAAATACACCTTTCACCACTAAAACCAAAAGAAAAGTGTCTTGGTCTACCTCTAGCAACTCTGGAGTGGCTCTAGCTAGTCGTTAAACCCTTACCGCGATCCCTAGCCTCACCCGTTGTAGAAGGCTCTGAAATAAAAAATAACAAACAACCACTAGGGGTGAGAACTATTAAACAATAATTCCCAGTGGGTAAGCTGCCGAGAGTAGCGAAAAACACTACTAGGTCAACAGAGGCAAATATAGCAAATAACTAAATGAGAAACTACTATAATTACTGAATTTAAAATGATCTAATACTATCATGCCTCTATGCAATACTACCACAATGCCAACAAACATGAAGTTCGTCCTACTACTACTATCATATATACAAGTATGTAAGAGTTCACATACATATATCCATCTTCATGAATGCATCAAATTGTGATGTAGAATGCCATATTTAGTTAATTTATAATCCAATCATTGGGGACTTACACGAGGTAACGTCCCGACTTGTGCTGTGCCTAATGGCCCCGTGGTAGTTAACACCCCTCCTCTAGGAATGAGCCTCTCCCACGACATCCCATTTCGGCCCCAATCCCGCTCGGGCGAGCATATTGTCGCAAAGGCTAAATTCAGGAGTGCCGGCTTGTATGGAGCAACCCTTACAAGCATGTGCGAATGAACACAAGGGCAAGCAAGCGTGGTCAAATACGTATAGAATCTCATTCATCATGTCTAAAATATGAAATTCCAGCTAATGACCTAGCGGTCGAATACATTGCCATAATGTCATACCTTGTCATTCTATTAGGTTAAGCACAATGCACTTAATCATTACAACATGTCTTTAACATGCAAGGTGTCACTTTTCATCATAACTATAATAAGTATGCATGATTTGCCATTCAAGTTCTATCAAGTCACTTGCTTCACTAGTCATGTATGGTTATTAATGTGTAACATCTCAACAATAATATGCACGAGGGCATTTTAACCATGCTATTAACTACATCATATATCTTTACATGCATGTCTTTTACCATGAATGCCTCTACTACATAGAGGATAAAATTCTTCATACAAGATGTATCCAAACTGTGACATGCCCCAACTTCCCAGGGGGTCACCCATCCTAGGACTACTCCCGTCCTAGTACACTTAACTCTCTTAACCTCTTGGGCCTAGCTACCACCCAAAATGCTTAAGCCGGGTTCAGAGTTTTTAGCCCTATTACCTTATATATATAACTATATGGGGTCTCACATTCTCCCCTTAAACCCTGACGTCCTCATCAGGCTCAGACTCACAAGTACTAGGCGATGTGAGACTTGTCTCGCTAGCCTAAACCGACCTTATGGGAGAGCCGCGCTGTACCCACAATAGTCAACAGTATGAGAGTCTCGCTCTCCCCACTGTATAACCCTGGCTCAGTCGAGACTTATCTCACACTTCCGGCTGGTAATTGGCACTGATACCAACTGTGACGCCCCAACTTTCCAGGGGGTCACCCATCCTAGGACTACTCTGGTCCTAGCACGCTTAACTCTCTTAACCTCTTGAGCCTAGCCATCCGGGTTAAGAGTTATTAGCCCTATTATATCTTATATATAGGACTATCTGGGGTCTCACACAAACTATATGCCCAAATATTTAATGTTATCTTGAATTGCATGCTACACCTTATAATAAGCTCAATAACGAGATAGGAGAAATAGGGAGAGTTCATCCATTTCAGTGAGGTTAAACCCACCGGAAAGTCGTCGAAAGCTCGATCGTTTCGAAAACAAAGTTGTCCTCTAGACTTCTTGCACCCTAAGAAAAATTTCCAATGGGTCACTATCACGCCCCGATTCCACAGCGGAGTCCCACGGGGACGTCAACAGACCCACTGAACGGATAGAATTTTCTTTGTCCAGACGAAGCGTCAACATAACATAACAGTAGCAAAACAATTCTAAAGATCACAACTGAAAGTTTTCTAAATCACAAGAACAATAATAAGGTCACTAAATAAACGAACTGCATGTATCAGAGCACTATTAACAAAACTACTATACATCACTGTACAACATCATGTAGTCTCAGCCAACCAGAAAGATAAATGTACAAATAAAAGGCCCTGGCCATTGCCAATTCTGATGTATAGATAAATTGAAACATCTAACTGGTGGTCCTTCTATCGCTCAAGTACACTAGGTGCGATTCCCTTATCTCGATCAACAGAAGGTGCAGCTGTCTCTGAAAAGAAAACCATAAGAGGGCGTGAGAACTACTAAATAGCAGTTTCCAGTGGGTATGGTCGACGACAACCACGACCTTCTCACTAGGTCTACTAGAGGCAAGAATGGTGAAAGAATAGTAAAGTATGCTAGAAAATGAGTAACTGAGTATAATATGAATAGATATATATTACTGAACTATCATTCCTCTATACATGTAGTGAAAGGAAGGAAAGAAGGAAACTAAAGTATGCATCAATGCTAATATTAATAAACAAATGCTGTAATAGTACCTAATCAAAACAACCGACTCGTATGTCCGGTCAAGACTACGCCTGCCTAGTGCACAGACACACTCCTGCAGGTGTGACGGCAACACCAAGGCTATTGTCTCTGCTATCACTGGCCAGCATCCGGAGCGGCACTCAAGGGGAGCGACCCTTACTGAGTATCATAGCGCGTATCACTGTCAATCTCAATATGGCCCTACAGGTTATGATCTATGCAATAATAAAAAAGATCACAAATATCGATCCATGTTCCCTCGGCACGATCATAGAGCCTATCAACTCACTAATCACAATGGCATACTTATATACCTCATAATATCCCAAAAATAGTTCCCACTATTGCCACGCTAATCCACGGCCTTTATCACAATCTTAGGATATAGAGAGCAATAATCATATATGTCAATGTCTAATAGACCCTTTTGGCATAACCTCATATAGTAGTATATCAACAAAAGAAACTTGATAATCTCAAGAAACTAAAACCAGTGTCTAATAGTTCTCTAGTCATTTCCATATGTTACACATCATAACCATGTATCAAACATAATGCATGTAATGTCAACGGCCCCTCTCAGCCTATACTAGTATATATAACTAATTACATGAGAAGGAATTCATTGTGAAAAGCCATTTAGCTTAGTGTTCATACAATCTAGCTTAAATTAGTACCCTCAAGAATACATCATATTATCTATGCTTTCTATTTAATTCTATGCCATTACTACACTCTACCAACATATATAAACATATGCATATACATATGCATACATATAGACATAGAAGGAAATTCGCCGTTTTCGGCGACACGGAACCCACCTCGATAGCTAATCCAACCACGGCAAGAATTCCACCAACTCAAGATCACTCCTCTCAGATCAAGGAACTAGTAGTGACTCCGAAAATCCAGCAATCCTAGTCTAAAACCTGCTAGGTCGGTTGAAGTCCAAAAAAATTACTAAAAAATCTCTTACAGCTAAAATTTCAGATTTTCATTAAATTAAGCTTTACTAACCATCAAGCTCAGCTAGGAATAGCTCCCAACCAGCTAGAATTGAAGTAGGAACCCGCAAGGATTCTGCAATTGATTAGCTAGGAGAATTGGATCCGAAGAAATCAGCAAACTTCATCAATCTCCACAATTTCAGCTCAAAAGCTTAAAGAAACTAAAATTGAACTTCCATTAACCTGAAATTTGGTTGAAGGAACAAGTCCGCAAGTTCCTCTCACTTACTAGAATACCAACAAGAGCTCAATTTGGCACCTGTCAGATTTATGAATTGGATCAAAAGAATCAACGAAACTCCAACATCACTTGCAATACGGCTCAAACTCTAAATTCAGAAATTTCAACCAACTTACCTCAATTTCCAGCTGGTATTAGGTGTGGGCTGATCTCCACTACTCTCCTCTTCAATAAACAAACCTCAATTTCGCAATTGAAGCATCAATTTCACTGTTGGAGGCTCCAACTACGTTCGACCGAGCTCCCCCGCTTCTGCTGTCGCTTTGCTGCTGCAGCCTGCTCCTGCGGGCTGCCGCTGCCAATAGCTTCAACTGTTGCAACTGTAGGCTCCTGCTACTGCTACTCTGTGCATGCTGCTGCTATCCTGCAGCTCTCACGACAGCCACCGAACTCCAAAACTGCACAGAACTTCTCTGTACAAAAGTCACACGGAATCAGCACCTACATGCTTCGAAATCGATTCTAAAAACTTGATTTTCACAAAATCCAACAAAAACTCATCCCCTATAACCAGCTGTGAACAAATCCTTAAAAAAAAACTGATTCAAAAACCTCCCAACATCATAATACTAACCTCGCAGTTGAAAAGTCGAAGAAATTCTACGCGCGCGATCTCGATCAGGTCGGCGAGTAGTTCAAGATCCTCACTTCTCTTTTTCTTCTTCTCCTTCTCTTCTTTTCCCTTCCCCTCTCTCATGCATGCGTACAGGATGGAGAGGATAAGAATGGAGGGGTCCTCCGGCAGCTTAGTGGAAATCCACTAAGCAATGTAACAAATGCCCATAGGTCCACAAGAATCAAGCATATAAACTTTAGTCCAATTCTAATTTAATACGTTTGATTCCTTCTGAATATCTGTTTACGCTCAAATTTGACAAGCAGACTCAATTAAGATTAATCAGCAGTAATTCACCTGAACTTTTCAGTTTTGGACTATTTTCGATTACCAAAAATCCTGCCGACTAAAATTTCTAACGGATTGCTGTTAAGCTCTCTTTTCACTGCTCGGATATCCGAATAGCACGAAATTTTAAATCTGGTCTCAAAAAGTTAGTGTAGTATACCGGATTTTCAATATAGAAGCAAGTGTAAATAAAAATAGTATTAAACACTAGTTTATTGGACTTAGAGGAGTAAAAGATAATTCTGAATTGATTTGTGGTGAAATTGGAATAAAAAAGGAAGATTTAGAATTTTTTTTATTGGAACAGGGTTTATAGTGCAGCTGAAAAATTGACAGTGGCGAAAAACTCTGAAAATTTAAAAATTTGTCGAAACTATTTTTCTGAGACTAGATTTAATATTTTCTGTTATTTGGATGTCCGAGCAGTGAAAACGGAGCCTAACTATAATTTGTTAAAGATTGTAGTCGGTAGAGCTTTCGGTGACCTAAATTAGTTCAAAACTGAAACGTTAAGATAAATTACTATTGATTACTTTTAATTGAGTCTGCCAATCAAATTTGAGCACAAATGGATATTCAGAAGAGCTCTAATTAGACGTATTAGCTCAGAACTGAACTAAAGTTAAAATATTTGCAACTTGAGGACTTATTGGCATATTGTTACATGCTTAGTGGAATTCCACTGAACCAACAAGTAGACATCTTCATTCTTATCCCCTCCACCTCCACCAACCTATACGCAGGAGAAAGGGAAAAAGAAAGCAAAGGGAAAAGAGAAGAGAGGGTTTTGGATGGTCCAACGAGCCGATCGAGCACACGCGCGAGTAAGATTTTTTCGGCGTTTCGACATCGCGGCTAGTAATCATAATCTTATTATTTTCTCGTTGGGATTCTTTGGTAGATTTTTGATAGTAGGTTGTAGAAGAGGAGATTTTGATGGATTTTATGGAAATTGGAATTTAGAAATCGAATTCTATGTGGTTTAGGAGTCAGATTTTGTCGAACTTCGTCGATGGTTTTTCCGGGTGATTTCGGGTGGTGGTGGCTGCCATGGCTGGGTGCGTTCCGTGTTAGCGATTGAGGTGTGTTCCGTGTCGCCGAAAACAGCGAACTTCCTTTTATATCTATTTTGCATACATGTGTATATGTATATGAGTGTGTGTGCAGCTTGCATGCCTTGAGGGTTGTTACGACAATAGAGGTTAGTGAAAAGTAAAAATTAGATGTTGCATGTGAATACTAATCAATGTTTGATTAATTGGGCAAAAATTCATGTATATATCTATAGTGCATGTGTAGGTGTATGTATATAGTTATATGTTAGTAGAGGATTGTGTTAGCATGAGTCTGAGTAGAGAAAATGGATTATAAAATGTATGCATGTGAATATTAATTTATGGTAGGTTGTATGGTCAATAGGATGAATTGTCTTACCACACTGAATTTCTAGTAGTGTATTATTTGCATATATTGGATTAGGTCGGGAGGGGTCATTGGACACCATATGCATAATTGGTGAGATATCTAGTGTTCATGTGCATTATACATGTTCTAGTTCATATGTTAGAGTGGAAATTATGGTGGTTGTACGTGAAAATGAACTTATGATAAATTATATCAGCAATAGATCCCATTGTCTTAGCATGGTGTACTTCTAGTATTGTTTCATATTATACAGATCAAATTAGGTTGAGAGGGAGCATCGGACTGTGGATGCAGAGATTATGTGTTACACATTGAGTATTTACGTTTCACATGCTACGGTATCTGTGATAGATGTCGTGGTTAAGCGCGGCGGTAGTGGGCAGTTTTATGATATTGAGAGGTATATGGTCCTAAAAGTTATATGATTGTACTATCATGATATATGAATTAGTTGACAATCTATGATTGTGCTGAGAACACCAGATTGGTTACTTATGATCTTTTTGATCATTGCATAGTGTAAGTTATGGGGACCCGAGAATCTATATGGATACTATCAAATACCTAGAGGGGGGGGGGGGGGGGGGGGGGGGGGGGGGGGGGGGGGGGGGGTGAATAGGTGTAAATAATAAAACAAACAACTCGATGCAAACAAAAAGTAAATGCGAAAAATAAAATAGCACACCGAGATTTACGTGTAAAAACTCCAACTTGGAGAAAAACTCACGGGACCAACATGCGAAAAAATAATCCATTAAGAATAAAAGATTATAAAGTGATTACCGACTCCACGGACTCAACCTCTCTTTTATCTCCTACGGATCTCGCGCACGCCACCGGGTTGTCCACTCCCTACGTCCGAATCCACGAACGCCACTCGAATCCACAAGCACCAACGATTCAACTCCACGAACCGTCTCGAACACGTCGAATCCACGACGCCGCTCTGTCTGGAGCAAAATCAATAATGGCGATGGTAATTCCTTACTTAGAGGATCATGAAAGAACTGTAGAAGATATCTCTAACCAAATCTCAAATTGATTCTAAACGAACATCGAAGATCTAGGGCATCGCAAATCAATTTGAGAGAAGCTTGTTATAGAAGATGAGGAAAATGGCTACCTACAAGATTCTAGGATTTCTGAACGATAAAATATGATTAACCACATTTTAGAGACACCCCCACATCATATTTATAGGTTTAGGAGGCAGTAGAAACAAAGTAGAATTGAAAAAACACGTTTTCGAAAAACTGAGACGGGTTCAGGATCCAGACCTGAACTTCAAGATCCGGAGTCTTGCTCTTTTTCCAACTCGAGACTCCGGATCCGGGAAATGGAGTCCGGACCCCACCAGCCTGACATCATCGTAATGCTCACGGGTTTCGAACCCGGCTTCAGGATCCGGATCCTGAAACTTGAAAAACGTAATTTTTGTAATATATCAAATTTCAAACCCTTTCTAATGTCTTCCAAACACTTGTAAATGTTCATAAATTACCATCAACATTATTTAAACTTGCCAAGCATCGTGAACTTATGTTCTTAGTCTTCGAGTCTTCAAACTTTATCTTTTCTTTTTCAAACCTTCAAGACTCCAACTCACTTCACGAAATATGCCAACATAAAATTCATAACAATCTCCTCCTCTGGCAATTTCGTGACAAAACGTAAAATTACATAAATATGCTCACAGTGCTCAACTATCCAAAAAGAAAAATAAAATTAATTGCCATCACCAAAATAATAAACTTCTCGTGTGAATGATCCAAATAAAATACAAAATTACAACTTTGTAACTCTTAAAACAAACTCTATGACTTAGACACACTTGGAATCTTGAAGTCTTCAAAGCCCTACAAGAAGGACTCTCCACGAACAAAGTTAATAGTATAAATATCAAAATCTTTTCCCCTTTATTCATGCGTCTATGTTCAAAATATCTCTCTTTTCTTTTATAAAACTTTCAATATCATCACCTCTCTCCCCTTTTTGTCAAAAATTGCCCAAAAAGAACACCAAAAATAGAGAGAGCAAATTAAACCACAAGAAACACAAGTTTAAGATTTTGTTCAACTTTGAAACGACTTGTGATAAAAAGACAAAATACGGTGGTTGTATTGTGAAAATAATGTTAGTGTATGAAAAATATATGTTCACATTGACTTCTTTCAATCCTTACTAATTTCGTAAGAATTAAGGAGTTTACTAAACAATCATCATGATGTAGATAAAATATTATACGATTTCTTAATTCATATAAACTTCAAAATCAAGTCATCAAAAATAATCTAAAGGCCCAAATACTATCAAGATGTAACGGTTTACAAAGATGACTTATAAAGATTCACCAAATGATATAAATTTGTCGTATAAACGTTCAAATTTGAGATCAAGCAAACAATGCACCGGGGGTGGTTCTTTGAGCATCTTTCCAATGTACCACCTTATGACTCCGAACACTTTTTCAACCTTTTCGATTATACATTTCGATTTTCATGTGGTAACTTCACACGCTTACCGGACGACCGGAGTTGTAATTCTTTCCTACATGTGGTGGTAGTTTTCACACTCCCTTAGGGATGTAACTCTTTTCACATCTTTCAAACCTTAGGAGTATTGTTTTATTTATTATAATAACTCCCCCTCAATTTTGCAATGTCACGCCCGGGGTCTCAGCGGAAGCCCAACCGGCACGTGCACAGACCCGCCGTGCGCATTAGGCATCCCGATGCACACAAGGCGTCTACTATAAACATTTAAGATAAGAAGCATGGAATAAAATCCTAACATGGTAAACAGAGCACAAGCATCAACTAACAACTAGACATAATAAACAAAAGGAAACACCAAGATAAGGTACAACAATAGAGAGAAATACTACAACAAAAGGTTACAAAAGTTATCAAACCAAAACACCCTAATACATAAGGTGGTCTCTATACAAACGTGGTTGCTACACCTTTCAACTAAAAACAAAAGAAAGGTGTCCACCTAGGCGGGTAACTCGTGGAAAGCTCTAGCTAGTCGCAACACCCTTGCCGCGATCCCCGGCCTCTCCTGCAGTGGAAGGCTCTGTAAACAAAAACAACAAACACATGGGGGTGAGAACTATTAAACAATAATTTCCAATGGGTAAGCCGCCGAGATAAGTGAAATACACCACTAGGTCGATTGAGGCAAAAGTAGAATAAACTAGAACTAAAGCATGATTAGAAATAAAGCTTCTAATGCTACTATGCCTCCAAATGTCATGCTACTAAATTTTGTAATGGGTTTACACTATTGTATGATTGAATATCCAATTATGTTTCAAATAGCATGCTATATGTCATGCAAGAATTCTACACTATCATATGATTGAAGATGCAATATCAACCACTCATGTTCATATATCATGATCTATTTAGTTGTAATGTCAAATATTACATTGATTACAATTTTCCTACCATAGGGGACTTCCCAAAGGTATAGTCCCGTCTTGTGCCGTGCCTAATGACCCCGTGGTAGTCAACATTCTCACGCTGAGGATGAGCCTCGCCCACGGCAATCCACTTCAGCGCCCAATCCCGCACGGCGAGCATGCTGTCACAAAAGACCAACTCCGGAGTGCCGGTTTGTAGGGAGCGACCCTCACAAGCTTGTGCGAATGAGCACAATGGCAAGCAAGCATAGTCAACAGTATAGGGAATACATTCATCATGTCTTAACATAGATAGTGAACTAGCGACCAAAGGGTCGGGTACGATGTTGTAATGCCAACATTTCGTGTTCACCTAAGTTAGGTGCTACATTCTAGATTCTATATTTTGTCATGAACATGCAAAGTGTCATGTTTACTTTTACTACTACAACAATAGAAAATGTATTACGTAGCATACAAGTTGGGATTAATGGTCCACTCATTTCAATCATGCATTCCTATCTTTAAATAAAATGAATTGTTATCACAATGCACTAGTCAATGGCATGACATGCATGTCATTATCATGAACGCTTACTACATAGAGTATGCCAAGTCCATATATGATATGTGTATATCATGTATCCAAAAATTCTCTCATGTCCTATTTAGCAAGAATATGCACCAAATTGAGCTCTATAATAATGAAGAGGACATAGGAGGAGTTCACCCATTTCGGTGAGGTCAGACCCACCAGAAACCCTTCGAAACCCGTTCGTTCCTTCGAACGAAGTTGTCCACGTCACTCCTAGCACCCTAAGAAAAATTTCTAGGGGGTTACAAGCTTCGAAGAAAGTCACCTCGAAATTCACCAAAAATCCTAAGAAAAATAGGTGAAAATTACCTTTGGTCAAGAAAAACTTGTCTAGGGCTCAAACCAAGGCTAGGAAGCTTCAATTCCAACCTAAGAGAAGGTTCAACACTAATCAATTCAACTCCAAAGGCTCATAATCAAAAGATCCCAAAATAAACCCTAGTTTTCCCAAAACTAGATTTTATTCCACAAATCTTGCAAAATTCGAAATTGAAGGTTGCAAGAAGGCTACTAACCTCAAAGAAGGCTCCAAACCAAGCTAATTGATGCTAGGGTTGGAGTTTACTCCTCAAACAAGCTTCTCTCCCTGCACCCAAGCTCTCCCCAAGGTCCAAGATGTAAGCCTTCAAGGAGGAGAAGAAGAAAAAGAGATCAAAACCCAAGATCCATGGGTTTGGAGAGAAGAATTCTAGAGAGAGAGAGGGGAAGAGCTTACCTTAGCTCTCTCTAGTCTCAGCACAAGGGCAACACTAGATGAGGGAGGAAGGGTTATACACAAGATGTAACAATCCCACATAAGCCTCTCAAAAATATAAAATTGCATACATTCTGCAGCATTGCGTACCGGTACACGAAGAGGCATACCGGTACCAGGCAGTTCCAGTACCAAGGACCTGATTCCGCAGAACCCGAATGTTGGCTAAACAGATCGCCTACTGCATTCCGGTACTACCAAAATCAGTACTGGTACTACTTAAATCAGTACCGATACCTCAGCCGAATTCCTCAAAACCCGAGAGCTGCGCAACCCTGCTCTCTACTTGGTTCCGGTACACCATATCCAGTACCGGTACCCAGCACAAAATCTGCAGCTTTTACAGATTTTGATCCACAGAGTTCATTTTCGCACTTCTATGTTCCGAAAACACTCCTAAGCTCTCAAATATCCACCAAAACTTCCAGATTAGTATTTTAGTTCAGTGTGTCACACTCTCCCCCCCTAAAAAAAGGTTTCGTCCGTGAAACTAGAAGTCAAGTACTTTATTAATCCATCTGAAAAATATAGGGATAGCGCTCCCGCAGCGTATTCTCCAATTCCCATGTAGCCTCGCACTCGTCGTGGTTTCTCCAAAGCACCTTGACATAAGGGATCTTGCAATTCCTGAGCTTCTTCACTTCACGGTTCAAGATCCTCACAGGACGCTCCTCAAAACTTAAATCTTCATGTAGCTCCAAGGGAGTGGAGTCCAGGATATGAATCGGATCAAAAATATATTTCCGCAACATGGAAACATGAAACACATTGTGTATTCCCGATAGGTTAGGCGGTAAAGCAAGCCGATAAGCTACCGGGCCTACACGCTCTAAGATCTCAAAAGGTCCAATAAACCGAGGACTTAGCTTGCCTCGAATGCCAAATCTCTTAACTCCTTTTGTCGGTGACACCTTCAAGAAGACATGATCTCCCACTTGGAACTCCAATTCCCGTCGACGGTTATCCGCATAACTTTTCTGCCTACTCTGAGCTGAAATTAGTCGTTCTCGTGCAATGCGAACTTTGTTTTTCGCTTCTTGTAGCACATCAGGGCCCAGAACTAGCTTTTCACCTACTTCACTCCAATGAAGGGGCGATCGGCACTTTCTTCCATAAAGTGCTTCAAACGGTGCCATCTTGATGCTTGCTTGATAACTATTGTTATAAGCAAATTCCGCCATAGGAAGATGTTGATGCCATCCGTCTTGGAAATCTATGACACAAGCTCGAAGCATGTCCTCTAGAATTTGAATAGTGCGCTCCGATTGACCATCGCGTTGACGGTGGAAAGCGGTGCTAAAATCCAATCGGGTTCCAAGCGCGTCATGTAGATTTTTCCAAAAGTGCGATACAAATTTAGGATCTCGATCCGATACAATAGACGTAGGTACCCCATGGAGTCGCACGACTTCATCAAGATATACTTTGGCGAGTCTTTCTCCTGTCCAAGTAGTGTGAATAGGGATAAAGTGTGCTGATTTAGTTAACCTATCTATAATCACCCATACAGCATCATGTCCGGCTTGTGAGCGAGGCAAGCCCACAACGAAATCCATAGTAATGCGCTCCCATTTCCAAATGGGTATAGGTAAACCTTGTAGCTTTCCTGCAGGAAGTCGATGTTCGGCTTTTACTTGTTGACAAGTTAAGTATCGGGCCACAAATTCACCAACATCTTTTTTCATTCCGGGCCACCAATAGAGTTGTTTCAAATCTTTATACATTTTCGTGCCGCCCGGATGCAAAGTGTATGGAGCTCGATGAGCTTCCACGAGGATTTCCTCCTTAATATTGTTTTCTGCCGGTACACAAATTCGATTTCGAAATTGTAGTATTCCTTGATTATCCAAATGAAAGTCGCCGGCATGTTCTCCACCAATCTTGGATAGAATCTTTTGCAATTCCAAATCTTGGGCTCGTTCCTCTTTAATCCTCTCCACCAAGGTAGGTTGTACAAACAAAGACATCAACCTCGAAGGGGTGTCGGGAGTCACGACTTCCAACTCCAATCGTCTCATTTCCGCTAACAATGGTGGTTGAGTAACAAGCAATGCCGCCAAGTTTTCCATTGATTTACGACTTAAGGCATCCGCTACTACATTCGCCTTCCCAGGGTGGTAATGAATGGTCAGATCGTAATCCTTAAGTAATTCTAACCACCTTCGCTGCCTCAAGTTCAACTCTTTCTGTGAGAAGAGATACTTCAAACTCTTATGATCAGTGTAAACTTCGCACTTTTCACCATAAAGGTAATGGCGCCATAGCTTTAAAGCAAATACTACGGCCGGCAATTCCAGGTCATGAGTCGGATAATTCTTTTTATAATCCTTTAGTTGGCGGGAAGCATAGGCTATCACTTTTCCGTCTTGCATCAAAACACATCCCAAACCATTAAGTGAAGCATCGCTATAGATCACATACCCGACTCCTGCAATAGGTAACGCCAAGATCGGGGCGGTTGTCAACCTCTCCTTCAACTCTAAGAAGCTCCTTTCACACACATCATTCCAAATAAACTTGGTTCCTTTGTGCGTGAGCCGCGTGAGGGGAGTAGATAACTTAGCAAAGCCTTCAACGAATCTTCGGTAGTATCCAGCAAGACCGAGGAAACTCTGAACTTCGGTAACGTTGGTCGGCCTAGGCCAATCCTTGATTGCCTCAATCTTCCTAGGATCCACGGCAATACCGGCTCCCGATATCACGTGCCCCAAGAACGATACTTCGCGGAGCCAAAACTCACACTTCTTCAATTTCGCAAAGAGCTTCTTTTCCCGAAGTACTTGCAACACTTGTCTTAAATGATCTTCATGTTCTTCATCACTTCGGGAGTAAATCAAGATGTCGTCGATGAACACTACGACGAACCTGTCTAAATAAGGCTTAAAGACACGGTATATTAGATCCATAAAAGCTGCCGGCGCATTTGTAAGCCCAAAAGGCATAACTGTAAACTCATAATGTCCATACCGTGTTCGAAAAGCCGTTATTGGAACATCTTCCGACTTAATCTTAAGTTGGTGATACCCGGATTGCAAGTCTATCTTAGAATACACCCTCGATCCTTGAAGTTGATCAAAGAGGTCATCAATCCTCGGCAACAGATACTTATTTTTAACCGTGACCTTATTAAGTTCACGATAATCCACACATAAGCGAAGAGATCCATCCTTTTTCTTAACAAACAGAACCGGCGCTCCCCAAGGTGAGACATTTGGTCTGATGAAGCCTTTTTCAAGCAAATCTTGCAATTGCGCCTTCAACTCCTTCAGTTCAGCGGGAGCCATTCTATAAGGTGTCTTTGAGATTGGTGTAGTTCCAGGAATAAGATCTATCGTAAACTCAATCTCTCTATCAGGTGGCATACTTGGTAGCTCAGCTGGGAAAACATCTCCAAACTCCCGCACAACAGGTATATCCTCTACCTTAGGGATACTTCCGTCTTTCACAACAACATTAGCCAAAAAGGCTACACACCCACTCTTGATCAACTGTTTAGCTCTCGTAGAGGTAATAGCCATCGCGAACAGTGAGCTTCTACACCCTTAAAATATTACTTCTTCATGTCCCGGTTCATGAAAGATCACCGTCCGGTTCTTACAGTCGATGGTGGAGTAATACTTCGTAAGCCAATCCATGTCCAATACTACATCAAACTCTCCAAGCTTATGTAGGGCTAACAGATCAATCGGCATAATCCAATCTCCTACCCTAATGGGGCAAAGAGGGCAAAACTCCCGAATGTCCAAGGTATGGTCGGGAACAACGACTCGTCCCGGATGCAAAGTAGGTACAAGCTCAATGCCATGCAACTCGGCAAATAGCCGATCGATAAATGAATGCGATGCATCGGTATCAAATAATGCTCTAACTCTTATGTCATTAATTAAAATGATACCTGCAACGACCTCTCCCGCTGCTGCTGCCTCCTCCGTCTGGGCCGCATACATGCGCCCACTCGGCGCCTGCTGCGATCCCTCAAACTGCCGCGGGGTAGGCGGTCGCCCGGCCTGGTGATAAGTAGGTGGAGTCCCAAGACTCGATCCCGATAGCGCTGGCGCTGATGCAAATGACGGTGCCGGGGAAGTACCTCTCGGACATCTCGATCGAAGGTGGCCCTCCTGACCACATAGTAACACCTGCCCTCACGCTGCGGGCACTGCGGTGGAAAATGAGGACCACCGCAGATCATGCAACGTGGCGACCGGTGGCGGTCCGGTGCTCCACGCGATGGAGTATAACTACGCCCTCGAGACTGGCTTCTTGGATGCTTCGGCGGCCTCCTAGAGTTAGTCTTGCCACTACCCTCGGCCGCGTGTTTCTTGCCTCTAGCTCTGTCCAACGCTTCCCTTTCCTCCTTAGCAATTTCCGCGCCTTTCTCCACGACTAAGGCGCGATTCACCACCTCCCGATATGTCTGCAAATTTGCCGATTGAACCAACTTGTAGATCGACGATCGAAGACCCGCCTCAAAGATACGAGCCTTGTCTTCATCATCTCTCACCACAAATGGCACACATCGTAATAGGCGAGAAAACTCTCGCTCATACTCCGCTACAGTCCTATCGCCCTGGCGCAAACTGCGCAAATCTCTCTCCATCTGTCTCTTGACGCTCTGAGGAAAATACGTCGACAATAGTAGCTCCTTAAACTTACTCCAAGTAATGGCCGCTACGTCGGTGTTGGGATCATCGCGGATATCTGCCCACCACTGATATGCCTCGCCATCCAGATGATACGTGGCCAACCACACCTTGTCCTGCTCCTCCACGAAGTTATCATGAAACAACTTTTCCATATGGAGGACCCACTTCTCCACGATCCAGTGGTCTGCTTTCTCGCCGTCGAAAATCCGGGGATTGCACTTTCTAAATTCGCCTAAGCGATCCATGAGTCGTTCTCGCTCCGCTCCCGACACCATCGTCAATAGAACCGTCCTCAAAGGTGGTGCTTGCACTGACGGTGTCGCTACTACCTCCTCTCTTTGCTCAGTACTCGGGGCTGGGCGAGAAGTGCCCGGCGCTGGTGGCTGTGTTCATACGATCGCAACTCCCGTAGGCGCGGGTGGTCGGGGATCCTGTGTCACCCTAGTGGAAGCCTGCTGCAGTAGTAAATCCTCCAATCGCTTCATCCTTGCCTCCTGTCGGCGTGCGGCATCCGCTTGCTGTTGGGCCGCAGTCGCTTGTTGCGCCACCAAGTCTGTCAACAGAGTCAACTGGTCTCGCAGCTCACGGACCTCGCTGGATCCGGAGGTAGCAGAGGTCTCCACTTCCTCAGCATCGGCTACCGCGGCCGCCCCGGCTGACTGAGAGCGGGTAGTCGGCATCTCAAGCTACAACAAACATAACATGCGCAAGTTAGAAAACTCACGCCACCGAAACCCCACTCAAATAAGACAAACCCCAATCATGCGAAAGTAGTGAAGAGTCCCCAACTAACCCCCGATGTCACATTGTCGGCCGCCAACGTGACCTTCCAAGGAGTTAGATGTTGCACGTCTCGATCAAACTCCAACTATTTGGAGTTGAGAACATCACCCAATCGTGTTACTTTCGCCCAAAAGTCATAGAGAACCCTGTCTCTCACAAGCCTAATTCCTATAGTCCAACTACCCTAAGGTTTACTAGGTCCACAAAGACTCAACCCTAGGCTCTGATACCAACATAATCTGTCACGCCCGGGGTCTCAGCGGAAGCCCAACCGGCACGTGCACAGACCCGCCGTACGCACTAGGCATCCCGGTGTACACAAGGCGTCTACTATAAACATTTAAGATAAGAAGCATGGAACAAAATTCTAACATGGTAATCAGAGTACAAGCATCAACTAACAACTAGACATAATAAACAAAAGAAAACACCAAGATAAGGTACAACAATA
Organism: Puya raimondii; assembly: GCA_016920855.1. Lineage (NCBI taxonomy): Eukaryota > Viridiplantae > Streptophyta > Magnoliopsida > Poales > Bromeliaceae > Puya > Puya raimondii. The sequence goes on from JABWPP010000050.1 coordinate 142,251,210, forward strand.
GAGAGAAATACTACAACAAAAGGTTACAAAAGTTATCAAACCAAAACACCCTAATACATAAGGTGGTCTCTATACAAACGTGGTCGCTACACCTTTCAACTAAAAACAAAAGAAAGGTGTCCACCTAGGCGGGTAACTCGTGGAAAGCTCTAGCTAGTCGCAACACCCTTGCCGCGATCCCCGGCCTCTCCCGCAGTGGAAGGCTCTGTAAACAAAAACAACAAACACATGGGGGTGAGAACTATTAAACAATAGTTCCCAGTGGGTAAGCCGCCGAGAAAAGCGAAATACACTACTAGGTCGACTGAGGCAAAAGTAGAATAAACTAGAACTAAAGCATGATTAGAAATAAAGCTTCTAATGCTACTATGCCTCCAAATATCATGCTCCTAAATTTTGTAATGGGTTTACACTATTGTATGATTGAATATCCAATTACGTTCCAAATAGCATGCTATATGTCATGCAAGAATTCTACACTATCATATGATTGAAGATGCAATATCAACCACTCATGTTCATATATCATGATCTATTTAGTTGTAATGTCAAATATTACATTGATTACAATTTCCCTATCATAAGAGACTTCCCGAAGGTATAGTCCCGGCTTGTGCCGTGCCTAATGGCCCCGTGGTAGTCAACATTCTCATGCTGAGGATGAGCCTCGCCCACGGCAATCCACTTCGGCGCCCAATCCCGCACGGCGAGCATGATGTCGCAAAGGCCAACTCCGGAGTAACGAAACTGCAAAACAAAACACGGGGTAATGAAACAACAGTAAACCTCGAGTTAATAAAACTCGACCAACTTACCGGGACTTAATCGCACAACCCCGTGCTCTCACGTACTTATAAGCCTTAGGTCTTCCTAGGGTCATCCTAACCAGGGGTTCAGTTAGATAGCTTGTGAATGTAGTTGTGATTATTCATGCTCTGATACCATCTTAATCTGTCACGCCCCAGGCTGGTTTAATAAAAGTCTTTATATCTTTTAGAAGTCAGAGTTGCGAAAAACGGGTCAATTTTTTTTTTTTTTTTTTTTGTGAAAAGCCTAGCCCGCGCGACGCACAGATCCGCCACAAATACAGGCTCCTCTGTCTACACGGACAGAGTCTTCCCTATATTTGCACGGCGTACCATCGATATACAACAGGATCACAATCACACTTTCATTCACCAATCCACACATGCAATCACATAATGTATTCTCATTCAGCTAGCCATCCTTAAGCATGATGCATGCCTCTAAGCACTCCTTAGGCGAAGGATGATGCGATGCATAGTACAACAGACATCCTATTAAAAGTGCTTCCCACACGGAAGCTTTATTTTTGAACTCTAATAAGCAATATATGAAATCGAATGAAAACCGTTTATAAAACCGTCCCAACATGGAACTCATTCTTTTGAAAACCATTTACCACGATGGATAGAAAACCAACACAAACAAATCCATCAATCTCGATATTGATAATCGAAATCAATCTGAGATCATGCATAAAAAGATCATCATCACATATAGTTCATAATTAATCAAACCATAACGGTAATCCTCTAACTGAACCAATTCTGTATCTAACTACTAATGTAGATAAAAGAGACATAACCAGGGTGATGACCGCTAATGCAGTCTAGCTAGATCGTCCTCACGTTGTACCACGAACCGAACTCCTCGCCCGTGCCACCTGGGGAAATGGGGGGTGAGAAACCACAACGAGATTTTTCAGTGGGTACGACAGAGCCACAAGGGTATGTCGTAATCACTGAAAACAAAGGAGATACCGTAACAAGTATAATCAGAGGAACTACAGTAGCTGTAACAGATATGAATAGGAACAAATAATCGAACTGCTACTGTACGAGAATACTAAGCTGTAAATGCCTCAACGGTAGTCAAACCAACTATATACCCAATCTGGTTCCTGCCGCATTGGTCCGCAGACTTCATGCGTATCCCGCCACCGATCCACATTGAGCTCAATCATGCGCCCGCAGGCCAACCATCCGGATAGTACACCCCTGGTCGGTGGCCAAACCGACCTAGGTCATGAATACTCCAAGTGCTGTGACTGATCATGCGATATGCTCAATACAAAAGTCGGCAAGAAGCCGATATCTGGCCGAAGCCAAATCTGAGGCGTAAGAACGCCGAATCCTGAACCTGGTCGAAGCCACAAATGAGGGCGTATGAACGCCGAATCCTGATCAAACAGATCGAAACACACGACAAGAGAGTCGATGTGTTGCCTGGACCGAGAGGTCCACAGATCGTCAATGCATAATCCTGCTCTACATGTCCATGACCACAAATATACTATGCAAGTAAGGTAAGCATAAATGAACGGATGGTATGAAGAAAGAATCGACATGTAGAGATATAATGCGAAATATATCAAGCGAGAGATCGGGAACAGTGATACAGTCTAACCCAAAAGCTCGAAGCACCCACCTGTCGCACTCGCGTCAAAAGCCGGGACACGAAGCAGATCAACCGGACCTACGATAGGTCCAACGAGTCAGAGACATGCCCCAAATGACTCAACATAAACATCTCACACAAACCCCCAAAATCCGAGACTCGGTTTCCCCGAAATCGATCTCCGCACAACACCGGAAGTTTCGAAATCGCAGCGGGATATCCTCATGCAGCCTAAGCCCCTCAACGCAAACTTTCTCTCGCAGAATGGTCCCCGTCTGAGGGTCCACACGCAAAACGGAGCCGCGGTAAGTTTTACAAAGCAAAAACAATGAAGAATAAAGGTCCGCTTTGCGGTAAAGTCCTGTTTTCTCAAAAACCGTGCGTCAAATCTAAAATCCGTCACCGCCATCGAGTCCAGAATAGTTGGACAGTTGAAAACAAGCTATTGGATCACTATGAACGGAGTCTCATACACTCCAGAAGCCATCTCTATTCATTGGTCTCTCGGAAAACCCGAGTTACTATTCACTTTAAGTGATTAGTAAAGATCACGTAACTTCTTCATTCTAACTCGTTTTCTCCCGAAACTTGACGAGTGATTATGTAATTAAAATACACGCAAAAACATCGTCAATGGAGAGTTTAATTACATAGTAAAAATCTCAGTCCTTACATCATCCCCTCCTTAAAAGAAGTTTCGTCCTCGAAACTTGACTACATACCCACCGTAATCAAATTCGAACATCACCTTTGGATATTGATCAATTGCATTTTCTCGAATCCGGAATGATCAATCTTCAAAGTAAGGGATGATGAAAGTGCGGTTCCACCCAAATGGAGTGTGGGAAGAACATACCCAACCAACATCTACGGACCAAAACCACCGGGATAACTACTATCCAATAACCTGCGGACAAAAATAGTACCGCAACCAGGACTATCCGATCCTATATCTGTCCAAAACTGGGATAATAACTCCCTACTCAGAAACTCAAGGTCCACCCAACACCGGTCCACGTAGCAGTAGTTAACTCAACTACGTCAAAAGTTCACGTAGAAAAATCCCGGGACAACACCATAAGTCTGGAGTATATTTTTGGAGGCCGAAACGACGCACTCCGATTAGCTAACTTCGTCAATCAATTCGCCACGAGCGAAATGCATCGTTGTTCTAACACCTGCGTCAATAACACTCACCTCGGAGACCACAGTCTCCCATCAATTTGAAATACAAATGGATCGAAGTCAAACCCTTAGCATCGAAAACCCACTTGCGGTATTTCGACATTCCTTGGTCCAAGACCAAACCGTCTGCCTAGACCAAAAGGTCTAAGGCTGCCACAATCAGTTGAGCTCGACGAGTGAGCCTATATCTAGGTACATGCGATTCAACATAAAGATCCATGCGTGTCCGCCACTTGGTAAACAGGGTTGCCAATCGCAACTTGCCATCAAAACCATCAGTGATGCTCAACATCTGTCTCCACGAGACCCGGTCGCTGTCATCCCCATGGGACCATAGCGATCAATGTTCTATACAGCATCCGATGCCTGTCTCAACGAGACCCAGATGCATCAATCATCAAGTGACCAGAAGAGCACTCCGCTCTCATAATATCCGTGTTTAACCACGTCATGTACCTTGTATTCAAGCACCTGCATCTAATTCTGAGCCAACGACCAGGCTCAGTCCACGTGCCCAACATAGTTCACACTTTCTGGCGATACATTTTAGATTGCATCTGAAAGCGCATTACCCAACTCACCCCTTAGCTATGCGAGACATGGCTCTGGTTAGTATGTAACCAGACCTACACCAAAAATGTGCCATTGGTAACGTTGATGCACCACTAATCATAACTTGCCTAGGGCTAACTCAGGACACACAACGTGGTCGTCGATGACCACGACTCTAACCTTCGCACGAGACCATCCATAGAGGTTATCTACAAGGGAAACACATTAATCCAATCCAAATTCTCCCAAAAGAGGGGGTAGGGCATTTCATCATAACTTTTGACAATACGTTGTCTGCAGCCAACGTATTTATCATAAGGAAAGGCGAAGTACCGTAGATCCATCACCAACGCCAAGTTGGAGAAGTGACACCAGCACTAAGTCACCCAATATCACCATGCTGCACCAGAGTGCACCACAACACTAATAAATATCGACTACGGAAGTCGATATTCGAGATTGGACTAGCCATCGAGCCAACTCCCTAGGAGATCTATGGCTCCAACAACAGAAACAGAAACTATCTGCGACATAGAGTCGCCAACTGCATAAGCTAAATGCGATCAACAACTCGATCTTCGAGCCTCACACAATTCAACAACTTACCCTTACGGTTTTTCAATTATCCTATAGAGCCTCATCCTATATGCCATAAGCATACATAACCACATGCTATCCCAAACCACACTAATTTAGGTGTTGGAACTGCCGCACACAACGTGTCCACCACAAAGACCTGACATCGAAGCTGTGTCATAACTAATCCTCGTTTACGCCAATAGGCGCAGAAATCGTAAGAAGATCAAAACGGCTGCACTAATAATTCCACCAACAAGACATTTCAATACTACTCAAGAGGAAAAGACCTTCTAATCTCGCTTCGCAGCACGAACATCCGTCAGTTACATGAGTCAGGCGAATTCCCGCTGGTATGCTCACGCGGGATCTATTACCTTGCCTGAAGCTCAATAAGGAGCCCTATAACAACCTCGATACACTCCAACCAATCTAAAGATCGGGGTCAAGCCAACAACTTATCTGAAGAAAGAAGAAAACCTCGTAAGCTATCGCCAACTTACTTCAACTATCCATACTTGGGTTCGCTCCTCTCTCGGAGACTCACGCCACCATTAGAGAATAGAGAAATAGGGTAGGCACCACGGTCCTACCCACCAAAGCTAAAGAAGCTCTACTCATACCGCAACCGTACGAGCGGTCGGCGAACAAACCTCGGGCCGCACACCAGCAGCCCACGCAACACATGTGGTCAAAGCTGCACAAATCATCATCGCCACAGAGATGCCTGCAATCGTACATGAGCTCTAAATATGGAGGGGTAGGCACTAAAGCCATACTCACAGAGCCTGAGGAAACAATATCCGCACTACAGTCGCCCAAGCGATTGCACTTCAATCCTCGAGCTGTACTCACACAGCCCCATAAATAGTCGCGGCTGTAACCGCACACTGTATCGTCTCCATAGAGATGCCCGCGGTGGACCTCGTGCTCTACATAGGAAGTGGGGCCTGGTAATCATGGCTCATCCGTCAGCTAAGGCCCAGCAAATACCATTGCCTGGATCCTCAATGTCAACATTTGCCCCGAGTGGTTTTACCTGGTGCACATCATCCTACCACTCGATACCTGTCTGGTAATCCGCCACCACTCCTAGTAGAGGCACAAGTCTGCACCGCAACTGCAAAACAAACACGGGGTAACGAAACAACAATAAACCTCGAGTTAATAAAACTCGACCAACTTACCGGGACTTAATCCCACACCCGTGCTCTCACGTGCTTATAAGCCTTAGGTCTTCCTAGGGTCATCCTAACCAGTGGTTCAGTTAGATAGCTTGTGAATGTAGTTGTGATTGTTCATGCTCTGATACCATTTTAATCTGTCACGCCCCGGGCTGGTTTAATAAAAGTCTTTATATCTTTTAGAAGTCAGAGTTGCGAAAAACGGGTCAATTTTTTTTGTTGAAAAGCCTAGCCCGCGCGATGCACAGATCCGCCACAAATACAGGCTCCTCTGTCTACACAGACAGAGTCTCCCCTGTATTTGCACGGCGTACCATCGATATACAACAGGATCACAATCATACTTTCATTCACCAATCCACACATGCAATCACATAATGTATTCTCATTCAGCTAGCCATCCTTAAGCATGATGCATGCCTCTAAGCACTCCTTAGGCGAAGGATGATGCGATGCACAGTACAACAGACATCCTATTAAAAGTGGTTCCCACACAAAAGCTTTATTTTTGAACTCTAACAAGCAATATATGAAATCGAATGAAAACCTTTTATAAAACCATCCCCACACGGAACTCATTCTTTTGAAAACCATTTACCACGAGGGGTAGAAAACCAACACAAACAAATACATCAATGCCGATACTGATAATCGAAATCAATTTGAGATCATGCATAAAAAGATCATCATCACATATAGTTCATAATTAATCAAACCATAGCAGTAATCGTCTAACTGAACCAATTCTGTATCTAACTACTAATGCAGATAAAAGAGACATAACCAGGGTGATGACCGCTAATGCAGTCTACTTAGATCGTCCTCACGTCGTACCATGAACCGAACTCCTCGCCTGTGCCACCTGGGGAAATGGGGGGTGAGAAACCACAACGAGGTTTCCCAGTGGGTACGACAGAGCCACAAGGGTATGTCGTAATCACTGGAAAACAAAGGAGATATAGTAACAAGTATAATCAGAGGAACTACAGTAGCTGTAACAGATATGAATAGGAACAAATAATCGAACTACTACTGTACGAGAATACTAAGCTGTAAATGCCTCAATGGTAGTCAAACCAACTATATACCCAATCTGGTTCCTGCCGCATTGGTCCGCAGACCTCATGCGTATCCCTCCACCGATCCACACTGAGCTCAATCATGCGCCCGGAGGCCGACCATCCGGATAGTACACCCCTGGTCGGTGGCCAAACTGACCTGGTGTCATGAATACTCCAAGTGCTGTGACTGATCATGCGATATGCTCAATACAGAAGTCGGCAAGAAGCCGATGCCTGGCCGAAGCAACATCTGAGGCGTAAGAACGCCGAATCCTGAACCTGGCCGAAGCCACAAATGAGGGCATATGAATGCCGAATCCTGATCAAACAGATCGAAACACACGACAAGAGAGTCGATGTGTTGCCTGGACCGAGAGGTCCACAGATCGTCAATGCATAATCCTGCTCTACATGTCCATGACCACAAATATACTATGCAAGTAAGGTAAGCATAAATGAACGGATGCTGTGAAGAAAGAATCGACATGTAGAGATATAATGCGGAATATATCAAGCGAGAGATAGGGAATGGTGACACAGTCTAACCCCAAAAGCTCGAAGCACCCACCTGTTGCACTCGCGTCAAAAGCCGGGACGCGAAGCAGATCAACCGGACCTACGATAGGTCCAACGAGTCGGAGACATGCCCCAAATGACTCAACATAAACATCTCACACAAACCCCCAAAACCCGAGACTCGGTTTTCCCGAAATCGATCTCCGCACAACACCGGAAGTCCCGAAATCGCACCGGGACGTCCCCGGGACACACGAAAAGTTTCGGAAAGTACCGACTCACATTATGAGTCAACCGCTGCCCCCGAACACATCCATTTGGATGTCTTGGCAGCAAGCACAAGATCTTACGTTGAAACAATCACCATCGGATCATCGTTCCGATCCGGGTTCCCAAAAGTGTCGATTTCGACATCGGAACCCACTGCCGCTCACCGGACGTCTCCGAACACTCGAGACGGCTGAGACAATAAGCCAACAAGGCTCAGCAGCAGCCCGTAAGGCAAACATATTGAGTCGGATAGTTTTCGATCCGCAAATCGCGTTCCGCCGACGGATCTCGTGGGAAAACGTGCCGAAAACTCATTTTCGGAATTACGAAGGGCAGGGGACCATGGACAGTCAGTCCACAGGTCACACGTAGCGTGTACATGCTGCCCACGGTGATCAAATCGCATCTAAACCCCTATCATTACACATAATTGTACTAAAAGCATGCATCTTACGGAGTTTACGAGTCGATACCTCGATCCGAGCGTTATCGAGGCCTGCCGAGACACAGCCTAATAGGTCTCGACGAGGCAGAGGCCGTGCTCGCTGTCTGGAGCACAGCGAACGACCGAGGGGTGCGCGGGAGCAACCTAAACCGCAATCGAAAAAGTGGTCCGGGAACGACGCGCGAGATCTCGCTGATCCGAGCTTCGCCGACAGCGGGACAGGTGAGCACGGAGGTAATCGGCACCCCGGGACGGCCGTGCTCACCAGCGGAGTCGTCGAAGGCGGCTCGGATCGCCGGAACGGCGATGCAGCCCAAAACCAAGTCCAAATCGGGCTGAACCGGGAGCAGGGAGGTGCTCTGGCCGGCGACGGCCACGGCGGCGGGTGCGCCGGCAGCAGGCAGATGCGGCCAGCAGGGGACGACCGGGGCACGCACCAGCCGGCAGCGGGAGGCGGCGGCGGCTAAGGCGACGGCAGGGGGATGCGGCCGACGGGGGAACTCCGGCGTGGGCGCGGCTACCGGCGGGAGGCGATGGCGGCGGAGCTGGAGCAACACGAGCCCGCACAAGCCTGGCTCGGCCCAGAGATGGTTGCGGCGGCGTCCTATGCACCCGGCGACGGCGACGACCACCCAAGGCAGGTGCGGGGACGCCGGAGAGCCGAGAGGGAGGTGGGGCACGCCTCAGCAAGGTGGCGACGAGGGCGGCGCAACCCAGTAGTCCGCATGTGCCCTAGCTGCAGCCTGCGGTCACAGAGCAGCGGCGGAGCACGGCAGCGGTGCGGCGGCCGGGTGTCACGGCGGAGGTCGGTGCAGGGCTGGTGGCAACGCGGGGAGGCAGGGTGGCCTCGGGCTCCTTCTCCAACCCGTGAGGAGGAGAGGGAGATGGTGATGGTGAGGGAGGAGAGGGGGGATGGCTTGGCAGCCCCTCCGGCCGGCCGGGGCTGGTCGGCGGCAGCGGCGTCTGCGTGCAGAGGGAGCAGCCGAGCGAGAGGAGGGTCGGCTAGGGTTAACAGAGGGGGAGGGAGGCAAATTAGGGTTTTTGTGAGGAGAAACCCTAAGCTCCTACCTATATATTAACCCGTAATTCGCGCGTAAATCCTTCGATTTCTTGAAATATTTTACCGAGGTCCTATCCCTGTGTGTAAGACATCCTTGCGCACCCCCCCGCCAAGTTTCGTGACATTCCGCACATAAAATATAGGGGGTTTCGCGTGAAATTCAAAAGTGCCGATTTGACCTTTCGTCGGTAAACACGCGATATCCGGCGATCCGTCTGTCGGATTTTTGAACGGACTACTCCAGCGCGTTCAACACTGCCGAAACATCGAACTCAGGATTTTGTTTCATTCGATTTGGTCACGGATTCACGGAAAATTCAATCTCTTTCCTATCCACCAACACATCATTTGTATAAGAATCGATAATCACCTTTCAATCCCCTTCGATTAGCGAACATGCAGCCTAAGCCCCTCAATGCAAACTTTCTCTCGTAGAATGGTCCCCGTCTAAGGGTCCACACGCAAAACGGAGCCGCGGTAAGTTTTACAAAGCAAAAACAATGAAGAATAAAGGTCCGCTTTGCGATAAAGTCCAGTTTTCTCAAAGACTGTGCGTCAAATCCAAAATCTGTCAGCGCCATCGAGTCCAGAATAGTCAGACAGTTGAAAACGAGCTATTGGATCACTATGAACGGAGTCCTATACACTCCAGAAGCCATCTCTATTTATTGGTCTCTCCGGAAAATCCGAGTTACTATTCACTTTAAGTGATTAGTAAAGATCACGTAACTTCTTCATTCTCACTCGTTTTCTCCCGAAACTTGATGAGTGATTATGTAATTAAAATACATGCAAAAACATCGTCAACGGAGAGTTTAATTACATAGTAAAAATCTCAGTCCTTACAGTCCACGCCCTACGTCCGAATCCACGAACGCCACTCGAATCCACGAGCACCAACGATTCGACTCCACGAACCGTCTCGAACACGTCGAATCCATGACGCCGCTCTGTTCAGAGCAAAATCAATAATGTCAATGGTAATTCCTTGCTTAGAGGATCATGAAAGAACTGTAGAAGATATCTCTAAGCAAATCTCAAATTGATTCTAAAAGAACATCGAAGATCTAGGGCACCGCAAATCAATTTGAGAGAAGCTTGTTATAGAAGATGAGAAAAACGGCTACCTACAAGCTTCTAGGGTTTCTGAACGGTAAAATATGATTACCACATTTTAGAGACGCCCCCACATCATATTTATAGGTTTAGAAGACATTAGAAACATAGTAGAATTGAAAAAACACATTTTCGAAAAACTGAGACGGGTTCAGGATCCGGACACGGACTTTAGGATTCGGAGTCTTGCTCTTTTTCCAACCCGAGACTCCGAACCCGGGAAATGGAGTCCAGACCGCACCAGCCTGACAGCATTGTAATGCTCACGGGTTCCGAACCCGGCTTCAGAATCCGGATCCTGAAACTTGAAAAACGTAATTTTTGTAATATATCAAGTTTCAAACCCCTTTCTAATGTCTTCCAAATACTTATAAATGTTCATAAATTACCATCAATATTATTTAAATTTACCAAGCATCGTGAACTCATGTTCTTAGTCTTCGAGTCTTCAAACTTCATTTTTTTCTTTTTCGAACCTTCAAGACTCCAACTCACTTCACGAAATATGCCAACATAAAATCCGTAACAATCTCCTCCTTTGGCAATTTCGTGACAAAACCTAAAATTACATAAAAATGCTCACAATGCTCAACTGTCCAAAAAGAAAAATAAAATTTATTGCCATCACCAAAATAATGAACTTCTCGTGTGAATGATCCAAATAAAATATTAAATTACAACTTTGTAACTCTTAAAACAAACTCTATGACTTAGACACACTTGGAGTCTTGAAGTCTTCAAAGCCCTACAAAAAGAAGATCTCTCCACGAACAAAGTTAATAGTAAAAATATCAAAATCTTTCCTCCTTTGTTCATGCGTCTAAGTTCAAAATATCTCTATTTTTTTTTTATAAAACTTTCAATATCATCACCTCTCTCCCGTTTTTATCAAAAATTGCCAAAAAAACCCAAAAATAGAGAGAGCAAATCAAACCACAAGAAACACAAGTTTAAGATTTTGTTCAACTTTGAAACGACTTGTAATAAAAAGATAAAATACGGTGATTGTATTGTGAAAACAATGTTAGTGCATGAAAAATATAAGTTCACATTGAACTTCTTTCAATCCTTACTAATTTCATAAGAATTAAGGAGTTTACTAAACAATCATCATGATATAGATAGAATATTATACGATTTCTTAATTCATATAAACTTCAAAATCAAGTCATCAAAAATAATCTAAAGGCCCAAAAACTATCAAGATGTAAAGATGACTTATAGAGATTCACCAAATGACATAAATTTGTTGCATAAACATTCAAATTTGAGATCAAGCAAATAATGCACCGGGGGTAGTTCTTTGAGCATCTTTCTAATGTACCACCTTATGACTCAGAAATTTTTTTATTATGTTATGCACACTTTTTCAACCTTTTCGGTTATATATTTTGATTTTCATGTGGTAGCTTCACACACTTACCGGACGACCGGAGTTGTAGCTCTTTCCTACATGTGGTGGTAATTTTCACTCCCTTAGGGATGTAACTCTTTTCACATCTTTCAAACCTTAGGAGTATTTTTTTATTTATTATAATAACTCCCCTTCAATTTTGCAATCTCTTATTTGATAGAATATTTGACAAATTTTAGTCTATTAGTAAATTTCTATTCATCAAATTCAACACACACAACCGAGATAGGTTAAGCGCCTAAAGATCACACATGATTACCTAATTTTGATGAATATAAGAGTTAAGAACTTCCATAATAAATTATCTTCAAACATAATAAAAATGAAGTAAAATCGATAATTAATGTGAAATTAATTAGGACTGAATAAAAGTGAATTATTGACGTTCCAAGCACTATTTAATGTTTAATCATTCAATAATCCTCAAAAGTTGTAACAATGAAAGCACCAAAATATGTAATGCAATGATCTAAAGATATGCAATAGAAACCGACCAAAGCACTACACTAAGTCAAAACAAATTAAAACTTTCGATAAGGAAAGATATCACCTTTCCGAACCCAAACTTGTCGGATTGTTGGTTGTCTTGGTTTGTTGACGTTGGGCACCGTTTGTTTTGACTTTTGATCAACCTTGGGTCTCCACTTTGCATTCGGCTTTGGAGGAGTTGGTTGTTGTGGCTTTGACTTTTGGTTGATCCGGGGAACTTGACTTGATTAATGTTGATTTAGAGTCCTTGGGGTTTGTCGAGTGTTGAATGATGCCGATAGATGTTTAGATGATGCCGATTGAGTCTTCTTATACTTTTTAGGGCATGTCTTCTTGATATGATCTTTCATTCCATATCTATGACATAATTTTTCTTTCACATTTGTTGAGACTTTGGATTTCGAATTTTGTACCTTCTCAACATATGTCCTTTCGTATCTAATTCCAAGTTTGTCCGTTTGATCCAATCCGAGCATATCATCAAGTTTCTTCGATCCGGAGGAAAACTTTAGTATGTCGGACTTGAGTTGATGGATTTGCTTGGTCAAAGCTTGGTTGGATGTATGAACTTTCTTGTATTGTTGCTCTAGAAAACCAATCTTTTCTTGACATGATTTGACCATTGTCTCCGATTGGTCTAGCTTCTCCTTGATGATTCCATTGCTCTTCAATAATGTGTCATGTTCATCCTCAAGAGCTTTAGTCGTTGCTTTCAAGCTTTTGTTTTCGTCTTCAAGTTCCAATAAACACTTCTTCAATTTTTTGTTATGCTTAGCCATTTTCCTTGATTCATCAAGAAGTTGTTGGTATTCCTCGGCTAAGCCCTCATCGTCCGACTCTCCTCCACTTTCGCCATCATCGCTCGATGTTTCATGCACAAAATGAAAAGGAATAGAGTTAGTAGTAATTGACGATAAACAAAGAGCCGAAGAGGAAGGTAAAGAAGTATGTGAACATAAAGCTATAGCATCATTCTTTTCCTCTTCACTTGAGGTCGATTCATTCGAAGTAGAATCGTCCCAAGTTTTTACTTGCAAAGACTTCTTTTTATACGATTTTTTAGTGGGACAATCCGTGGAAATATGGTCGTAGCCTCTATACTTTAGCATTGGAATTTTCCTTCAAATTCATCTTTTTTTTAGAGGACTTTACAACTTTCTTCTCTTTAGAGGATTTAGAATTCGAAGATCCTTTTGAAGAGGATTTTTGGTTGGTGGATGAAGCTTTGTTGTTTTGGTTCTTCTGAAACTTCCGACGAAACTTCTTCGTGAGAAGCGCCAATTATTGTTCAAAGTTCGCGAGTGAAATTTTTCGTCGGATTCCAAGTCGTCATCTTTCTCTTTTGTAGATTTGAGTGCAACACCTGTACTTTTTGAAGAAGACTTGAAAGAAGATTGATTAGTAGGAAAAGTCATTTCATATGTTTGTAAAGCACCTACTAGCTCCTCTACTTTCATCTCGTCCGGATGTTTGACGGTTTCAATAGCCGCTACCTTCGCCATAAAGCGTTCCGGAAGTGTTCGAACAATAAAATACCTAGAGGGCGACCCGAGAATTTATCTAGATACTATCAAATACCTAGAGGGGGGTGAATAGGTGTAAGAAATAAAACAAACAACTCGATGCAAATAAAAAGTAAATGCGAAAAATAAAATAGCACACCGAGATTTACGTGGAAAAACTCCAACTTGGAGAAAAACCCACAGGACCAACACGCGAAAAAAATAATCCACTAAGAATAAAAGATTATAAGGTGATTACCGACTCCACGGACTCAACCTCTCTTTTATCTCCTACGGATCTCGCGCCCGCCACCGATTTGTCCACGCCCTACGTCCGAATCCACGAACGTCACTCGAATCCATAAGCACCAACGATTCGACTCCACGAACCGTCTCGAACACGTCGAATCCACGACGCCGCTCCGTCCGGAGCAAAATCAATAATGTCGATGGTAATTCCTTACTTAGAGGATCATGAAGGAACTGTAGAAGATGTCTCTAAGCAAATCTCAAATTGATTCTAAAAGAACATCGAAGATCTAGGGCACCGCAAATGAATTTGAGAGAAGCTTGGTATAGAAGATAAGGAAAACGGCTACCTACAAGCTTCTAGAATTTCTAAACGATAAAATATGATTAACCACATTTTAGAGACACCTCCACATCATATTTATAGGTTTATGAGACATTAGAAACAGAGTAGAATTGAAAAAACACGTTTTCGAAAAATTGAGACAGGTTCAGGATCCGAACCCGGACTTCAGGATCCGGAGTCTTGCTCTTTTTCCATCCCGAGACTCCGGACCCGGGAAATGGAGTCCGGACCCCACCAGCCTGACAGCATTGTAATGCTCATGGGTTCCAGACCCAGCTTCAGGATCCGGATCCTGAAACTTGAAAAACGTAATTTTTGTAATATATCAAGTTTCAAACCCTTTCTAATGTCTTCCAAACACTTGTAAATGTTCATAAATTACCATCAACATTATTTAAACTTAACAAGTATCGTGAACTCATGTTCTTAGTCTCTGAGTCTTCAGACTTCATTTTTTTCTTTTTCAAACCTTCAAGACTCCGACTCACTTCACAAAATATGCCAACATAAAATCTGTAACACATACACCATACCCTGCAGAGCCACATTGAGCTTGACAGAGTTACGTGCTATTAGACTCGGTAGGGGTCGCTCCCTTTCGAGTGCCGCTCCGAATGCTGGCATGCTATAGCAGAGATATTTGCCCTTGGAATGACGACCCACCTGCGGGAGTGGAGATCGGGCTGGGGGCAGAGCCTATGTGTTAGCGGTGCACCTGCGGGAGTGCGGTCCGGGCACTAGGCGGGCGCAAGCTCGACCGGACTTATGAGTCGGTCGTTGTGATTGGGTACTATTACTATATTTATTTATTTATTAGTATAAGCGTTGATGCATACTCTAGTCACTTTGTCTCTTGTTCATTACATAAGTGACCTACGAGTCGGTCAGTTTATGGTTGGATCACAGTGTGTTGATTGGGTTGCATGCGTATAAGTGAGTGATACCTTGCACTTATTATTAGTACTTTAGTTGACGCATCACAAGGTTAATTCCTTTGTGTGGTGTACTGCTTAGAGTTGATGCATATGTTAGACATCTTCAGTACTGCACTTTATGTCTATAGAGGCATGATAGCATGATGCTGATTCAGGTTATTTCATATTATGCTGTGTTACTCGCTTTTCATTATAGTTTTCTCTATTCTTGCCTCTAGTAGACCTAGTGGGAAGGTCGTAGTTGTCGTCGACCGTACCCACTAGAAACTACTAGTTAGTAGTTCTCACGCCCTCTTGTGGTTTCCTTTTTAGGGTCTTCTGAGCCGGTGGTTGTTCAAGTAAGGGGATCACGCCATAGATAGCGACTCCAACCCGTGTCCATGAGCTATAGAGGAGCATCCAACTAGATAGTTTTGGATTATGTACTGTACATCAGAATTGGCGAGGCCGGGGCATTTTATTTGTATATCTTGGAATTGTGATTTCTTGTACAGTGATGTATAGTGGTTTTACTATTATTTATAGTGCTCTGATACATGTTAGATGATAGTTGTAGACTCTAAAAATTATTTCGTTGTTAATTCTGGGATTAGAATTGCTTTGCTACTGTAATATTTTGTTGGCGCTTCGTTTGGACAGCGAAAACTTCGTCCGTTCAGCGGGTCTGTTGACGTCCCTGTGGGCTTCCGCTGTGGTATTGGGGCGTGACAGATTAAAGTGGTATCAAAACTTAGGAATAAGTCAAGTGGACCTAGAAAACTTTAGGTTTTGGCAGACCCTAGGAATTAAGACGTGAGAGACGTGAATTTTTGGCGAAAGTAATCAATTGGGTCTTGTTGTGTTCCTATATTAGATATTGCGGACTGATTGAGGGAGATAATCCTTTCATTCCTTGGACAATTATGTTGGGCGGCCGACAACGTAATGTTGGGAATGAGGGAAAGTGTTCCTCACGAACTTTCGCTTAATTGGGTCATTTATTGTGTGCAACGGATCAAATTTGATCATTAGGTCGCTTAGGTGCACGTGCGTTATCCCTTGAGTGGCGATAGTAAGTTACTTGGTGGGATGGATGATGTCGGGATCTAGATAGCACTCTGATGTTCGCGAGCTAAGTTTCGCTAGAAGTATAAGGCCTCTCATTATGGTTGAGATGCGTGATTCGTTGGAGCCAATGCGTGCCCTGACTTGGTATCAGGACTGGTAGCCATGGAGATCCGGTAATTTTCGTCCTGAAGGATGTGGACGCATTGTCCCTAGTTGATATTGGTGATGGGTGCGAAAGCACGACCTATGGGGAAACTGCATAGGTAAGATAGGGCCATGGTTGGTCAATAAGGTTGATGTAACCATGTGGCGATTATTTGAGTGGGGCTGAGTTGATAAAGGTATTTTTCCCAAGTTTGTTCCCTTCGACAGTTGATTAGAAGGGAGATTAAGTGTCTAGAGCAAAGTGAGTAGGCGGAGTATTATAAGGATGATAGCCTTGTTCTTCCAAGGTGGAGGGAACGTGATGTGGCTCATAGAAGCGTGTTGGTTCAAATTGATGATCAAGCATAGAGTGTTTACATCCTATATAGAATGTATTGGCAGATAACCTCCTATGAGATTGTAAGTTTGATAGGCTGACTGGGCGATTAGCCTAATTATATAACCAATGAGATGTATAAATGTAGCGCTTAGTTTGGATTTGTGAGACCCCAGATTAGTCCTATATATGAGATATAATAGGGCTAAACTCTCAACCCGGCTTAAGCATTTTCGGCGGTGGCTAGGCCGAAGAGGTTGAGAGAGTTAAGCGTGCTAGGACGGGAGTAGTCCTAGGATGGGTGACCCCCTGGGAAGTTGGGGCGTCACAGTTGGTATCAGAGCCAATTACCAGCCGGAAGTGTGAGATGGATCTCGGCTGAGCCGGGTCTGAATGACAGGCTAGCGAGACGTCTCACATCGCCTGGTACTTGTGAGTCTGAGCCTGACGAGGACGTCAGGGCTTAAAGGGGGGGAGATTGTGAGACCCCAGATTAGTCCTATATATGAGATATAATAGGGCTAAACTCTAAACCCGGCTTAAGCATTTTCGGCGGTGGCTAGGCCGAAGAGGTTGAGAGAGTTAAGCGTGCTAGGACGGGAGTAGTCCTAGGATGGGTGACCCCCTGGGAAGTTGGGGCGTCACAGGATTATATTGATTAGTGCCGACAACCTGAGAATGAAATATTTAGTATGCAATTGATGATGCATAAGGTATTATTGGAGTAAATCTATCAAAGCTGACCGTCATGATCACAGCATGGAAAATCTTGTGAGGAGATGTAAATGTTGGATTGACCTGTTAAAATCTTGGTCAATCTTGAGAAAGATCTAAGAAAGAGAGAAGGAATGTTTTTGAAGCAGTTTGATCTCTCCTTTGTCCTTAGTTTTCATGGAATACTCGTATGTATTATGGCTGGCCATTAAACTAAATATAATCTGGTTGCATGCCAGGAGGCATTAGGGTTTTGGCCCTTTTGTATGGAAATAGGACAATTGACTACAGCATGTAAGGATAGAACTTAAGATGTGAAAACAATGGTATTGTACCTAAGTTGGGTCCTACAGTGAAACTTGGTGATATGAAAACTTTTAGGCTGAACACAAGCTAAGGAGTTCTTGGATGCGTGATAGATATGTGCAATTGTCCCTGAAGTTTTTGAACTTGGGGTGTCGTGACAAGTTACATCGTGACCTTCCGGAAGTGTCCATTTGGAGTGATGATCCTTTCGACTCTATACGTGGTACTTGGAGTAGTGCAATTTCTTTCGGCTCTCCATGAGGTGTAGTGTGAAGTGGAATCAGTCAAACTATGGTTGGAAATATGGGGTATTCTACGATCGATGGATTGCTAGTTGTTCATTAGAGTTGAACCTAGCAGTAAGTGTGGAATGACTCATGAAGAGTCCAGTGACGAGCAGTGATAGAGAGAGTATAGTAATTCTTTGTGAGACATGATAACAAGGGATAAGTTATGGAAGTTCAGAAAACCTGTTTCTGAGATGATGATTTCAAAGTAATTGTTGGATGATGGGTGAATGACGGATGTGAGACCTTCATGGGTGCAATAGAGATTGTGTGTGAGGAAATAATCACGCAATCACTAATAATCATGCAAACACTTAGATCTGGTCTTTTCCTGTATGGCCATTACTCTTAATATTTGCATATAATATTAGCTCCACTTGCTGCTTGAGTACATTGCCAAATCATTTATTCCAAGTAGTCTTACGGGTAACTCCTTTATCTTTACTTGCTACCTTAAACTCTCTTCAAGATGCCAGTACAAATTCAATTGTTATACAACAAAATTCCTACTTCGAACTTTTGTTCTTAGGCATTAGTAAGCAATTAAAACTCCAATGCTCTGTAAATCTACAACTAGAACAGATCATACTCTTACAAAAGCTCCAACCACCAGTGCTGTCGCAAGTTTAGAATTATCTACAGATCCTAAATACATCAATTTTAAAGGATTTAATCCAAACCCTAACTCAAATCACAAAATCTCACCATGGTTCCCAAGTCCACCAAGCTTCTACACTTGTTCTTGAGCTTGATCTTCTCCTCCAAGCTTTTTCCAAGCTTAATCTCCTCCATTTTCTCCTCTTTGGTGGAGAGATTACAAGAGAGGGAGAGAGAGATGAGAGCTAGAAAGAAAGAGAGAAAGAGAGAAGGCTCTCCTCTCTTCTCTCGTGCTGGGCAAAACAAAGGGGAAAGAGGCCATGGGGCATACATATAGGCCCTCCAACAATTGCAACTTACAGTTTAGTCCAATTCTGATATGATACTTTTAATTGGAGCCCTTCTGAATGTCCATTCGCGTTCAAATTTGACAGTCAGGCTCAATTAAAGTCAATCAGAAGTAATTTATCTTAACTTTTCAGTTTTGAACTATTTTTGGTCACCGAAAGGTTTACCCCGACTAAAATCTTTATCAGATAGTTGTTAGGCTCCGTTTTCACTGCCCGGGTATCCTAATGACACGAAACTTTAAATATATCCTCAGAAAAATAGTTTTAACAAATTCTCAATTTTTCGTAATTTTTTGACACTGCGAATTTTTCAGCTAAAATATAAGTCCAGTTCCTTATAGAAAATTTCAAATCTCCTATTTTTATTCCAATTTCACCACAAATTATTTCTAAATTATCTTTTACTTTTCTAAGTCCAATAAAAATAGTATCTCACACTATTTTTATTTATACTTACTTTTATATTAAAAATTCGGTGTACTACAATAACCCCAATTCTAGTCGTTGGCGGAGCTCACCGATGATGAGGTTGTTCGAGATGGGGTGTTAGAGTGGCACCGTATGAACCCTCGTGTGAAAGGATAGGTCTGCCTCTCGGGGCCGAATGTAGTAAAGGATACTGAGGAAAGGTCCGCATTGTGAGTCATTGTTTATTGACGGCGCAAGTACGACAAGAAAAAATTGTGCGGACAAATATCGGCAAGATTTAGAAATTCGCAGTAGGAGATCATGCTGAAAGTGTCACCCATGAGAGGGGTAAAGTAGTTTGGAGTACAAGATAAGCTAAATCCTCGGCATGAGGGACCCGATTCGTGTCCTTTGTTACAAGCTGCTGCAAGAGGGTATGTCATATGAGGAGTTCCCGATGTGTATTCAAGCTCCCGAGGAGAAGAAACTGTGGAATCATGTAATTCCACACGTTAAGGTGTAGTGGAATAGCTATAAGGAATGAGAAGCCTCATGGGAACTCGAAAGCTCAATATAGGAGTGGTATCCTCACCTCTTCTATTTGTCGAGCTGTGATATCTGAGTTTTGCGGACGAAACTTTGTTTAAGGGGGTTGGAATATAGTACATAATATAAAAGCAAGTGTAAATAAAATAATGTGAGATACTATTTTTATTGGACTTAGAAAAATAAAAAATAATTTAGAAATGATTTGTGGTGAAATCGGAATGCAAATAGGAGATTTGAAATTTTCTGCAAGGAGCAACCAATCATCTTACCGTACTCAAATCTCTCTTTGGTTACTGATTAATATGGCAAAAGGAATTGCAATGAAACTTTATATAACTTACTATCATTGGAAAAAGAAAGATATTATATAGCAGATGAAGCATTTCTTTCACCTGGGTGGGGGGTATGGGTTCCCGAAAATACGTACTCGCGTTTCATATACATTGGCACTATATAAAGAACGCGGCTTATATTTCAGCCAAAAAATTCGTAGTGTCAAAAAATTACAAAAAATTGAGAATTTATCGAAATTATTTTTCTGAAACAAGATTAACAGTTTCGTGTCATTTGGATACCCGGGCAATGAAAATAAAGACTAACAGCAATCTATTAAAAATTTTAGTCGGTAGACCTTTTGGTGACCTAAAATGATTCAAAACTGAAATGTTAAGATAAATTATTTTTGATTGACTTTAATTGAGCCCGACTGTCAAATCTGAGCGCAAACAGACATTTAGAAAGGCTTTAATTAAAAGTATCAGATCAGAATTGGACTAAACTATAAATTGTAATAGATGCATGGGGTTTCTGCACATTTGGCCAACCTATTTCTTCTTCCCCTCACAGCAGGCCATCTTTCTCATTCACTCCCACTCACATGCACAAGAGAAAAGGCTCCTCTCTTTCACTCTAACATCTCTCTCACCCTCTCTTGTAATTTCTCCATTAAAGAGGAGATTTGGAGGAGATCAAGTTAGGAGAGGAAGATCAAGCTCTTGTGCAAGGGAAGGCTTGAGGAGCTTGCAACTAAGGTGAGTTCTTTGTGGATTTTAAGTTAGGATGTTAAATTCTGTGAAATTAGAGTTTCAAGAGACTCTATATGATTTTAAACTAGTTTAATCAAATGATTCACCATGAATTTAGGGTGCTCTTGAGGATCTAGAAACCTTGGTTGAAATTGAGGTTTTTGTCTCTATGAGATTTGGAACCAAATTGACTTTATAAATCTCTAATTGAAGGTTACAAGAACATGCCTAACAACTTTAATTTGGAAGCATAGCGGCCTTGGCGATCAATCGGAGGAAACGAGCCGATTCATGAAGATTTGGGTTCGTTAGGCTTCAAGCGTGGGGAATGGTCGTTAGGAGCCCAATTGCAAGTGTCGACGAGCAATTGGGAGCGTTTCGATGTGGGTTGTGTTCCACCGAAGTGACTTGGTCACCTCTTATGTCTAAAGAGTATTTTATATAAATAATTGATGCATGTTGAATGGTAGTTCAATTAGTAATTGTGCAATTATAGAGCATGTGATTCTAAATGAGGGACTACCATTATACAAGATTAATTATGTGTGTAGACCTACATATTTATATGTGTAATTCTGCATGTTAGGGTTCAGAGATATTTATTGCCATGTAAATTACATGCTACTTGATCTACGTAATAGATAATTATTGATGCAAGCTACTAACTTAGCATGTATAAGTATAGGCCATTTGAAAATTGGGAACCCTAAAAATGTAAGTGAACTAGTAGAACAAACTAGTGAATGCACATAGATCAACATCTATGCATATATATGTATAATTATGCATGTTAGGGTTCAAGTGTATGTATTACTTTGTAATTTGCATGTTTCCTAAATTAGAAGTAAACAACTATTGTTGAGAACTCTAAAACTTAGGATGCATGAGTATAGTTGTGAGACCCTAGATAGTCCTATACCTAAACTAGATCTTGAATTTCATATCTTATCGGTATCATAATGGGATTAAGTACTAATTCAATCCACAAAATTTTACAATCTTCCGTTCTAAAAAAAAAAAAAAAAAATTGTTGGAGGATAAGCATAATTAAGGGTATGGAATTGAAAGATGTATGTAATAAGAAAACTAGTACAAATGATATTTGGATATGTTTGTATAAGTAAAGAATAGCTTGAGGACAAATTTGAGTGAAAATAGTTCAAGGGCTTAGTTGCAATTATAGTACCCTATGTTGAGGATAAATATGATTTTGAGGAATGGTTAATGAGAGTTATAGGGATTATCATTATAGATGCATAGCATAACTAGATGTGGCATTATGTATAAGTTGGTATCAGAGCCAGTTACCAGCCAGAAGTGTAAGATGAGTCTCGGCTGAGTCAGGATTATACAGCAGGGAGAGCGAGGCTCTCATGCTGTTGACTATTGTGGGTGGAGCGCGGCTCACCACAAGGTCGGTTTAGGCTAGCGAGACGAGTCTCACACCGCCTGGTACTTGTGAGCTTGAGCCTGACGAGGACGTCAGGGCTTAAAGGGGGGGAGATTGTGAGACCCCAGATAGTCCTAAGCTTGCTGGAGTTCACAATGTGTTCAATGTATCCATGCTCCGTAAGTACGTGCATGATCCGACTCACGTCCTTTAATATGAGCCGCTTGAGCTCCAAGAGGACATGTCATATGAGGAGTCCCCGCTTTACATTCTTACTCATGAAGTGAAAGGACTACGGAATCGCTCAAATTCATATGTTAAAGCGCTTTGGGCCAATCACGAGGAGCGTGAAGCCACTTGAGAGTTGGAGAGCTCGATAAGGGAACGTTACCCCCACCTCTTCGCTGATTCGAGTAGAGGTAAGGTTTTATTTTCACGGACGAAACTCCTTTTAAGGAGAGAGGGATATAGTGTACTGAAATTCGGTATACTATACTGAACTTTAACCAAATTGGGTAAAGTACAGTGGAAAGTGATTTGGACATGGAAACGAGTTCTGAGGATTTTGGAATGATTGGAAGTGGACTCAAGCTTCAAGGAGTGAAAATGGAAATTTTTAGAAATTTCAATTTTCAGCTACTGGACTCTCGAGGTCCGGACCTTGGCTTGAGGATCTGCACCTTGATACGGTCGAGAGTATGAAAGTCCGGACCCTGGCGCAGGATCCGAAACTTAACTGCAAAAATAGCAGGATTTGCTTACGGGTTCCAGACCCTGAGGTACGGTCCGGACCTTGCTTCGGCAGTGCATGACCCTGGTACGGGTTCCGGACCTTGAATGCAAGATCCGGACCCTGAGCTCGCTGAATGCCCATTTTGAGGGCATTTCGAAAATTTTGCTTGGCCAAGCTAAAAGAGCACCTAGGCTCTTCTTCTTCCACACTCCAAATGTCACGCCCCGCTGGGCCTTTAACACCAACTAGGTGGAAAGGATAACCGCACGGGCGCATGCCCCAGACCTGCCGAACGGATAGAGCCTCTTCTACCCGCCCAAGGCGTCACAACACAAGCTTATCCACGAGGTTCCAACTAGGAACGGAGTACAAGAGTTGCACAAGGAAAGCATCAACATAAAGAAGTTCTACTTCTATTACATCACATTGCACATTTATACATGCCCAAATTTTTCTTTTCATTCCATACACCATGTTCCAAAACTATGGAATACATAAGTTTCATACATGTAATGAAAATCCCCTATACTATCAAAGTCCAAGACTAGGGGTACAACTCTATGTATCACCAAAATGGAAGGGCCGCTATCTAGAGAGCCAAACCCTTGCCTCGCTCCGCCGCCTCACTCGCGGAAGGACCTGGAAAACGTGGGGTGAGAACTATAAACATAGTTCCCAGTGGGTAAGGCCACCCAAGAGAGAAGCTCGACCCACCAGGTCCAAAGAAACCCCATATGCATAAGTTAGATCACAAATAACTATGCAACAATTATTTACATGCTTGTAAATAAACATAAAGGATGCAACCAAATGAAATGTAAATTATCATTTTCTCCTAGGTTCATCCTATATTTCACATTGACTAAGTTCAATTACTTGTCATTTACTTATGATTTCGGAATCGCCGTCTTACCATAAGGGTTCCAACATTCAAGGAGTGAACTCGTCACCTCCTAGTTCGAGTAGCGAACTCGTCGCATACTCGGGATAGCAAAATCGTCGCATACCCCATCTCAACACCGCCATCACATGGCATGGGTAGCGAACTCGTCGCATACCCGGGATAGCAACCTCGTCGCACATCCCATCTCGACACCGCCAATTCATGGCGTGGTAGCGAAATCGTCGCATACCCGGGATAGCAAAATCGTCGCACATCCCGTGTCAACACCGCCAACTCATGGCATGGTAGCGAAATCGTCGCCTACCCGGGATAGCAAAATCGTCGCACATCCCGTTTCAATACCGCCAACTCGTGGCATGGTAGCGAAATCGTCGCCTACCCGGGATAGCAAAATCGTCGCACATCCCGTTGTTCACATTTTTCACTTGCCAACCTAAGTCTCATGACCTTAGGTTCAAGTCACTAAGTCTCACCTATGTTCAATAACACTAGGTTTACTTTCTCATTCTCAACCTAGGTTCAATGACACTAGGTTTCATTCTCACATATTCCAACCTATGTTCAATAACACTAGGTTCTATTCTCACATGTTCCAACCTATGTTCAATGATACTAGGTTCTATTCTCACATGTTCCAACCTATGTTCAATAACACTAGGTTCAATCATACATGCAACCATGCAACAAGTATAGATAATTGAATTATACTTGAATTCTATATCATGCAATAGGAGCTCATTGCTCTACCTATCATGATTTTACCTTTGCCAACATGCAAGTTCTAGGGTTCACAACACATACCATTTTATTTTTAAATGGATATTTACCCTAGACATGGAAGTGACCTAATCATTTCGGTAAACACAAACCCACCTCAAGAGCTTCCGAATTCTTGTATTCCTCAAGCCCCTAAGTGTCCAAGCCTTGAGTTCTTGCTTCAACCCAAGCTTCTACAAGAAAATGGTTCGTTACTCATTACGAACCCTTAAATCAACTCAATACTTGAAATCAAGTGTTCTAACATGATTTCCTATGCCTCAATTGCAATTCCCAAAGGTCCAAATATTTTTAGAACCTCCCATGACAAAAGCTCCAAATCTACCTAGGATTTGCAGGCATGCAAGCCAAACCCTAGATTTCATGGCCAATCTTCCACCTTTTGTGGATAAGATTGCCTAGGGTTTCCAAAAACCTCATCTTGAAGGATTAAATCCAAGGTTTAAACCCTAAATCACAAGAACTCACCTCAAAGCCCTAGCTCCCAAGCTTCTTCTTGCACTAAGAAGCTTCTTTGCACCTTGGAAGTCCTTTTCCAAGCTCCAATCCACCACTTCTCCAAGCTTTGGAGAGATCTCTAGAGAGAGAAAGTGAGGGAGAGGGAGAGAGAATGAGAGGAAAGTGAAGAAGGAATGAGGGGAGAGACCTCAGCCCCCCCTACATAACCTATTCACTGCGAAATTACCAAAATACCCCTCACTGGGCATTCTGCCTCAGCCGGGTCCGGACCTTGCAAGTGGGGTCCGGACCCCGCACTGATATCTGACCAGCGCGCAGGCCGGGTCCGGACCTTGGTGTCCGGGTCCGGAACCCGTACGCACCCCAACTCGGAAACCAGCTCGGGTCCGGACCGTAACATCCGGGTCCGGACCGTGGCTGCCCGCGGACTTCATTGTCCAGACCCCAGCTTCCAGCGTTCGGACCCCATGAGCAGTTTTGCTCCAGTTGGTCCCTTTTTCAAATTTTTTTGATTTCCGGGTTTTCACTCGTACCCATAATGTTCTGAAACCTTCGAAACCCAATTCCACACCAGCCATTATCGGCTTCCTTCGAACTTTATCAAATTTAGTAAAGTTCGATACAACGCACCGAAATTCAAGGTGCTACACCAAAACATTTTCTCTCATTCTCCCACACTCTCTTCTCCTCGTTCTCTCTCTAAAAACTCCCCAAACCTTACAAGAGATCAAGGCTTGATCTAGTAGGAAGCTTGGGAAGTGACTAGAAGGCTTTTTGGAGTAAGAAGAAGCTTGGGAAACTCGGGATAGAGGTGAGTTCTTGGAGTTTTTGAGGAAGAGTTTTGGGTTTTGAGCTTGATTTTGAAATTTTAGCAAACTCTAAGTGAATCTAGGCCACAAATGGTGGAGATTTATTAAGAGATTTGGGGTTTTGCCCTAGTTTTGGAAAACCTTAGGTGAAAAGAGGGGTTTTTTCATGGAAGGGTTTAAAAATCTATCGACTCTTAAAAACCCTAATTAAAGGATAGGAGATTAAATGGGACAACTTGATTTCTTAAAATACAATCATCTAAGGGTTCGGTAACGAACCGTTTTCTTGTCTAGGGCAAGGAAGCTTAGAAGCAAGGTTGTAGCTTCTAGAGCGAGGCCTAATTGGAAGCGACTACTAGCCATTAGGAGCTTTTTGAGGTGGGTTGTGCTTGACCAAAGTGGTTAGACCACTTCCATGTCTAAGAGTAGAATAACATATAAAGTTAATTATGGTTGCATGTAGTGCATACAAATCAAGGGTATCTTATCTCATAAATAAATGGATGCATGCTTGTCATTTTAGCATAATACATTATATCTTGTGAATATGTAGGTGCATGCATAATATTCTAGCATAGTGTATTATGACTCATGAATAATTTCACGTATAATCAATTGTATACCTATGTTATGGGCTAAACTGTACATTAACTTCTCTAGGGTCAATAGAGAACTCAATACAAGATGTAGAAAATATAGTGCCATTGGAACATAGGTTGGAAACGTAGTGGGTAGAATACTACTTAGGCATGAGGACTTAAACCTAGAAAGGTTGACAAATATAAGATAAAGACAATGGACCCTTGTGACTATGAAAAAAGGAATTCCAGAACTCTTAACAACCCGATGGCCAAGGGTGATTGACAATCTCGTCACTCAATGCCAAGAGGATGGCGGTGCTCGGCTCTATGCTTAAGGATGGTGATGCTCCGCTCTATGCTATGAGGATAGCGGTGTTCCGCTCTTGATTGACTCAAATGTGAGTCGGGCGACATGAATTGAATGTGGAACCTAGTAAGTAAATGTGGAACCATGATTAGAGGCATAAGCGTGTTATTTCTTACACGTTATATATGTTGAACTAACCTATGCTTATATGCCTCTTTTCGACCTGGGGGGTCGAGCTTCTCGCTTGGGTGGCTGTACACACTGGAAACTATGTTTATAGTTCTCACCCCCATATTTTTTCGGTCCACTCGTGGATGAGGCGGCGGAGAGAAGAAAGGGCGTGGCACAATAGATAGCGACCTTTCCTACATTTTGGAGTCTTTGTATATGTACCCTATTTTGGACATCGTAATTGTAGGGAACAATGTAAAGACGGGGTATTACGAAAATGCAAAGCTCATTTTGGATTGTGTTTGGAGTGAAAAGTTTATGTATGTAAATGATTGAAACATGCGATGTAATAGAAGTAGTATTTACTTTTAATTCTTGATACTTCCCTTATGCAATTCATGTAGTCAATTGCTGTTTGGAATTTGCTGTGTATACATGCTTATGACGCCTTGGACGGGTAAGGAAAACTCTGTCCGTTCGGCGGGTTTTGTGCACGTGCCCGATGAGTGCTTCCGTTGTGGGCTTGGGGCGTGACGTAGACAAACACAAAAGATGGCGAAGATAATTGCTAAACCTATTCAGGAGTGACAACGTGCGAACATCCCACAAAAAGCATCTTCCAAAAAAAAGCAAGTATGGAAACCCAAAAAAGGATGATCCAAAAAAGCATGTTCCCACAAAGGACTCCAAACGACAAATTTTAGTTACTAGTAGGCCGACACAACCCAAAACGTGTAAGGTTTGGGTGTGCAAAGGTGAACTCTTTTCTTGCCACGTCATGCACACTTCTCTACATACTTATGATAATTCATCTTGGTATTTAAATAGTGGGTGTTCTCGACATATGAACGAAGATAAAAATTATTTCACTACTTTAAACAAATTTTTTGGAGGACTTGTTGTCTTCGGAGATGATCGGTCTTCAAAAGTTGAATGATGTATTTTACGTAGTCACTATCCCGGATGGCCCTACATTGAATGATGTATTTTACGTAGAAGGTCTTAAGCCCAAATCTCATAAGCGTTAGTCAATTGTGTGATGATGGATTCTCTGTACAATTCTCTTCTAAAGAATGAACTGTGACTGGTGGTAATAATTCTTTCTTTTTAAAAGGCATTAGGTCACAGAACAACTGTTATATAGTTCCTGGTACTTCAACTGAACATTGTAACCAAGCATCGTCAGACACTGAAACTTTATGGCATGAACGACTAAATCACATTAACTTTAAGGAGCTATCTAGAATTACATAGAAGGAAGTAGTTAGAGGAGTTCGTAAGATAAAATATAAAGAGAACACTATGTGGGGGGGTTGTCAATTGGAAAAACAAACTAGATCCGCATATAAAAATTTGAATCACTTAGGGACAACAAAACCTCTAGAATTACTTCACATGGATTTGATGGGGCCAAATAGAATTCAAAGCTTAAGTGGGAAACGATATATCTTTCTTATGGTTGATGAGTACACTCGATTTGTTTGAAATGCTTTTTTGCATGAGAAATGCGATACTTTTACTTCGTTTTCTGAAATCTGTCGTCGTCTTATGAATGAACGTGATGATAAAATTGTGCGCATTCGAAGTGATCAAGGGGGAGAATTTATAAATTCAGAATTTATTAATTTTGTGTTTCTAAAGGAATAAAATACGAATTTTCCGTACCTTACACACCACAACAGGATAGAGTGGTCGAGCGTAAGAATCGAATCGAGTTGTACAAGAGATGGCCCGTGTTATGCTTCTGTCACGCCCGGGCCCTCAGCGGAAGCCTACCCGGTGCGTGCACAGACCCCCCCCCCCCCGTGTACACAAGGCGCCCCCGATGCACACAAGGTGTCTACAACAACATAAAGGAGATAGCAAAAGTACACATCCTATACAAGGTAATCAGAGCATAATAGCTTAACAGTAAGAATTAAGCCAACAACTAGTACTAATAATCCATCACAAGATATACTAAAATACAAAAATACACCTTTCACTACAAAAACCAAAAGAAAGGTATCATGGTCCACCTATAGCAACACCAAGTGGCTCTAGCTAATCGCCAAACCCTTTCCGCGAACCTAGCCTCACCAGCTGTGGAAGACTCTGAAACAAAAACAAACAACCAATAGGGGTGACAACTATTAAACAATAGTTTCCAGTGGGTAAGCTGCCGAGAGTAGCGAAATACACCACTAGGTCAACAAAGGCAATATAGTAAATAATTGGAAAAAAAAACTACTATCAATGCTGAAATTGAACGATTCTAATACTATCATGCCTCTATATGACTACGCCAATCAACAAATAGGCAAGTGTGTAATGACCAATAAGTATGCTCGACTACTATGTATGCATCAACTAGTTATGATGTACAACTACTATGCAACAATGCCACAATGTCAATTTCTATGAATGTAGTTTTACTACTATCATATGGACTAGTAACCAACTAACATTAAGGTAGTTCTACTGCTATCATATATACAAGTAATGCAGGCACATATATGTCCAACATCACTAATGCATTAAGTTATACTATACAATATCATATTCAATTATCTTATGCCCAATTCATCGGGGACTTACACGACGTAATGTCTCGGCTTATGCTGTCACGCCCCGGATTGCTCGTTTCCTCGGGCTCGTCAACAGATCCGCCGTATACATAGAATTTTCCATGTACAAGAAGCGATAATCAAACCTGTAAACAGTACACAAGCCACTACAAGTGGTAAAGAGCTTAAATAAGATCATACTAATGAAACAGAGGCCACCTGTACATATAAGATCCAAAAGACAACGGTATCTCAAAACCAAAATAGATACAAGTCCACCTCTCATAAGAACTACAAAGGTGTAGTACTCTAAACTTCGGTACGCTATGTCGAACTTTACCAAATTGGATGAAATTCGGAGGAAGCCGGTAATGGCTAGTGTGGAATTGAGTTTCGAGAGTTTCGAAATGTTTGGGAGCGAGTTGGAGTCCTGAAAACCAAAAATTAGAGTTTTTGGAACAAGTACTTGAGCTATTGTGCTCTCGGGATCCGGACCCGAGGTCCCGGATCCGGACCTTTGAGGTCCAGGTACTATGCCAAGAGCAAAAGTTCAGACCCGGCTGGTGGGATCCGAACTCGACCTGTGGTAGAGCAGTTTTGTTCTCGGGGTCCGGACCCGGACGACAGGATCCGGACCCAAGCTGCGTGAGAACAGGAACCTACGCTCGAATTCCTGACCCGGACGACAGGGTCCGGACCCGACCTGCGCTGAGAGCCGAAGTTGCTCTCGGGTTCCGGACCCGGGCATGGGGTCCGGACCTGGCCTGCGCAGTTGCTGAGTAAAGGTGGCTCCGGATCCGGACCCCACTCGTGGGATCCAGACCCGACTGATACAGAATGTCTGTAATGAGGGCATTTTGGTAATTTCAGGCATGGGGGTATGTATGAAGGGGGAGGCTGAGGCTTTTCCTCATTCTTCTTCTTTCTCCTTACTTCCCCACTCTCTCTCCTCACTTTCTCTCTCTAGAGATCTTTTCAAAACTTGGAGAAGTGGTGGATTCAAGCTTGGAAAAGGATTCCAAGGTGGAAAAGGAGCTTCTTGGTGTAAGAAGAAGCTAGGGAGCTAGGGTTTTGAGGTGAGTTCATGTGATTTAAGGCTTAAACCTTGGATTTAATCCTTGATTTTCAAGTTTTTGGAAATCCTAGGCAATCTAGACCACAAATGGTGGGGATTGGCCAAGAAATTTTGGATTTCTACATGCATGCATGCAAACCCTAGGGTAGAATTGGGGTTTTGCCAAAGGGAGGTTCTAAAAATATTTGGACCTTCGGGAATTGCAATTGGGGCATAGAAAATCATGTGGGAACGCTTGATTTCATCGAACGAAAAGGTTTGAGGGTTCGTAATGAGTAACGAACCATTTTTCTTGTGTTAGGGCAAGAAGCTTGGGTTGAAGCAAGAACTCAAAGTTTGGAGGCCCAACCACTCAAGGAAACCAACCAATACGAAGCTCTTGAGGCGGGTTTTTGTTGCACCGAAGTGATTAGGTCACTTCCATGTCTAGGGTAAATAACCATCATGATAAATGGTATAATTGTATAGAAAACCCTATAATTGTAATGTGCATGTGGACAAGTGAAGTGTGTTAAAGTGAATTGAGCCATGGGCTCACCTTGCATGTAAATGACTTCAAGTATTGCGTGAGTTTACATACTTTGAGATGCGTTGCATAATTATGATGATATGAACCTAGTGTCGTCAGACATAGGTTGGAAATGATGCATGTTAAACCTAGTGTCACGGAACATAGGTTGGAAATGATGATGATGTTAAACTTAGTGTCATGGAACATAGGTTGGAAATGATGATGATGTTAAACCTAGTGTCATGAAACATAGGTTGGAAATGATGATGATGTTAAACCTAGTGTCATGAAACATAGGTTGGAAATGATGATGATGTTAAACCTAGTGTCATGGAACATAGGTTGACAATGAGGATATGAACCTAGCGTGGTTAAACACAAGTTGAAAGTTTAATTCCATGAGCTAATAGGGGTAGACGGCGATTCCGCTATCCACGAACAAGGAGATGGCGATTCCACTCTTTAGAGTTTGGGCCCAGGAAAAGGGGATGGCGATTCCATTGCCCGGTGCCTAATCTTATGCGGCGATTCCGCACTTGTTGGTGAAGTGGATTGGTGGAGCGGCGATTCCGACACCAATGCCAAATGCATGTGAAATGGATTGGTGGAGCGGCGATTCCGACACCAATGCCAAATGTATGTGGAATGGATTGGTGGGGCGGCGATTCCGACACCAATACATCAAGAAAACATAACGAATGTGAATGATCAAAAAGTGGGATGAACCTAGGAGATAATGTGAAAATTTCATTGTATAGGTTGCATCCATTCATATCTAATTTCAAGCATGTAATTGTAGTATGCATGGTTAAATAGGTTCTAACCTTAACCAATGCTTATGTTGTTATCTTTGGACCTGGTGGGTTGAGCTTCTCCCTTGGGTGGCCTTACCCACTGGGAATTATGTTTATAGTTCTCACCCCCATGTTTTTCAGGTCCATCGGCGAGCGACGCCGCGGAGAGAGGCAAGGGTGTGGCGTGAATAGATAGCGGCCCTTCCTATTTTGGTTACATGTATAGATACACCCCAAGTTTTGGACAATGAATAGTATAGGGGTTTGTTTCATACTTTGGAACTTGTTGTATGGAACAAATGTAAAGAAAAGAAAAAAATTGGCATATGTAAATGTGAAGTTGTGATGTAATAGAAGTAGAAACTTCTTTATTTTGATGCTTCCCTTGTGCGACTCGTGTACTCGTTTCCTAGTTGGAACATTTTGTGAATGCATGTGTTGTGACGCCTTGGGCGGATAGAAAAAACTCTGTCCGTTCGGCAGGTCTGGCGTACGTGCCCATGCGGGTTGTCCTTTCACCTAATTGGTATTAAGGCACGGCGAGGCGTGACAAAAGGGATATACAATATGTACATGGCACTGTCCAAAAATAAAACTGTCTCCAGTCGGGTCCTCCTCTAGCAAATGACCGTGATAGACAGGGATCTAGCTCGCGACTCCCTTACCGCGATCAGATGGTATAGTAGTAGCAGCCGCAGCACTCGAAGGCTTTGCAAGAAAAGTGGCAACAAGCGGGTGTGAGAACTACTATCAAAAGAAGTAGTCCTCAGTGGGTACCGTCACCGAACCCAACGGCTCACCCACTAAGTCTACGAGACTAACAGTATAGCTGGTAGGTAAAGAAATAGTAAAGAATACTGGAATAAACTCTACAGCTGTGATGATACTACCCTACCACTATGCATAATAATATCTCGAAATATATACATCTCTCGCGAGGAATAAACAGTCCATACCGACTCATGTCTACAGGAACCTCAACAGACCGGTCCCGCCTGTACCCTAAGTTGCACCGTACTTCACCCACGAGGGTTTTCGGTGTAGGGCAGCACCCAACAGGGACTACTGCGACGCACAAAACTCCAACTCCGGAGTGGCACTCGTGGGCGCGACCCAGCCGAGTGTATATGCGAATCTGACAGCTCAATCAGGTAACTACATGCCACAATCATATAAATGGGTCAAACTGGTCTAAGAACCAAGGTTTACATGTTCTCAGCACAATCTAATGTAAATAAAAGAAATCTGAGTCCACCGTCTGCCCTGACGGTACTCTAGAGTCCGCAACAGCCTAAATGCTGCTGTAACGACGAGCTCTACACCTCAGCCCGAGCGTAAACTCGACCTACACTGATTATCCATCTCGCACTAACAGCGGCGATATATTAATAAAAACGGCTCCGGGAGCTAAATCTGATAAGTTTTTCAAAAAGTGACAGGTGTAGGTTTAATGAGTTTTCTCCTAAGTCAAATTCCAATTCAGCATGTAATATTTGTCTTAAATCATTAAATTATACTCCAAATTCAGATTTCATATAAAAACATGCAAATTCATGAATTTGAGCTACTAACATGAAAGTATGATGTAAATAAAGTATGCTGAAATTCTCTACAGCTTAGGAGGAATTCCGAAGACTTTGGTCGACATTAACCCACCTCAAATGCCAGTCCAAAAATGGCCAGAAGTCGATAGAAGAAGCCCCACACAAAATCAGCCTCAACCGAAGATAAACCAGCTGAAAAACAGGATTCGGATCCACCTCTCAGCACTTTTGGGCGCCCTAAACTGCCAGAACTTCAGTTTTGGCTTATTTTTATGCTCCGAGTCCGTTTTCGCGTCTATTCGCGTCAAAATGACTCCGACTCATCCCGACACTCTACAAAAGTGTTGTTCAGTCGCTGATACTGCAGTCATTTCGCCAGTTAGGCACCAGGGTTACTGTCATGCCCCGAGCTCGCAGCAGAAGACTATGGGACGCTAACAGACCCGCCGAACGGACAGAGTATCCTCTGCCCGAACGAAGCGGCAACAAAACGAACAGTTCTCAAGAGTTACAAGAAATTAAACAAACTATTTTCTTCATTACAAGCATCAAGAGAAGCCACTAAAACCAAAAAGGCGAGTATCAGAGCACTATATAAATACAAGCTAAACCACTATACACCAACCATAGTAACATAGAAATAGAAATACTAAATCCAACTAGCATAGAAATGCTCCAAAAGCTATGTACAAAACGTGGCCCTGGCCATCGCCAGTCCAAATATCTGGTGGTCCGCTATAGGCTAAACATGCTGGTGGAAGTGTCTATCTATGGCGCGAACCCCTTACCTCGCTCAGCAGATGAAGTACCTGTCTCTGAAAAGAAAACCACAAGAGGGGATGAGAACTACTAAAAGTAGTTCCCAGTGGGTACGGTCGGCGACGACAACGACCTTCCCACTAGGTCTAAGTGAGCAAAAGTAAATGGAGCAATATAATGAAAGAAAACTACTAAATGAGTAGAAATAATCCAATGGTAAGTAATTCACAAAGCTAGGCTAAGCTCAAAAGTATTCCATGCATAGAGCAAAAGGAAGCAAATGCAAATGCTATTCTTGTTTAATGTATATATGTAATAGGGCAAACTACTAGTGAAGGCATTCAATGAATGAAAAGGGTAAGCTACTAGTGTGAACATACTGATGAAATTCTAATACTATGCATTAGTCTTTTCATGCCCAATAATTCTCATATACACTAGTAAAGTACTGCTGTCAAGATACCCAATCGCCACGACCGACTCGTAGGTCCGGTCAAGCCTGCGCCTGCCTAGTATGAGGTCACACTCTCATGAGTGTGACAGCACCCTCAAACTAGGCTACTGTCTCAACTAACACCAGCCAGCAATCCGGAGTGGCACACGAGGGGAGCGACCCCTACCGAGTAACATAACACATCGCACACATACAATCAAGCTCATAGTGGCGTCTGCAGGCTATAGTCCAAAATCTGGAGAAGCTACTACTAAGATCAACTCAATAAAAGATGTCCAAAGGAGCTGGTCTCACATGCCTCAATACAACTCTAAATATCCAAAAGAGATTCTAGAAAGCATGACATGATCAAGTGCATAAGTCATGTATTAAGTTTCATGTAATGCGTTTCGATTACGAAAAATGGATCACAAGAGACTGGTTATATTGCATAAATCGAGTGCATAGTTTCATGTTCTATTTTAAAACTTTAGACTGGATCGACGAAGCCAAGTTAGATACATGTATTCAAGTATGTGAAATTTCATGTAAAAGGGGTATACATTCTGCTAAAATAGACATAGGAAGAAATTCGCCGTTTTCGGCGACGCGGAACCCACCTGGATAGCTAATTCAATAGTGATAAGGAAAGAATGCGCCTAGAAGACGTCCCCAAAGCTCTAAAATCACTGTGGGGAGAAGAAAATCCCAGCAAAATCCACCATAAGTTCAACTGAAAAAAGCGGCAAATAGAAATCCCTGAATTTTATGTGAAGGAATAAGTTCAAAGGCTTCTCTTCCTCAGTTGAACACCAACATGATATCACTTTCATGCCTACAACTCAATGAGGGAAAATAGACGAAGAAATAAGGAAATTAGCCATCAAAATTCGAATTTCTGGCTCACTTCAACAATTTACAAGATCTCATTCCGATTCACCTTACTTTTCGACTTGAGTAAGATGCAACTTGAAACTCACTACGATTGTCATCCTTGGATCAACTTTCATTTCGAAGTCGAGGAGAAATCGGACTCGATTGGAGTCCCAAATGCGAGCTATTACTGCTGCGATTTTAGCGGAACTACTCGTCAAACGATGCGATTATTCCTGCTGCTGCCACTGTTTACTGCAGCAGAATTAGTGGCATCATTTGCTGCTGCTCGCAGCAGCAGCGGCGACATAATTACTGCTGCTCGCACCAGCAGCCTCTGTTGCTGCGAGCTGCAGCAGCAGCAATCTTAGCTGCTGCTTGCAATAGAAGCAACTGCAGCAGTTACTCACTGCTCTGTCGCTCGCAGCAGCAGCTCACTCGACCATTTGCCACATCCAAAAACCTCTCCAGCAATGAGGTAGCGAGCACACGCCGACATGCTCGAACGACATGCTCGAACGACATGCTCGAAAAATCCCACGGCAAAAAGCACGCGAGTTTGGCTTCTAACATATATGGAAATCGATCTTAAATTCTCAATTTTCATAAAAATCCATTAGCACCTCCTCTCCTATATCATACTATTAGGAATCTATTAGGAATCCATTGAAAGAATCAAAATGAAAAGATAAGAAGATCATAATACTCATCTGAGTGTCGAAACGGAAAGAAAAGCACACGCGCAGCGTTTTGATCAGCTCGCCAAAAACCCAAGAAATCTCTTCTTCTTTTTTCTCTTCTCTTTTCT
The DNA here is from genome assembly GCA_016920855.1 of Puya raimondii. Lineage (NCBI taxonomy): Eukaryota > Viridiplantae > Streptophyta > Magnoliopsida > Poales > Bromeliaceae > Puya > Puya raimondii. The sequence goes on from JABWPP010000050.1 coordinate 142,287,769, forward strand.
CTCTTGTTTTCCCTTTCTTTTCTTTTCCTTTCCTCTCTCTTCCGTGCAGGATGGAGGTGGAGAAGAGTGGAGAAGTCTCTTGGCAGCCTAGTGGAATTCCACTAACATGCAACAATTGCTAAAAAGTCCACTAATTTCAAGTATTCTAACTATAGTCCAATTTTAATTTGATACGACTAATTGGAGCGCTTTTGCATATCCGTTTGTGTTCAACTTTGGCAGGTAAATTCAAATGAAGTTAATTAGAAGGACGTAATCTTAACTTTTCAGGTTTGAATCATTTTAGGTCACCGAAGGCTCTACCGACTAAAATCTTTAGCAGATTGCAGTTCGGCTCCGTTTTCACTGCTCGGGCATCCAAATGACACGAAACTTAAAGCCAGCCTTAGAACAAGAGTTTCGACAGATTCTCAAATTTTCAGAATTTTTCGCCACTGTCAATTTTCTGACTGCAGTATAAGCCCTGTTCTGAAAAAAAAATCTAAATCTTCCCTTTTTTTTCCAATTTCATCACAAATCATTTCAATATTATCTTTTACTCCTCTAAATCCAATAAAAATAGTATTATTCACACTTGCTTCTATATTAAAAATCCGATTTACTACATGCCACGCCCCTTAAAAAGAGTTTCGTCCGCGAAACTTAGATTCATAATTTAGCTCGACAGATCAGAGAGATGAGGATACAGTTTTTACATCATACTCTCGAATTTCCCCATGGCTTTTTTTTTTATGGTAAATCCACGAAACCTTAACACATGAAATCACACAATTGTACTGTTCCTTCCCCATATGAGTGAAAAGATACACTGGGAACTCCTCACATGTCATACCATCTTGTACCACACACTGCTCAGAACAAATGACATGAATATGGTCCATCATATCGGAACTTAGTGTACCCTACACTTCAAACTACTTCACTTCTCATATGGGTGACATCTTCACAGAAATGCGGTCTCTATCGGCACTTCTAATTCCCACTAACATTCACCCGCACAGTTGTTCGATTTGCTTCATTGACCCCCCGAATACAACTTCCTTACTGTGCTCCATCCTTTAGAACCCCCGGTGCTCACTTACACTATATTCTCCTGGGTTAACAATATCTTTTCTTCATATGGTGTGGATTAATAAGGAATGAGCTTATTTCTCAAAGGGTCCACTACCACCCATATTTGTATCATAGCCTTCCAATGATTGAGGCAATCTCATTGCATAGTCTATCACAAGAACCCTGTCATAGGTTAACTCTGTTATCTAAGTGAATACTTAAACCCAGCCTCCTCTCTCTCCAAGTCGCCATCCACAATTGTTCCACACAAATTGACCAACATGCATTATGTGAGCAGAATAGTACTTACTCTTCATGGTAAATGAAGAAGTTTTGTGACACATGATCTCATTCAGGCTTACCGTCATATGCCCCAATTAGTACTCGGTAATGTTCTCAGGCTTACACGTACAGGTTCACTCCTCACATGGCAAAATCTATATTTGGGGATTTCCGAACATACTTGAAACAAAAATGGCTAGAGAGCTCCACAATAGCACCTGTTTGCATGTAATTCTCTATGTCTTCAGATCAAAGCTCGAACTACAATCCTGATGGCACATCCGAGTCAAGCCCTACCTCACGCCCAGAGATGTTGTCACAAATTACCGACCGCGCTTGTCTCCGAGACCCCAGGCCCACAGTCCTGACATGGTCGGAGCATGGATAATCACCAAGCAATGCCATCTAGCCATTGGCACACTACCAAGACATTTCTGATGCAATAAGGCCTCAGTCATCCCACTTTTAGATGCTCACCTGAATTTCACCTCACAAGAAGGATTCTCGATTTAATTCTAGTAATCAAATACCTAGCTCATATTCTCTTAACCTGAGGCTCCGCTTTACTAACCAACAACCAGCCACTAGGCATCTAGCATGAATTACTAGCCTCTTGAGTGGTCCTTGGCTTCCTTCACTCTTGGCCAAGGCCTGAGTGCTATTGCCAATAAACACTATTCAGCTGCATCTTCAATCTGTGCCCCATGGCAACTCCGAAATTGAGCACACTATATGATTATTATATTCAATTTCGTATTGGCCACAACCATTGTGCAATCCTGCTTCAATATGCCTCAGCAATCGGACGTGCTCCTCTATTTTGAGCTGTGACGCCACAAGGCTACCTGATCCAAATTTAGCGATCATCGCATCCATCACCAAATCACTAGAGGGTTCCAAAATTAGATGGAAACCCTCCTTCGTTTATTTCCTCACACACAATCTCTAGTATACCCATGAAGCTCTCACATCTATTGTTCACCCGTCATCTAACAAGTATTTTGAAATCATCATCTCAGAAAGAAAGTTCTCTGAACTACCATAACCTATCCCAATACTCTATCTATCACTGCTTGTCGCAGGACTCCTCATGAGTCTTTCCACACTTAGTGCTAGATTCAACTCTAATGAACAGCTAGCAATCCATCGATCGTGGAATATCTCATGTTTCTATCCATATTTTGACTAGTTCCACTTCACCTTACACCTCATGGAGAGCCAAAAGATTGTACTACTCCAAGTACCACATATGGAGTCGAAGAATCATCACTTCGAATAAACACTTCGAGAATGTCAAGATATAACTTGTCACAATACCCGAAGTTCAACGTTTCCGAGGGATATTACATAAATTCATGACATATCCAGATGCTCCTTAGTAGTATCCGACCTTGACCTTTCACCTCACAAACGTCCACCCTAGGTTTCAACTTGGGTACAATATCACTATTTCCACATCTTAAATTTCAATTTAGGGTAGATACTATGCGTATCTCAGCCCATGTTCTAAGTCCACATGCACCTGCCGATTTGTCCCAATTCTTATACGAAAGGATCAAAAGCCTAATTCGTCTTGGAACCGAATTGAATCATATTTAATGTAAATTAGCAACAATGCACACTAGTCTTACAAGGACAAAGAATAGACCAACCACTTCAAAGTCATTTCTTCTCATTTCCTTCGATCTTTCTCATGATTGACTTCGGTTCAGATCCATACTAACAGATCATTCCAACCTTTACATCTCCTCACAAATCTCATTATCAAACTGTTGACTCTTTTCAATACAACCTAATTTAGACACTACACATACATCTCATTGTTGTTACAATGAGACTAATCACCCAATCAGTCTACCAAACTTACAATCTTATAGGAGGTAATCAACCAATACATTCTACATAGAGTGTAAAAACTTATGCTCGATCATCAACTTGAACCAACCAACTTCTATGAGCCATATCACATTTCCCTCCATCTCGGAAGAACGAGGCTATCATTTCTATGATACTCCGCCTACGCACTTTGCCGTAGGCACTTAATCTCCTTTCTAATCAATTGGTGAAAAGGACAACTATGGGAAAAGCCCTCATCATCTTGACTCCACTTCCAATAATCACCACTTGGTTACATCACTCTCGTAATCCAACCATAGTTTGATCTTACCTAAGTCGGTTTTCTATATGTTGTGCCTTTGCACCCGTCCTCGTGGGTCATGTGTTGCATCGATCACCCATATTAACTATAGCAAATGCATCCACATCCTCCAAAACGAAAATATCAGAAGCTTCCAGTCCTGACACCAAGTCAAGGCATATATTAGCTCTTACAAATCACGCATCTTGGCTACTAGAAAAAACCTTACACCCGTTGCAATACTTAACTTGCAAACATTAAGCGGCTGTCTAGTCCCCCGCAATATCCATCCCACCAAATAACTTGCGATTGTCACTTGGCAGGGAGCACGCACATACCTAGGCAACCCAACGATTGAATTTGATCTATTGCGCGCAACAAATGACCCAATTAAGCGAAAGTTCGTGAGGAACACTTTCCCTCATTCCCAACATTACGTTGTCGGCCGCCCAACGTAATTGTCCAAGGAATGAAAGGATTATCTTCCTCGGTCAGTCCCCAATATCTAACTTGGGAACACAACAAGACTCAATTAATTACTTTCGCCAAAAAGTCACGTCTCTCGCGTCCTAATTCCTAGGGTCTATCAAATCCTAGAGTTTCCTAGGTCCATTTGACTTATTCCTAAGCTCTGATACCACCCAAATCTGTCACGCCCCGAGCTCGCAGCAGAAGACTATGGGACGCTAACAGACCCGCCGAACGGACAGAGTATCCTCTGCCCGAACGAAGCGGCAACAAAACGAACAGTTCTCAAGAGTTACAAGAAATTAAACAAACTATTTTCTTCATTACAAGCATCAAGAGAAGCCACTAAAACCAAAAAGGCGAGTATCAGAGCACTATATAAATACAAGCTAAACCACTATACACCAACCATAGTAACATAGAAATAGAAATACTAAATCCAACTAGCATAGAAATGCTCCAAAAGCTATGTACAAAACGTGGCCCTGGCCATCGCCAGTCCAAATATCTGGTGGTCCGCTATAGGCTAAACATGCTGGTGGAAGTGTCTATCTATGGCGCGAACCCCTTACCTCGCTCAGCAGATGAAGTACCTGTCTCTGAAAAGAAAACCACAAGAGGGGATGAGAACTACTAAAAGTAGTTCCCAGTGGGTACGGTCGGCGACGACAACGACCTTCCCACTAGGTCTAAGTGAGCAAAAGTAAATGGAGCAATATAATGAAAGAAAACTACTAAATGAGTAGAAATAATCCAATGGTAAGTAATTCACAAAGCTAGGCTAAGCTCAAAAGTATTCCATGCATAGAGCAAAAGGAAGCAAATGCAAATGCTATTCTTGTTTAATGTATATATGTAATAGGGCAAACTACTAGTGAAGGCATTCAATGAATGAAAAGGGTAAGCTACTAGTGTGAACATACTGATGAAATTCTAATACTATGCATTAGTCTTTTCATGCCCAATAATTCTCATATACACTAGTAAAGTACTGCTGTCAAGATACCCAATCGCCACGACCGACTCGTAGGTCCGGTCAAGCCTGCGCCTGCCTAGTATGAGGTCACACTCTCATGAGTGTGACAGCACCCTCAAACTAGGCTACTGTCTCAACTAACACCAGCCAGCAATCCGGAGTGGCACACGAGGGGAGCGACCCCTACCGAGTAACATAACACATCGCACACATACAATCAAGCTCATAGTGGCGTCTGCAGGCTATAGTCCAAAATCTGGAGAAGCTACTACTAAGATCAACTCAATAAAAGATGTCCAAAGGAGCTGGTCTCACATGCCTCAATACAACTCTAAATATCCAAAAGAGATTCTAGAAAGCATGACATGATCAAGTGCATAAGTCATGTATTAAGTTTCATGTAATGCGTTTCGATTACGAAAAATGGATCACAAGAGACTGGTTATATTGCATAAATCGAGTGCATAGTTTCATGTTCTATTTTAAAACTTTAGACTGGATCGACGAAGCCAAGTTAGATACATGTATTCAAGTATGTGAAAATTCATGTAAAAGGGGTATACATTCTGCTAAAATAGACATAGGAAGAAATTCGCCGTTTTCGGCGACGCGGAACCCACCTGGATAGCTAATTCAATAGTGATAAGGAAAGAATGCGCCTAGAAGACGTCCCCAAAGCTCTAAAATCAGCGTGGGGAGAAGAAAATCCCAGCAAAATCCACCATAAGTTCAACTGAAAAAAGCGGCAAATAGAAATCCCTCAATTTTATGTGAAGGAATAAGTTCAAAGGCTTCTCTTCCTCAGTTGAACACCAACATGATATCACTTTCATGCCTACAACTCAATGAGGGAAAATAGACGAAGAAATAAGGAAATTAGCCATCAAAATTCGAATTTCTGGCTCACTTCAACAATTTACAAGATCTCATTCCGATTCACCTTACTTTTCGACTTGAGTAAGATGCAACTTGAAACTCACTACGATTGTCATCCTTGGATCAACTTTCATTTCGAAGTCGAGGAGAAATCGGACTCGATTGGAGTCCCAAATGCGAGCTATTACTGCTGCGATTTTAGCGGAACTACTCGTCGAACGATGCGATTATTCCTGCTGCTGCCACTGTTTACTGCAGCAGAATTAGTGGCATCATTTGCTGCTGCTCGCAGCAGCAGCGGCGACATATTTACTGCTGCTCGCACCAGCAGCCTCTGTTGCTGCGAGCTGCAGCAGCAGCAATCTTAGCTGCTGCTTGCAATAGAAGCAACTGCAGCAGTTACTCACTGCTCTGTCGCTCGCAGCAGCAGCTCACTCGACCATTTGCCACATCCAAAAACCTCTCCAGCAATGAGGTAGTGAGCACACGCCGACATGCTCGAACGACATGCTCGAAAAATCCCACGGCAAAAAGCACGCGAGTTTGGCTTCTAACATATATGGAAATCGATCTTAAATTCTCAATTTTCATAAAAATCCATTAGCACCTCCTCTCCTATATTATACTATTAGGAATCTATTATGAATCCATTGAAAGAATCAAAATGAAAAGATAAGAAGATCATAATACTCATCTGAGTGTCGAAACGGAAAGAAAAGCACACGCGCAGCGTTTTGATCAGCTCGCCAAAAACCCAAGAAATCTCTTCTTCTTTTTTCTCTTCTCTTTTCTCTCTTGTTTTCCCTTTCTTTTCTTTTCCTTTCCTCTCTCTTCCGTGCAGGATGGAGGTGGAGAAGAGTGGAGAAGTCTCTTGGCAGCCTAGTGGAATTCCACTAACATGCAACAATTGCTAAAAAGTCCACTAATTTCAAGTATTCTAACTATAGTCCAATTTTAATTTGATACGACTAATTGGAGCGCTTTTGCATATCCGTTTGTGTTCAACTTTGGCAGGTAAATTCAAATGAAGTTAATTAGAAGGACGTAATCTTAACTTTTCAGGTTTGAATCATTTTAGGTCACCGAAAGCTCTACCGACTAAAATCTTTAGCAGATTGCAGTTCGGCTCCGTTTTCACTGCTCGGGCATCCAAATGACACGAAACTTAAAGCCAGCCTTAGAACAAGAGTTTCGACAGATTCTCAAATTTTCAGAATTTTTCGCCACTGTCAATTTTCTGACTGCAGTATAAGCCCTGTTCTGAAAAAAAAATCTAAATCTTCCCTTTTTTTTCCAATTTCATCACAAATCATTTCAATATTATCTTTTACTCCTCTAAATCCAATAAAAATAGTATTTCATACTATTTTTATTCACACTTGCTTCTATATTAAAAATCCGATTTACTACAGTTATTACATCCTTCCCCTCTACAAAAAGTTTCGTCCACGAAACTCAAATTCATACCTTAAGCAGAACTCTCAAAAAGGTCAGGGTAGGACTCTCGCATCACCGTCTCCGGCTCCCAAGTCGCCTCACGCTACTCGCGATTACTCCACTGCACCTTCACGCACGGTATGACCCGGTTGCGCAATTCTTTCGTCTCACGAGCAAGAATCTGCACCGGCCGCTCCTCGTACCTCAGGTCCTCGCCTAGCTCAAGGAGAGTGAAGTCAATCACGTGAGAGGGGTCGAACACATATTTCCTCAAGGCCGAGACATGAAACACGTCGTGGATCCCAAAAAATTGCGGTGGTAGGGCAATCATATACGCTACTGGCCTAACTCGCTCCAATACCTCGAAAGGGCCAATGAATCGTGGACTAAGCTTTCCACGAACTCCAAATCGGCGTATCCCTCTAGACGGCGAGACTTTCAGGAACACATGATCTCCAATCTGAAACTCCAAGTCTCGTCTTCTGGTGTCGGCATAGCTCCTCTGTCGACTCTAAACGGTCTCAAGACGTCGTCGATTCATCTTGACCTTTTCTTCTGCTTCCAACAGAATATCAGGACCCAAAATCTTCCTTTCACCCATGTCACTCCAATGCAAGGGTGATTGACACCTACGTCCATACAACGCCTCAAATGAAGCCATTTGGATGCTCACTTGATAGCTGTTGTTGTACGCAAACTCAACCAATCCCAAATGTCGATGCCACCCTCCACCAAAGTCCAAAATATATGCTCTCAATATGCCCTCTAGAGTCTGAATGGTTCGCTCAGACTGGCCATCGGTCTATGGGTGAAATACCGTGCTAAAATGGAGCTGAGTACCCAGAACTGTCTGTAGGCTCCTCCAAAACTACAAGACGAATCGCAGGTTTCGATCCGACACAATCGAGGTAGGCACTCCATGTAATCTCACTATCTCGTCCAAATACAACCGAGCGAGTCTATCTCTGGACCAAGTAGTCTGCACAGGTAGAAAGTGGGCAGACTTAGTCAGTCTGTCCACTATCACCCATATGGCATCAAATCCACCCTGCGTCCTCGGTAGGCCCACAACAAAGTTCATGGTAATTTGATCTCACTTCCACTCAGGTATTGGAAGACTCTGAAGCCTGCCAGCAGGTATCCGATGCTCCGACTTTACCTATTGACAAGTCAGACACTGAGCCACAAATCTCCCAATATCTCTTTTCATTCCATTCCACAAAAAGTGTGCCTTCAAATCCTTATACATCTTGGTTCCACCGGGGTGAACCGTATAAGGCGAGTAATGAGCCTCTCTCAAAATCTCCTCTCGGACCTCTAAATCCATATGCACACACAGTCGGTCTCTGTACCGCAGTACTTCCGAGCTGTCGACACTAAAGTCCCCTGTCTGCCCACTAGCAATCTGATCTCTAATCCTCATCAAATAGGGGTCCATACTCTGTTTTCTCGGATCCCATCCAAAAACATAAGTCTTGCAGTAACCCCAGAAAACACCACCTCAAGCTCAAGCCGCCTCAACTCCTCAAGTAATGGCGCCTGCCGAGTGATCATCATACTAAGGCTTTGCACTGATCTCCTGCTCAACACATCCGCCACCACATTAGCCTTGCCGGGGTGATACTGGATGCTAACATCATAATCCTTCAACAACTCCAACCACCGGCATTGCCGCAGATTCAACTCCTTCTGGGTGAACAGATACTTGAGACTTTTATGATCTGTATAAATCTCGTAGTGCTCACCGTACAAGTAATGCCACCACAGCTTCAGTGCAAACACCACAGCTGCTAGCTCCAAGTAATGCGTAGGGTAATTCTTCTCGTAATCCTTCAATTATCGGGAGGCAAAAGCAATTACCCTACCATACTACATCAACACACATCCCAAGCCACTGTGTGATGCATCGCTATAAATCACAAATCCTTCCCCCATAACTGGAAGGGCAAGGATAGGAGCAGTCATCAGTTTCTCCTTCAACTCCTCAAAGCTACGCTGGCACTCATCACTCCAAACAAATCTAATCCCCTTCCTCGTTAGACGAGTGAGGGGTGTGGAAAGCTTCGCAAAACCTTCCACAAACCGACAGTAGTATCCTGCCAATCCAAGGAAACTCCTCACCTCGGTAACCGTCGTCGGTCTGGGCCAATCCCGAATATCATCAATCTTCTTCGGGTCCACTACCACTCTAGTAGCTAAAATCACATAGCCTAAGAAAGCTACCTCTCGAAGCCAGAACTCGCACTTCTTCAACTTGGCATACAACTTCTTCTCCCTCAGAAGTTGCAGCACAATCTTCAAATGCTCCTCATGCTCAGCATCACTTCGAGAGTATATCAAAATATCATCAATAAACACTACCACAAATCTGTCCAAGAACGACTTGAACACCCGGTTCATTAAATCCATAAATGTGGCAGGGGCATTAGTCAATCCAAATGGCATCACTGTAAACTCATAATGCCCGTACCGTATTCTAAAAATCATCTTGGGAATGTCATCGGCCTTCACCTTCAAATGGTGGTAACCGGACTGCAGATCAATTTTCGAGAAGACACAAGATCCTTGCAACTGATTGAACAGATCATCGATGCGCGGCAAAGGATACTTATTCTTGATGGTCACTTTATTCAACTCTCGATAATCCACACAAAGTCTAAGTGATCTATCCTTCTTCTTCACGAATAACACCGGCGCTCCCCAAGGCGATACACTAGGTCTCACAAATCCTTTATCCATCAGATCCTGAAGTTGCGCCTTAAGCTCTCTCAGCTCAGCCGGTGCCATTCGGTAGGGTGCCTTCGAGATTGGTGCAGTTTCTAGGATTACGTCAATCATAAACTCGACCTCCCTGTCCGGTGGCATAGCAGTCAACTCTGGGGGAAATACATCCAAAAACTCGCGGACTATAGGAATTTCCTCGAGTCCCGGTGCCACCGTAGGCACCTCTACAATAGTCGCCAGGAATGCAGTACATCCTCGACTCATCATCTGCATCGCTCGTGCCGACGAAATCCAAGTCACGAATAGTGTACTCCTGCAGCCCCTATACACGAACTCCTCCAGGCCTGGCTCGCGAAACGTCACTGTCCTCTCGCCACAGTCGATCGTTGCGAAGTAGCGCGTCAGCCAATCCATGCCGAGCACCACATCAAAATCCTGCAATTGCCTCAAGACCAACAGGTCTGCGGGCATCACCCAAGGCCCAAGTTGTACCGGACAAGCCCAACAACACTCCGCCACATGTAAAATATGCTCGGGGATCTGCACCTCTCGTGCATATGGTAATGACCCGATCTCTAGTCCATGAAGTGATGCAAATGATCGACTAATAAAGAAATGTGATGCACCGGTATCAAATAATGCACGAGCTCTAATGCCAGAAATTAGAATGATACCTGCCACCATACGATCTGCTGCCGTGGAGTCCTCAACCTGAGCTACATATACTCTGCCGCTCTACGCCTGCTGTCGCCGCTCTGCCGACCGTGGCGCTGAAACCCTGTCCGCTTGGCTATGAGTAGGCAGAGCTCCATAAGTCTGCTGATACACTAGGGGTGCTGATGCTGTCGATGGCGCTGGCGACGCTGCTCGAGGACAAGCCACTCGCATGTGTCCTGACTGACCACACCCAAAATGCCGGCCCTCCCGCTGCTCGCACTGTCTAGGCCAGTGTGGCCCCCCACAAAGAACGCATCTCGGTGCTCCCCTCTGCTGCCGTCCCTGCTGACGGAATCCACCAGATCTCTGTCGTCCCGAAGACCCACGACCCTGCGAACGCGATCGTAGGGGCCTCGGCGGACGTCTGCTGCTGGTCTGTTCTCCATCATCTGGAGCCGGGCGCTTCCTATCCTGAATCTGACCCAGTGCAGCCGCCCGCTCCCGAGTCGCCGTAGCTCCGTGCTCTACACACAATGCCTGCTTAATCGACGCGTCCAAGGTCTGCAACCTCTGCGCCTGAACCAAGGTAAATATCTCTTGTCTCAATCCCCGCTCAAATAAGTAAACCTTGTGAGCCTCATCTCTCGCCGTAAAAGGTACACAGTTCAGGAGTCTGGTGAACTCTCGCGTATACTCCTACACTGTGCGGTCCCCCTATAGCAAATTCTTCAGAGCCTCCTCGAGTTTCTGCTTCACGCAGTTTGGGAAATAAGACCCGTACAGCATCCCGTAAAACTCGTCCCAACTCATCTGCAACGCATCCAACGATCTGCTCTGTCTCATCCTCCTCCACCAGATACGTGCGTCACCCGTCAGGCAATGAACCGCCAGATGAACCTGCTCCCGCTCTGGAATAAAGAGATCCTCGAATAACTTCTTCATCTCACACACCCAGGCCTCCACCACCAAAGGCTCGGTGTGGCCACCGTCAAAGCGAGGCGGGTCAAATCAGCAAAAACGGGCCAGCCTCTCCGTCATCCGCTCCTGCTCAACCTCAGACATCTGTCCGCCGGACTGCAAGGTATCACCCGTAGGTGCGTTCGGTGCTGTCGCTGGTGGGGGTACGGCTGCGGCAGAAGTACCCGCTGGAGTAGTCGAAGGGGATGCCTGCGGCTCAATCGCTCGAGGTGCTGCACTCGGCTGCCGAGTCAGCACATCGCACATCTTCTGCAGCAACTCACCCTGCTACCTGGTCGCCTCTGTCAATGCGGCCATCTGCTCACTCAAACCCGAGGGCACACTCGCCCCCGCCTGCTCTGATTTCTCCGGAGGCGCACTAGGTCCCGCTTGCTCAGGCATCTCAGATGGGGCGGAAGTATCCTGCGTCGGTGGTCGATCTCGACGTCTGGTATACATTCTGATCACTTGAAACAAGGTACACACATATCAGTATACATGCACAACTCTCGACCCAATCAAGCGAAAGTCTAGAAGGTCGCCTCCTTTCCCCCACTGCTTGACGTCGTCTGTAGTCGACGCAAGTTAGCGGCAGGAAAGGACCCACGCCTTCAGTCACTCCCTCCACTTAAGGATAAGTTCAATAATCAAATCAATGACTTTCGCAGCAAGTCATGTCTCTCACGTCTTGCATTCCTAGGGTCTGCCAAAACCTAGGGTTCACTAAGTCCCAATGACCTATTCCCAAGCTCTGATACCAACTTAATCTGTCACGCCACGGATTGCTCGTTTCCCCGGGCTCGTCAACAGATCCGCCGTATACATAGAATGTTCCATGTACGCGAAGCGATAATCAAATATGCAAACAGTATACAAGCCACTACAAGTGGTAAAGAGCTGAAATAAGATCATACTAATAAAACAGAGGCCACCTGTACATATAAGATCCAAAAGACAACGGTATACCAAAACCAAAATAGATACAAGTCCATCTCTCATAAGAACTACAAAGGGATATACAATATGTACATGGCACTGTCCAAAAATAAAACTGTCTCCAGTGGGGTCCTCCTCTAGCAAATGATCGGGATAGACAGCGATCTAGCTCGCGACTCCCTTACCGCGATCAGAAGGTATAGTAGCAGCAGCCGCAACACTCGAAGGCTCTACAAGAAAAGTGACAACAAGCGGGTGTGAGAACTACTATCAAAAGAAGTAGGCCTCAGTGGGTACCGTCACCGACCCCAACGGCTCACCCACTAAGTCTACGAGACTAACAGTATAGCTGGTAGGTAAAGAAATTGTAAAGTATACTGGAATAAACTCTACAGCTGTGATGATACTACCCTACCACTATTCATAATAATATCTTGGAATATATACATCTCTCGCGAGGAATAAACAGTCCATACCGACTCATGTCTATAGGAACCTCAACAAACCGGCCCCGCCTGTACCCTAAGTTGCACCGTACTTCACCCACAAGGGTTTCCGGTGTAGGGCAGCACCCAACAGGGACTACTGCGACGCACAAAAATCAAACTCCGGAGTGGCACTTGTGGGTGCGACCCAGCCGAGTGTATATGCGAATCTGACAGCTCAATCAGATAACTACAGGCCACAATCAATATAAATGGGTCAAACTGGTCTAAGAACCAAGGTTTACATGTTCTCAGCACAATCTAATGTAAATAAAAGAAATCTGAGTCCGGAACAGCCTAAATCCTACTGTAACGACGAGCTCTGCACCTCAGCCCGAGCGTAAACTCGACCTACACTGATTTTAGTATCCATCTCGCACTAACAGCGGTGATACATTAATAAAAACGGCTCCTGGAGCTAAATCTGATAAGTTTTTCGAAAAGTGACAGCTGTAGCTTTAACGAGTTTTCTCCTAGGTCAAATCCCAATTCAGTATATAGTATTTGTCTAAAATTATTAAATTATACTCCAAATTCAGATTTCATATAAAACATGCAAATTCATGAATTTGAGCTACTAACATGAAAGTATGATGTAAATAAAGTATGCTGAAATTCTCTACAGCTTAGGAGGAATTTCGAAGACTTCGGTCGACATTAACCCACCTCAAATGCCAGTCCAACAATGGCCTGAAGTCGATAGGAGAAGCCTCGCACAAAATCAGCCTCAACCGAAAATAAACCAGCTGAAAAACAGGATTCGGTTCCACCTCTCAGCACTTCTGGGCGCCCAGAACATGAGCCCAGAAGTTCAGCCTGGCAGCTTCAACGTATACTAGTTCAAAATGAAATTTAATCAAATTTTCAAGTCCAAATGTAGTGAAACTTCACCCAACTCACCTCTAAATGCTTAAGAACAATACCCCAGCATCCTTCCCAAAGTTGAGCTCAATTCGATCACCAAAAGGCCCTCAAACCAGATTCGGATCCATAATCTGGGTGCCCAGATCCTGCATCCAGAACTTCAGCAACTTAGCAACATAACTCTTTTAGCTTAAATATGAAAATTTCAACATATCTAACCAAAGAAATAGGGTCACAAACCTCCCAAATACAGTGAGGAACCTATCCAAATCCTCCAATGTGCTCTCAAGCAAAATCTGGATTTAAAAATCCAAAAAATTCATCAAACATCCAAAATTTCAGCACTTAAGCTTGAATCTCAAAATCTGAGTTAAAACTCACCTTGTAAATCTCCAATTCAGGTGGGGAAAGCTTCCAATTCAGCAAGGGATGAGGAAAAACCAATCCTCAATTCAAAAATCCAGCTCCAACAAGATTTGGATCCATAAAACAAGGAAAAAGTCCAATTTTCAGCTCAAGAACACAAAGGTTTTAGTAAAACAGCAATTAAAGCTCACATACCTATCCAAATTGCTGTTGGAAGGATTCCATACCTTCCTCTACGAGTCCACAATCCAGCAAACCAAGTTTCACGAGATTTGGGCACTCCTACATTTCACACGAGCTGAAACGCCACAGGTCAACGCTGGAAATCTGCTGGAATCTCAAGCCTTCAATGGAAAAGGATGCAATTTGGTGAATTTGTGGGACTTTTCTGAAATTTTCTAGTGCTCACCATGAAAGGGAAGTAAAAGAGCTTCAAGGGGTTCATCCCCCTCAATTTATAGCAGTAAAAACCTGATAAAATGAGCCCCAAGAACCCTTGCTGCTAATCAGTCCCAATGCTGAAAGTCCAAGATTCAGGCGCCCTAAACCCGAAAGCTGGGCGCCTGGATCCTCCAGCCTGCACTAGACCAGCACATCGAACTCTCCGCCCAGTGGTCTGGTGTGCCTTAACGTGATCCGGCGGCACTCACTCACCACACACACGTGTCAACAAGATCGATACACACGAGGAAAACTTTCGGGCCCAACTTTCGGGCGCCCTAAACTGGATACGAAATGACTCAGCAATACATATAAGACATCACTCAAGAACTGGGCGCCCTAAACTGCCAAAACTTCAGTTTTGGCTTATTTTTATGCTCCGACTTCGTTTTCGCGTCTATTTCGCGCCAAAACAACTCCGACTCATCCCGACACTCTACAGAAGTGTTGTTCAGTCGCTGATACTGCAGTCATTTCGCCAGTTAGGCACCGGGGTTACTACATGTGCCGTGCCTAGTGGCCCCATGATAGTCAACATTCCCACTCTAAGAATGAGCCTTTCCCACAGCATCCCACTTCGGCGCCCAATCCTGCACGACGATCAGTCGTCGCAAAGGCCATACTTTGGAGTGCCGGCTTATAGGGAGCAACCCTCACAAGCATGTGTGAATAAGCACAAGGGCAAGCAGGCATACTCAAAAGCATATAGAACCGCATTCGTCATGTCTAAAATGTAGAATTAGAACCTCATTCATCATGTCTAAACATGGAATTAGAACCTCATTCATCATGTCTAAAATATAGAATTAGAACCTCATTCATCATGTCTAAAATATGGAATAAGAACCTCATTCATCATGTCTAAACTATGGAAGTAGAACCTCATTCATCATGTCTAAAACATGAAATTAGAACCTCATTCATCATGTCTAAAACATGAAATTAGAACCTCATTCATCATGTCTAAAATATAGAATTTCTATTAACGACCTAGAGGTCGAGTACATTATCATATTGTCATTCTACTAGGTTAAGCGCATTGTACTTAATTATTAAAAAATGTCACTAACATGCAAGGTGCCACATTTCACCATAACTATACTAGTATGTATGATTTGCCGTTCTAGCTCTAACAAGTAACTTGTTTCGCGAGTCATGTATAATCACATTGAGTAACTCAATAATAATATGCACAAGGGTTAATTAAACGATGCTATTGACTACATCATATGTCTTACATGCATGTTATTTCCCATGAATGCCTCTACTACATAGAGGGCAGAATTCATCATGCAAAATGTATCCGAACTATATGCCCAAAAATTTAATGTTGTCTTACGTTGCATGCTGAACCATCTAATAAACTCAAAAATGAGATAGGAGACATAGGAGGGATTCACCCATTTCGGTGAGGTCAAACCCATCAGATAACCGTCGAAAGCACAGTCGTTTCGAAAACAAAGTTGCCCTCTAGACTTCTTGCACCCTAAGAAAAATTTCCTAAGGGTTATAAGCTTCGAAAAATCTCACCACAAATTCACCAAAATTTATAGAGAAAATAGGTGAAAATTACTTGGATCAAGAAAGATTTGTCTAAACTCCAAACCAAGGCAATAGAGCTTCAAATTCAACCTAAAAGAGTGTTCAACACCCATAAATTTAACCCCAAAAGCTTAAAATAGGAAAACCCAAAGTAAACCCTAGTTTCCAACAAACTAGGTTTTCTACCAAAAATTCTTGCAAAACTCACAGCAAGAATGTTACTAACCTCAATGTAAGCTCCAAACCAAAAGATGCTAGGGTTGAAGTCTAAGCCTCAAATAAGCTCCTTCCTTCAATCCCGAGCTCCCCTCCAAGGCCTAAATGCATGCATCCATGGAGGAGATGAAGAACAGAAGGAAAACTCAAAGATTAAAGAGGTGTTGGAGAAGAAATCCAAGAGAAAAGGGGAAAGAGCTCACCTCTCCTCTTTCTCAAACTTCAGCCACACAAGGGTAAATGAGAGGAGTGAAGGGATGTTATACATGTTGTAACAATATCCCTGGAAGCCCCTCAAAAACTTAGAAATTACAAACTGCATGAAACAGTCTTTGCAGCATTGAGCACCGGTACACGAATTGGAGTACCTGTACCCGAGCGGTTTCGGTACCCAAAATGCAATTCCGCAAAACCCGAACGTTGGAATTTTCGATTTCTATTGTGTTTCGTTACCCGCTCAATGCAGTACCGGTACGCACCCAATTCAGTACCGGTACTCAGCGGAGTTTCGCAAAATTCGAGAGCTATGCCAACCCTTACGCAATAGGGTTCCGGTACGCATACTTGGTACCGGTACACAATGGCCAAAAGTGCAGTTTTGCAGATTTTGGCTTCTGGAGTCCGTTTTCACGCTAACTAAGCTCCGAAAACGTCCCCAAGCTCTTCAAACTTAGTCAAAACTCTCAGAATAGTATAGAATACTATTCTCTCACTAGAACTCCGCAATTTGCTGAAATTCAGTGCACTACATCCTCCCCTCCTAAAAGAAAGTTTCGTCAGCAAAACTAGAAGTCAAATATCTTAAGTATCCATCTTAAAAGGATGGGGATAACGATCCCACAGCGCACTCTCCTGCTAGCTCCCAAGTAGCCTCGTGCTCCTCGTGGTTGCTCTAAAGCACTTTCACATAAGGAATCTCACGATTCCGAAGTTTCTTCACCTCGCGAGCTAAGATCCTCACCGGGTGCTCCCTAAAGCTCAAATCTTCATGCAATTCCAACGTAGTGGAATCCAAAATATGAGTTGGATCAAAAAACATACTTCCGGAGAGTGGAAATATGAAACACATTGTGGACTCCCGATACGTTCGGCGGCAAAGCAAGCCGATATGCTACCGGGCCTACATACTCCAAGATCTCAAAGGGTCCAATGAATCGAGAACTTAACTTTCCTCGAATACCAAATCTCTTAATCCCTTTCGTTGGTGATACCTTCAGGAAGTTATGATCTCCCACTTGGAATTCTAATTCTCACCGACGCTTATCAGCATAGCTCTTTTGTCTGCTTTGAGATGAAATCAGTCGCTCTCGAGCAAGGGGAACCTTGTTCTCCGCTTCTTGTAGCACCTCAGGGCCCAAAACTAACCTTTCACCTACTTAACTCCAATGGAGAGGTGATCGACATTTCCTTCCATAAAGTGCTTCAAAAGGGGCCATCTCGATACTTGCTTGATAACTATTGTTATAAGCAAACTCCACCATAGGTAGATGTTGATATCACCCACCTTGAAAATCCAAAACACAAGCTCGAAGCATGTCCTCTAAAATTTGAATAGTGCGTTCAGATTGTCCATCACTCTGAGGGTGAAGTGCAGTGCTGAAATCTAATCGGGTGCCAAGCGCCTCATGAAGACTCTTCCAAAAGTGTGATACAATTCTAGGATGTCGATCCAATACAATAGAGGTAGGCACTTCATGAAGCTGCACAACTTCATCAAGATACACTTGTGCGAGTCTCTCTCCCGTCCAAGTAGTGTGACTAGGAATTAAAGTACGCCGATTTGGTTAACCTATCCACAACCGCCCATATAGCATCATACCCAGCTTGTGAGTGAGGCAATCCCACAATAAAATCCATGGTGATTCGCTCCCACTTTCATATGGGTATAGGCAAACTTTATAGCTTACTTGCAGGAAGTCGATGCTCGGCTTTCACTTATTGGCACGTCGAACCTCGAGCCACAACTCTCCAATATCTTTTTTCATTCCGGGTCACCAAAAGAGCAACTTTAAATCTTTATATATATATCAGTGTCGCCCGGATGCAAGACATAAAGCGCTCGATGAGCTTCATTCAAGATCTTTTCCTTGCCTCCATTATCCGCCGATACACAAAGTCGGTTTTAAAACCGGAGTACATCGTGTTCATCCAATTGAAAATCACCAGCGTGTCCCTCTTCAATCCTGGATCGAATCCTTTGCAACTCAAATCCAAAGTTTGCTTTTCCTTGATCCGTCCCAACAATGTGGGTTGCACAACCAAATACATCAATCTCAAAGGTGTGTCTAGAGTTACAACCTCCTATTCCAATCGCCTTATCTCCTCTAATAATGGTGGATAAGTAATAATCAAGATTGCTAAATTCTCCACCGACTTGCGGGTAAGGGCATCCGCCATCATATTCACTTTTCTCGGGTTGTAGAGAATCGTCAGATCATAATCCTTGAGTAGCTCCAACCACCTTTGCTGCCTCAAGTTCGATTCCAAATCATGAGTCGGATAATTCTTCTCTCGAAGTACTAACAACTCTTACCTTAAGTGATCTTCATGCTCCTCATCACTTCAAGAATAACCAAAATGTCGTCATTGAAACACCTCCGACTAGATCTCAAACTGATGTTTATCCAGATTGTAAATCTATCTTTGAGTACACCTTTTATCTCTAAAGTTGATCAAATAAGTCATCAATCCTGGATAATGGATACTTATTCTTAATCGTGACTTTATTACGTTCACGATAATCCACACATTAGCGAAGTGATCCATCATTCTTTTTGACAAATAAGACTGGCGCTCCCCAAGGTGAAACACTTGGCTGATAAAGCCCTTCTCCAATAAATCCTGCAACTGTGCCTTAATTCCTTTAGCTCAGTCGGCGTCATCCTATAAGGTGCCTTTGAGATTGGGGTAATTCCAGGAATAAAATTCACCACAAACTCAATCACCCTATTAGGAGGCATACCCGGTAGCTCCGCCGGAAACACACCCACAAACTCCCGTACAACCGAGATATCCTCAATCCTGGGGGCTTCTCCACTTTTCTGAGTGATGCTAACCAAGAAGGCTACACACCCGCTCTTAAATAAATACTTAGCCAGGGTGGAAGAGATAGTCATCGTAAATAGCGAACTCTTGCACCCCCTGAATACCACCTCGTCATGTCCAGGTTCCCGGAATGTCACAGTCTGGCTCTTACAGTCGATGGTAGCATAATACCTCATGAGCCAATCCATACCCAAAACTACATCAAACTCTCCAAACTTGTGTAGGGTTAACAAATCAATCGGCATAATCCAATCTCCAATCCTAATAGGGAAACTAGGGCAATACTTCCGAATATCCAAAATATGATCGAGAGCTAAAACTCATCTTGGATGCAAAATAGGGATAAACTCAATGCCATGCAACTCGGCGAATAGCCAATCAAGGAATGGATGCGATGCACCAGTATCAAATAATGCCCTAACTCTTACGCAATAATTAAAATGGTACTTGCGACGATCTCCTCCTCAGCTACTATGCCCTATGTCTGGGCCGCATGCATAAGCCCGCTAGGCGCCTATCGCGACCCCTCATACTGTCCTGGTGCCAGCGGCCTCTCTGCCTAACTAGGCATAAGCGTGGTCCCCATACTCTGCTGCAATGAAGGCGGTGCCAATGCTGCTGATGGAGCCAATAAGGATTTCCTCGGGCACTCGGATCGAAAATGGCCCGCCTGGCCACAAAGAAAGCATTTGCCTCCATGCCGAGGGCACTGTGGGGGAACATGTGGACCACCACAAATTACACAACGCGGTGGTCGTCGACGGTCAGGCGCTCCTCGAGAAGAAGAGCCACGTCCTCACAGTCGACCTTTCAGATTTCTTGTAGAACTTTTAACACTTAACTTGCCTTTAGAGTTCAAGGCTGCTGGTCCCTTACTTCTGCCTCTCTCGGGGCCTTCATTCACCGTCTCAATGACCTCCATGTCTTTCCCCATCGATAAGGCGCGAACTGTAACCTCATGAAATTTCTTGAGGTCGGCTGCCTGCTGGATCAACAAGTCCTGTAGCTGCTTTATTCCCTCACCATGTAGATGCGAAGCCTCCGCTTGCAACAAAATCGCTGACGACTGCCGCTCCACCGCGCCGACTAAAATAGCCAGCTGCTCTCTCAAATTTCTGACCTCATCGTATCCGGAGGGTGCAGACATCTCCGGCTCGGCCGCCTTGGAGTGTGTTGCCGGCATCGCAAACTACCACAAACATAACGTTTGTAGGTCAGAACAACCCATACCAAGCATATCCCCGATCATAAAAACAAAACCCTAATCATGCGAAAGTATTGAAGTGAGCCCCAACTATCCCCCGATGTCACCTTGTCGGCCGCCAACGTGACCCTCCTAGGAAATAGAAGTTGCAAACTTCGATCAAACTCCAACTTATTGGAGCTAAAGACATGTGTCTGCCACCACGAATGACGCACCTCGCACGGTCTTATGGATTTTCCGTGGGGTAGTATTCATGATTCAGATTTGTATTTATATGTGTATGGGTATCAGGTATTGCGGATCCATGGCTTCCAATAGACGCAAGCATCTACTGTTAATTACCCCCTGGAGATTGGGGCACCTTCGATTAAGAGACCTTCGATGATTGATCGAATCCTAAATATACGTGTTAGGATTCAGTCGGGGTTAGAATTGACTAGGTCCTAAGTATATGTATTAAGACCTAATCGATATCAAACTCTAAGTATATGTATTAGAGTCTAATTGGCTCTAAGTATATGCTTTAGAGTCCAATTATATTTGATTTCGCCTTGGTTATATGTCCCAAGGTGAAGATGTGATCAAACCCTAAGTATATGTATTAAGATAGGCCGGATTTGATGTTACCCGAGGGTAGAAAGTGGCTAATCCTGAGTATATGTATCAGGATTAACCGGGTTTAATATACTTTTCACTCTAGTTATATGTGCTAGAGTGAGGATCTGACTAAGCCCTAAGGTATTGCGTTAGGGTTTGTCGAATTTGATTTCAATGAACTCTAAGTATATGTATTAGAGCTCGATTGGATATGGATTTCACTCTAGTTAGATATGCTAGAGCGAAAGGGTGACTAGACCTTAAGTATATGTGTTAGGACTAGTCGGGCTTGATTTGACTTCCACTCTAGGTATATGCGCGCTAGAGCAAAAGGTTGACTACCCTAAGTATATGTGTTAGGGTTAGTCGATTTTGAATTTGATTTTCACTCTAGGTATATGAGCTAGAGCAAAAGATCGAGATTCATGATGAGGTCGGGTTCAGTTTATGAACTTGGCCCATGGTAGAGGACATCGTATGAACTTGGTATGGCTCATAAGAGTTGGATTTGATTCATGAACTTAGTGCATGGTTCATGAGATTTGGGTATGGCTTGGTTTATGGTTCATGGTTCATGAGATTTGGTGTTTGGTTCATAACATTTGGTGTATGGTTCATGAGATTTGGTTCATGATCTTGGGTATGGTTTATGAGATTTGGTGTATGGTTAATGACATTTGGTGTATGGTTCATGAGATTTGGACTTGGTGTACGGGATTTGGTGTATGGTTCATGGGATTTGGTTCATGGGATTTGGTCCATGAATTTGGTGTATGGTTTATGAGGTATATGGTTCATGGTATTTGGTCCATGGCTCATGGGATTTGAACTTGATGTATGGAATTTGGTTCATGGTTCATGGGATTTGGTCCATGATCTTGGTGTATGGAATTTGGTTCATGGTTCATGGGATTTGGTCCACGAACTTGGTGTATGAAATTTGGTATATGGTTCATGAGATTTGGTCCATGAACTTGGTGTATGGAATTTGGTATATGGTTCATGGGATTTGGTCCATGAATTTGGTGTATGAAATTTGGTTCATGGTTCATGAAATTTGGTCCATGAACTTGGGCTTTATGTAGACTTTGGTTGAATGTGGACTCGGATTGGGTTTATATTTTTTTATGTGGACTTGGGTTGGATGTGGGATTTATTGTGGACTTGAGTTGGGTTTGATTCTATGTGAACTTGGGTTTGGGTTTGATATTTTATGTGGACTTGGGTTGGGTTTATGTGGGTTGGATTTAGACTTGATTGGGTTGGAATCTTTTTATGTGGATTTGGGTTGGGTGTGGGATTTATGGTGGACTTGAGTTGGGTTTGATTCTATGTGAACTTGGGTTTGGGTTTGGTTTTTTATGGTTTGATTGGGTTTGGTTTGAGTTTGGATTTTCATTTGGAGCTAGAATGGGTTTAGATTTTATGTGGACTTGGTTGGGTTTGGGTTATATGGAGCTAGAATGAGTTTGGTTTATCATATTGGGTTAGAATGGATTTGGATTGTTACTTCTCGATTGGGCCTGAATTGGAGCCCGTAATTAAGCTGAGCCATTCTGGGCCTGCTTATTGACTGGGTCTGAATTGGAGCCCGAAATGTTGACTGGGCCAGGATTAGAACACGAATATTGACTGGGCCTGTATGTTGACTGGGCTTGAATTGGAGCTCATAATGTTGACTGGGCTTGAATTGGAGCTCATAATGTTGACTGGGCCTGGATTCTGGGTCAACATTAAATTTAATTTATTTGCGGCCATTTTGCATACTCCTTTGAATTTATTTTTATTTGAATTTGAGGTCCGAAGAAAGCCTCTTTATTGCAATTTGAATCAAGGGTCCGAAGAAATCCCTTTTTTTTAAAATTGCAATTTTATTTTTGGGGTCCGAAGAAATCCCCTTTTTGAAATTGCGATTTGATTTGGGGTCCGAAGAAATCCCCTTTTTAAAATTGCGATTTGATTTGGGGTCCGAAGAAATCCCCTTTTGAACTTTATTTGCAATTTTAATTTTGGGGTCCGAAGAAATCCCCTTTTTAAAATTGCGATTTGATTTGGGGTCCGAAGAAATCCCCTTTTGAACTTTATTTGCAATTTTAATTTTGGGGTCCGAAGAAATCCCCTTTTTAAAATTGCGATTTGATTTCCCTTTTGAACTTTATTTGCAATTTTAATTTTGGATCATACAAGCCGGTTTGGATCGAAACAAAGAAACCGGAGCTCGGATGTCCGAAGAAATCATCCGAGACGGCTCTATGCAATTTTGTAATATTTTTAGCAGGCTCGATTTGACACTCTCCAAAGGAGTTGAAGAGTCCGAAGAAACGGGGAGCCGTTGGTTCCCCTCCCCTCTCCCTTCGAAAAATGTCAAACTGCAGTGTAGATGACGATGATGGCATAGATGATGACGGTCGGCGGGTTTGTTTCGACGTTCTCGAAAGGAGTTGAAGGGTCCGAAGAAATGGAGAATCATTGATTCCCCTACCCCTCTTCCTTCGAAAACGCCAAACTGAGGTTGAAGGCGATTGCGGCAATGTGACATGTGAACCACCCGTCCCGTTAATTAACGGCTTCGAATGGGGTATAGAGAGGTCCGAAGAAACGGAGGATCATCGATCCTCCTCCCCTCTCCCATCGAAGACGTCTAGATGAGATTTGGCGGTGACGTCGTCGGATGGCGATAGCGGCGTGACAAGTGCGGGGCCCAAATAAACAATAAAGAAGAAAAAAAAAGAAAAGAAGAAAGAGATTTTTTTTTTTTTATTTAGAGGGAAGAGAGAGAGGAGATCTCCCTCTCCCCCTCATAGCCGTACGGCTAAGGGGAGAGGGAGTTTTTTTTTTTTTTTTTTTTTTTTTTTTTTTAACCTGTGATTAGATCGGGGGAAAATTTGGATAAGGGATAGGATGGAACGGTACGGTGGAAAAATCTCTCCTTTTTTGTACGTAGAATGGCGTATAGCTATGGTGGTATCGTACTCTTTTTTTTGTCTAATTTTCTTATCCTCTATTTATAATGGGAATGGTCTGAGGAACCGTTGAGGGTATGAGATATTTTGGGATTGGAGCGATTCGTGGGGTTAGGCGAGAGATATTTTGAGGAGTTGGTTGGGGATTCAAAATTGAATTTTGAATCGGGTTGTTGGAAGGAAAGATATTTTCTAGTTGGTTGGGGGTTTAAAAATTCAAAATTTTAACTTTTGAAATTCAAAAATCGAATCTTGGGATGTGGATGTGATTGGTTGGGGAATGAGATATTTTGGGAGTTGGTTGGGGTTCAAAATTCGAAATCGAATTTTGAATGGAAAATGATATGTATGAGATGAGAAATATTTTCTTGTCGGTTGGGAATTTAAAATTCGAAATCAAATTTTGTATGAGATTGGGGATTTTAAAAATTCACTTGAATTTCCGAATGTGGGCTGTCATCAAATAGGGTGGGCTGAGATTGGGCCCACTTTGGTAGAGCCTGTTGGGCATAAATAATAATATTCATTGGGCTGAAATGAGGCCCGAATTATTAAATAGGCTCAAAATTTCAATAGACTTTCATGAGGCCCACAAGCTTATGTTCATAAATAGGGCCTATTAAGAGGGCCTAAATCTATTGGGCCCAAATTATACCTGGGCTCATATGAGGCCTATTAGAATTAAAAATATATAGAACCCAAGAAAATAAGCCCAAATATTGGGCCAACCATAATCTTTCCCCTTTTTATTCTCTTTTTTTTAAAAAAAATAATAATAATTTTAGCACCAACAACATGACCCAATCATCTTGCTTTCGCCCAAAAGTCACAAAAGGCCCTGTTCTCTCACGTTTCTAATCCTTATAGTCCAAGTAGCCTAAGGTTTACTAGGTCCACTAAGACTCAACCCTAGGCTCTGATACCAATATAATCTGTCACGCCCGCGCCCCCAGCGGAAACCTGCCCGGTGGGTGCACAGACCCGCCGTGTACACAAGGCACTCTCGATGCACACAAGGCGTCTACAACAACATAAAGGAGATAGCAAAAGTACACATCCTATACAAGGTAATCAGAGCATAATAGCTTAACAATAAGAATTAAGCCAACAACTAGTACTAATAATCCATCAAAAGATGTACTAAAAGTTAAATACAAAAGGTACATCTCATGACTACAAGGTGGTCTCTAAACACAAAAATACACCTTTCACTACAAAAACCAAAAGAAAGGTATCATGGTCCACCTATAGCAACACCAAGTGGCTCTAGCTAATCGCTAAACCCTTGCCGCGATCCCTAGCCTCACCCGCTGTGGAAGGCTCTGAAACAAAAAGAAACAACCAATGAGGGTGAGAACTATTAAACAGTAGTTCTCAGTGGGTAAGTCGCCGAGAGTAGCGAAATACACCACTAGGTCAACAGAGGCAATACAGTAAATAATTGAAAAAGAAACTACTATCATTGCTGAAATTGAACGATTCTAATACTATCATGCCTCTATATGACTACGCCAATCAACAAGTAGGCAAGTGTGTAATGACCAATAAGTATGCTCGACTACTATATATGCATCAACTAGTTATGATGTACAACTGCTATGCAACAATGCCACGATGTCAATTTCTATGAATGTAGTTCTACTACTATCATATTGACTAGTAACCAACTAACATTAAGGTAGTTCTACGGCTATCATATATACAAGTAATGCAGGGTTCACATATATGTCCGACATCACTAATGCATTAAGTTATACTATACAATATCATATTCAATTATCTTATGCCCAATTCATCGGGGACTTACACAACGTAATATCCCGGCTTGTGCCGTGCCTAGTGGCCCCATGGTAGTCAACATTCCCACTCTAGGAATGAGCCTGTCACGCCCCGTCGGGCCTTTAACACCAACCAGGTGGAAAGGATAACCGCACGGGCGCATGCCCCAGACCCGCCGAACGGATAGAGTCTCTTCTACCCGCCCAAGGCGTCACAAATCAAGCATATCCACAAGGTTCCAACTAGGAACGGAGTACAAGAGTTGCACAAGGAAAGCATCAACATAAAGAAGTTCTACTACTATTACATCACATTTGCACATTTATACATGCCCAAAATTTTCTTTTCTTACATTTCCATTCCATACATCATGTTCCAAAATTATGGAATATACAAGTTAAATACATTTAATGAAAACCCCTATACTATCAATGTCCAAGACTAGGGGTACAACTCTATGTATCACCAAAATGGAAGAGCCGCTATCTATAGAGCCAAACCCTTGCCTCGCTCCGCCGCCTCACTCGCGGAAGGACCTAAAAAATGTGGGGTGAGAACTATAAACATAGTTCCCAGTAGGTAAGGCCACCCAAGAGAGAAGCTCGACTCACCAGGTCCAAAGAAACACAATATGCATAAGTTAGATCACAAATAACTATGCAACAAATATTTACATGCTTGTAAATAAATATAAAGGATGCAACCAAATAAAATGTCCATTTTCATTTTCTCCTAGGTTCATCCTATATTTCACATTGACCAAGTTCAACTACTTGTCATTAACTTATGGTTTCGGAATCGCCGCATCACCATAATAGTTCCAACGTCCAAGGAGTAAAATCGTCACCTCCATGTTCGGGTAGCGAAATCGTCGCATACCCGGGATAGCGAAATCGTCGCATACCCCATTTCAACACTGCCATCACGTGGCACGGGTAGCGAAATCGTCGCATACCCGGGATAGCGAAATCGTGGCATATCCCAATTCATCACCGCCAACTCATGGCACGGGTAGCGAAATCGTCGCATACCCGGGATAGCGAAATCGTCGCACATCCCAATCCATCACCGCAACTCATGGCACGGGTAGCGAAATCGTCGCATACCCGGGATAGCAAAATCGTCGCACATCCCAATCCATCACCGCCAACTCATGGCACGGGTAGCGAAATCGTCGCATACCCGGGATAGCGAAATCGTCGCACATCCCAATGTTCACATTTTACACTTGCCAACCAAAGTCCCATGACCCTAGGTTCAAATCACTAAGTCTCACCTACGTTCAATGACACTAGGTTCACTTTACATCCTCAACCTAGGTTCCATGACTCTAGGTTCCATTTTCATGTTCCAACATATGTTCAATGACACTAGGTTCCAATTCATACATACAATCACACAACAAGTATAGATAATAGAAATATACTTGAGTTCTCTAACATGCAAGAGGAGCTCATGGCTCTATCTATCATGATTCTCATTTTTGCCAACATGCAAGTTCTAGGGTTTCACATTACACACAATTTTATCTTTAAATGGTTATTTACCCTAGACATAGAAGTGACATAATCACTTGGGTAAACACAAACCCACCTCAAGAGCTTCCAAGTTCTTGAATTCCTTGAGCTCCTAAGTCTCCAAGCCTTGAGTTCTTGCCTCAACCCAAGCTTCTACAAGAAAATGGTTCGTTACTCATTACGAACCCTTAATTCAACTCGATACACGAAATCAAGTGTTCTAACATGATTTCCTATGCCTCAATGGCAATTCCCGAAGGTCCAAATATTTTTAGAACCTCCCATGACAAAATTCCCAAATCTACCTAGGGTTTGCATGCATGCAAGCCAAACCCTAGATTTCTTGGCCAATCTTCCACTATTTGTGGTTTAGATTGCCTAGGGTTTCCAAAAACCTCATCTCAAAGGATTAAATCCAAGGTTCAAATCCTATATCACAATAACTCACCTCAAGGCTCTAGCTCCCAAGCTTCTTCTTGCACCAAGAAGCTTCTTTGCACCTTGGAAGTCCTTTTCCAAGCTTCAATCCATCACTTCTCCAAGCTTTGGAGAGATCTCTAGAGAGAGAAAGTGAGGGAGAGGGAGAGGGAATATGAGGAGAATGAAGAAGAAATAAGGGAAGAGACCTCATCCCCCCCTATATAACCCATTCACTGCGAAATTACCAAAATACCCCTCACTGGGCATTCTGCCTCAGCCGGGTCCAGACCTTGCAAGTGGGGTCCGAACCTCGCACTAGTGACAGTCCACCGCGCAGGCCGGGTCCGGACCTTGGTGTCCGGGTCCGGAACCCGTACGCACCCCAACTCGGAAACCAGCTCGGGTCCGGACCGTAGCGTCCGGGTCCGGACCTTAGCTGTCCGCGGACTTCATTGTCCGGACCCCAGATTTTCGGGTCCGGACCCCGTGAGCAGTTTTGCTCCAGTTGGTCCTTTTTCAAGAATTTTCGATTTTCAGGTTTCCACTCGCACCCACAATGTTCCGAAACCTTCGGAACCCAATTCCACACCAGCCATTATCGGCTTCCATCGAACTTTATCAAATTTAGTAAAGTTCGATACAAAGCACCGAAATTCAGAGTGCTACATTCCTCCCCCCTAAAAGAGAGTTTCGGCCGCGAAACTAAATCATACCTCAGCTGGACTCAGCGAAGAGGTAAGGAAACCGCTCCCTCATTGAGCTTTCCAATTCCCACGTAGCTTCACGCTCACCGTGATTCGTCCATTGTACCTTTACATAAGGAATTTCACGATTCCTCAAATTTTTCACCTCGCGATCCATGATACACAAGGAAAATTTCTCATAAGTCATATCCTCATGAAGCTCCATAGGCACATACTCGAGGACGTGCGCTGGATCATACACGTACTTACGGAGCGTCGATACGTGAAACACATTGTGTATCCCCGCAAGTTTTGGCGGCAAGGCTAGCCGATATGCCAAGGATCCCACACGCTCCAAAACCTCATAAGGTCCAATGTAACGGGGACTCAACTTACCCCGAACACCAAATCGCTTCACCCCTCTCATGGGCGATACTTTCAATAAGACGCGGTCTCCTACCGCGAATTCTAAATCTCGTCGACGTTTATCCGCATAGCTCTTTTGTCTGGATTGCGCCGTCGATAAACGTTCACGTGCCAAGCGGACCTTTTCCTCCGCTTCACGCAACACATCTGGTCCTAAGACCCTTCTTTCGCCGACCTCGCTCTAATAAATAGGAGACCGGCATTTCCTTCCATACAAGGCCTCAATCGGTGCCATACCGATGCTAGACTGATAGCTATTATTATAAGCGAACTCAGCCATCGGTAAATGAGTAGGCCATGCACCCTTGAAGTCCAACACGCACGCTCGTAGCATATCCTCCAAAATTTGAATTGTCCTTTCCGATTGGCCGTCAGTTTGAGGATGAAATGCTGAACTGAAATCGAGCCGTGTACCCAAAGCTTCTTACAAGCTTTTCCAAAAATGCGATGTAAAACGGGGATCTCGATCTGAAACTATCGAGGTCGGGACCCCGTGCAACCGCATAATCTCGTCCAGGTAGACTTGTGCTAACTTGTCTCCCGACCAAGTGGTGTGGATTGACAAAAAGTGTGCCGACTTTGTCAAACGATCCACCACCACCCAAATCGCGTCGTGGCCACCTAACGATCGAGGTAGGCCCACAACAAAGTCCATTGCGATATTCTCCCACTTCCAAACTGGAATGGGCAGCCCTTGTAATTTTCCTGCTGGAAAGCGACGCTCGGCCTTCACCTGTTGGCATACTAAACATTGTGCCACAAAGCGTCCAACATCAAGTTTCATCCCCGGCCACCAATAATGCAATTTAAGATCCTTATACATTTTGGTGCCGCCCGGGTGAATCGCATAGGGAGAAGTGTGAGCTTCTTTCAAGATCTCCCCACGAACGTCCTCGACTTTAGGCACGCACAATCGATTTCGAAATCGAATGGCGCCCTTCGAGTCCACATGAAAATCACCGACACGCCCACTCTCGATAGCACTCCGCACCTTTTGGAGTTCCGGATCATCGGATTGCTTTTCTTTTATTTGCTCCAACAAGGTTGGCCAAATTTTGAGATTCATGAGTCTAGCGGGGACGCCCGGGGCCACGACTTTCAAGTCAAATCGGCCCATTTCCTTGATCAACGGCATTTGTCCCATCATCTCAATTGCGAAGTTCTCCACGGATTTCCTACTGAGCGCATCGGCCACCACATTGGCTCTACCGGGGTGGTACAATATGGTTAAGTCGTTATCTTTTATCAACTCCAACCATCTCCGATGCCTCAAGTTCAACTCCTTTTGAGTGAATAAATACTTTAAGCTTTTATGATCCGTGTACACCTCACAGTGTTCCCCGTACAAATAGTGTCTCCATAATTTAAGCGCGAAGACCACTGCTTCGAGCTCTAGGTCGTGGGTGGGATAATTCTGCTCATAGCTCTTCAGCTGTCGAGAGGCATATGCTATCACCTGTCCTCTTTGCATAAGCACACACCCAAGACCACGCCGTGATGCATCACTATACACCACAAAGCCCTCCCCTGCAACTGGCAAGGCGAGAACCGGAGCCGAAGTCAACCTTTCCTTTAGCTCCTTAAAGCTTTGGTCGCATTCCTCGCTCCAAACATATTTGGCCCCCTTGCGGGTAAGACGCGTTAGTGGACCAGAGATTTTTAAAAATCCCTCCACAAACCGCCGATAGTACCCCGCAAGACCCAAAAAGCTTCGTACTTTCGTGACATTGGTCGGGCGAGGCCAATCCTTGATTGCCTCAACTTTCATAGGGTCCACCGATACTCCTCCTGCGGAAATCACATGACCCAAGAAAGCGACCTCACGAATCCAAAATTTGCACTTCTTTAACTTGCCGAACAACTTGTTCTCTCGAAGAACCTGAAGCACAATCCTTAGGTGCTCTTTATGTTCCTCTTCACTCCGAGAGTAGACAAGAATATCATCTATGAATACAACCACAAATTGATCCAATAATGGTTTGAACACACGGTTCATTAAATCCATGAACGCTGCCGGGGCATTGATAAGCCCGAAAGGCATAACCGTGAATTCATAATGTCCATACCGCGTCCTAAACGCGGTCTTATGCACATCCTCCGGTTTGATCTTCAATTGGTGATAACCGGATTGCAAATCAATCTTTGAATACACCCGAGACCCTTGTAACTGATCGAATAAGTCATCAATTCGGGGTAACGGGTACTTATTCTTGACGGTCACTTTGTTCAACTCACGGTAATCCACACATAACCGCAGTGAACCGTCCTTTTTCCGCACAAATAGAACAGGGGCTCCCCAAGGTGACACACTTGGCTTTACGAAACTCTTGTCCATCAAATCTTGTAGTTGTGCTTTCAATTCTTTTAGCTCCGCGGGTGCCATCCTGTACGGGGCCTTAGAAATCGGCACCGTACCCGGGAGCAAATCGATCACGAATTCTATTTCCCGATCCGGTGGCATTCCGGGTAACTCCGTCGGAAATACATCCGGGAACTCTTGGACTACAGGAATGTCCTCGAGTCCCAATACCTCCTTTCGGTCATCCACCACCGTCGCTAAGTAAGCGATGCAACCACTAGCAATCAGCTTCCTTGCTTGCGACGTGGACACCATTGACGCAAAGAGCGAACTCTTGCACCCACGGTACACAAACTCTTTGTGCCCGGGTTATTTAAACCTCACTATCCGGCTCTCACAATCAATAGTAGCGTGATATCTAGAGAGCCAATCCATTCCTAGGATTAAATCATACTCATTCATTCGATTTAATACCAGCAAATCAGCTGGCATGATCCAGTTTTCAACCCTCACTGGACAGTTTACACTCGCGTGATGTACACAAAAGGTGTGTTCAGGTACTTGCACAGTTCTTGCATGCGTGGCTTCTACAATTTCTATTCCATGTGCAATAGCAAATGATCGAGCAATGAATGAATGCGATGCTCCAGTATCAAACAAAGCTCTATATTGAATGCCTTTAATTAACACAATACCTGCCACGACATCCTCCTGGGCAGAAGGCTCCTCCACCTGTGAGGCGAACACCCGTCCACTGGGCGCTGGCCGCTGGCTCTCAACTGGTCTCGGCGGCGGTGTACGGCCTGCCGACATCGCCGCGGGTGGGATGCCCGCAAGCTGTCTCGGCGATGCAAATGCCGATGTCGATGACGGTGCCCGGCCATCATCCATCAGACAATTGTACTGCATATGTCCCGGCTGTCCGCACTTGTAGCACTGGCCCTCACGGTAGTCACACTGTTGAGGGTTGTGGGGGCTGCTACAAATCGGGCACCGGCTCGAGGGTCGATTCCGCTGAGACCCACGAGACTGATTCTGCGACTGCGAGTGCTTCAGGGGCCGCTTAGAGCTAGATTGCCCACCCGAGCCACCCGCCAGTCGTTTCTTTCCTTTTTCTTTATCCGTTCTCTCTTTCCCAGGATTCGCGCTCCTCGCGCGCACATGCATTCCCGTGCTCCACCCAAAGAGCACGGTCCAAGACCTCCGCAAAGGTTTGTAGCTTGAAGGCGTGAACCGCCCGAAAGATCTCCGGTCGAAACCCGCGCACGAAGCAATCGACCTTGTCCAACTCCCCGCGGACAACGTGCGGTACACAGTTAATGATGTATGAGAACTCCCTCTCGTACTCATGCACGGTGCGATTCCCTTGTTTCAACTTCCGGAACCTTTCTTGGAGTTTCCTTTTCTCACTATCGGGGAAGTAGGCGGCGAACACCATACCCCGAAACTCCTCCTATGTCGGTGGCGGAAGGCTAGAGAGTCGATCACGCCGGACTCCCTTCCACCACACCTTCGTCGATCGCTCTAAACAATGAGCGGCGAGGTACACTTTGTCCCTCTCCAAGGTATATAGGTCCTCGAAGAGCGTCTTCATTGCGTCGATCCACGTCTCCACATCCCATGGATCTACATTCTCCCCTTTGAAGATAGGCGGGTTGAACTTCTTGAACCTCATGAGAGCCGAAAGTGCGCGCTCTCGTTCTGCATCCTCCGCCGCGGAGTCGGGCATAGGAGCACCCGACCCATCGGCAACAGTCGGTGGTGCCGATGGCACCACAGCCGGCGCCGGTGTCACCTCCTCGGCTGGTGCCGAAGCAGAGACTGGAGGCGCACCCGATCTCTCCTCCCTAATCGCAGCCGCTTGCTACGCCATCTCGTCTTGGAGCTTCTTAATTTGCTCTCCTGCCGCTGCATGGTTTCGGCCTGTCGCCGAACCACGCCCATCAACTCGGTCAACTGATCATGAACACCCGAGTTCTCGCCCTCCCCGAGTTGTTCGGGAGCCGCGCTCGATTCTCCGAACCCAGCCCTCGTAGGAGGCCGCCCACGTATCATTATCTCCTGAAAACACAACGACTTTGGTCATTTCATGACATTCAAAGTCATTTGTAACATAACGTTTCACGAAAATAAACGTGAACCCAATCTAGGCGAAAGTCACACAAGGGTTCTTATTCCCCTCACTTGGTTTCATGTTGTCGGCCGCCAACATGAACACTCTTGGTGAAGAATAAGGCACACCTCGAATCTACCTCTACTTCCAACTAGAGGTATAAGGACATAACCCAATCACTTATCTTTCGCCACAGTCAAAGATCTCGTCACTCACGAGCCTACACTCCTAGGGTCTTTTTCATCCTAGGGTTTCTTAGGTCCACCTAGACCGTTTCTATGCTCTGATACCACCTCAGTCTGTCACGCCCCGTCGGGCCTTTAACACAAACCAGGTGGAAAGGATAACCGCACGGGCGCATGCTCCAGACCCGCCGAACGGATAGAGTCTCTTCTACCCGCCCAAGGCATCACAACACAAGCATATCCACAAGGTTCCAACTAGGAACGGAGTACAAGAGTTGCACAAGGAAAGCATCAACATAAAGAAGTTCTACTTCTATTACATCACATGGCACAATATACATGTCCAAAATTTTCTTTTCTTACTTTAATTCCATACACTATATCCCAAAACGATGGAATATATAATTTTCATACATAAAATGAAAATCCCCCCTATGCCATCATAATCCAAATTAGGGGTACACTCTAAGTATCACCAAAATAGAAGGGCCGCTATCTAGAGAGCTAAACCCTTGCCTCGCTCCGCCGCCTCACACGCGGAAGGACCTGAAAAACGTGGGATGAGAACTATATACATAGTTCCCAGTGGGTAAGGCCACCCAAGAGAGAAGCTCGACCCACCAGGTCCAAAGAAACACCATATGCATAAGTTAGATCACATATAACTATGCAACAATTATTTACATGCTTGTAAATAAACATAAAGGATGCAACCAAATAAAATATAATTTATCATTCTCTCCTAGGTTCATCCTATGTCTCACATTGACTAAGTTCCTTTACTTGTCATTACTTATGGTTTCGGAATCGCCGTCTCACCATAATTGTTCCAACATCTAAGGAGTGAACTCGTCACCTCCTAGTTGGAATATACAAGTTAAATACATTTAATGAAAACCCCTATACTATCAATGTCCAAGATTAGGGGTACAACTCTATGTATCACCAAAATGGAAGGGCCGCTATCTATAGAGCCAAACCCTTGCCTCGCTCCGCCGCCTCACTCGCGGAAGGACCTGAAAAATGTGGGGTGAGAACTATAAACATAGTTCCCAGTGGGTAAGGCCACCCAAGAGAGAAGCTCGACCCACCAGGTCCAAAGAAACACCATATGCATAAGTTAGATCACAAATAACTATGCAACAAATATTTACATGCTTGTAAATAAATATAAAGGATGCAACCAAATAAAATGTCCATTTTTATTTTCTCCTAGGTTCATCCTATATTTCACATTGACCAAGTTCAACTACTTGTCATTAACTTATGGTTTCGGAATCGCCGCATCACCATAATAGTTCCAACGTCCAAGGAGTGAAATCGTCACCTCTATGTTCGGGTAGCGAAATCGTCGCATACCCGGGATAGCGAAATCATCGCATACCCCATTTCAACACCGCCATCACGTGGCACGGGTAGCGAAATCGTCGCATACCCGGGATAGCGAAATCGTTGCATATCCCAATTCATCACCGCCAACTCATGGCACGGGTAGCGAAATCGTCGCATACCCGGGATAGCGAAATCGTCGCACATCCCAATCCATCACCGCCAACTCATGGCACGGGTAGCGAAATCGTCGCATACCCGGGATAGCAAAATCGTCGCACATCCCAATCCATCATCGCCAACTCATGGCACGGGTAGCGAAATCGTCGCATACCCGGGATAGCGAAATCGTCGCACATCCCAATGTTCACATTTTACACTTGCCAACCCAAGTCCCATGACCCTAGGTTCAAGTCACTAAGTCTCACCTATGTTCAATGACACTAGGTTCACTTTACATCCTCAACCTAGGTTCCATGACTCTAGGTTCCATTTTCATGTTCCAACCTATGTTCAATGACACTAGGTTCCAATTCATACATGCAATCACACAACAAGTATATATAATAGAAATATACTTGAGTTCTCTAACATGCAAGAGGAGCTCATGGCTCTATCTATCATGATTCTCATTTTTGCCAACATGCAAGTTCTAGGGTTTCACATTACACACCATTTTATCTTTAAATGGTTATTTACCCTAGACATGGAAGTGACCTAATCACTTCGGTAAACACAAACCCACCTCAAGAGCTTCCAAGTTCTTAAATTTCTTGAGCTCCTAAGTCTCCAAGCTTTGAGTTCTTGCCTCAACCCAAGCTTCTACAAAAAAATAGTTCGTTACTCATTACGAACCCTTAATTCAACTCGATACACGAAATCAAGTGTTCTAACAAAATTTCCTATGCCTCAATGGCAATTCCCGAAGGTCCAAATATTTTTAGAACCTCCCATGGCAAAAGCCTCAAATCTACCTAGGGTTTGCATGCATACAAGCCAAACCCTAGATTTCTTGGCCAATCTTCCACTATTTATGGTTTAGATTGCCTAGGGTTTCCAAAAACCTCATCTCAAAGGTTTAAATCCAAGGTTCAAACCCTATATCACAATAACTCACCTCAAGGCCCTAGCTCCCAAGCTTCTTCTTGCACCAAGAAGTTTCTTTGCACCTTGGAAGTCCTTTTCCAAGCTCCAATCCACCACTTCTCCAAGCTTTGGAGAGATCTCTAGAGAGAGAAAGTGAGGGAGAGGGAGAGGGAATATGAGGAGAATGAAGAAGGAATGAGGGGAGAGACCTCAGCCCCTCTACATAACCCATTCACTGCAAAATTACCAAAATACCCCTCACTGGGCATTCTGCCTCAGCCGGGTCCGAACCTTGCAAGTGGGGTCCGGACCCCGCACAGGTGACAGTCCACCGCGCAGGCCGGGTCCGGACCTTGGTGTCCGGGTCCGGAACCCGTACGCACCCCAACTCGGAAATCAGCTCGGGTCGGGACCGTAGCGTCCGGGTCCGGACCTTAGCTGCCGCGGACTTCATTGTCCGGACCTCAGATTCCCGGGTCCGGACCCCATGAGCAGTTTTGCTCCAGTTGGTCCTTTTTCAAGAATTTTCGATTTTCGGGTTTCCACTCGCACCCACAATGTTTCGAAACCTTCGGAACCCAATTCCACACCAGCCATTATCGGCTTCCATCGAACTTTATCAAATTTAGTAAAGTTCGATACAATGCACCGAAATTCAGAGTGCTACAGAGCCTTTCCCACGGACGAATCGTCAAATATCGCGCGATTACCGAGGAAGGGTCAAATCGGCATTTTTGTTTTTTCGCACAAAACCCCCTATATTTTATGAGCAAAATTTCACCAAATTTGGTGGGTAGTCCGCAATGTTGTCTCACTCACAGGGGTAGGACCTCGGCAAGAAATCAAGAAAGTCGGCGGAGTTATGCGCGACTTTCGACGTGAGTATAAAAGGGATCCTAGGTTTCCTTCATGAAAACCCTAACCCTAAAGCCACTTTTCTTCCCACCTGAGCCCTAGCCGTCAAGCCCTCCTCTTCCTCATCTCCCTGCGCGCAGCCGCCGCCGCCGCCGACGTGCCCCGGCCGGCCGGAGCTCCTGCCGACCCATCCTCTCTCTTCTCTTCTCCTCCCTCTTCTCTTCTTCTTCTACTCTCAGGCAAGGAGTTGTTCCTGTGGTCGCCTCCCCTTCCTGGACAGTGTAGGTGTCATCTGGGTCCTGCCGGAGCCCCCTCGGCCGCTGCATCACCGTCGTGCGCCGCCGCTGATCCTGAGAACCGCCAGGCACAGCTAGGGCACGCGTGCGGCCATCTGCTGCGGGGGGCCACCCCGGGCCTCTCCGAGGCTCACCCTGCCTCCCCTCGGCCCTCCGGCACCGCCGCGCCCGACCCAGGCCAGCGTCGCCGCCGCCGCTCGCCCAGGGCGCCGCCGCGGCCGTGCCTGGGCCAGGATCTACTCAGGTGGCCGAGCGAGCTTGCGCGCCGCCGCCGCAGCTCGGTTCCACCTCCCTCTCCTCCCTCGTGACCCCGGAGGACCCCCTGCCGCCGTTCTGCATCGCCCCGAGGCCGCCGGCACTGGTGAAGTCGAGCCGCGCCCTCACTCAACCCGTGCGGGCTAGGGCATCATTGCCCGCCCCTCCGGCAGCCTCCCGCCGTTGGATAGCCCGAGCACCGGCCTCCCCCTACTGGCCGCACCTGCCCACCGCTGGCACACCCACCGCCGAGGCCGCCGCCGGCCGGAGCCACCCTCTGCTCTCGGGTCTGCTCGGTTTGGGCCCGTTTTTGGGTTCCTCGATGTTCCTGCGATCCGAAATACTCCCGACGACTCCGTAGGCGAGCATGGCCACCCTGGGGTGCCCCTTACCTCCGTGCTCACCTGTTCCGCTGTCGTCGTAGTCCGGATCTGCGAGTTTACTTGCGTCGCTCCCGGACCACCTTCCCGCAGGGGTTTCGGTTGCTCCCGCGCGCTCCTCGGTCGTCCGCTATGCTCCGGACAGTGAGCATGGCCTTCGCCTCGTCGAGACCTGTCAACCAGTGTCTCGGCTGACCTCGAAACTACTCGGATCGAGGTACCGGCCCATAAACTCCCCTCAATGCATGTATATGTTGCAATTTCTTATAATGTTAGGGGCTTATATGCAATTAGTCGATGTGGCCTGGCAGCGTGTACATGTCATATGTGACCTTTGGACTGATTGTCCAAGGTCCACTGCTCTTCGCAAAGTCCGAAAATGGGTTTTCGGTGCGTTTTCCAGCGAAATCCGTCAGCGGAACGCGGTTTGCGGTTCGAAAATTATCTGACACTATATGTTTGCTTTACGGGTTGCCGCTGAGCCTTGTTGGCTGGTTGTTTTGGCCGTCTCGAGTATTCGGAGATGTTCGGTGAGCGGCAACGGGTTCCGGTGTCAAAATCGACACTTCCGGGAACCCGGATCGGAACGATTGTTCAATGGTGACCGTTTCAATGTTAGTTCTTGTGCTCGCTGACAAGACCTCAAACAGAATGTGCTTGGTGGCAGCGGTTGACTCATAGAGTGAGTCGGTACCTTCCGGGACTGTTTGTGGGTCCCGGGGACGTCCCGGTGCGATTTCGGGACTTCCGACGCTGTTTGGAGATCGGTTTTGGGGAACCGAGTCTCGGGTTTTTGGAATTCACGTGTGATTATGCTGTTTGAGTCACTTGGGGAATGTCTCTGACTCGTTGGACTTATCGTAGGTCCGGTTGATCGGCTTCGCGTCCCGGTTTCCGACGCGAGTGTGGCAGGTGGGTGCTTCGAGCTTTTGGGGTTAGACTGTATCACTGCTCCCTATCTCTCGCTTGATATATCTCGCATTATGTCACTACATGTCGATTCTATCTTCACAGCATCCATTTATTTATGCTTCCTTACTCGCATAGTATATATATGTGGTCATGGACATGTAGAGCAGGATTATACATTGACTATCTGTGGACTTCTTGTCCAGGAGACACACCGACCCTCTTGTCGTGTGTTTCGATCTGATTGATCAGGATTCGGCATTTATACGCCCTCAGATGTGGCTTCGACCAGGCACCGGCTTTTTGCCGGCTTTCGTATTGAGCATATCGCATGATCAGTCACGACACTTGGAGTATTCATGACACCAGGTCGATTTGGCCACCGACCAGGGGTGTACTATCCGGATGAGTCGACCTGCGGGCGCATGAATTGGATTAGTGTGGACCAGTGACAGGAACGCATGAGGTCTGCGGACCAATACGGCAGCACCAGATTGGGTATATAGTTGGTTTGATTCCCATTGAGGCATTTACAGCTTAGTACTTCTGTACAGTAGCAGTTCGATTATTTACTCCTATTCATATCTGTTGCAGCTACTGTAGTTTTCTTTGATTATACATGTTTATGGTATCTCCTTTGTTTTTCGGTGATTACGTCATGCCCTTGTGGCTCTGTCGTACCCACTGGAAAACTTCGTTGTGGTTTCTCACCCCCCATTTCCCCAGGTGGCACGGGCGAGGAGTTGATCCACGGTGTGACGTGAGGACGATCTAGCTAGACGGCATTAGCGGTCCTCACCTGCTTATCTCCCTTACCTGTTTCAGTTGCTTAAAATAAAGAATTGGTTCAGTTAGACGATCTTTACTATTTCTTGAATAATTATGAACTGTATGTGATGTTGATCCCGGTTATTACTATCTGTATTGATGGATTCGCTCGTGTTGGTTTTCTACCCCTCGTGGTAGTTGGTTTTCAAAAATAGAGTTCCGTGTGGGAACGGTTTTGAAATGGTTTTCTTGGATTTCTTTTAATGCTTATTAGAATTCAAAAACAAAGCTTCCGGATGGGAAGCACTTTTAATAGGATGACTGTTGTAATGTGCATTGCATCATCCTTCGCCTAAGGAGTGCTTAGAGGCATGCATCATGATTAAGGATGGCTAGCTGAATGTGAATGCATCATGTGATTTGT
The DNA here is from genome assembly GCA_016920855.1 of Puya raimondii. Taxonomy (NCBI): domain Eukaryota; kingdom Viridiplantae; phylum Streptophyta; class Magnoliopsida; order Poales; family Bromeliaceae; genus Puya; species Puya raimondii. Next base: position 142,327,719 of record JABWPP010000050.1, read on the forward strand.
ATGTGTGGATTGGTGAATGAAAGTGTGATTGTGATCCTGTTGTATATCGATGGTACGCCGTGCAAATACAGGGGAGACTCTGTCCGTGTAGACAGAGAAGCCGGTATTTGTGGCGGGTCTGTACGCCGTGCGGGCTAGGCTTTTCAAAAAAAAAAAAAAATTTCGACCCGTTTTTCCGCAACTCTGAATTTCAATGATATTAAGACTTTTATTAAACCAGCCCGGGGCATGACATCAAATTCAACACACACAATCGAGATAGGTTAAGTGCCTAAAGATCACACATGATTACCTAAATTTGATGATCTTTGCTGAGGTTTTGGACCGGACCTTGTGGGTAGAGCAAGGCAACGCCTTCGCGGGAGAGGAGCGTGAGTCCTATGAGAAAGAGAAAGACAGGGGAAAGAAGCGACCATCGGGTGGTCGAGTGGTCAATCGAGCTCAAAGCGACCACCGAAGCATCCCCACTCGCAATCCCGAGCTCAAGGGTTTCAACCTACCCAGTCATCGGTGAGATGTGTCATTTGCTGCGGCCCTCACAAGTCAAATCAATGTGTTCAACAAGATGGCAAATGCTTCAAGTGTGGGCAGCCGGGATACATGCAGTTTGATTTCCCACAAGGTGATGGTCGGGCTCCATCGATCGCATCGACATTCTCCTCGCCGAGGCAGCTCGCAGGCGTTCCACCCGCGGTGATGTCTGCGGGACGTGCGTCGCTGACACGATAGCTGGAGGGTTCGTAGCAAGCGCCGAGTGGCCTTGTGCTCGCGACCCAGGTGGAAGAGCCCTCTACCCTTAAGGACGTCGTGGTAGGTATCGTTTTACTTAATGGCACAGAGTATTGTTTGACACAGGAGCATCGCATTCATTTATTAGTCGGTCGCTTGCTAATATTCATGGAATAGATATAGTAGACACCGAGCACACTAGATGGGTGCAAGTACCCGAGCATGCATTTTGTGTTAAGAACGTATGTCGTGACTGCCCTGTCAAGATAGGGAATTGGATCATGCCGACAAATTTGTTGGTGTTGAATCGAATAGTCGAGTATGACCTAGTGTTGGGAATGGACTGGCTCTCTAGGTACTATGCTGCAATTGATTGTGAGAGTCAGGTAGTGACTTTTAAGGAACCTGGTCAAGAGGAGCTTGTGTACTGAGGGTGTAAGAGCTCGTCCTTTGCAACTACGGTATCCACATCGCAGGTGAGGAAATTAATTAATAGTGGCTGTGTCGCCTACCTAACGACAGTAGTGGATGACCGAAAGGAAGTTCCGAAACTCAAGGTCATCCTAGTAGTCCGAGAGTTTTCGGATGTATTTTCGGCGAAGTTGCCCGAAACGCCATCGGACCGGGAGATTGAGTTTGTTATAGAACTACTTTCCGGGACCACGCCAATTTCTAAGGCACCATATAGAATGGCACTGGCTAAGTTGAAAGAATTGAAAGCTCAGTTGCGAGACTTATTGGACAAGAGCTTTATTAAACCGAGTGTAGTACACTGAATTTCAGTGCATCGTACTGAACTTCTACAAATTGTAGAGTTCTAGTGAGAAAATGGCATAAGAGGCTATATGTGAGGCTTTGGCCAAGTTCGGGACTGTGCGAAGTGTTTTCGGCGCAATTGAGGCGCGAAAATGGACTTCGAGAAGTTAAAAACTGCGAACTTGGGAAGTCTGCACTGGATTCCGGTATGTGAACTCCAATACCGGAATTGGAGCTTAGTATACCGGTATGTGAAATGGTATACCGGAATGCTGTGTTAAAATCGAGAAACCCAGCTCTCGGATTTGCGGAATTTTTCGGGGTATACCGGTATGAGAAATGGTATACCGGTATACAATGTGCGAAACAGTGAGACCAGCTCTCGGGATTCTGCAGGATTCCTGAGGTATACCGGTATGCATATGCGCATACCGGTATACAATGTCCAGAGTTGGCTGGTCGAAGGTGCTAAGTGTGGAGAGGGGCATTTTGGTCTTTTCACATGCGTGGGGGTATTAGAAAGGCTGGGAACACCCCCCTTTCTCAGAGATCATCTTCTCCACTTCTCCTCTCCATCTCTCCCACTTTCTCTCTCTAGAGATCTCTCCAAAACTTGGAGAAAAGGTGGATTGATCTTGGAAAAAGCTTCCAAATGAGAAAAGAAGCTTCTTGGTGCAAGAAGGAGCTTGGGGATTTCGTGATTAAGATTAGTACCTCACGTTTTGGGTTCAAACCTTAGATTTTATCCTTTGAAATGAGATTTTTGGGAACCCTTGGCAACCTAAACCACAAATGGTGGGTGTTTGGCCATGAAATCTAGGGTTTGGCTTGCATGCATGCAAACCCTAGGTAGAATGAGGGCTTTTGCAATGTGAGGTTCTAAAAATATTTGGACCTTCGATAATTGCAATTGAGGCATAGGAAATCATGTTGGAACACTTGATTTCACATATTGAGTTGAAATTAGGGTTCGTAACGAGTAACGAACCGTTTTAGACATTCGTCATGATCAAAAGTGAAGCCACCCGGGTGCAATTTCACTAAACTAAAATGGATCTAATAAGTGGTCGGATTGGAATTGACAATTTGTAGAAACCGCTTCCAGTCCATTTCCCTAAGAGATTGGCTGAGGGAGAATCCGAGCAAATGGCGGGATGGTATTTGCTTATCCGGAACCTTACTTAAAAGTCCGTAGAAGCTTGGGTTGAAGCAAGAACTCAAAGCTTGGACACTTAGGAGCTTGAAGAATACAAGGATTTGAAAGCTCTTGAGGTGGGTTTGTATTTACCGAAGTGATTAGGTCACTTCCATGTCTAGGGTAATTATCCATTTAAAAATAAAATGGTATGTGTTGAGAACCCTAGCATTTTGCATGTTGGCAAAGGTAAAATCATGATAGGTAGAACAATGAACTCCTATTGCATGATGGATATTTCAAGTACAATTCAATTATTGATACTTGTTGCATGGTTGCATGTGAGATTTAAACCTAGTGTTGATGAACATAGGTTGGAACATGTGAGATTTAAACCTAGTGTTGTTGAACATAGGTTGGAACATGTGAGATTCAAACCTAGTGTCATTGAACATAGGTTGGACATGAAAATGAAACCTAGAGTCATGGAACCTAGGTTGAGAATGAGAAAGTAAACCTAGTGTTATTGAACCTAAGTGAGACTTAGTAACTTGAACCTAAGATCATGAGATTTAGGTTGGCAAGTGAGAAATGTGAACAACGGGATGTGCGACGATTTTGCTATCCCGGGTAGGCGACGATTTCGCTACCATGCCATGAGTTGGCCGTGTTGAGACGGGATGTGCGATGATTTTGCTATCCCGGGTAGGCGACGATTTCGCTACCATGCCATGAGTTGGCCGTACCGACACGGGAATGTGCGACGAGTTTGCTATCCCGGGTAGGCGACGATTTCGCTACCTCGCCTTGAGTTGGCGGTGTTGAGAGGGGATGTGCGACGAGGTTGCTATCCCGGATATGCGACGAGTTCGCTATCCATGCCATGTAGTGGCCGTGTTGAGACGGGGTATGCGACGATTTTGCTATCCCGAGTATGCGACGAGTTCGCTACTCGAACTAGGAGGTGACGAGTTCAATCCTCGAATGTTGGAATAATTATGGTGAGACGGCGATTCCGAAACCATAAGTAAATGGCAAGTAAATGAACTTAGTCATTGTGAGACATAGGATGAACCTAGGAGAGAATGATAAATTATATTTCATTTGGTTGCATCCTTTATGTTTATTTACAAGCATGTAAATAATTGTTGCATAGTTATATGTGATCTAACTTATGCATGTGGTGTTTCTTTGGACCTGGTGGGTCGAGCTTCTCTCTTGGGTGGCCTTACCCACTGGGAACTATGTTTATAGTTCTCACCCCACAATTTTCAGGTCCTTCCGCGAGTGAGGCGGCGGAGCGAGGCAAGGGTTTGGCTCTTTAGATAGCGGCCCTTCCATTTTGGTGATGCATAGAGTTGTACCCCTATTTTTGGACTATGATAGCATAGGGGATTTGCGTTCTTGTATGAATGTTGTATATTTCATAGTTTTGGAACATGATGTATGGAATGAAAGTGAAAGAAAAGAAAAAATTTGGACATGTATAATGTGCCATGTGATGTAATAGAAGTAGAACTTCTTTATGTTGATGCTTTCCTTGTGCAACTCTTGTACTCCGTTCCTAGTTGGAACATTGTGGATAAGCTTGTGTTGTGACGCCTTGGGCGGATAGAAGGGACTCTATCCGTTCGGCGGGTCTGGTGCATGCGCCCGTGCGGTTATCCTTTCCACCTAGTTGGTGCTAAAGGGCCGGCGGGGCGTGACACCGAGTGTATCGCCTTGGAGAGTCCCGGTGCTATTTGTTAAGAAAAAGGATGGTTTGTTACAGTTGTATGTGGACTACCGTGAGCTGAATAAGGTGACCATCAAGAACAAGTACCCATTGCCCCGTATCAATGACTTGTTCCATCAACTACAATGGTCTCGGGTGTATTCCAAGATCGACTTGCAATCCGGTTATCACCAATTGAAGATTAAGCCAAATGATGTATATAAGACCGCGTTTAGGATGCGGTGAACACTACGAATTCACGGTTATCCATTTGGGCTCACTAATGCCCCGATAGCGTTTATGGATTTGGTGAACCGTGTATTCAAACCACTATTGGATCAATTTGTGGTAGTGTTCATTGATGACATTCTTGTTTACTCTCGGAGTGATGAAGAACATGAAGAGCATCTTTGAATAGTACTACGAGTTCTTCGGAAGAACAAGTTGTACGCCAAGTTGAAGAAATGCGACTTTTGGATCCGCGAGGTCGCCTTCTTCGGTCATGTGATTTTTGGAGAATGGAGTATCTGTGGACTCAAAGAAAGTCGAGGCGATAAAGGATTGGCCTCGACCTACCAATGTCACCGAGGTATGTAGTTTTCTCGGTCTTGTAGGGTATTATCGGCAGTTCGTCAAGGGATTCTCAAAGATCTCCGGTCCGCTAACGCGCCTTACCTGCAAGGGGACCAAGTTCGTGTGGAACGATGATTGCGATCAAAGCTTCAAGGAACTGAAGGAAAGGTTGACCACAGTGCTAGTTCTTGCCTTGCCAATTGCTGGGGAGGACTTTGTGGTGTATAGCGACGCATCGCGATATGGTCTTGGGTGTGTGCTTATGCAGCGTGGGCAGGTCATTACATATGCCTCTCGCCAATTGAAGAGTTATGAGCAAAACTACCCCACCCATGACCTGGAATTACCGGCGGTGGTCTTCACACTCAAGTTGTGGAGGCACTATCTGTATGGTGAACGTTGTGAGGTTTAAACAGATCATAAAAGCTTGAAGTATCTATTCACTCAAAAGGAGTTGAACTTAAGACAACGAAGGTGGTTGGAATTGTTGAAGGATTCTGATCTAACTATCTTGTACCACGAAGGCAAGGCTAATGTGGTGGCCGATGCGCTCAATCGAAAATTCGTGGAGAACCTTGCAACAATGATCACAATTTAGCCGCAATTGGTTGCAAAAATGCGGTAGTTCAACTTGGAGGTTGTGACTCCGGGCGCCCATACTACACTTATGACTCTTGTGATTCGGTCGACCTTGTTGGAGCGGATTAAAGAAAAACAGTCTTTGGATCTGGAACACCAAAAAGTGCAGAGCGATATTGAGGGTGGGCGAGCTGGTGAGTTTAGTGTGGACTCGGAGGGCACTCTTCGATTTCGGGATCATTGGTGCGTGCCCAAGGACGAGGAAATCCATGGGGAGATTTGAGGGAAGCTCATACATTTCTGTATACTATTCACCCGAGAGGCACCAAAATGTATAATGATCTCAAGATGCATTATTGGTGGCCAGACATGAAAAGTGATATTGGACACTTTGTGGCACAATGCTTGGTGTGCCAACAAGTAAAAGCGGAACATCACCTCCCGGCAGAAAAATTGCAAAATTTGCCGATTCCCGTGTGGAAGTGGGAGAATATAGCGATGGATTTCATAGTAGGTTTGCCTCGATCCCAAGGAGGTCAAGATGCAATTTGGGTAGTTGTGGACCATTTGACAAAGTCAGCCCATTTCTTGTCGATCCACACCACTGTTAGATGTATGCCCTAGAAGCCAATCAGGCCGACACATGTATTCTTTTTAGGACATAAATTTGTATTTGACTTTAAATATTATGAATAAATATGGATTCTTATTTCCATTCATGTTGTGTATGTGTCCATGAATCGTCCAAGGAATTAATAAGATGATGACATGTATTCTCAAGAGTTGAGAATTTGAGACATGTGTCATTGGTGGTTAATTCCTAAATGCTCCCGATCGATGGATCATCGCGGGGACGGTGATTGATCCGATGAGATTGGTGCACAGGTCGCTTCCCTTTTGGGTAGATGAGTCTCGAGTCAACAGTGTGGAGACACTGGAGCGAATGTGCAGGTGGTTGTTAAAGAACAAGGGTACCGAGCGTGACCAACGCGAGAAGTCACTTGGATGTCTACTCACTCGTCAGTGACTTACTCAATGTTGCAGTAGTGTGACTGGTCCTTTGACCTGCGGTGCCTCGGCTATTCACAATGAGGTTACTGTAGTTTGACTGTACATACACTTGGTCCCTAGCCATTCAGGTCCTTGCGGTGCATGTTGGCTGCAGTAGGTTCGTTGTAGGAATAGGGTGTGCACCTATATGGAATCTATCTCCCTTGGTAGATAGAGGCGTTAGTCCTATGTGATTTATGAGACCGAGTTTATAAGACCTTGGCCAAGGCAGGATAAATAGCGAAAAGGGTTTCCGATATTAGAAACTCGAGTCGAATAAATTTGACATATGACAGATGATGGGGTTTGACGAGTTGTTCCATGACCTCCGACTATTCGGGACTCATGATAGAAGGACTGTATCACACGGTAACTACACCAAGAGGTTCAGTATTCCATTCTACTGGAATGCCACTACATGCTGCTAGGCGTCACTGGTGGATTGTGAGACTCATGAGAATTATCTGGATGATCGATAATTCTCATTGGGCTGAGTTGGAATTGTTCCGACCCACTGAAAGGAGTTTCAGTGATATTGTTGATAGTGATCAGAATATATCTCACTACCAGATAGAATAGAACCTATGGGATCACACACATAAGAGGTTGTGACTGATCGGATAGCTAGATCACGATTTTTGAATCGCCGGAGGACCTAATTATCAATATGTTGATAATTGGACTAATTTGTAATTATTACAAATTAGTGATATTAAAGTGTAATTGTTACAAGAGAGGACTTACTAACATTTAGTAAATTATGAGAGGGCTTATGTGCAAATATTGCATTATTAATTTGATATGATCAAATTAGGATAAAATTCAAGTCGAATCAAATTAGGATTTGATTGATCTAACCAATTAAGGAAAGGATAAATTTAATTCTAATCCTTAATGGTTATTATATTATTAAAAGAGGATTATATCCCTCTATATAATATATGGGAGTTTTTAGAAAATCCTAGCCGTCATCTCTCTCCTCTTCTCTCTTCTTTTTCTAGCAAGAAAGACGTCCCTTGCAAGGGAGCTAGCACCCCGGTAAGGACATCGATCAGATCACCAATCTCGTGTAGATACCTATAGAGGCCGGACGCGTGTGCGGCTTCAAGAGAACCTAATTCTACGATCATCAAATTGCGGTGAAGAACTACCCGCGCAAAGGTGAAGATTAGATCTTCCTTTCTCCTTAATCTTGAACAATATGAGGGATCCTATTGCGTGGTTTTGAGATCGGATCTCTAGTTTTAAAAAAATCAAATTTGTTTGATTTTGTTCCGCTGCGTTTTTACCGTACGCAATTTTCTAACGGGGTCGAGGGATAAGTTGGCACAAGTCTATTTGGAGGAGATTGTGTGACTATATGGGGTTCCTACATCAACCTTGTCGGATCGGGATCCCTGTTTTGCATCGGGATTCATAAGGCTTTGGGCACACGGCTCGACTTTAGCACGGCATTTTATCCTCAAACAGACGGTCGGTCGGAAAGGACAAACCAAAATAGAGGATATGTTCCGAGCGTGTGTTATAGATTTCAAGGTTACATGGCACACCTACTTGCCGATGGCCGAGTTTGCTATAACAATAGCTATCAGGTAAGTATTGGTAATGCACTATTTGAGGCCTTGTACGAAAGGAAATGCCGGTCTCCAATAAATTGGAGAGAGGTCGGCGAGAAATTAGCTTTGGGACCCGATGTTTTGCAAGATGCAGAAGAAAAGGTCTGTTTGGCGCATCAACGGTTATTGACGGCGCAAGCTCGGCAAAAAAGTTATGCGGACAAGCGTCGGCGCGACTTGGAATTCACAGTGGGCAACCGCGTCTTCTTGAAAGTGTCAACCATAAGAGGGGTGAAGCGGTTTGGAGTTCGGGGTAAACTAAGTCCTTGGTATATCAGACCATATGAGGTTTTGGAGCGCGTAGGGCCTTTGTCGTATCGGCTAGCGCTGTCACCGATGCTTGCGGGAGTTCACAACGTATTCTACGTATCCATGCTCCACAAGTATATACATGATCTGGCTCATGTCCTTTATTATGAGCCATTGGAGCTTGAAGAGGACATGCCGTATGAGGAGTTCCCAGTATGCATTCTTGCTCACGGGGTGAAAGAGCTACGGAACCACACAATTCCGTATGTCAAAGTGCAGTGGAACAATCACGATGAACGTGAGGCCACTTGGGAATTGGAAAGCTCAATGAAGGAGCGTTTCCCTCACCTCTTCGTCAACTCGAGTTGAGGTATGGTTTTAGTTTCGTGAACGAAACTCCATTTAAGGAGGGAGGGATGTAGCGCACTGAACTTCTACAAATTGTAGAGTTCTAGTGGAAAGTAGCTAAAAGGCTATTCGTATAATTCCGGTAAGGTTTGGGGAGTATTCGGGTATTTTCGGTGCAAACTAGATGCGAAAACGGACTCCGAAAAGTAAAATCCACTAAAACTGTAGATTTTGTATTGTGTATCGGTACTGATTGAGTACCGGAACACAATACAGGGGTAGCAAAACCAACTCTCGGGTTTTGAGGAACTCAAGTTGGGTACCAGTATTGATACAGTTTGTACCAGTACTGATACGCTGAGTACCGAAACACAATAAAAATTCTGAAAATCCAGTGTTCGAGTTTTGAGGAACTGGCTGGTGGGTACCGGAATTAACTGCCCATGTTCCGGTACGCCAATTCGGGAACTGGTACGCAGTGCTGCGAAATGCCAGTTTTGACTGGTTGTAATTAGTGGAATGTGGGGTAGTTAGTTGCAATTGTTGCAACACTCTATAAAAGTGGGGACCTCAGCCATCTCCTCCCCATTTGGACACAAGAGAACACATTTCTCTTCTCTTCTCTCTCACTCTCTTCTTCCTCTCTCCCTAGTGGAGTCTCTCCGACACTTGGAGTTTGGAGGATCAAGCTTGGAGGAGTGATTAGAGGTGGGAGCAGGCTTCTTGGAGCAAGAAGGAGCTTGAGGAACTCGTGGCTAAGGTGAGATTTCGGGATTTGGGGCTAGGGTTTTGTATTTAAACCATGTAAATAGATTTTTACTAAACCCTAGGCTATTTTAGTCTACAAATTGTCGAGATTAGCCATTCAAACATGGGTATTGCCATGGACTTTGGAAAACCCTAGGTTAAAAGAGGGTTTTTGAATTTGAGGGGTTTAAAAATTGTTTAACCCTTTAAAATTCTAACTGGGGGATTGTAAATTATGTGGGACAACATGATTTCAAGAGATAAAATCGTTTTAGGGTTCGCAAATAATAACGAACCATTATTCTTGTGTTTAGGGCAAGAAAGCTTGGAGTAAAAGCTTGTAGCCAAGGAAAGGTCCTAATTGCAAATGACTACGAGCAATTAGGAGTGTGCTAAAGAGCTAAGGTGGGTTATGCGCACCGAAATGATTTGGTCACTTCTCATGTCTAGGGCATAGTAAGTAGACCGAGTGATTTATTGTTGCATAGTAGTATAAATGTTAGATATGCATGTTAGAGCATATGCTACTTGAAATGTGAAATCTTACTACCTATGCATGTGATAAATGTATATTAAAATGCTATTCTCATTCACTTTGTAAATGCATGCATGGCATCATGGCATTCCTATGATTTGGACAAAATGTAGGTTGATATTCTCTAGGGATGGTAGAGAACTCAACATGTGAACACAGAAAAACTAGTGTCATTGAACATTGGAGGAGAACCTAGTGGAAGGATGACCACTTGGGCATGCCTGACTCTAAACCTAGAGGGGTTAACACATAGGTGGAATGTATGGACCCTTGAAGAGACCGTGAAAGTGGCGATTCCTCTACCTATGAGACTGGGGGCAAGAAAAGGGGATGGCGATTCCATCGCCCGGCACCCAATGAATGCGGCGATTCCGTGAGTTGTGGACTTATGGCTAAGAGGTGCGGCGATTCCATGACCTAATGCCAAGATGAGGTGGCGATTCCGCCCGCGATTGACTCAAGAGTGAGTCGGGTGACATGACTAGAATGTGAAACCTAGTGAATAAATGTAGTTTACGTCACATGAGTATGTTTCATTATCGTGATTAGAGGCATAAGCTTGTATTTCTTAAATATTTATATATTGAACTAACCCGTACTTATGTTGTCTCCTATGGACATATTTTGGTCTTTGCAAAATATTTTGGTTTACAAAACCAATTTTATTCAACTAAAAGTACTTTGACCTTCTCAAATGCCTACAATAATAGTTAGATTTCAAATTACTACCAAATTATAAATTTAAATTCAAAACAACATAAAAAATTTAGTTATAAATCAGATTCAATTTTTTAAAATATAAAACACAAATTTAAAATAAAACTTTCATTTCAAATTCAAAATTTCAATTTAAATCAAAAATTAAAATTGGCTTTAAGATTAAAAGTTTAATTTAGATTCAAAATTTAAAAGTTTAATATAAATTTCAAAATTAAAATTTTACATTACAATACCAACTTCAAAAATTAAATTTAAATTCAATATTTTTTTGAGCTAGATACTTAACAAATTAGGTATTATCTAATTTGGTAAGTAACAAAAGTAAATAAGATATTTAACATTTATACGACCCTAACAAATTTGGTATATACAACTAATTTTTTTCCAGTCATATTAACTAATTCAAATCGGTAACCAGGTTACTTCATGTAAAATCCAACTATATCATTTACTAATTAAGAGTTAGATTTTAATATTTATGGTGTATTGAAGCATTCCTCTCATCAAAAAGCTAAAATATTTATCATCTTTCATTATATATGCATAAAAGAAAGTAAAATAAATTTTTTTTTTTTTTTCAATGAGATGCACTATGAACCCGCATCGAACGTGCGCCCATGGCGTGTCCGCATCGGACACGAGTCCGCCACGGGCACGCACATGTCCAACACGGATACGCGAGGCTTACAGAAGTATTTGTGATACATAGACAAAAAGATCTTATCTCTATTTTCTTTCTTGATTTACCAAGGAATATTTAAGGGTATTTGGTTGGATGTAACTATAAATGCAGTGTAGTTTGAATTTTATGCAGTTGAAAATATAATAGTGGATGTTTGGCCTAACTTTTGAGAATTGATTTTAGTCCTAAAAGTGATTGTTGGCTCAATAGAATTATTTGGTAGCAACTATTCAAAAAAACTAATTTTACTTTTCAAAATCAAAAAAGTGATTTTTGGGGCTCTAGAATCCGAAGCAGTTTAAAGCTTCTTCTCAAAAAGTGATTCCCGCATACTCAGTTTCATCACTTTAAAATTTTAACCAAAATACCCAAAGTGCCCCTAAATAAATTAGATAAATCACACATTCATTAAATACATTCCCCTACCTCTTCTGTGACCTCTTCCACCACCCCAACCCACCTCTCCCCAACAGCAGTAGCTCAATCCCTCTCTTCTCACCTTTCTCTCTTTCCAACCCGTCTCTTCCTTAAGTCATTCTCTCTCCCACCTTCCTCTCTCCCCAAACTGAGGAGGTCTCTCTAGCAAATCTCCTCTCTCCACCGTACGATGTATTCTCTTGCTCGCTCGCTCACTGGAGCGGCTAGATCTGGCCAGCGAGCGCGTGCGAGCACAGAAGCTGACGCAGTCAGACTTGATCGAATCAGTCACCACTGGAGTAAAAATATATGTTAATTATTATTTCAAGTACTTCACGGAACAAAATGGTAGAACTTCAAAACTTTCTAGATGGTAATGAATTCAAAAGACCTCAGGAACCCCATGAGAGAGTTACAAAATTTTTCAAATGAAACCTGAAGTGTTTAAAATATTAACTTCGTTACTTACTAGTAATTATGGTTTGCAATCAACTAAAGTAATGCAAGCAGAGGAGATACTCGTCATATTTCTTTTGGTTTGTGGGCACAATGAAATAAATCGTAATATTCAAAATCGTTTCAAGCACTCTGAAAAAATAATTAGTAGAAAATTTAATGAGATAAGGAGTTCAACAAATGTAATCAAGATATGAATTACATGCCAATGAAAGCAGTACAAGCGCTTCGGTACAGAATAATAATAGAATGACAGATGATTACATCATGACCCAAACTCACGATCACATTGCTGTATCATTGATGAGCACATTTAAATAAATTGTTATTCTAATGAATATTTATTATTATGTTTTTTTTTTAAACAAAATAGTTGTGAACTATTAATAAATATTAGCTTGTACTTTTTTTAACAAGTACTAGCGCGCACTTTTTTTTAACAAATATTGGCATGTAATATTAGAATTAATTATCACTAATGTTAAACAACATTACAAAATTACTTCGACAGAAAAATTTACCAAACAACTTTCTAAAATCACTTCAGAAAAATTACTTTTCTATCAGACATAGCCAAATGCTCTACGGCTTTTAACAAAAATTATCTTTCCAAACCAAAATCAATTCTGCACAAATCACTTTTCCAGAATCTAGGCCATAGTTAATTGCAATTGTAATAGTTATAACTACACACTGCCAATGTAATAGCTATAACTGTACAATGCAAATGTAATAGTTATAACTACACACATCCTGTTTGGTTGGATGTACTAAAAAGCATAACAACTATAATAATTTGTTTGGTTGCATGAAGTTGAAAACTTGTATAAAAATTGTCACTTTATATAGGATAGTGAGATTACCCTTACAACCCGATTGGTTCATGATTTGTAGTAGTCTGGTAATCCTCTATCTTTTTTATCAAAATATTCAAATTATTATAATTAATTCAAATTGGGTAGTTGTAAAAAGTATTATTAAAGTAGTAAAATTATTGTGGATTGCTAGACGGTAGAAATACTAGATTATCATGGATTATAAGATACTTTCATTTCCATGCTTGACAGGAACCATTAGTAGTTCATTAATAAAAATATACTAATTCTCAACAACTTCTTAACCAAAGTAGTTTGATAAATTAGTAACAAACTAAACATTTCAAATATAAAATATACAATATTCCTAAAATATAACAAATCTTGAACCAAATAGCCCCTCAATGTTGATGAAAAATTATTACCCATTTTATATGATTTTGGAGAAGGTTACCTTTTGTTTAAAATTATTTTGTCCAATTGCTATAGTTGGAAAGACAGCTGATTTGAGCATAATTTCAGCTGCTATAGTTGAGTCTCCATGTGCAGTTTCAACTGCAGTTGTATATAATTTACACGCAATTACAACTACATCCAACCAAACAGTCATTCAAATAAAATATCAATAGTCTATGAAGAATAAAAAAGAGAACAAAGACAGAGCGAGACAGATAATAAATGTGCAGTTTACAAGAATCCGCTAGTGTAGACGCAACAAATCGGATAATTCACACCTAATAAGTTTATTACTCTGGCCAAATTTGCGAGAGGTCCAGCTGAACGTTGGAATTTGTAGATCCTTTTTATGATTGCTGACTATCTAGTTCTTTTGCTAGAAAATTGCAACATGAAATATTGAGCTTTATAAGGATCTTCTATTTACATTATATTGACTAATGGGTTTCGTGTTTCCTCCTCTCTACAGTGCCATATTCTCACATCAAACATGCCCTGCAGCATAATTAGGCCAATGAACATCAACTAAAAGATTACATATTCACTATTCAGAAATCATATAAAATGGAGAAGCGAAAAAATACCTCTACTATATATCTATCCACCTGGGAGTGGCAAGAATATCATCCCTCCACAATCGCAAAACACAATAAATGAACAAAATATGGCCAAGCGGTGAAAGCATCACGAGCTCGTCGTCTTATTGATAGACTCTAAAGAGACAACTGCACCAGAGCCAGAAACTTGGGAGTGGGAGATCATTATATAAAAGACCCATAGGTGCAGGCACACAACATAAAGTACGGACCAGATCTGAGCCCTAGGGTTCCTTCTCAGAAAGATGAGGCCTGCAGAAAAGATAGAATCCAACTGTCTTAGTACCGATCCTAGTTGCTGCTGACCGGTCCGTATCCTGTCATGCAGTGCTGTAGCTGATCGATTGGATGACTGCCATGTTCCAGCCTCAATGTCTATCTTGGTAGATGAATCAGGAGCTTCCACAGATAAGCCAATTTCACCAAGTAATCTGGATACTGTCTGTGGAAAATTGGGAATAATTTATTTGAGTTTTATTTTCGAAAATGAAGAATTACAATAGTTAATTCTTATTAGCACAACTTTGTCAGCTACAGACCTCAATTCTCAGTAACAATGTTGCCTTCTCGGAGGAGAGAGCTTCGACCTAAGGAGTTTGAAAATTTGGAGCAGGTAAGTTCATCTTGCAGGCAAAAGTTTACTTACAAAAAACATTTTATCTTTTATGATATAGTAAAATAGACGATATTAATGAAACAAATAGCATTATATCATGTATATTCAGTGCTCCCGTACAGGGTATTTTCCCTCGAAATAAAATAAAATAATATAAATTTCATGCATCGAATTAAGAATATATATTGAGGGAACAGTACAAAAAGAAAATCACTATCTCAATATTTAGGGGCCTCATGTTCGATTGTACTTCTGAGAATTCTAGCAGTTACACACGATACAGAATGAGGAAACAAACAGTGTGCAACAAAACTTTGAATTGAACGCATAACGCATAGTTCATTTAGTCAATAGTCAAGTTTCTCTAGTTTATAAGAAACTCAAGTAGGGACTGTACCTGCATCTGTTTCTGAATCAAGCGATCTGTTAGTTGATCAAGACGTTTCTTGACTTCAATCTCTACTTCGGTAGGATGCATCATCTCTCTCCTTGTAATTGCAATGTCTTCTTCCATCCAATTCACCTATTAATGCAAATGAATCTTCATTCTATGCAGATTTTAAACTAATAAATAATGACAAAGCACAATTTTTTTTAAAAAATTATATAGGCGCATAAGAATGTACACTTAAGGTGATGCAACTATTTCAAAAGCATCTCCTAATTCCAATTTTCATTAAACAAAGTTCCGATCCAGTTGAATAGTCAGTACAATCTCCAGTTATAAATTTACTGTTTTCTCAACCGAAACATCCTATTTTCTCAAGGGAGTAAAGAATAAAATGTAAAGCACGTCTATGGAACATTGAACTGATCAATTGGAAACTAAGCATGTAGTGTTGATAGCCGAGTATATGTAAAATAATTTGAGTTCAAAGGTAAAAGTGTATAGAACTAATCTGAACTATAGACCATTTTGATTCGACTATCCAACCTTTCAAAATTTTGATTTTAGTATCCAACCTTTCAATTTGTTTGACTTAAGTCATTTGATGGATCCTTCAGTACAAAATCTAAACTAGTTACGTATTTTAATAAATTTACAATTATAAAAATTGCATAAAATATAGTAATTAAATGCATACAGATAAAAAACGCTTTCAAATTTTAAAGGTAAAGAGTCAGTAACTTGCTTAAATCAAATAATTAAAAGGTTAGATAGCAAAATCAGAATTTTTAAAGGTTAGGTAGTCAGATCAAAATGAGTGATAGTTAAGTCCTATACATTTTTACAGAGTTTAAATGTACTCTTCTGCCAACAAAAAATTTGAATCATAACACTTCATAATTCTGATAGTTTATTCCAACAGAATTGAGAGGTAAATCAAAAGAAAACTGAAATTTAGTTAAGCAAATTACAACACAAATAATTTCTTAATCATCATAAAGAATGATGTGCAAGGGTCTATTGATTCATGGTTTTCAAATGGCATATAGGTTACAATCAGTAGGATAATGCAAAACAAAAAAGAAACAGTTCATATCTTGGACAGAAGGAAATTAAGGCTTGATGGGGAAGAATCTTAAACGGGATCGAATTATCTAAGGTGTATTGAACAAAATGAAATACAATTTGCCACAAGGGTCTCGAAAAAGTCTTTAAGAATTTAGACTTCACAGAGCAAGGAAGAGGGATTTCTTCTACGACAGGCTGATAAATCTCTTTCATGATCACCAAATACTTCTTTTCTCTCGTCTCTTAGCTTTTTCAAAAGGATAGAGAGAGGAGTCCAAAAAGAAGAAAAGAGAACCAAATTGAGAAGGATTACGATGAAAGAATAAGAAAATTAGAGCAAGTGATTACCCATTTCCTTCCGCAGGTAATTATAGGATGAATAGAAAAAAGGGTAAACTTAAAAAAAAAATCATTCGCTTTCTTGATCTCCAAAGACTACATTTCTCCTGTTTTTTAGCCATTCAAAAGGGTATAAAGAGGAATCCAAAATGATTTCTCCTGTTTTTTAGCCATTCAAAAGGGTATAAAGAGGAAGCCAAAATGAAGAAAAGAGATCAAAAGTGAGAGGGATTACAGTGGAGAAAACTAAGAAAATTAGAGCAGGAAATTAGAAGTTTCTGCTCCTTCACTTTCATTCTTCAATAAAGGTTGATTTCCCTTTCCTTCCTCAGATAATTATGGGATACATAGAGAAAGGGTAAACTTCAACAAAGAGCACTGCTGTATACTGCATTTTCACATTGGCGCTCTGCAGTTTATTTACTATCGCTTAGGTTCCTAAAGCTGCTGTTTTGGGTTTCTGTATGGAACTTTTTATAAGGCCTATTATAAAATGAGTTTTGACTGGGTTTTGATCTGCCAACGGGTTCGGATCATATTTGGGCTGGATTATGAACTCGACAAAACCAAAATCCATTAAAATTTGGGATTGTTTCAGGATTTTGGATGACCCAAACACAATAAACAGCCAATCCAAAGCAAAGTACACTGGAGCGGACAGAAAGATCCTTATGGAATATCAACCTCAAGAATTTAAGCGATTCAAACAGAATTATGGGGCATGAATGTAAAAAATATGCTAAATCACTGGCCCTTTTTGAAGTTTATCCAAAAAGTTATGAGATGGTTGAGATTTGTTGAGATAAGCTGTAGAACGCCTCAGATTCTTATATGATCATTGGTCAAATACCTTGAATATTCATATCTAAATCTTTAATTCAAACTTAATGTGCCGTCTAATGATTCACTGTAGATTGAGATATCTTTCAATTTATCACCACAATCACATTCAATATGAAAGATTGCGATCATGACAAGAGCGCCTATCAATCTAAACTAACTTCATGTAAAAATTTCAACAAACTACAGCAACTTGCCGCAAAAAAAAAAAAAAAATTTGCCACACAATGTCATGTACTCTAGATGTGGGTTATCCATAAACCTAGCTTCCAGATTATAGACTATTAGTGACTCGATATATAACATTCTTGCTATATTTATAGGACGTTTCTTGATCATTTCAGTATTCTGCAGTACGTAAACTGTTTTTGCCTGAAATCAAGGTTTAAAGTATATTAATTGTTGAGTGTAGTAAGCTATACATAGTCAATTTTTATAATTATTTTTTAAAATCTTTCAAAATATCATTATAAGAGTTTACTGGGAACAAAAAAAAAAACTAAAAAACAACTGTGCCAAAGCGTGCCACTACGAGGTCATGCATATCTGTCGGCACACAAGCGTGCACATGTTGGCACGAAGACTATGCCATACCATGCCAGGCACGTGTCGGCACGGAGACTGTGCCATACCATGCCAGGCGACAACCGGCACGCCCCCGTGCCACGACACTTTATTCCTTGCTAGCAATATAACAACGGCTGGAACTCTGTAATTGAATGCTGACGAACTATGAAAGAAAAATTCTGAACAAAAACATAAAATAAAATAAAAATGAAAATCTAAGAAATATGAGAAGCATTGTTAAGTCAGCAGTAAGCACAATGTAATATCAACATGTGGATTTCATGCGTCAAAATCCACGGGAACAGCTTACCTTGTCTTTCAACTTCATAATTTTATCACACGTGATAGAGTATTCCGCATCAAGAAATTCTTGTTCAAGTTTGAACCGTCTTAAGGACTCTATCTAGACAAAACAAGTGAAGAAATTAGAACTACATAAATAAGATTCTCTTTTATCTCTATCTAGACAAAACAGGTGAAGAAATTAGAACTACATAAATAAGATTTTCTTTTATCATTTCTTTAAATGAATAGTTACGGAAAATCATAGATATCTAATATAAGATGAAAAGCCAATAGACGACTTGTAAGCTCACAGCTTACTTCATTTTGTGAAGTGGCACTGCTTCGTATATTGGACATTCTCCTCTTGTGTTCTGCACAAAAGGAATAGCATAACAGGTAATTTATTTATAAGAAAGACTATTAAAATAATTCTAATAATAAACACATACAGGTGTATAAGTGTGAAGCTATACACTTTTTCAAACATAGTGCTAGAGGTTATATGTTACTTCTTTTTGGCAGTTTGATGGCAGATATTATATATAACCATATTAGAATGCAACAATTACTTCTCCAGACATACTGTCATATTATACAGAGAACACGAACAGAAATACGAGCACAAATTCACTATTGGAACCTCTAGAGATAATAGACATAAGAATCATTTGCTTGGTTGAAAAGCAGCCACTAGAACAATTTGCAACGAAGAAAAACCAGAAAATTTAGAAAATGCATAGTTGCTCACAGTACCTCAACAAATCCAATCAATAGAAGAGTTTTCTTTGGAAGCACAACAATGACTCTATCCAGATGAACATGCCTAGTCATATGAAATCATAACAAAATGTTGACTTTTCTAAGAGGAAGGGGAAAAAACTAGTAAAGACATCTTCCTTATTCCACTTCAAATGAGAAGCTAACTTCATCGTTAGCCCAAATAATAGCAAGTTGCAAATAGAAAACAAATAAGAAAACCAAGAAAAATCAGAAAATTTAATTTAAGCAAAAGTTTGCAGTAACTTAAAAATGCTAAAGAGCAGGTGAGCAACATTATTAGATGCAAAGGAGCATATGACTTTTCTGTAGTAAACTGCAACTTAACAATCAGCCACATGGCAATTACTATGTCAGAAAAACCATGACATAATGGTGAAGTAGGGAGACTTAGTATTTGCAAGCATCTCCGGACAGCGATAGTGGTAATAATAGTTCCGATTTATGAAATATCAAGAGATCAAACATAAGTCCAAAAAACAAAAAATAATAAAAATAGAGGAAACCAGAATGGGCAGCAAAATTTCCAATTATATGTGAAGAACATGGTACATTATATTATTTGTGTGACTTGCTAAATAGAAATAAAAAGTTAACAGTGCTCGCTCATATAAGCTACATAGAAAACGACTCCACATCTTTGTTCGGTAAGAACTTCACAACCTATGCGAAGATATATGTAACCATAACAAAAGATTATCAAACAATGAAATCGCCTTTAAGGGCAAATTTCTTATTAGTTGTGAAGCAAATACCTTCGTGTGCAAGTTCCTTTAATTCAATCTGCTCTCGTAGTTCTGCCATCCGATTTACCTTTTCTCGCAAAAATGAAAAAATAAATAAATATTCAGGTACTGCACTTCTGTGAAAGTACCAAAAAACTTCATGTAAATCATCCATCCAATATTACAGCAAAACTGAGAGACTTTAAACAATAAAATTCAAATCAGTCAAACACATAATTTACATTTAAAAATACACAAATTCTAATCACAAAAGTACCAAAATGTTGGTATGTTTTATTACTGATTTTATATTTTCATGTGTCTTTTCTCTAACTTTCAGTCTGTCATCGTTGAAGGGAAAAATAAGAACTTTCACAAATTCAATTGTACTTCACAAGTAACTGGTGTGTACTTACATAATAACGATAGGATAACTGGTTACATGGTGTTGTTTTCAGGCATACTCATGCAATTTTAGTACGTTGAATGAATTCATCATTTTCTTTCATGAGTAATATATGTCTGTGACAGTAAATTATCGCAGACCCAAATAAATTGCTCTTTTATTGCTTAGATGGAATAGATTAAAATAAGATTACCTCCAAACTGAGTTAATCATTAAATAAGCTAAGTCAACAGAAATTGACCCACAAAGGGCCCAGCAACCATGAAAGAGAGAGAGAGAGAGAGAGAGAGAGAGAGAGAGAGAGAGAGAGAGAGAGAGAGAGAGGGAGAGAGGAAAGGTGATTGAGAGTACCAAATTAAAATTTTCCAATAACCTACACAAAGAAGAGATCTGAATAGCAAACTACTGTAAATTAAGATATTGGTTCTTTCAGTACACTATGAGAGTGTGGAAACACATAATCAATTGATTCTACAACTAGACCAGAGACCTTATCGCAAAGCTCTCGTAAACATTAAATGTAATACCCAGCTCTTAATTAAATTATGTTTTGATGATAAAGTCAGATTATAATACTTCTTATCACACTTAAATATTGGCAGACAGTTTATAGATGATTTGATCTTTGAAAAAAATTCTGAAAATTTTTCAAGAGATAGCCGTGATTATTCTAAGGCCATGATTTAAATTTGCGACAGTTCGAAGCTCAGATCCTTGACCAATCAATCAGAATAATTTAGCTGAAAAGAATTAATTTAGCAGATCAAACAACCATGACTCTATAAGAAAATTTATTTGTTTAGTTAATTAGAATACTCTAAGCTTACCCCTAAAGTTTCGTGTTGATCCGATACCTGAACAAGCTAGGTCCAAGTTTCAGTCAGCATAACATTTTGTGCGGATTTCTTTCGTAAACTGGAATAAAATTTGTGCTGTTGATCACAGATTAGAATCGATCTTGGACTCTCAAATTTGGGCTTAATCAGACCTCTAGATGAATTTAAGTGGACTAACCTCCACACATGTCCACACTATCAGCTCACCTGTGGCCACCATTTCCTTTTCTTCTCTTGGACAGTTGGAGAGCTCTCTCTCACTTGGCCATCCATGCATGAGGCTTGTCCACCCTTTAAATAGCACAACTCGAGCTTTAGTCCATCAACATATCATCATGGTGCCTTGTTACCACTAATGCCGCTGCCGCGGCGCACAGCGTTTCGCCACCATCCCCGCTGCTCTATCCGGTTGTCGGTCTCGTCCCATTCCGCAACCGACGTCCCTGTACTCTGACGAAACTCGCCACCGTTATTGCAAGTCGAGTAGACTGCCATCATCACCTTGTGAAGGCTTCGCCAGGACTAAAGCACTAAGGTTGGTAATGGAATGAAAAGGAGGAAATTAAAATAAGAAGTTCACACACCAATCTACGTAAGTTGGGCACATTTTAGTTTTGCTAAAAAAGTGAGCTATAGATCATTTTGAGTCGACTACTCAACCTTTCAAAATTTAGATTTTACGACCCAACTTTCTAATTTGTTTGCATTGAGTCAGTCAACGGCACTTTGACTTCAAAATTTAAACTAATTACTAACTTTAATTAATTTATAGTTGCGAGAATTGCATGAAGTATAATAAATAAACCTGTAAAGATAAACGACGCATTCAAATATTGAAGTTAAATTGTTGTTGACTAACTCAAATCAAACAAATTAAAAGGTTGGGTAGTAAAATCAAAATTTTAAAATGTTGGATAGTTGACTCAAAATGGTCCATAGTTCAAATAAGTTCTCTAAGTTTTTGCCTTTAATTTTTATAATCATTTGGTTTTATTAGGGGCTTGATTCAGCCCAAGGCTGATTCTTATTATTGTGTCTGTTCGAGCAGACTGCAATTTCAAAGAATTGTTGGACTAGACTATAAATAGATTTGGCTGTCTGCTGGACTAAACTGCAATTTCGAAAACTTACTAGACCAAACTATAAATAGGCTGTAACTTTCTCATTACAACTCTGATTTTAGCATGTAAATGTCACTGGATTTAGTTTAACACGTAGCATCTGCATTTTCTAGTCCAATAAGCAAAAGAAGTCTCGATGGTGAGTACAATCTAAAGAAAAAGTGTTATTAATAAATAATTACAGAATAAATGTATTGTTACTACTCTTTTTAGGACACCCTAAGACCTTGCGAAGATTAAATTTTGAGCTACAATAGTCTTATAGTTAAGGTGGGTTAGAGTCTCCAATAATTGTAGAACTTCTTACTAGTTCTTATTTATACATCAAATTATCATTGGTTCTTCTTCCTTACTTGTGGTTACCTTATTTTGAATACTTGTTCTTTGATTCTTGATAAATACAAGCATGCTTATCTCGTTATTTTACGGTCATGTTACATACCCATCTTGACATAAGTTGTTGATAGTATACTAAACTATGTATCACAGACACTTCTGTAAGCCTTGTGTGTCCGTGTCGGGCACGTGCGTGTCCGTGTCGGACTCGTGTCTGACACGGACACGCCATGGACGCATGTTCGATGCGGGTTCATAGCGCATCTCATTGCAAAAATATATATTTTTTATTTTACTTTTTTTTATGCATATATAATGAAAGATGATAAATATTTTAGCTTTTTGATGAATGCATATCATTTTTTTGGATAATAAATTATGTATGGTGGAGAATTTCTTTTCTTAAAATATATGAACTATCAATAAAAATTTTATTAATTTTCATTCGTATGAGAAATATAACAATAGTTTAACAAAATTAATACTTTATATATAATAAATATATACTATTATATCAATAATATTAATTTTATTAGCGGTGTCCATGTTGTGTCTATATCCTAATTTTTTGGAAGCTACCGAGTCGTGTCGTGTCCTGTGTCCCATATCCGTGTCCGTGACGCCTAGATACTAAATGGCTCCCTATTATATGCCTAGCACATGGCAAATGCTAAACATAACTAGTTAGTGAACTTTGAAGCCTTGATCTTATGCATTGGATTATAGCTTACAAATATATGCTATTGTAGCACTCTCATAGTTAAGGTTTGCAACCTTGCGGTTGGGCCCTCCGAAGCAGATATGTGTGACAGGGTCTTAGGTGTCAGGCCAATAGCAGTAGGCCAGGTCTTGCCGACAAGGCAATGAAAAAGCAAGCTTGATTGGGTCTTACATGACAGGTCAATATGATTGGGTCAATAATAAAATATTGATTCAATATTTTGGCACATTATTCTTTGGAACCCATTCCCACTCTTGTTTATATAGGGATAATTGTTTCAATTACTATTGCTCTGTTTCTCTTTGAGTTTTGTCTATTACTAGTTGCTTACTATTGACCTAATAAGCACGACTCATCTCTCCCGACCTACTGTACTCGCTAGAAAACTTCATTAGATTCTCATGCCTTTCTATTGAAATATTAGACCTAGCCGATAAGAACAGGTCGTGAGCGACCACGTGACAAGGTTTTTGCAAGATTGAAGTGACTTGGCAAGGTTTTTGCAAGATAGTATATATGTATATATATATATATATATATATATATATATATATATATATATATATATATATATATATATATATATATATATATATATATATATATATATATAGAGAGAGAGAGAGAGAGAGAGAGAGAGAGAGAGAGAGAGAGTAGGGCAACAATACTGTTATGAGGACGGAGGCTATCATACTCAGAAGTCATTTCGATGATAGAGCTTCCAAGTCAATGATCCATACAACTAAACATGATCTAGAGCATTTAAAACTTCTAAAAAACAAATTTCGTTATTTTTTGAAATTATAACAAAGTCCATCAAGCAGGTATAAAATAAATGGTCAAAATCGAACAACCTCCTAAAAATAGAGGATCAAATTTTTGAATTTAAGATCCGCATTATTGATCTTTGTTTAGATAGTGAATAGAATTTTCTATCAAAAATTCAACCGATTCCGATTCTTTTACACCGTTAAACTAGAAAGCATCCCATACAGACTGTTAAAATTTTGTCAATTTTGAGATTTTTTAATTGTAAAGTAAATGATCTCGAAAAATTATAAAATTTGGTTTCTAAAAGTTTCAAATGATTTAGATTATGTTTAACGGTATGAATTGTCGATTTGGAAGCTCTATTATCTAAAACAACTTATGAGTACGAAGGCAAATCGTACTCAGCCCCCCCCCCCCCCCCCCCCCCCCCCCCCCCCCCCCCCCCCCCCCCCCCCCCCCCCCCCCCCCCCCCCGGCTCTCTCTATATATGTATATAAAACAAATATTGAAACTAAAAAGAATGTGATAAAATTTGTAAGAACTAAATAAAATTTATGTCCATAGAGCTAAATCAAATTTTAGATTCCATCCCAGTATATTTATTATTTAAGGGTCGCACTTTACAAAGTATAAAAATTTGTGAGCAGTTTGTTAGACGCGTTGCACATACAGGGGAAATCTAACCGTGCGGCAGGTCTATCGCGCGCCAATTGGTCTTATGCTCCGGGGTGTGACATTAAATAATATAAATCAAGATAAAATCCACAAAAATCCGAATTATGCCAATTATAAATCAACCTCATCCAGTCATCATAATTTCTTTATTAGGATAAACATGTTTCCTGATGATTGGTACATATACTATGACATCATTTGACATCGGCATGCAACCCATGGACACAGCATGACCAGCACATACCATCATGTGACAAATATGCAATCCATGCTACGAGTTAATTGTTATAATATTCTATATACAAATTACTAACTTGCAACATTAAGCATGTATACAAGAACACAATGAAAACAAGAAGTAATCATAGTCAAGAAAAAATGGGGAAAAATTAAAAACAGTGAAAAAACTAAAATCTATCATCACATTATTGTCCAACTAGAAAATTTCTCCAAGTAGAGACAAACTAAGATGAAAAACTTCAGAAGCACCAAAATAAGTTATGGAAGCTAAAACACAAGTTGGAGAATCTAATCGTGGAAACGAATACATACTTCTACTTCTAGATTCCATTGAGCTGCTGCAAGAGATTTGGCAAGATCTGCATTCACAGCCTGCAAATAAATTCTTCTGTTCGTAAGAAACTGACTTTTCCAGTTAGGGGTGAGCACAATTCGCTTCTAACCATACAACCAACCTGAACCTTCAGTTGGTTCAGTTCAGTGTTATATATACTTTAGTTCAGTTTGGTTTTAAAAATTGAAAACTGAAAACCAAATAAACCAAATTAATCAAAATTTAATAATTTAACTAGAGGCGTTAATCATTATTATCTTTAGATTTAAAATTTTCACATAAAATTAATCATGATTATATCTTATTTTTAGTAGTTTAAAAAGATTTTAAGCAAACAAAAATATTTTATTGAAACCAAATAAACCAAACCAAATCGAACCTATTGAATTATTTCAGTTTGGTTCGGTTCAGTTCAGTTCATACTTCTAATTTGGTTCAGCTCAGTTAAAAGAATTGCAAAAACTGAACCGAACTCGCCAGATGCTCACCCCTACTTCCAGTACTTATAGAAACCGAAACCAACTTTTATGATCGGATCAAAAGAAGTGCTTTAAAATGCCAAAGATTGAGCTGAGATAAAACAGCAGAGGTGATTAGTCATTTCAAAAAATATAGCTAGCACAAGCACCTCAAGCTTAGCCACGCGAGCAAAAGCCTCCATTCTAGTGCTATTGTGTTTCTGTTTCTCTATCTCCACGGCCTCCATAGTTTCAATCATACTAGTCTGCAGCTCTGAAGCCTGCCAGGAACCAATACATTGATACTTTACACAACAAAGCTGATGAAAGTAAATATTACAGTATCATGATACGCAAGGATTTTTGATGTCAAAAAGAGAGCAAAAATGATACAAACTCTTATTTGCCTTGGCCAAAAATTGGCACTTGGCAAATATGTCAAACCCTGGTTAACAATTGAATGTAAGTATGATGTCTTACTATAAGAAACATGGTTACATAAATAGGAAGCAACAAATGCAAAGTTTCAGTATCGGAAAAAAGATTAAGTCAGCAAGATGAAGACAGATAACAACGATCAAGCTAAATAACTGGTGATGGTCTTCATCTTCAGAAAATATTAATTTCAACAGAAATTAGCACTAGAACATTGTACTCAGCTCTGTTCAGACAATACACATAACTAGGCACAATGTCTTATACTTTTGTACAGTCATGAATCAAGATGGATTTCTTTTCTCCGAAATCTGGATAAACAACAAAGGAAAAGCACTGTACCTCTAGCAGTTCTTTCTCCAAAATTAAATAGCAGTTCCCAAGTCATAAGTTGTGTCTATACATGATTTTAACTAGAATGTTGGAAAGAGTACCTATGCTGTGTAAATTAGACATTTCTCAATACTCAAACGCCCCCGAGTCCACTTTCTGCCAAGACCATTTGGCTTGGCTAGAGTTTCCAAAAGTACTATTCCAATCTACTAAATCCCCCAGTAGCTTCTTGCTAATTCACGTGCAAAGAGCCCAATAGGAGTTCCTAGATTTGAGGAAAGACAAGCCCAAGGAAATGAAAATGCCATGCAGGTACAACCTAGGACTTAATTTTTTTTAGTGTAATAATTCAGCCCTCCATCTACGTAGGAAATTTTGTCAATTACGTTTCCAGAAAGAAAAACTAATTGGTGAGAATAAGGATATGGCCAATCAGGATCAAATATATAAAGATAACATAGTACTTCAGATTAATATTTGATCAATCATGAATTTAGCCTTTTTCTTTATTTGATGTGAAATTTAGACCTTAATATTAGCATGAAACTGTATTGCTCTGTTTAGCAGTAATGTGAAGAAATAAAGTAAGCGGGTATTACATACTATGCTAGTAGCAACATACTAATACTATATTATACGATACTACAATGCTTTTCAGTCAACCACAGAGTACTCATTACACTCAATAGTTGCTTATAAATTTTTAATTGACCATTATATTACCTGCCGGTTGATGACTCATTGACCACCTCCAACAAAAACGAGGTTGTGACCCATCTTCTTCGGAAGGTTATCAAAACTTTTAAAAAAGACCCACTTCTGTATAATCAGCACCGCACCCGACCATTGACCATCACCTCTCCACAAACCCCAAAGACTGCAACAATGAATCTATTTGATCGCTAGCTCCCAACCAGTTGATCCCTGTCTCCTAACTGTTCAACGTATCTCAGGACTCAGAATACTTGAGAGAACATAGATTATACCCTTATTAGGTTCTATCCTAACCTAGCTACTTTGTAGTCCTAACAACCTTGGTCAACCCAAAAGCCCTATAGTTACTTTTTTTTATCTCCAGGCTTCAAACCCTCCAGTAGAGAATGAAACCGAGCCAAATATGCGTTAAGCAGCTCTTGCAAGCTGTAGCAAATAATTTAAATCTTGACTTTTTATCATCTAATGTCTAGCCATTCTAGGCATTGTGATGTACGATTTGAAATTATTGGAATTAAACTCCAGTATTGGCACAAAAGTTTTATCGTTCCAACACAAGAGCAGGAAATGTAAAAGCCTGCAGTGAGTGGAAATGGTGAAGCAACCAACTTGTTCTGCCCAAAGTTTCTAATCAAAGCATATAGTCATCAAATAGCTATGAACTAGAATCTCTGATGTTCTTCCTGATTTTTTTTATTGTTCAGATAATTTGCTATTAATTATGACAGTTGAAGGGAATAATACAACTTCAATATCAGTGGAACAGATAATTAAGCAAATAATAGAGAAGATAAGGAGGAGAAATCTACCTCTTGAGCTTGCTCCTTCTCTCGCTCCTCAAGCATTTTCTCCAAGCTTTGCTTCTCGCCCTCAAGCCGCGCGACAGTTTCCTCACGTTCTTTGATTGCCTCTGCTGCAACAGCCGCCATTCGCTCTGCCACCAACAGCTCCCGCCGCCGCCTCCTTTCCTCCCTCCTCTGCCTCTCCTCCTCCGAATCCGTTGTTGACCCGGAATCGCTCCCCGAGTCAGATTCACTACCAGAAGACAAAGGACGACTCCTCTTCTCATCACTCTCAGTCACTGCTTTAGATTCACCACTCTTTTCCCCCTTCGGCGGGGGATCTTCCTTCAAAGCACCAATAGATCCTTCTTGATTCAATGCGCTAGATGACGATCGTCGCAACAATGAGACTCCGCTGGAGGGAGATTCATCGTCATTCGAGTTGCTCTTACTCGCTTCACGTTCGGTGCCGACATCCGATCGCCGCCGCTCACTCGCGACTGCAGTCGCCTGCCCTCGACGGATTCCCTTCTGGCGGGGAAGAAAGGGGATAGCAGCCTTCTTCGCACCCCAATCAGATCGAGTAGTTGCCGCTGCCGTAGCCGCCGCTGATGATGAGGAAGCAATTGGCTTAGAAGAAGATCTGAGAAGCTCCGTCCAATCATCGTCGGCGTCGGCGGGGACATGGCCGCTTGAGGAGGGCCTCTCGGCCAGGGGCGAAGGAGAAGGAGAAGGAGAAGGCGAAGGCAAAGGCGCAGGGGACGGGGAAGGCGGCGGAGGAGGGGAGGAGGGTTTCTTGGGGAGCTGGCGTCTGAGAGGAGGAGCGGGATCGATCCGCTTGGGGATGTCTTCTTCTCCGCGGCCTAAAGAGGAGGAGGGGTCGGAGGGGCTTCGAGGGCCGTCGGTCTTGCGAAGGGTCTCGGCGGCTTGCTGATCGATCTGGACTCGATAGAATAGTAAGAGAAATTGTAAGAGGATATAAGGAAAGAGAAAAAAATGGAGGACGTTGTATGGTATTGGGATGTGCTTGCCTGTTGGAGGAAAGTTTCCGCGACCTTCAGCTTGGAGGAGATCCAGCCAGCCATGGCTTTCTGGTTTGTCGCACACGTTTGCAATGCTCGCAGGAAAAATAAATGTGCAAGGCTTGGATTTGGAAGTTTGTAATTTGGCTGTTACAAACGCTTCGAGGAAGGTTGAAGTAAACGAGACACCAGTGCTGTAGGATTACAATTTTTGTTGTTTGTAAACTCGGAGTCTGTTAGGTTTTTTAAAAATATTAGGCCAATTTGCATTAAAAAAAAGTTAGCAATTTTGAGTTTTTACAAAATAGACCGTCTTTTTAGATTTTGCAAATTGTCACGCTCCGAGACCTATTTTGTAAAGTCTTTTCGAAGAAAGTGCCAGTTTGAAAATAGAGTCAGCGAAAAATAACTTTTTTTTTTAGAAACATAATTTTGTTCTCAGAACGAAAACAGACCCGTCACAAACACAGAGACTTCTCTGTCCACGCTAGGGGCGGCAATCCAGCTCGCTGTTCGCAAGCCAGCTCGTGTTTGGCTCGAAATGAGCTCGAGATCGACTCGCTCGTTTAGTAAATGAGTCGAACATGAGCTGAATTTTTCAGCTCGTTTAATAAACGAGCCGAACACGAGCTGGGGTCAGCTCGCTCGTGTTCGGCTCGTTAACAGCTCGAATATATATATATTTAATATTTATATTATTTTTATAATTTATATATATATATATATATATATATAAATATATATAATTTTTTATTATTTGATTTTTAGCCCAACATAAATTAAAGCCCCACTCAATTATAAAAAATTAATTTATATGTAAAGTTTCAATCATTAGATCAAAGTCTAATGGATAAGATCTCAAAATTTTATTTTCTAAATATATATTCTTTCTAATCATTTTAACTTGTTGTTTCTGAGCTAGCTCGTGTTCGGCTCGTGTTCGGCTCGTTAATAAACGAGCCGAACACGAGCCGAATTTTTTGGCTCGATACTTAAACGAGTCAGCTCGTGTTCGGCTCGTTTATGAAACGAGCCGAACACAAGCCGATCCCAGCTCGCTCGTGTTCGGCTCGTTGACACCCCTAGTCCACACGGACAGTGTCTCCCATATATTTGCACGGCGTATCACATGATACAATTACCACAACATAATATCACTCACACAAATCCAGCAAACACATTACAGATGCTTACGTGTTCAATCAGCTAATCATCCTTAAGATGATATATGCTCTAAACACTCCTTAGGCGGAGGATGATGCGAAATGCACGGTACAACAATCATTCTACCTTTTAAAGTGTTTCCTACCCGAAAACTTTATTTTAAAAATCTAAAATAGCAATAAATTTAGAAAATTATTTTGAAAATTATTTCCCACACGAAAACTCATTCTTTTGAAATCTGACTATCACGAGAGGTAGAAAACCATTTTGTCATAAAACCGCGAAGTCATAAAATCAACTAGACCATCACCATAGATGAATAACCATAAACGACAATTTATTCGTTCTCAAATCAAACATTTAATCAATCACATAAATGAAATCACAACTCAGTCTACTTTACTAGCGAATAATTAAAAGGGGTAAGAATGGAATAATCGAAGTCAATCGATGAATGCACGTGACCTCTAGATCTCACTAGCTAACCGCACCTCACGCACCGTCCCAATCCTCACTGCCGGAATCACCTGAAAATGGGTGGGGGGTGAGAAACCAACAAAAGGCTTTCCAGTGGTACCGCAAGCCGACGAGGGCAAGTGTACTCACTGGCAAATAGAAGATAATATAGCCAAAAGAGATATGTATACAAGTACAGTAGCAATTGATAAATAATAGGAATGAACAATAGTAAAACACCTATTACTACTATAAATAATAATAAATGTATCAACTGTACATAAAGTGCAAATACCAATTACCCTGCCATATCGGTCTAAAGACCTCAGACGATGCCACAAAATGCTCACCCACCCGCATATAACCCCAGCTAAGCACCTTGCATAGGGCTCATGGGTCGAATATGCGACCACTCTTCCGGAAAAGAACAACCGTTGCGGTGGCCAAACCGCTGATGTACGTGACATACTTCAAGAGCTGTGTCGATGCAATATACTCAATAGCCAATAGAACGGCAAATAGCTGAGATCAAAGTCAACAATAACCACCTTGTCGAAAATATATCATTTTTGTCTTGTAAATACTACTGATACGACCAATCAGATTCCACAGATAGAGGTCAAGCAATGACACTAATAAGCACCACTCTACTGCTAAATTAGGATAGCATATGAAAGCAGAAGTAGAGTAAAGAGAAACGAAAGTCTAGTAGTGTAGCACTCAACATGTAATGAGTGTGCAAACAAGAAAAAGAGAGGGGGAAAATGTCACCGAGGTAGCACCACAATACCGATTTTGGATCGAAGCATCCATCTGTATCAAAAGATGCACCTAACTCCCATGGTGCAGCAAATCGTCGACCGGACCTATGAAAGATCCACAGAGTCAATGACTAACCCTAGGCGACTCCAAATCACAATCACACATCCCAACCACTATCGAAAAATTGAATCTTTTTACCGATTCCAGAAACCATCGGAATTTTCAAAAATCCACCGGAACTCTTCTGAAACTCCCTAAATGTACCGACACGCACCGCAAAGCATCCGCTGACGCGAAACGCACCGATTTGAGTGCTTGGGCAGCAACCACATGATTAATAAATGCACTTAGCAAATATAATGCCTATTTGGGGCAAAACATTTATATTTGATGGGATAAATTAATCCTAATGGGATTCAATTTTATCTTAACCATAACAGAAATCAATTAGATTTATCAATTAGATTCGGGCCCATACAATCCTAATTTTAATAGGTCTCATATGAGCCCAAAATTTTTGAGCCCGAAAAAAATCTTACCATTGATCCAAGCCCATTCAATAGGCCATACATGTGAACAAAAGCTTGTGGGCCTCATGAAAGCCCGCCGAACTGTTTGAATCTATCCAATAATTCGAGCCTCATTTCAGCCTAATAAATATTATTATTTGTGCCCAGCAGGCCTCATCAAAATAGGCCCAATCAATTTGGACTTGGGCTAACCCATTGGGATGAATTGAACGACAGCCCACTTCGCACCCCAAAATTTAATTTTTTAAATTTTAAAATATTATGTTCAAATTCAATTTTGAATTTTCAATCCCAACCAACTAGAAAATATCTTTTACCAACAATCTCATACATATAATTTTCTATTCAAAATTCGATTTTGAATTTTGAATCCCCAACCGACTCCCAAAATATCTCTCAACCCACTCTCACTTATCCCTCAACCAACCACATCCAACTCCACAGATCCCTCAATGAATCCCTCAACTATCTCCCCTAAACAGTAACCGATTCCATTATAAAAAAGAGCAAAAGAAAAAAAACGCATACAGACATGATACCACCATAAAAAAGGAGAGATCTTCCTACCGCGCCGCTTCGTTTAGTTCGTTGTTCGGCTTCCGTCTCCAATTCGATCAAGTCACACCATCGTCGCCATCTATGCCGTCACCGCCAAATCCCATCTTGACGTCTTTGATGGGAGAAGGGAGGAGGATCGATGATCCTCTATTTTTTTGAACCTCTCCACCCCATTCGAAATCATTAATCAATGGAACAAGCGATTCACATATCACATCGCTATGGTCGTCCCCAACCTCAGTTTAACGTCTTCGAAATAAGAGGGGAGGGGAACCAATGGTTTCCCATTTCTTCGGACCCTTTCACTCCTTTCGAACCTTAAATCAAAGCCGCCGCCACTGCCGCAATAGAAATGAAAAAGATCAATAAAAGAGAGAAAGAAAAGAAAGTTAAAAAAAGAGCGAAAAAAGGAAAGAAAGAGAGAAAACCACGAAAATTCAATGAAGTCGTTTCGGTGAATTCTTTGAACATCTGAGCTCCGGCTCCGATCTGATGATTTTCTCGGACATCTGGGTTTTGGTTTAATTAAAAACGGGTTTCTTCGGACCCCAAACTCAATTGAAATAAATTTAAAGGGAATTTCTTCGGACCTCAAACTGCAAATTCAATTGAAGTAAATTTAAAAGGAATTTTTCTTCGGACCCTAAACCCCAAATTCAATTGAAATAAATTTAAAGGGGATTTTTTCGAATCCCAAATCAAATTAAAATAAAGGGGCTCAACAAGAAAATTTCTTCGAACCCCAATCCCAAATTAAAATAAATTTGAAGGAGATTTTCTTCGAACCCCAAATTCAAATTAAAATAAATATAAAGGGGCTTTTTTCGGACACCAATTCCAAACAAAATATATACAAATGAGCCTAATCTACGATTCGATATTCATACAAAGCTTAAAGCAGCCCACAAATAAACTAAACTCAATCCAGCCCACATAAGAATCCAATCCATGCGCAAATGAAGCCCAGTCTATATACGGGCCCAGAATCCAGTCCATATGCATAAGCAAGTGTAGTACACGAAACTTCAGTGTGTTGTACTGAACTTCTACAAATTGTGGAGTTCTAGTGGAAAGTAGCGTAAAAAGGCCATTTGAATAGCTTCGGCGAGGTTTGGGGCTCATTCGAGTGTTTTCGGCACAAATCGGGCGCGAAAACGGACTTCGAAAAGTTAATTCTGCCTAAGTTGCAGAATTTGTATTGAGTACCAGTACTGGAAACTGGGTACGGGTACGCAATACAAAGTGGAGAGAAACTAGCTCTCGGGTTTTGAGGAACTCCGGCTGAGTACCGGTACTGATTTGTTTAATACCGGTACTAATTTACTGAGTACCGAAACGCAGTAGAAAATTTGAAAATCTTACGTTCGGATTCTAAGAAACTGAATATGGGATACCGAAACTAAATGCAGTGTTCCGGTACGCGAATTCGAGTACCGGTACGCAGTGCTACGAAATGCCAGTTTTCGCTGGTTGTAAATAATGAAATGTGGGGGAGTTAGTTGCAATTGTTGCAACACCATATAGGAGAGGAAACCTCAGCCACTCCTCCTCTATTTGGACCCAAGAGAAAAGTACACCTCTCTTCTCTCTCTCTTCTTCCTCCCCTCTCTCTAGTAGAACTTCTCCAACACTTAGAGCTTGGGAGATCAAGCTTGGAGGAGAGATTGGAGGTGAGAGCAAGCTTCTTGGAGTAAGAAGAAGTTTGAGGAACTCGTGGCAAAGGTGAGTTCTTGATGGTTTGGGTTTAAACCTTGGAATTGATCTTTTATTTTGAGGTTTTTGAAAATCCTAAGCAATCTAGACCACAAAATGGTGGGAATTGGCCATGTGATTTAGGGCTCTTATATGCATGCATGTAAACCCTAGGTAGAAAGAGGGCTTTTGCCATGAGAGGGTCTAAAAATATTTTGACCTTCAGGAATTATAATTGAGGCATAGAAAATCATGTGGGAACACTTGATTTCAAGAAACGAATTGATTTTAGAGTTCGTAAATGGTAATGAACCATTTTGCTTGTGTTAGGGCAAGAAGCTTGGGTTGAACAAAGAACTCAAAGCAAGGAGGCCTAAGAGCTCTAAGAATTCAACCATTTGAAAGCTTTTGAGGTGGGTTTGTGTTGCACCAAAGTGATTAGGTCACTTCCATGTCTAGGGTAAAATAACCATAATGAAAATGGTAGTGTATGTTACCCTAGTGTATAATTGTGCATGTTGGTATAAAGGACTTGTGAAATAAAATTGAGCTATATACTCATTTTTTCATGTATGTGGAATTATGTGTTTCATGTTCATACATCATGAAAGAAGGTCGGCATGTATGAGAATCTTGAAAACCTAAGTGATAAATAGGTGGAAAAACAAGTACATGCATGAATTACTCCTAAACTGATATCATGATGTTTGGAACATGATTTGCATGTGAATTGTGTACTTAGCAAACCTAGTGTCATTGAACATAGGTTGGAAATGATGATGCAAACCTAGTGTCATTGAACATAGGTTGGAAATGATGATGTAAACCTAGTGTCATTGAACATAGGTTGTGAATGTTGACGTGAATGTGAAATTATAACGTCGCAAACGACGTGTGTGACTAAGTGGGAGGTATGCGGCGATTCCGCTACCCACATGCAATGATGACGGCGATTCCGCTACTTGGAAATTGGGACCAAGATGGGGATGGCGATTCCATTGCCCGGTGCCCAACAATAAGCGGTAATTTCGCGGTAAGTGAAAGACGGGTTGGTTACACGGCGATTCCGGTACCAATGTCAATTGAAAGCGGCCATGCCGCAAGTGTTCGAGAAATGGGTTGGTGGAGCGGCGATTCCAACACCAATGCTAAGTGTTCGAAAGAAATGGGTTGGTGGAGCGGCGATTCCGACACCAATGCCAAGTGTTTGAGAAATGGGTTGGTGGAGCGGCGATTCCGACACCAATGCCAAAAGAAAGACCTAAATGGAACTTGTGTGATGAACCTAGGAGAAAATGATGAGAATATCATTCATATAGGTTGCATCCATTCATGTTTAAATTTAAGCATGTAATCGTAGTTGTGCATGGTTAATTATGAACTAACCTATGCTTGTGTTATTTTTTTTGGACCTGGTGGGTTGAGCTTCTCCCTTGGGTGGCCTTACCCACTGGGAACTATGTTTATAGTTCTCACCCTCATATTTTTCAGGTCCATCCGCGAGTGAGGCGGCGGAGCGAGGCAAGGGCGTGGCATAGTAGATAGCGGCCCTTCCTCATTTTGGTTATGTACTTAGATACACCCCGACTTTTGAACATTAAATTATAGGGGTTTGTAAGCAAGTAAAGTGTAGTTAAATGTAACTACTATTTGGAACTTGGATGTAATAAATGTAAAGAAAAAAAAAATTTGGCATGTATTAATGTGCAAATGTGATGTAATAGAAGTAGATACTTCTTTTATTGATGCTTCCCTTGTGCAACTCATGTATTCGGTTCCTATATGGAACATTGTATTGATGCATGTTTTGTGACGCCTTGGGCGGATAGGGGAGACTCTGTCCATTCAGAGGGTCTGGCGCACGTGCCCGTGCGACTTGTCCTTCCACCTAGTTGGTGTTAAGGCACGGCGGGGCGTGACAACAAGCCTGGCCTACATACGAATCCAAAATCATGTCTATATGCAAATGTAGGCCCAGCCTACATATGGGTCCAGAATTCAGTTCATATGCAAATGAAGCCCAGTCTATATACGGACCCAGAATCTAGTCCACATGTAAATAAAGTCCAGTTTAAATACGGGCCAGAATCCAATCCATATGCAAGTGAAGCCCAGTCTACTTACGGGCCAAGAACCCAGTCTACATGCAAATGAAACCCAGTTTACATACATGCTCCAAATTCAGTCCGCATGCAAATAAAGCCCAGAACTAGATTTGGACCTAAAATCCAGTCCACATATAAATAAATTTCCAAACCTATTCTACATGCAAATAATATTGCAAACCGAATTTGGGCCCAAAACCCATAAAACCCAAAGTCCATTTTAATCCATAAATAAAACCCAAAATCATTTTAGTCCACAATAAAAACCCAACCTAATATAGTCCACAATAAATATCCGAACTCATTTTAGTCCACAATAAAACCTAACAAAATCTAGTCCACAATAAAAACTCAACCCAATTTAGTCCACAATAAAATCCCAACCCAATCTAGTCCACAATGAAAACTCAACCCAATATAGTCCACAATAAAAATCCAACCCAATCTAGTCCATAATAAAAATCCAACCCAATCTACTCCATGAATAAAACCCAGCCCGTAACAATCAAGGCCAAAGAGCATCAGGCCCAAAGCTATCAAATCTATATCATCCAAATGCCTCAAACCCCAACCCCAAACCCAAATCCAAACATGGGTCATATTTATGGATAAAAAATCCAACTACATATTTATGGATAAAAAATCTAACTAAAGTCACATGAATAAAAAATGGGCTTTCACCATGAAGCGAAAAATGGGTTTTCATCATGAACTTAACATGATCTTCCACCATAAGGAGCTCTCAAATCTCATGAATCATACACTAAGTTCATGAACCAAATCATACCCAAATTTTATAAATCATACATCAAGTTTATGAACCAAATCATACCCAAATCTTATGAATCATACACCAAATTCATGAACTAAATCATACCCAAATCTCATTAACCAGACACCTAGATCATGAACCAAATCATACCCAAATCTCATGAACCATACACAAAGTTCATCAACCAAATCATATCCAAATCTCATGAACCATACACCAAGTTCATGAACCAAATCATACCCAAGTCTCATGAACCATACACTAAGTTCATAAACCAAATCATACATAAGTCTTATGAACCATACACCAAGTTCATAAACCAAATCATACCCAAATCTCATGAACCATGCACCAAGTTCATGAACCAAATCATACCCAAATCTCATTAACCATACACCAAGTTTATGAATCAAATTATATCCAAATCTCATGAACCATACACCAAGTTCATGAACCAAATCATACCCAAATCTCATGAATTACACACCAAGTCCATGAACGAAATCATACCCAAATCTCATGAATCATACACCAAAATCATGAACCAAATTATACCAAAATCTCATAAATCATACACCAAATTCATGAACCAAATCATACCCAAATCTCATGAACCACGCACCAAGTTCATGAACCAAATCATACCCAAATCTCATGAACCATACACCAAGTTCATGAACCAAATCATACCCAAGTCTCATGAACCATACACCAAGTTCATGAACCAAATCATACCCAAACTCATAAACCATGCACCAAATTCATGAACCAAATCATACACAAATCTCATTAACCATACACCAAGTTTATGAATCAAATTATATCCAAATTTCATGAACCATACACCAAGTTCATGAACCAAATCATACCCAACTCTCATGAACTATACACCAAGTTCATGAACCAAATCATACCCAATTCTCATGAACTATACACCAAGTTCATGAACCAAATCATATCCAAGTCTTATGAACCATACACCAAGTTCATCTGAAGTTCTATCATAAACCAAAATAAACCAAATATGGAGTTCTATCATGAACCCAACTCTATTATGGGAAAATTTCATTAATTAAACCCAACTACATCATGAAACTTTTTCTTTACTCTAGCACATATACCTAGAGTAAAAGTCAAATACAAAATCGACTAACCCAAATACATATACTTAGGACTAAGTCAACCCCACCGCTTTAGCACATATAAGTAAGCAAAATTATTTTCAAACCGACAGAGTTCTAAATTGTATACTTGGAACTCAGTCAAATCAAGTTCAATCGAGCTCTATCACATATACTTAGAGTTCATTCAAATTAAAACCCAACTAACCCTACTATATATACTTAGGGTCTAGTCAACCTTTTGCTCTAGCACATTTATCTAGAGTGAAATTCATGTTCAATTGAGCTCTAATACATATACTTAGAGTTCATTCAAATTAAAGCTAACGAACTCTAACGCAATACCTTAGGGCTTAGTCAGATTCTCATTCTAGCACATATAACTAGAGTGGAAAATATATCAAACTCAGCTAATCCTGATACATACGCTCAGAAATTAGCCACCTTCGGGTAACATCAAATCCGACCCACCTTAATATATACTTGGGGTTTTGGTCACATCTTCACCATGGAATATACAACTGAGGTGAAATCAAATATAATTGGACTCTAAAACATATACTTAGAGCCAATTACACTCTAATACATATACTGAGAGTTTTATGCCGACTAGGTCCTAATACATATACTTAGGATCTAGTCAACTTCAAATCCAACTGAATCCTAATACATACACTTAGGATTCGGTTAATCATTAATATACAATTCATTCTATCCTCCTTATGAAGGTCTCTTATTCGAAGGTGCCCTAATCTTACATGGGTAATTAACAGTAGATGCTTGCGTCTATTGGAAGTCATGAATTCGCAATACCTGATACCCATATATATATAAATACTAATTTGAATCATGAGTACTACCCCATGGGAAAAAAAAAAAAAAGATTAACCGTGCGAGGTGAGTTATTCGTGGTCGAAGACAATGGGTTCCTGAAAATGCCGATTTTGGCTCCGGAACCCTCCGCCGCTTACCCACTGTCTCCGGACACACGAAATAGCAAGAACGACTAGCCAACATGGCTTGACAACAAAGAAAGGGATTCACATTGATAGAAATGCGAAACCCGAATCGAAACAGCGTTCTACCGGCGATTTTGCCGGAAAACGCACCAAAATCCTAAATCAACTTCGCGAGGGCCACTGGACCTTGGACAACCATTCCTGAGATCACAAATAGTGATCTCACGCTGCCTGAGGCAGTCTGCAAGGCCCTAATTGCATATAAGTCCCTAAGCTTAATTCTATATAATAAGTATAATATAGAAATTGAAGTTATGACTTGTTACCAACAATCGCGAGGATCTGAGACCAACTAGCAGTGCCAGCCGACAAGTCTCAATGCGCCGAAGTCCGTGCTCACTGTCCGAAGCATGAATGATGGCCGAGGAGAGCGTTGGGGCTATGTGAACTCTGGTTTCCAAGGTCACTAGGAGCGACAACGCCGAAACCACCTAATAGGGCCTCTCCTATAGGAACGAAGGTCAGCACGGAGGTCTACGACACCTTAGGGTGGCCGTGCTCACCTTCCGAGAGGTCACCAACACCTCCGATGGTCGGAAGAGTGTAGTGGGTCCAAAGAACTTGGGCTAGCCAGGGCAGCAGGCTCAAAACCTGGGGTTTCGGCAGCCTAAGGGCGCACGCACTTGCTGGGTGAGGTCGAGGGTGATGAGTGTCGACGGCGGGAGGTGGCGATCCGAGCCGTGTAGCCAACTCGAGGGAGCTCAGGCTAGGGTTATGAAATCCGGCCAAGGCGGTGGTCGGAGGAGGTCGGGGAGGCGTCGGGGGATCCTTTGGAGCCCACCAATACTAACGGCGACGGCTGGGAACGGCGGCGACAGCCACACCGCTAGCTGCAATCGAGCTTGCCCAAACCCTACTCAGAGTTGGACTTACAGGCACGACGGCGTCGGGGCTCATCGGGGCTGCATTGCCAGAGGTCTGGGAGGGGTCCTGGCGGTCGAGGTGGTGGCAGCGCAGGCATGGGAGGCTTGCTGTGACGGTTAGGGTTTCAGAGGGAGGAGAGGTAGAGTGAGGGTTTGAGAAAACCTAGATGTAAATATATAGAGTTTCGAATCTTTGCATCGAACTCCCTCTACCCATAACATTCATACATAAGTCCCTCACGGTAAGTGTATTTTACGTAGGGGCCCCACCACGTGTGATTTTTTGCAAAACAGCATATAAAATATTGAGGGTTTTTCGAAATTACGAACTTCCAAATTTAGGCTCTTCTCGTAATTCATGCTTCTCTGCACAATCAGTTCGCCGAATCCAAAAATGAACTTCGCCCAGGACTTCCAGCACTGCCGGACCATTAAATCTACATTTTTGTCTCGTCAGAAACGATCGCAGAATCATGGAATTTGGCCTTCCTCTATCCCTCTCCAAAATTTGAATATAACTTTAATAATTAAGAGTTCAATTTTGAATTCAAATAATTTCTAACTCAAAATCTCACTTATTACACAGATTCGGTTCGAATTTTTAATAAACTGACCAAATACCCTTACTCCTCTTTCTTTCTCTTTTTTTCTTATGCTCGTCTTTTTCCGTACGGTTCATCTTCTTCCTCCTCGTCATTTCTTTCGCTCTTTCTCCTTCTATTTTCTTTCCTTTCTCTGCCTCCTCCACCACCCCGATGTCAACGCCGCACTCCTCTCTCTTACTTCGCCCGCACCTCTGTCGATGCCGGCTCGGATATAGCAAAGATTGCGATGCGGCGAAATACATGGCCGCGGATGGTGATGGCGACGACAACGAGGGTGCCGTCAGGTTTTGAAGACGACGAAGAAGGAGAGTGCATCGAGGCGGAGGCGGTGGTAGCTACTGCAAAGGGGAGGGAGGAGGTACAGTAACATAAAAGGATTCAGAGTGTGAAAGAAAAAAAATAAAGAAAAAAATATTTTTTTCTCCTGAAAAATTCATCATGTGTTGAGGCCGCTAAAAACAAAGAAGAAAGAAGAAGAAGAAGATGAAGTTGCACTGTTTGAGACCAAAATTGCTGTACTTAAGAATAAATTGCACTATTTAAGACAAAATTGCACCATATAAAAAGAGGTTGCACTATTTTTGGACTAAATTGTACTGTTTGAGACTAAATTGCACTATTTTAGAAAAAAAAAGAGAAGAAGATGACGAAATTGTACTGTTTGAGACTAAAGTTGCACTGCTAGAGAATAAGTTGTACTGTTTGAGACAAAATTGCACTATTTAGAATAAGTTTGTCTCAACTAGTGTAACTTAGTGTCAGACAAAATTGCACCATCTTCCACCTCCTCGCCCGCGCCTATATGCTTCCCGAGCTCCACTCCCTCCGTAGCCTCCTCTTCCTCCTCCCCTCATCCTTCTCCGCCTCCTCCGCGGCGGCCGCCGCCCCCGCCGTCACCGTCGTCGTCGTCGTCATCTCCGTCGTGGCCGTCGCCGTCGTCTCCGCCGCGGCCGTCGTCGTCGTCTCCGCAGCTGCTTCCACTTCTTCAACTGTAGACATTGTGACAAACCCAAACCCACGACTTCTTCTAATTAATTTATCATAAATGACCTGCAATAAAACATATGAAAATAAATTATAACCAACCGCTTAAGATATACAAGTATAAAAACAGTAATTTACACCTAGTACAGTGACTGCTTGAAACAGCAAGATTTCTATATACAACTATAGGACGGGTCAAAGAAAACGAAATATTCTATTACACCAATCCATCGCAAACTAGCCTACTACTAGATTATCAGGCAATATAGAAGAGCGTAAAAAATTATCAATATGTGCTGGCGCCCACAGCTAGTAAGTGTTGGCCCATTCCATTAGAAGAAATGATTGGTCATTTAAATTATAGATAAGCACGCATCAAGCACGATGATAATCATTGCGATCAGTATGCCGACGAGAAACTAATTATGAGATTGCAAGCAATATACAGAAGCTCAACATTCTCCATTTACATTCCTCATTTCAAAAGGTAGTACGAAAGAGGATTAAAAATTCAAGAAAATAACTATGGAGACGACAGCGACGGTGAT
This sequence comes from Puya raimondii, assembly GCA_016920855.1. Lineage (NCBI taxonomy): Eukaryota > Viridiplantae > Streptophyta > Magnoliopsida > Poales > Bromeliaceae > Puya > Puya raimondii. Next base: position 142,369,860 of record JABWPP010000050.1, read on the forward strand.
GACGGAGACAACGGCGGCGGCGGCGAAGACGACAGCGACGGCCGTGGCAGAGACGACGGCGACGGCGGCAGCGGCCGATGAGGGGAGGAGGAGGAGGTGGCGATGGAGGAAGTGGAGTTCGGGAAGCATGTGGGCGCGGATGAGGAGGTGGGAGATGGTGCAATTTTGTCTGAGACTAAGTTGCACTTTTTGAGATAAAATTATTCTGAATGGTGTGATTTTGTCTCAAATAGTGTAACTTATTCTCTAGCAGTACAACTTTCGTCTCAAACAATGCAACGTCGTTTGCTTTTTCTCTCTTCTTTTTCTCCAATAGTGCAATTTAGTCTCAAATAGTGCAATTTAGTATGAAAATAGTCAACTTCTTTTTATATGGTATAATTTTGTCTCAAATAGTGCAACTTATTCTCAAGCAGTGCAACTTTGGTCTCAAATAGTGCAACTTTTTCTTCTTTCTTCTTTGTTTTTAGCGGCCACAATACATGATGATATTTTCAGGAGAAAAAAAAATATTTTTTTCTTTCACCCTCAGCATTCTTTTCTGTTACCGCACCTCCTCCCTCGCTCTTTGCCGCAGCCGCCGCAGTCTCCGCCTCCCCTCCCCCCCGACGCACTCTCCCTCTCCGTCGTCCTCAAAACCTGTGGCACCCTCGTCATCGTCGCCGTCACCATCCGCGGCCATATATTTTGCTGCATCGCGATCTGTGCCATATCTGAGCCGACGTCGGCGGAGGTACGGCCGAAGTAAGAGAAAGGAGTGCGGCGTTGACGTCAAGGTGGTAGATGAGGAGGAAAAATGAGAGAAAGTTGGAGGAGAAAGAGAAAAAAAAATAGCGAAGAGGAAGAAGACGACCTGTACGAAAAAAGACGAGCATGAAAAAAAAAGAGAGAAAGAGAAATAAGAGTATTTTAGTCAGTTATTAAAAATCCGGACTAAATCTTCAAAATCCAAAAAGACGATCTACTTTTGCAAAATCTCAAAACCGATGGATTTTTTATGCAAATTGGCCAAAATATTTTAAAAGATAATATTTTAGTTAAAAAAGTATTTTTCATCCTTTTAATTTATTAAAAAATTAATTTTCTAATTTTTTTTGAATTTTTTTTAAAAATTCATGAAAATGTTTTGTTTCCTTTTTTTTCCCAAAAAAAAAAACTGTAAAAAAATATTTTTGATAAAAAATCTTCTTTTAAAAAAATAGGTCTTCACACTTTTGTGATAACCAAACACCCCTTTAGAACTTCCCTTGCTGCAAATATTGTGAGTTTTTTGCTTAACTTTGAAAAGTAATTTATGGCCCAAAAGTAAATTTTGGCTCAATAGAGCGTTTGACAATCTAATTTCTAAAATTTGATTCTGATTTTTAGAATCAATTCTTTGATTTTCTAAAACCTACTACTTGAAATCTAATTTTGATTTTGGACACAAATTTTAAAAGTTTTATTTTGATTAAAGATTCAAATTTTAAATTTAAATTTTAAATTTAAATTTTAAATTTTAAATTTAAATTTTAAAATTTAAACTTTAAATTTAGACAATAAATTTCAAATTTAAATTTTAAATCTCAAATTTTAAATTTTAAAATTCAAAAATTAAAATTTAAAATTTAAAATTTAAGATAAAATTTACTTTTTGAAATTTAAGAATTTAGAATTTAAATTTTAAAATTTTAAATTATAAGTTCTAACTTTCTAAAATTTTAAATTTTTAAAATTCAAAATTTAAGTTTTAAAATTTTTAAATTTTAAGTTTGAATTTTAAATTTCATATTTAAGTATAAAATTTTAAATATTCAAATTTGGTATTTAAATTTGAAATTTAAAATTTAAAATTTAAAATTTTAATTTTAAATTTGAAATTGAAAATATAAATTTTGAATTAGAAATTCAAATTGTAAATTATTATATTTTAAATTTATATTTGAAATTAAAATATCAAATTTTAAATTTTTGTACAAATTTAAAATCTAAATTTAAATTCAAATTTTAAAATTAAATTTAAATTTTAAATTATTTTAAAGTAAATTTAGTAAAAAAAGTTGTTATTTGCAAAACATCAAGAATTTTTTTACAAACAGTTTTACAAAATCGTTTCAGAAAAATCGCTGTCCATTTAAACTTAACCAAACGCTCTATAACTTTTAACCAAAATCAATTCTCAAAATCAAAATTAGTTATCCAAAAATTATTTTTTCCAGAATTTAGGTCAAATGAGCCCAAAATCAATTATATAAAAATCACTTCTCCAACGGATAGGCCAAACCTGTCCTGAATAACCTACTACAAACCTATGAAAGGTAAACATCCGAAAAAAGCCTTCATATATTACAGTGCACTTTACCAAACTGTATCTTATAAAATTGTATAATAGTATTTTAAGTATTCTCTTCAACAGCAGTTTTTAGGAAAAACTTAAAAAGAAAAAATTATATGAAGAGAAAGTATAACTCTTATATCACAAGGTATAAGGCTGCGTAAAGTTTGCCTCATAAAAATTACATGAATAAGAACTTCAAATAAAATGTAAGAATGTGGTGTTCAACAAGTGGTCGGCGATGATTCGGCTCATCTTCTCGGTTGGGTGGACTGCATCCCAGAAAGCATATTTGGATGCATCCGTACAGGTGAAAGGGCTCCATTGGTTGCATAGAAACCCCATCTCGAACAACCCAGTAGCGCAACATCCAACCTCCACGTTCTCAAACCCTACAGCCATCCATTTGAATAACTAATGTTAATTACTACATTGTGTATATAATAAACATGGTCTATGGCATAACTAAGCTTAACTATTCCAGTCATAATTAAGCATATCGATCATCTTAGTACTTTACTATTTATAGGTACGTAGAGTTGTACAGGGAACACCCTCAGCAATAAGCCATTTCAACATAGTGTTTTTCCTTTGATTGACATCTGCCTCAACTTTCAATTCTTTATGTTTGAATTATTTTTGAAATTGAGATTTTGTTATTCAGGGTATTCTTGTTAATTTAACTGTCCAAACACTAATTTCAATTGAAGGAGCTGTGCATTTTTCTCTTTTTCTTTTTTATAGAACATTCCATCGTAACGAATTTCTAATTCAATTCAAGAAAATAACTCAATTAAAATAATTAAAAGTTGAGGTAGCATCATTGAAAAGAAAAAATATATAGTTGAGGCAGCTATTTTGAAATGGTCTGCAGTAGTGGAGTCTCCATACATTTTACTGTTCACATATTCCTGTGAGGCTACTTTGCAGAAACATATCACTTTGTTTTGAGAAAATTGGGCGTAGCTAGCCCACTTATAAATTTTCTTTGTTGTGTGATCTTGCAACTGTTGAAACTTGCTCGAAATTCTAATCCCTATATTCATGATGACAAGGAGTGCTGGAGATATATACATCTATAAAAAAGGATTTTGATCAAAATTGCAAACCGAGAGGAAGTGGATTAACATTGCAAAATCAATAAAGTTGTATTTTCTTGTTCTTTTTCTTTTTCCTGGAGGAAAAAAAAAAAAAAACATGTAACATAGAGGAAGTGTAAAGAGCACTTGTGTACAGACTTACCGTAGAGGGATGGATTTTGGATGATGTGAAGAAAGTAGTCATAGAGCTGAGCCACTTTAAGTTGGATCCCTGGCAATGTAGGCCCCAGCTCTTCACACATTGTCTGCACCTTCATATTGAAGTCCCAAGCTACCTTGTTGTAGTCCTCCACGCATTCAAGCATGAAGTTTCTGCTCCGCTCCATCGGCAGACACCCCATCGCTGTCATGCCCGTGAAACCGATCTTCCGAGCTCCCAAGTTGTAGATTTCTATGATGAACTCGCGCGTGAGTCCGACGAGGTAGTCCTCGTACTCGTCGACGGTGAATTCGAGGAACCGGGTCGTCGTGAGCGCAAAGTAGTTCTCAATGAAGTCGTTTGTTGCGATGCTGATGGCATACACTGCTTCGCTTATTGTTTCCTCGGCACGGTCGACTCCGAGATAGCTTACCAATCTGGTTTGGTACTCTTTGAAGAACTCGACTTGCTTCCACAAGGGTATCACACTCTTGAACCAATGAAATCAGAAAAGAGAAATCAAGTCTATCAAATTGACATTACAGACAACTCTCCATTCCATTTAATATATACCTGAAACTAGATCTAAGCTATATAGCTTTTTGGGTCTTCCAAAAACCAAAAAAAAAGAAAAAGAAGAAAAAGAAAAACAATAGGCCTGGTTTGTCACCGCTGATAATTTTTTTGTTTTCTTAAACATTAATTTTATATAATTTAACATACCGGTGAAAGAACTTTTCTTCTTCATTTTTATAGAAATTTTTTCTCTTGTTATCATCATTGGTTAATTTGGAAGACATACAACCAAGTGATAGATGACAACTTATTTATAAAAAATTTTGGAAGCAAAAAAAAAGGCTTTCAACTTTCTATCAATGATTTAAAAATCGGATTGAACCGATCGATTCAATTGGTGTTATCGTGACCCAACTTATAAAGCTGTTTGGTTCAACCCTTTGAACTAGATAAAGTCAAAAAACTGCTTTAAATTGTTCGAACCGATGGTTCAACTATTGAGCTAGTAGACCTGTCAGATTTTAATTAAACCGACCGAATTTTTTTATCAAGTCTTATTAAAATCCAACAGCTTATATCAACTTAGCTGATTTTATTTTCTATTAGCACAGATCAGTCTCATAAAAAGTGAAACTTGAAAACTTATATCTACTTAATTTAGTCTAGAAATTAGTATTCTATAATTAAGTATGATACTATAATAATAATAATAATAATAATAATAATAATAATAATAATAATAATAATAATAATAATATTTTTCTATATAATAAAATTAAAAATAATAATTAAATATTTATGTCGTCATGCTAATGTCACTGATCAACTAGTGGTTGACCCACTGATTGGACTCGACAGGCACCTATTGGTCGGGTGTTTGCCACACAGGTGGAGGATCAGCTAGGGGCCGACGACATCGTAGTAGGTATTATTTTATTAAATGATATATGATATAGGGCATTGTTCGATAAGGATGCATTGCATTTATTCATGATAAGCAAGATATTTGCTCTTACTCATGTGATTATTATCATAGCTAAGTGGGTTCAGGTTCCGGACCACGCCTTCGACGCCACCGACTATTACCTTGCCTGCCCGGTACGGATAGGTGACTGGATCATGCCAGTGGACTTCTTATTATTGAGACAGATTAAGAGTTTCGACATCATGCTAGAGATGGACTGGCGCTCGAAGTATTGCGAGACTTGAGTCATCACCTTTCGGGAATCAAGGCAAAAGAAATTTGTCTGGCGGGTTGTAGAAATTCACTTTTCGCCATGACTGTCTCTACATCCTGAGCCAAGAAGTTGATTAATGGCAGATATATGGCCTCCTTGGCCATTGTGTTGGAAGATTGAACCGAGTCTCCGGTGCTCGAGGGCATCACTGTAGCCCGAGAGTTTCCGAATGTATTCCCAAAGAAGTTACTGGGAAAGCCGCTGGACTGGCAGATCGAGTTTTTAATTGACTTGGTTTTCGGGACCATGCCGATATCTAAGGCACCCTACTGCATGGTACCATGGAGTTGAGAGAGCTTAAGGTTCAGTTGCAAGATCTGCTAGAAAAGGGCTTCATCAAGCTAAGTGTGTCCCCATAGGGAGCTCCGGTGCTATTTGTGAAGAAGAAAATTGGATCCTTGCAGTTGTATGTGGATTACAGAGAACTTAATAAAGTCGCAATAAAGAATAAGTATCCATTATCGTGTATTGATGATCTGTATGATCAGCTACAGAGGTCCCGAGTGTATTCTAAGATTGACCTTCAGTCGAGATACCACCAAAGGAGAATCAAGCCCGAGGACATGCACAAAACGGCTTTTAGGATGCGATATAATAATTACGAGTTCACTATCATGCCATTTGGGCTCACCAATGCCTCAGCAGCCTTTATGGATCTTATGAATTACGTGTTTAAGCCTTTTTTGACCGATTTATCGTGGTCTTCGTTGATGCATTTTGCTCTACTCTCAAAGTGACGAGGAATATAAAGAATATCTTAGAGAAGTTTTGCAAGTTCTTCAAGAGCATAAGCTATTTATCAAATTAAATAAGTGCAAATTTTGATTCCGAAAAGTTACATTCTTGGGGCATGTGATTTTTGAAGTTGGTGTTTCGGTGGACCCTAAGAAGGTGGAAGCAATCAAGGATTGGCCTCGACTTACGAATGTTACCAAAGTCCGAAGCTTTATCAGTCTTGTGGGGTATTATCAACGGTTTGTGAATGGGTTCTCGAAAATCACCACTCCACTTACATGCCTAACACATAAGGGAGCCACGTTTATTTGGAGCGATGAATGTAATAAAAGGTTCCAATTGTTGAAGGGAATGCTGACATCGGCTCCAATCCTCACCTTGTCTACGGTAGGAAAGGGATTCGTGGTGTATTTTGATGCATCCCAAAATGGTCTTGGGTGTGTCTTGATGAGGAAGAGAAGGTGATAGCGTATGCCTCTTAGCGATTGAAGAACTATAAAAAAAATTACCCCACCCATGACCTAAACTTGGCCGCGGTGATTTTCGCTTTGAAGTTATGACGACGCTATCTTTATGGTAAGCATTGCGAGATTTATACGGACCACAAAAGCCTCAAGTATTTGTTCACCCAACAGAAGTTGAACCTAAGGCATCATGATGGTTGGAGCTGTTAAAGGACTACGACATTACCATTTTATATTACCCCAAAAAGGCAAATATAATGGCGGATGCACTAAGTCGAAAGTCATGGAAAACCTTGCAATGCTGATCACGAGACAAAAGCCACTACAAGAAGAGATGCATCGGTTTGGAGGTTGTTTCATACGGCACCCCGGTGAAACTCATGACACTCAGAGTATAATTAATCTTGTTGGAGAGGATCAAAGGAAAGCCACCATCAGATATGAAACTCCAAAAGATGCAGTCCTACGTTGAGAGTGGGCATGCGGAGGACTTTAATACAAACTCCAACAGGGTCTTACGGTTTCGGGGTATTTGGGAGGAAATCTTGAGAGAAACACACTGTTCCTTGTATGGAAGTGGGAGCTAAGTGGCACAAAAATGTATAAGGATTTTAAAACACATTATTGGCGGCCTGAAAGAAAAGTGATGTTGGACGCAGCTCAGTGCTTAGTGTGCCAACAAGTGAAGACAGATCATCAACTTTTGGTAAGCAAGTTACAAAGTTCACCTATACCCGTATGGAAGTGGGAGAACGTCGCCATGGACTTTATCGTGGGCTTACCCTGATTGCAAGCAAACCATGATGCAATTTGGGTGGTAGTAGATCGGTTGACCAAGTTGGCTCATTTTCTACCAATCAACATCAATTGGTCGAGTGACAAGTTGGAATGGATTTACATCGATGAGGATATGCACCTCTATAGAGTGCCGGTATCGATTGTCTTGGATTGAGATCCTTGATTTGTATCGCAATTTTGGAAGAGTCTACATGAGATCCTTCGGACATGCCTTGATTTCAGCACGACTTATCATCCTTAAAGTGATGGGCAATTTAAGAAAACAAATCAAATCCTCGAGGATTTGTTACAGGTGTGTCCTAGACTATGAAGTGTTGTTTAGAAGGAAATGCCAGTCTCCATTGCTGGAGTAAGGTTGGTGAGAAAACTACCTTGAGCCCATACATTGTGCAAGAGGCTGAAGAGAAAGTTCACATTGCACATCAAAAGCCAACAAAAAAGCTACTTTGACAAGCACCGACGCGACTTGAAGTTTAGCGTCGGGACCATATGTTCTTGAAGGTTTCTCCTACAAGGGAGTGAAGCGTTTTGGGTGTGAGAATAAATTTTACAGAAAAGAAAAGTAAGAAAAGGTCCTCGCTACATTGAACCTTTTCAGGTGTTGGAGTGAAATGACCCTGTGGCATACCGGATTATGCTACCCCCAAACTAGGCAGGAGTACACGACGTGTTCCACGTATCTCTACTCCGCAAGTATGTACCCGATCCCACGCACTTCATTACCTACCCACCGCTACAGTTCCAGGAGGATTTGAGCTATGACAAGTACCCAATTAGCATCCTCGCCCAACAAGAGAAGACGTTGTGGACTATACTATCCCACATGTCAAAGTGTTGTGGAGCAATCATGAGGAGTGTGAAGCTATCTCGAAAGCACGATTCAGGAGTGTTTCTCTTATTTAGTCAGAGAGTCTTCTTGAGATATGAAATTTCAAGTTCGCTAATGAAACTCCGTATTAGGAAGGGACATTATAACGCACTGAACTTTTGCAAATAGCGGATTCTAGTGAGAAATAATAATAGAAACTATTTAGATAACCTCAATAGTGTTTGGGAAGTATCCAAATGTTTTCGGCACGTAAACGACGCGGAAACAGTCTTAGAGGAACTAAATTTGCAAAACAGCATAATTTTACTTGGTACCAGTACTGGAGAGAAATACCGATACTCAGCTGTAAGGGGATGGGTGAGTTCTCGGGTTTTGCAGATTTCTCCATAGTACCAATTCTGATTGCTGAGTACCAATACTAAAATGGGTGAATACCGGTATACAATAAAAAATAGAGAAATCCAACGTTCGGGTCCTGCAAAACTGGCCTAGAATACCGGAACATCTGAGTGGTGTACCGGTACTGAAACCTGCATATCAGTACACAACACCTTCTCCCTCTAAAAGAGAAGAAACCATAGCTCAACCCCATTATTGGATCTCTTAGATCCATGTCATTGTAGGCTTAGATGAGGTCAAGAGCATCAAGGAGAAACTCTTGAAGGGAGAAGGTAACTATCTCAACCCACATTTCTCTTATTTGGAGGAGAAGAGATGAGTTCGAGTTTTTAGGATTTATTTTTAGAGATATTTTCCAAATGAGAGATTTAAAGGTTCTAACTTAGTTAAAACTTCGTTTCTAGGGTTTCTTAATGCTTTAATAAGATTAAGAAGCATCTCTTAGGAGCATCCAAGAAAATGTGAGGAATATCACTGAAATGAGTTTGATCTCTCTTTTATCTAAAGTTTCTTGTCTATATGTATGTATTATAATTAAAGAGTAGATCAAATATGTTTAGTTTATATGTATGAGATCTAGAATGTCAAGAGGGCTTAAGAGAATTTGAGCTAGAAAAATAAGGATTTTAACCCCTTTGCTATGTTAAAAGAAAAGTATATAGCATGTATAACTTGAGTATATATGAACCTTGGGACATAGGAGACTTAATAGTGGCATGAAAACTTAGGATGAAATCTAGGGTATGGAACATAGTGACACATAGACATCTAGGCAAACTTGAACTGGAGAACTAGCGAATTTGCGAATGAACTTAATGATTCACCCTAGAAATCATGAGAACTTAGGGTGTAAACTAAGATACAAGTCGTGACCTTCCGGAAGTATCATATCGAGAAATGTCGATTCCTCTCGACTCCGTCCTCCGTATCGGGATATTCCAATTACCCTCGACTCCCTATGCCGTACTTGGAGATGCCAATTTCCTTTGACTCCAAATGCCTACTATTTGAAAAGATGTCGATTGCCTTCGACTCCATGAGGTGTTTAGCAAGAGAAACCAAACCAAAGATTTTGTTAGAGATAAGGAATGATTCAGGATAATTATGTAGGTCAATAACAATAATGTATCATTGTGACATCTAGTTACACAGTAGTTATATTTTGCATTGTATTTTCCTTGTAGTAATAGTAGTTCTTTTATTTTTATTGTTCTACCAATGCCTCCTCTAGACTCAGTGAGTAAAGTGCCACTTTCAGCGATTGCACCCTCCGAGAACTTATTTCAAGCTTTTACCCCCTTGATATTGTTGCTTTTACAGAGCCATCCTCCGCTGGTGAGGCGCGTGATCGCGGTGAGGGCATTGTGAGTTAGTAGACCGGGGCTACTCCGTCTAGAAAGTACCCTTTTTGTATAAGCAAAGACTATGTAATAATTTGGAGCTTAATGTATTGTAAATCTTAAAGGGGTTAAACTTGTAATAGTTTTAACTTAGAAGTTAATTACTCTAATACTTTATTATACTCATATCATGTATTTGTTGTGCAGGTTGGTGTATGTTTCCGTTTCGAGTAGGTAGGGATAATTTTACCCATTTGGTGGGTCTGTTACATGAGCCCAAGAGGGCCCATTTGGTGGGTTTCGGTGCGTGACACAAAATAGTAAAATTTTATGTGTCAAGTTTTCAAGCAGGGGCATTATAGTAATTTAGTGCACACACTTTATATGTAGTTATATATTTGGTCCTATTTTGCATTACTATAAGAAACTATAGCATTCATTGTTTAATACTTTTATATTCTAGTTAAAGTATCTGAAATTAAGTTATCGATAATCAATACATAACCATGAATAGAAACAAAAAGATAGGATATATTGAATGTTGTATCCTACTCAACTTGAATCCTCTCCAAACAAAAACTCAAAAGTCAACCCACACCCTCACCTATCTTAGGCAGAACTGTAAAAAGCTTCCTCATAGGATAATGCATCTCTTATTTACTATTTGTTGACATAGAAATGTGTACCTAACGTACGAAGCACCGAAAGAAATTTCGATGTAGAGCTTGGGCTTCGGCAGATGTAATACATTGGATTTTAGCAAATTAGCAAAATTATAATTTGAGTTGAGTAATAATATGTTCTTGGAGTGTTTGGTTAAGTTAGAACAGTCTTGGAGTAAAATTGATGCGAAATCGAAACTTAAAAGCGGACTAATTTGAAGGGTTTTGCCACTTTCCAGACGCCCGGAACTGATTTAGGGTGCTCGAAACTGGTTTAGGGTGCCCATAAGTACTGCAGCTGAGAGTTTTTAATTTGGATCTCACTTTCGAACGCTATGTTAGTTGGAGGAGGATTCTGACTTGGATTCAGTCTCTCAATTCAGATGCTCGAATCTACTGTAGCAGCTCGAAATTTTGGTGGCTAGTTGAGTCGGCAAATTGGTGACTCAGTGCGCTGACTCATTACGCAGAGTCACAAGGTTCCGAATGCTGAACTAAGCGCCAGAAAGCAGATTCGTGCACACTTTCGAAGGTTTTGGACGACTCGATGCAAGCAGGGAGCATCCGGAATGGTACGAGTAGAGGGTTTCTGACGCCCAAAACCTAGAATCGGGTGCCCGAAACATGAAGTTTGGCTGAAAATACAATTTTTGCAATTTTTCGGACCTTGATGTAATTTTAGCCTTATAAATATGGACCTAGGGGTTTGTTTTCCGTATCCAACACGTAAAGGAAGAGGGGGGGGGGGGGGGGGGGGGGGGGGGGGGGGGGGGGGGGGGGGGGGGGGGGGGGGGGGGGGGGGGGGGGGGGGGGGGGGTGGGAGATAAGAGAACTAGATAAAGATCGGGAGAAGGGATTCGACTTGTGATTGCAAGTAGAGTGACGATTTTGGAAGTGTGATTCGCAAGGTACGTAAAGTATGGAATATAATTTGATTATGATTCTTAAGATAACATTGATTGTGATAAATGATAGTGATAAATTGTGTGTAAAGAATTGATTTGGTCACATCATCTGCGTAGTATTGGTGCTGAGCAATTTCTTTCTCGCATTCTTTTGGAGACATCGCTTTAGGTGGGTTCCATGTTACCGAACGCGGCGAACTAACCTCTATGTCTATTTTTTGCCCATGAATTTGTAAGACTCCTGCTTGTATTACTGTTATGTAGTTCTTTCTATATTTGATTGTTAATATGTCTATATCTGATACCTAGTGATAGTGATATTACCTGAATTTGAGATTTTGAGGAATTGAGGATATGATTGTCTATCTATAATTTAGATTTTAGTATTCTTGCTTATATTCATAATTTTGGGATCTTATTAGATATGCAAATTGTTGAAAGCTCTTACATTATTACAGATAATAATGAGACCTGTGATATATGATTGTGCTTGAGGATTAGGGTTGAGGATTCAGGTTTATTGACTATGACTTGATAGATATGAGACATCATAGATGATTAGGATTGTGGACATCTAGATTATTGATTATGATTTGTTTGACCATTGTATTGACTATAGCCTGTGAAGCCACTATGAGTTGGACAGTTGATAGTGTTGTATGAAACTCCGTGGGGTCGCTCCCCACGAGTGCCTCTTCAGAGTGTGGTGATTGGCATAGGCCAAGTAGTTGTTTGACAGAGCCTCATGAAGTGGGCCTCAACTATTGGGTTTTTTTGGTGGTGACAGACACGAGGCGGTGCAGGCTTGACCAGATATATGAGTCGGTCGTGACGATTGGGTCCAATATCTTTGCTTGATTCTATTTGACATTGATGCATGTCCCTTATTACTTTCATATTGATCTATTTAGAGATCCTTCTATTATACTCTTTTTGTTCTTAGAGGCATGATAGTATGGTACCTATTAGTTCATTTCATGTTATGCTTCGTTACTTGCCTTTTACTGCCTATTTACTATTCTTGCCTCTAATAGATCTAGTGGTATAGGTCGTCGTACTCGTCGACTATACCTACTGGAAACTATTGATTATAGTTCTCACACCTTTATTGTTAATTACTTTTTTAGAGCTTTCAGCACTGGTGCCTGATCGAGATAAAGGAATGGCGAGCTTCATAGTTTCTCTACCCAACCAACGACTACTAGAAGTGGACCCATAGGATGGTTGTTAGACACTTCGGGCATACAGGGGTTCCTCGTGCATCTGGCAGATCTGTTCACGCGCCTGAAAGCTTCCGCTGCAGATTATTGTAGAATGCTTTGTTCTTGACACTATACATGTATAGGGGAGACTCTGTCCATGCGAACAAAGAAACTTTATACATGTAGCGGGTCTATGCACGTCCCGGGCCATTAGTTGCATTTGAAACTCATTTGGTTGGCTATTTGCGCAACTCTGATTGGTTTTCTTAAAGAAAAAAAAGTACCCCGGGGCGTGACAGCGCCTCTATCTGTGCAGACTACATCCTTCTACAAACCGCTATTGTACGATGGTCATGTCCTATTAGTTTCGACTCGGCTATCGACCGAAGCCTGAAAGCTGAAGCCTTAGGCCTTTGGCTAGTAAAAGCGAAGACCTTGAGGCCTTTCCTCGAGATTGAATCTGACTGATCATTCCCTCTCCGGTCAATGCCTGAGACTTAGTAAGATCTAGCCTTCCATCAAGGGACTCTATTGTCAGATAGATGAAATTGCGCCACATGTCGGGGCATTATTTTTCTGCCAACAATATTTTTTGGTATGCCCAATGGGACTACTCTCGGAGGTAATATTTTTTAACGCCATTTTAAATATGACTACCGAAGCCAAAGAAGAGTAGGCCTCACTGGCCACTACGACTAGGTCAGAATACTAGGACGCTTTAGTTTGCGGTGTTCTTCAAACGGATAGATCGAAGGTTGTGGCAAATAGATGAGCACCGGCAAAGATTTTGGGAACAAATAAAATAGCGTCACTTGGTCCAAGCGAGCACTGGAGGGTAGATTCCCAAAGTTAGGATTATAGGACCGAAACCTTATATTTTGAGAAAGACTGAATCAACTTGACCAGTCGTATATTGCGGCTAGTTAGGACTCGGCCCTAGGAATTGAAACGAATGGGTTCCCGCCAATGTTGAGAGTGTATTCCAAGCGCGTAGTCCCACTGCACCTATAGAGATTGCAAAAGGAGGTGCGATGAGCTAAACACCGTCGTCATGTCGCCAGAGTTTATCATTGTCAACACAATGGGCACAAAAGGAAAGGGCTCGCCCACAAACCCTTGGAAGAAGAGCCTAACTTCAAAAAGAGATGGGCGGCGAACTAAGAACACCAAATGGCTCGTGTGCCAAGGATGTCTATCCGGGGTGCCTATCTCGACCCGTTCGAGCCAGAAGATAAGAACTAGCTGCCGGTCCGGTGGATGCATTCCATATTAGGCAAAGAATGGTTAGAAGTCACCGTGGTCTGCAAACATTCCAGGCAAGAAATCACGACAAGGCAAGCCACGGTTAGAAAGGCTGCTGGACCTATTATTGTTGAGGTTTCTAATAGTAGCCAAGAAAAGGGGCCATGTCCTAAACATTTGGTCACACAGAAAGGAGAACTAATGCACCTGTGGCCATAAGGTCCATCAAAAAAGCTGAGCCTTGTAAGAATAAAGGCCAAGTTCCTCAGAATGTTCCTAAAGAAGTTGGATCTTCCAGGACCCAAAGGCAGACCGGCCCAAGAACCTAAGATCGAGTACGTCTGAGAAAGGCTTTTGGAGCTAGTATAACCCATATTCATTAGCACGGGATTTATCTTTGGGTTATCTTAATATGCCGATTCAGAAACTCAAAATCCATCAGCCCCATGCAATGAGTCTTATCTCTCACATCTGACCAAGGGCAGCGTGTTTGACTGATTGTCCTCAGCAGGCTATCCTGATAGGTCGTTTTGAAAATTCGAAAATCGTCAGCAAGAGACTCTGCATAATAAGCCTAGTTCCTCATGTCAGACTGAAGGTGGGGTGTTTGGTAGATTGTCCTTGCATTAGAAGCACCCTAGGATGATGTAGGTTCCCAAAAATGTTCCCTAGGATAGTGGATAATAGTGCAGGTTCCTAGTCACGGCCGACATCATTCACTGCTTTTGATCTAGATGCAGAAGCGATAATGCAAAGGATGCGGGCTATAGCTCAAAGATTTTAGGAGGAGACACCGAGCAAAATGAGGCTCGGCCCATGAGCCCCAAGAGGGTTAGGAAGGTATGGCATCACATGGAGCAAAGTTCAGCTGACACAGTAGGTTCGTCACACTCTGAGGCCACTCCCTCCATCAGGAGAGGTTCGGAGTCAATTAATGCATGTAGGCTCTAGCAACAAAGAAGGTTCTGAATGGATAGTGGGAGGAGCAACATGTCTAGTTTAGATCACTCCCTTCAACTGAAATAAACATGGTGTATAACCTATCATATTCTTTCCGAGTGACGCACGGTCAACTTGCAAGTTCTCTAACTAAGGAGAGTGCAGAAGAAGAAGAGAAAGAGGTGGCACAATTGGATATTACTGGGAATGGGTCACCCAAGCCGGCAGTGTTCAAAAAGCCATCTCGATAAATGAAGTGGTCATGGTTGATGGAGGCACAATGATCAATATCATGTCAGTCCCTTTTTCACAAGCTAGGAAAAAATAAAAGCCATGCTCAAAACTACCAATGTGGTGACCACAGGTTTCTCGAGTCAGTCTATTGGCCCGAAAGGGTTGTTCACCACTGTTTCTTAGTAGAAAATATGATGATAAGATCGGTGTGCTTCGTTGTTGACACATGCTCTAGCTACAACTTGTTGTTGGGTGAGATTGGATCCACAATAATGAATGTGTGCCATCTACCCTTCATCGCAAGGTAGTTCAGTGGGTTGGTGATCATGTTGAGGAGATACCCACCGAAATCAGGCCTCATGTGGCTTTAATCGAAGCGAAGCATTTCGGCCTAATTGACTATGCCAAATACGATAACAAAAAAATAGCATTCGTCAGGACCACTGAGCAGGGTTTCCATGTGGTCTGCAACCGAGGCTCTTTCTCCGACGGTAATCCAATGGACCTAGACCTTGCAAATGTGCAGGTTGGGCGATCCACTGGTGGGTCATTGTACCCATGGGTTATGCAGGCATGGATAATATTTATTCGTAATTTTTTGGATAACCAACATCCTTATTCATAGTCACCCCTGGGCAGGCAAGCAGGTATGCGAGTTACCCATAAGATGCTCTTTTTTTTTTTGCTCTTATACTTTCCAATCACAATATATATAGAGCTACACTACTATCCTTTAAGAAGTACGTAGGCCTCTGTGCTTTTAGGTTTTTTTTGCTGATAGGATGTCCGATTCAGCGATCGGCTCCATTAGACATGATCTATAATGTTGGAACTATCAAGAAACCAAATTTCATAATTTTTTGACTTAGTTTGCCTAGTGAACGAGTAGCCTCAAAATGAAAGGTTAAAAATAAAAATCTCATAAAAAATAGTAATAAAAGACTTAAAATTCAAATAAAAAATATTGATGTTACTCTTGATAGTAAGTTGAACTTTTTATTAGAATTTTACCTAATTTTGATTGTTTTACATTGTTGAACTTCCAAACATACCACGTCGGCAATTAAAATAGTCATTTTTGAGATCCTTTGATCACTTGGCAAATAATTTCAAAAATTATAAAATTTAGTTTCTAGATAGTTCTAATAATGTAGATCATGCCTTACAGAGCCAATCGTCGAATCAAATATTCCATCATTGAAAATAACTTGAAAGCATGGAGATCTCTATGCTTTCGAAAGTCCAAGAGATGTCCTCATATACAATAGATAATAAAGAGTCTTAAAATGACACCAAAAGAAAATTAGAGTTAGAATACTAAAAATAGGTAAAACCACAGGAGTATTCACTTTTTTGATATCCAAGATGCCCACAATTTAATAGATACCCACCTGTTTTATCTATAATTTTTTGAGTAAAAAAAAAAGTGCTCATGCCCGAAAATCTGCAAGTAACCCGCGGATACCTGCGGATATGGGTAGAGATTGTTGGGTCTAAATAGAACACACCGCAAAGATAAGGTTCTAGAGAGCTCCATAGCAGACTTACAACTTACGATGCTGAGAAGAAAAGGCTTTTGGTTGATTAGAATATGGTGGATTGTATCAAAGATGACCAACCCGAGAGTTTTAGTGAGTCTCCGATTGAAAAAAGGGAGGAATCAATAGAAACTCAAGATCCTCTGATTGAGATCAATCTCGGGATGAAAGATGACAAGCAGCCTACCTACCTGAGCGCAAATTTATTGAAGAAACTACAAGAAGGAATGGCCATCCTACTTAAAGAGTTCCGAAATTGTTTCACATAGGATTATAAGGAGATTCCTAGATTTGGTGGAGATATTTGTAAAACATCGGCTCCCAGCAAAGAAAGGGTTTAGGCCTCATAAGCAACCAGCTCAAACGTTTGAATCGAATATTGTATTGAAAATAAAAGGTGAAATAGAAAATTTGCTTAGAGCAGCCTTTATTAGGCATGTTGAGTGGTTGTCCAATATCGTTACAATTAAAAAAGAAAAATAGCAAATAGGATTTGTATAGATTTTAGGAACTTGAACACAGCCAAGCCAAAAGACAAGTACCCAATGCCAATAGCAGATATACTCATTGATGCCGCCGTCGGACATGAGACACTCTCATTCGTGGACGGGCATGCACGTGGGCAATAACCAAATATTCATAGCCGAAGAGAATGTATCCAAAATGACTTTTCGTTGTCCAGGTGCTAAGATACCTACAAATGGGTGGTCATATCCTTTAGCTTAAAGAATACTTTAGCTACTTACCAAAGAGCAATAAATACCAACTTTCATGATATGATTGGTCGACAAATGGAGGCGTGCATCAATGGTGTAGTCATAAAGTGGAAGAAGAAGACATATCATCTGCCTGACCTTAAGAAGGCATTCAAAAGGATGAGAAAATATCGCCTGAAAATAAATTCTTTGAAATGAGGCTTATGTGTATTGGTAAAAATTTTCTAGGCTTTCTGGTTCACCGGAGAGGAATAGAGGTGGACCCAAATAACATTAAAGACATCCAAGAATTACCGCCACCAAGGACGGAGAAAGAGATCCATTGTCTCCTCGGCAAAATTAACTTCTTAAGGCACTTTATCTCAAACTTAGCAAGACGACTAGTAGTATTTTCACTGTTATTAAAGCTAGAGATAAAGACGAGTTCATATGGGATCTAGAACATTAGGATTCCTTCGACCAGATAAAAAAGTACCAAGCCAATCCTCTGGTGTTGACTCCGTCAAAACTAGGGATACCTCTGAAGTTGTATATTTCGGCGGCTAATGAGACCATCACTGTTTGCTAGCTCAAGAGAACTAGAATGGCCGAGAACCTGCAATCTTTTGGTATTCACCAGATACTTTACCTCAAATGGAACAACTGCTATAGTTAGAGTCATCGAATATTTAAGTCTTACCTATCCAATTCGTGGTTTCGCTTTGATGAGCAACCAATACTTCTATTGGCCTCTAGGCACCAAGAAGGAACTACTAGCCCTTTGATTGGTCCTTGCCCTCCTTCATATTTAGCCAAGCTCAAGTGCTACTACCAACAAACCCTCTTTGGCTGAAAATTCAATATGTGCCCCATGGGTGCATTCCACTATCGAGCGCACTATGCTTCTATTTACTGCGTTCATGGTCAAGATCATTAAGCAATTATTCTCCAAAGCACGTTACCATCTAGGTGCGCTCTGTCATTTCGGGTTGCGGCATCTCAAAGCTAGCTCACCCAAATGGGATGGTCGTCATACCAACTCTATGCTAGCGAAATCACTTCTACTACCAAGCTGCCGAAGGGCTCCGAAATTAGAGAATGGCTTTATGCCACTTATCTCCTTATTCATTCACTACAATACCCACGAAGGTCTCACGCCCTTTATTCACTCACTAATTAACAAGTGATGTTGAGATCGACATCGCATGGTGAGGTCCTTACGACCACTATAGGCACGCTCTCGCTGTTTCGGCTCATGGAAGGCTACAACGTCCTTCCAACTTTATTGTCACTTGACTCCTCATAAGCCATGCCAAATCCAATACTATGTCCAACTTACAGTTGATCATTAACAATCAGCTTATAGCGAATACTATGCCCCCATAATAGACAATGTCTATAGCCCTAATAATGTTTATCAAGTTTATGGCTCTAGCAAACCAAATTTATATCACACGCCCAGAGCCAATTTCAACTCGACATTAACCTAGCTAAATTTTTCCTCACTATTGGGTACTCCCAATCGAGAGCACATATCATCGAAAAATCTCTTAATTTCAACCCAGTTGACCGACCACATTTCAATCCCACTTATGCTATTACCTTAAGGGTCGTGCTTCCGCATCCATCGCCCATCATAGCCGGGGTTAACGCGTCAACATCCACTAGAATGGAAATTATTAGAACTCCACAACTACTACTCCTGATGCCAAGTTAGGGCCGGCGTCTGCTTGTCTTGCAACTCGGCCATAACAAGAGGCCTTATGCCCTTAATGATACTTAGATTGAAAACATCAGAAGGTAATCTAGTCTTTCGCGACATTCTTCCCACCAAGTGATTCATCAATATTACCCGAGGGATAACCCACGTTCAAATAGGTGACCTACTGATCGAATTCGATTCATCGTACACAAAGATTGACCCAATTAAGCGAAAGTTCTTGAGGAGGAACACTCCCTCTTATTTTCGACATTATGTTATCAGCCGCTCAACGTAGTTATCCAAAGAATGAAAGGATTATCTCCCTCGATGAGTCCCTAATATTTTATTTGGGAACACCACAAAATCCAATTATTTACTCTCGCCAAAATTCATGTTCACATGTTCCTTAGTCCTTAGGGCGCGTTTGGTTCGGGTTATGTAATATTACAGAGTATTTCGACATACCCGGGTATCTTGGAGCGTACGTGAGAAAGAGAGAGAGCGGCGTGAGGGCGAGAGAGAGGGGCGTACGTGAGAGAGAGAGATGGAAATGATGCTGTTGTTAGGGTTTGGGGGGGTCTGGAGGGTAAAATTGTCAATTTACATGAGATGCAATATTACTCGCTTTCAGTAATCCAAGATACACCCCTCCCCCCTCCCCCCCCCCAGTAATATTTTGGGTGTAATCTTACACCTTCCGGAATCCTACATTACCAAACAAATTACATACAGGATTAACCAAACGCGGTAATCCTGGCAGGATTACCCGTAATCCTGCCAGGATAACCCGAACCAAACGCGCCCTTAGAGTCATCCTAATTAACCAAATCACCTAGAAAGTCTTCTTAGGTTTTGATACCACTCTTATTTGTCACGCCCCGAATTCTGCCAATTGGACCTGCTTGGGCATGTGCAGCAGACCTGCCGAACGGGCAAGGTTTTTTTGTAGCCGCACGAAGCGAAAGCATACACCAACCTGTACAATACCATACATGATATGGATACAATAGAGCATCAAAGTAATTAAATCTTGTGAATCTAAAAGCCATTACAACTCAACTTCTAAGTTACAACTTTTACAAATTAACCTCTTTAAGGTTTACATCACTTACAGCCAACCTATTACAACTCTATTGTTTACACATAATGGGATACTCTCTAGACCAACTAGACACGGTCTATCTAACTCATGATGCCCTTATCGTGATCACGCACCTTCCCGGCGATGGATAACGCTGAAAACATCAATCACAATGGGGTGGAAACTTAAAATAAGTTTTCAACTGGTGCAACCACCGAAACTAGCACTCTACACACACTCAGTCCAAAGGAGGCATTAATAGATAACGATAATAACTGTAATAGCTATTAGAAATGTAGTAAATTGAAATGTAACTACAATGCCTTAACATATATTTAATATGCTACAATAGTTTGCTATGTCATTAGCCTATACATTCATCTCATTTCATCTCTTAACTTTAGTCAACTTATTAGTTTGGTTTTCATTCTTATTATACCTCATGGAGGGTCAAGGGAGATCGGACTTCTCTCCAATCGGTACCTTATGGAGAGTGGAGGGAAATCGGCATCTCTCTAATCTATAGACACTTGGTGTCGAGGGTAATCGGCACTGCAAGTACCACATAAGGAGTCGAGAGTGATCGGCACTCCAAGCACTACATAGGAATTAGAGGGTGATCGCGGGTTTTCTTTAGTGCAACGAAACTTAGCTGTAATGTAGGAAATCAAGGGTGATCGGCACTCCCTTCAAACACTTCCAAAAGGTCACACATTTTATCATGTCACCCTAAGTTCATGACTTTTAAGGTTATCTATACTTCATTTATCGTTCTCTTGTTCTCTAGCTCAAGTTTAGCCTAGAGTCGACACATCACTATGTGTCATATCCTAGGTTCCATCATAAATTCAATGCCACTATTTTCACACCTTAGGTCTCAACCTAGGTTGAATGGCACACTTGTTGCCTATGTTTCAAGGTTCTTATGACACCCAATCATGCATATACATACTTTTGTTTATCTATACAACAAGGTTTACATTGATGCTCATACATGCATGCTTCATTTTTTTTTTTAACATACAAGAGTTAAAAGCCTAATTTTCTCCTAGGTCAAATGCCCATAAACTATCTTGACTACTTGATCTCCTAGTATGTAATTAAATCCACTTTACTTTACATATTACTCATAATATACATGCAATCAAAGAATGCTTTAAATAAAGGGGAGATCAAACATATTTCAGTGATATTCTCTACCTTCTTCTAGATCTATTTTAAAGATAATCCTTGATCTCCTTAGAACCTCAAGAAAAACCCTCTAAATCATTCTAATAAAGTTAGAATCCCAAAAATTTCATATTTGAAAAAAATCCTAAAATAATACCTAAAGATCCCAACTTACCTCTCCTCTTCTAGCAAGGCAAATGTGGAGGAGATGGGTTTCGTCTCCTTCCTAGAGCTTCCTTTTGAAGCTCTCCACCTTTTCCATGATCCCAAAGAGATAGATCCAAGCTCCAAGCTCCAAGCTCCAAGCTCCAAACTCCAACCTCCAACCTCCAACAATGGTGGAAATGTCGCTCTTTTTTCTAGAGAGAGAAAAGGGAAGAGAGAGTGTGAGAGAGGGGAAAAGGCGCTGTGGTTTTAGGGTTAATAGTGAAACCCTATTTATAGGGGTGCTATAATAGCAACTAGACCGCCAAATAACTTTTATTTGCAACATACCAACCCACAGTTTGTATGCTAGGTTTTGGGCACCCACACGAACTTTCAAGCGCCCGAACCTTATGGAGCTGCGTCCGGTCCAGAATCCGAATGCCTACACAGCTCGCCCAATTCACAATTGGGGCACATGAAATGATGATTCGGACTTTCGGTTGTATATTCACCACGCGACCAGCGCTCTTGTGCTAAGGGGCATATGAAACATTGTCCGAGCACCCGCAGAACAATTCAAAAGCCCGAATGTTTATTCCTGCGCACCTAATCTCTCGGGTTGGGGGGTTCAAAACTACTTCGGATGCTCTCAAGTGGGGTCTGAAACATTTCGGGCGGCCTCAGAGCATTCCGTGCGCTCGAAGGTTGGACTCCGCACCAACCATCTCTGGAAGAGTGTCCGGATGATCCGGACACTCCGACTGCCGTCCGAAACCATCTGTGGGTGCCTGAATCCCTATTCCAGGCATCCGAAAAGGTTTGGAACTTAGATTTCCTTCTTTTGGAATTCTATTTCGATCCAAATTGATTTCAATTCGATCCAAACTCAGTCTAAGCCCCTCAAAATTCACTTTAGTCATGTCTAACATGACTTAATCCGTATTTTATCAATTTAGTCAAAGTCTAGTGTATTACAGCCATGGATTTGATCAGATAGATATACCCACACTCATCAAGGAGCCATCGCTCCTGGTAGTGGTCATCGACTAATTTACAAAGTGGGTCTAGGCAATTCCTTTGAAGAAGGTTTCCCAAAGCAAAATTATAGAGTTCATTGAGTCCATGCAGTTTGTTGAGTCCCAAAGAGTGCATCGATTCGGCATTCTAAGGACAATGACGACCGATCGGGGTGCAACGTTCACTAGAAAAGAGGTGGTCGATTACCTCGAGTCCATGCAGATCAAAATGTTAAACTCCCCACTTTACTACACGCCGGCCAACAGTTAGGCCAAGGTTGTGAACAAAGTCATCATCGGCCTGATAAAGAAACATGTGGCCAGTTATCCAAGAAAGTGGCATGAACAGTTGTTGAATGCACTATGGGCAAGTAGGACCTCGATTAAGACAGCTACCGGAGTAACTCCTTTTGTGCCAACATATGGACACGATGGTGTGCTACCATTGGAGATCACTGCTCGGTCATTTTGAATGACTAAGCTAGGAGTATTCTTGGGAGCCAAATATAATGAAGCCACGATGATGGAACTAGAGTAGCTAGATCAAGTTCAGCTTGAAGCACTTGATCACCCAATGGCACATAAAAATCGGATTTCGAGTGCTTACAACAAAAGAGTTCATCCTACCTATTGGCTAAAAAGACGCAATTTTGGCAAATTGTTACAAGATTGGAAAGGGCCATTCCAAGTCATAGAGATGTTCTGAGAAAATGCTTATCAACTCTTCTATTTGAACACCAAGGAGTAAGACCGACCCATTGATAGGAACTTGAAAAAGTACTACTCCACAACATGACAGTTATAGGGATAAATGTAGGACAAACAGGCTGTAGAAATGCTTTGATTGAGAGAAGTTAGGAAAATTTGAATGCCAAAATAAAAAATCAAAAGGAGAAGTAGACTTTCTTTTCCCAAAAATTATTACAAAACTTAGCTGAAACTCTTACATGCGATTGTGAAAGAAAAGTACAAAGTATTACAAGGAAAGCAGAGGCTCAGGCAACTCTCAAAACCACCAAAAAACAGCACATAGCCACTCGAAAACGGCATGAAGCTCCATCCATATACAAACCAACGGCTATAGTTCGATGGGTGGCGATGGTGCACGCCCGACTCGACCTAAAAAACTCGCGATCAAACTATTTTCTTCCTAACAGCCATCTTCATTGAAGAGTCATTTGAAATCATCGAAACCAGAGCAGAGATCAGGTTGGGAAAAAGGCATTGAATCAACGGAGTCATCGGAGCACTATCGTTGCCGCCATAATGTCCTCGAATCCGCACCCTCATAATGTCATCGGAAATCTTCCGGCCTTCTAACAAGATGACGATGATGAAAAAGAGAAAAGAAACCTAAGAAGTTGAAGGCGAGGCCAAATGGAGGCCTATCTCCTGACTCAGTGCAACTAGAGGAGGCTAACAGAACAATGCAAAAACAAAAAAGAAGAAAAGAAGAGGTCACCGTGCTCTGAAGGAAGGATTGTAGGGGAATTTATACCAAACCAAATAGGTTGGCCGTACCTAAACCTATACTAATGAGGCGGCCTATTGCACCCAGCAGTAATAGCTCAACAGTTAGTGCACGATAGTGTGTATTGCTGGAATATATAACGTATCCCATGATGCGACATTGTGGATCCAGAAGAATCAAGACAATGAATCTTCATTAATGTGGGCTTGAAAACCTAGGATAGTAGGCTATTGCATGTTGCATCAAAGGAAATAGATCTAAAAGTGATGGCACAGATGATTTGATAGTTTTCACTAGACAAGAAACCTTCAAGGGGCCATTGTTGACATCAAAACTGAGCACCAAAGATATAAACCGTCAAAAGAGGTTTCGACGCAAAACCAAGGCTTCAGTAGAAGGATATATTGAAGAACATTTCGGTTTTACACCCAAATACACTTATTTCTATGAAAGGGTGGGTTTATTTAAATTGAGTTATTCAAAATTCGAATAGGCATGATCAGGTATGAGAAGTAAGAAAGCAGTTGAGGAAAGAGGGGTAGCGAATTGTGGGAGTTACTTCGACAATTATGACTACGCGCTTGTAAAAGAAGATGTATGCCTATAGAGAAAGGATCCTGAACATCAACCAGACACCAGTCTATACCTCGCATCAAAGAAGTAGTGGTAGTCGTAACGTAGCATCTAGGAGTAGCTTTAATGTAGTTTAGGAGTAGTCGTAACTATGGCCATTCTGACCATCGCCTGACTATCTCTATCGTCACTAGCGAATGCACCTCTGCTCTGTGCACCTTCATCCACATGGACCGCATCTTTCTATGAAGTGCTACTATATAGCTATCCTGTCCTATTTGCTTCGGCTCGACCATCAGTCGAAGCCTTAAGACTTCGGCTAGTGAGAGCAAATGCTTGGAGCCTTTTCTCAAGATTGAACCTGACTGGATCGTTCCCTCTCCGGTTTGCACATGAGACTTACTAAGATCCAACCTTTCAACGAGGGACTTTATGTTGGCAGATGGAGTAGATCACGCCAAGCGTCGGGTCATAATTTCCTGCCTGCAGTTATCATATCGTATTACTTAATTTGGTCCTCTTTATGGATTTAGGGGGGCAATTGTTTGCACCAAAAATGAGCACTGAAGATATAAAGCATCAAAAGAGGCTTCAGCGAAAAATTTAAGCTTTGGTAGAAGGGTACGTCGAAGAATATTTTGGTTTTAATTTCGGTTTTGTTCCCAAACACACATATTTTGGTGAAAGGGTGGGCTTAATTATATTGAGTTATTCAAAATTCAAATAGGCGCGATGAAGGATGAGAAGGAAGCAGTCGAGGAAAGAAGGGTGGCGAGGTGCAGGAGTTACTCCAACAACTACTACTACGCGCCTATAAAAAAAGATATGTGCTTACAGAGAAAGGATCCCAAACATCAACGAGACACCAGTCTATACCTCACATCCGAGTAGTAGTCATAACATAGCGTCTAGGAGTAACTTTAACATAGTTTAGGAGTAGCCGCAACTTAATTGTTGCTTTCTTTCGGCCACCGTCTCACCCGATGACAACCGCCTTCGACTGCCATCCTAACCATCGTCGGACTATCTTGTCGTCACTGGTGAATGCACCTCCGCTGAGTGCACCTTCATCCATACAGACTACATCTCTCTATGACTGCTATTGTATGGCGGTCATGTCCCACTAGCTTCGGCTCGGCCAGCAGTCGAAGCTTTAGGCCTTCGACTAGTGAGAGCGAATACCTCGAGTATCTTCTCAAGATTGAACCCAACCGAACCGTTCCATCTTCGGTCTACACATGAGGCTTACTCAGATCCAACCTTTCATCGAGGGACTCCATGCATGTTGGCGGACGGACTAGATCGCACCACGTGTCGGCAATTTTCCCGCCAACACTATCATATCATACTACGTAATTTGCTCCTCTCTATAGATTTATTTTTAGTTTTCAATAAAGATCTATTGTCAAAAAGAGTAGCAATTAAACTGTTAAAATAACAAAATTTTTATTGGTAAGGCATAGAGAGGAGAAAGTACGATTGTGAATTTGTGTCTTGGGGAGAGGGAGGTGGTTATGAAGAAAAAAAAAAAAAAAAAACAGTAGTACAAAATATTATATTTGGTAAACTACAAACAATAAATTGTTCAAGTGATAAGGCTACATTTTACCATTCCATGGTTTATGTTATGTAGCATTTTTCTAGAGTTTTTATACATCGCCATGATCTTGTGAAATCTAAAACGAAAAACAGAGTGCTGGCATTTGAAAGCTATGGTAGTAATTGTAAACAAAAATTGCTACCTAGCTGTAGACCCTATTATTGGATTTATATTTATATCTCATGATTGAAGAATTTAAAAATCAATTTTAGATTTTAAGTATCAAAAAATTTATTGATAAGATAAATGAGTAATTTTGCTATTGAGAACATAGGGTGCAAAGTTTATACCTGTATTATAAATATAGGTGTAGTATTGCGCTTGTTGTAAATAGTGCATTAATTCTTTTTTTTTAAGAGAAAATAGTGCATTAATTCTAAAGTCAATTTAACTTGATACTTTTACAAGAAATGCTACAAATCCCACACTCTTTCATTTGGGTCTACTCAACTTTTCCTTTTTTTTTTTTTTTTTTTTTTTTTTTTTTGCATTTTTGGTTTGAAGAGAAGATTTTTAAGGACTTACGGATGAGAGATAAAACAAGAGGATTCACATGATAAATCGAGGGCTATTCCGGATCTAGCTAGAAGCCTTTTTCCAAAGAAGCTACTTGGATATATAAATCCCTATCTTCTTTTTATACATCTGCTTATCTTTTGGTACCTTTCCGTTCAAATAAATGTCAAACCGCTAGTTTAGGTGCACACTCACCTACCTTGTAGTTTATATAAAATGTAAAATATACCTACCATTTCATATTGTTATTATTTAGTTTAGATTTGTAGTTATCTAAATTTAAATTAAATCCTAATCTAATTAGGATAAAATATTATTTAGATTTAATTTGGCATATATGAATTACGACTAGAAGATTAATTCTAATTGAATTAGAATTAGACTCTAGTTCGGAGACATGTATTATAAATACATGCTAGGGCTAAATTAATGGAGCTGCCACGACTTAAATTAAGAGCCATGCATGTTTTGGAGAGAGTTGACAAGTCAACTTCTTGGTCCGTACGGTGGAGGAGCCCAACTCTAATTCATCTCATCCTAATTAATTAAGGAGATGTCCGTACGGGTGAGAGAGATGCGAGCCTCATTTTTTTTTGGTATTCTTGTACGGTAATGAGGAGTTTCTAGCATCAATTAAGCCGAGCCAATATTTGGAGTCGCTTGTACGGATGCGGATTTCGGTATTTCGGATCTAATTAAGTTTTGGTTCTTTTAAGAGATTTTCTTTGTACTTCGCCTTTTCGATATTAATAAAGTATTTGCTCCGTCTTCGCCCGTGGACGTAGGCCGTTGGCCGAACCACGTAATATCGGTGTGTTCTTTTCTTATCTTTTCTCTGTTCCGCATTAATTATTTTTCTGGATCTATTTTTCGTCGTTCCGAATTTCTAACAAACTGGTATCAGAGACTTCCTATTCCCTTTGAGGATTAAGATGACGATGAAGGTTCGAGATTCAAAAATTTGACAGGACCAACAGTTTCGCATTATGGCAAGTCAAGATGCGTGCTATACTAACGCAGCAAGGATTGCAGAAGGCATTGTTGGGAAAAGAAAAGATAGCCGATTCGTTGACGCCGGAGCAGAAGGAGGAGATTGATGACAAAGCTCTTACGGCAATACAATTATGTCTATCCGATGAGGTATTGCGCGAGGTCTTGGATCAAAAGACCGCAGCAGGGCTTTGGCTTAAATTGGAGTCTCTCTACATGACGAAATCTCTTACCAACAAGTTATATTTGAAGCAACGTCTCTTCATGTTGCGCATGGCGGAAGGTACCTCTATTAAATCGTATTTAGATGAATTTAATTCTATTATTATGGATCTCCGCTCGATAGATATCAAAATCGAGGAGGATGATGAAGCCATTTTATTATTATGTTCTTTACCGCCCTCTTATAAGAATTTTCGTGAGACCTTCTTATTTGGACGAGATACTCTATGTCTCGATGATGTCAAGTCTTCTCTACTTTCAAAGGAGAGAATTGACATGCAGATAAGCAATGAGACAGTTGGAGGGTTAGGAGAAGGTTTAGTCGCTAGAGGGAGGTCTCGGGAGAAGGGTTACGGTAATAGAGGTACATCTAGATCAAAATCAAAGCACAGGAATCTGATTTGCGATTATTGTAAGAAGAAGGGTCACATAAAAGCTGATTATTTTAAGTTGAAAAATAAAGAACAGCGGAAGAATAATGGTGATAAGAATCAAGATCAGAAAAACACCAATACTAAGCCAGAAGCAAGTGTTGCAGCAGGAGAATCAGATGGAAATGATATCGTCTTTACAGTTACGGATAAGACACGCAGACAGGATGAGTGGCTTATGGACTCCGCATGTTCCTTCCATATCTGTACACATAGAGATTGGTTCTCGACGTACAAGCCTTTTGAAGGTAGAGATGTATTGATGGAAAATCACTCTAATAAGTGTACGAATATTGGAATTGGCACTGTTCAGGTACGGATGTACGACGGAGTAGTGAGGACTATATCTGAGGTTCGGCATGTTCCGGATATGAGGAAAAATCTGATCTCATTAGGTACACTTGATGTTAAAGGCTTTAAGTATTCTTCAGCTGATAGATTAATGAAGGTCACTAAGGGAAATCTTGTAGTGATGAAGGCCAAGTTGTCCGACATGTTATATGTTCTACAAGGTTCCACTGTGACAGGTTCGGCAGCGGTGACTTCTTTCTCTATGTCAGATTCGGATAGCACTAAATTATGGCATATGCGACTGGGCCATATGAGCGAGTATGGTATGATAAAGTTAAGCGAGAGAGGTTTACTTGGTAGTCAGAGTTTAGAAAAGTTGGATTTTTGCGAGCATTGTGTTTTTGGCAAACAAAAGAGAGTCAGCTTTAAGGCCGCAGTTCACCGGACAAAGGGTACTCTTGACTATATTCATTATGATCTTTAGGGACCCTATCGTACTCCTACTCATGGTGGTGCTAGATATATGCTGACTTTTACTGATGACTATTCTCGTAAGGTGTGGGTATTCTTTCTAAAAGGTAAGGATGAGGTGTTCAATTATTTCAAGCAGTGGAAGGTTATGATTGAGAAGCAAACTGAAAGGAAGATCAAGAGATTAAGGACCGACAATGGTTTGGAATTCTGTTCGTCAGAATTTAAAAAATTCTGCAAGAAGGAAGGGATCGTCAGACAAAAGACCGTTAGGCATACTCCACAGCAGAACGGAGTGGCCGAACGGATGAATAGAACTCTTTTAGAGAGAGCACGTTGCATGCTCTCTAATGCTGGCTTAGCGAAGAGTTTCTGGAATCGATCTCCACATTCGGCACTTGATTGCAAAACTCCGGAGGAGGTATGGTCTGGTAGTCCTTCT
The DNA here is from genome assembly GCA_016920855.1 of Puya raimondii. Lineage (NCBI taxonomy): Eukaryota > Viridiplantae > Streptophyta > Magnoliopsida > Poales > Bromeliaceae > Puya > Puya raimondii. The sequence goes on from JABWPP010000050.1 coordinate 142,399,272, forward strand.
GATTATTCTAATTTGCGCATATTTGGTTGTCCTACTTATGTTCATGTAAATGAAGGCAAATTAGAACCTAGGGCTAAGAAGTGCATCTTTATTGGTTATGCATCGGGGGTTAAGGGATATAAATTGTGGTGTCCTGAATCATCTAAATTAATTATTAGTAGGGATGTCACATTTGATGAGTCTGCTATGTTATATTCTAATCGTGTTTCTTCTGATGAGACCCCGAGTGCTAGCAAGCAGGTGGAGGTAGAGACCGATGGTTTAGTTCAGTCGCAGGGTACTTCTCAGTCAGAGCAAGTTCAGTAACCAGACACCTCAGTTAATGAAACCCCACAAGTTGAGAGGCAGAGCATTGCTACAGGCAGAGCGAGGAGACAGATCAAACCACCGCAGAGATATGGTTATGAAGATTTGGTTGCTTATGCTCTTTCAGTGGCACAAGATTCAGAAGATGAAGGTGAACCTTCCACATATAATCAAGCTATTTCTGGTGCCAGTTCTGCGGAGTGGTTGGTGGCAATGAATTAGGAAATGGAATCGCTCCATAAGAATCGCACATGGGAGTTAGTAAAACCGCCTACAGGCAAAAAAATTGTTGGCTGCAAGTGGGTCTTCAAGAAAAAGGACGGCATCCCCGGCATGGAAGATACAAGGTATAAAGCTCGTTTAGTTGCTAAGGGCTACAGTCAGGTAGAAGGTGTTGACTTTAATGATATTTTCTCACCCGTTGTGAAGCATACTTCTATTCGTGTTCTTTTATCATTAGTAGCCATGAAGGACTTGTATCTTGAGCAGCTTGATGTTAAGACAGCTTTTCTCTATGGAGAACTTGAGGAGCAAATTTATATGAAGCAGCCGGAGGGATTTATTGTTGAAGGGAAGGAGGACCATGTTTGCTTGCTAAGAAAATCGCTTTATGGCTTGAAGCAGTTTCCTCGACAATGGTATAAGCGGTTTGACTCCTTTATGGCAGGTCACGGATATTCGAGAAGCAAGCGTGACAGTTGCGTATATTTTAGGAAGCTTGAGAAGGGATATTTCATATATTTGTTGCTCTATGTCGATGATATGTTGATTGCTTCCGACGACATAGTTGAGATTAATAAATTGAAGGCTTCACTTAAGGGTGAGTTTGAGATGAAAGATCTGGGTGCTGCTAAGAAAATTCTCGGTATGGAAATTAAGAGGGACATAAATTCAGGACTACTGCATTTATCACAGGAGAAATATATAGAGAAGATTTAAGGCGTTTCGGAATGACAAACGCAAAACCGGTGAGCACTCCTTTTGCGGCGCATTTCAAACTTTCAGCCGAGTTATCACCACAGTCCGATGATGATCGGGAGTACATGTCACATGTTCCATATTCTAGTGCTGTAGGGAGCATCATGTACGCCATGGTTTGCACACGACCGGACATCTCTTACGCAGTGAGCATGGTTAGCAGATATATGACCAATCCTGGTAAGGCTCATTGGCAAGCTGTTAAGTGGATTCTGAGATACTTACGAGGTACCACTAGCACTTGTTTGGAGTTTGGGAGATGTAAGGATGGTGTGGTTGGATATGTTGATTCGGATTTCGCAGGTGATTTGGACAGGATGAGATCACTTTCAGGTTATATATTCTCCATTGGTGGATGTGCAGTTAGTTGGAAAGCTTACAACCCATTGTTGCCTTGTCTACGACTGAGGCGGAATATATTGCTATGACAGAGGGTGTGAAGGAAGCTATGTGGCTAAGAGGCTTATTTGGAGAGCTTACTTCTTATTGGGATCCGACAATTGTTTATTCGGACAGTCAAAGTGCTATTCATTTGTCGAAAGATCAAATATTTCATGAGAGGACTAAGCACATCGATATAAAGTTTCACTTTGTTCGGGATGTGATTGGGAAGCGCACAGCGACTGTTAAGAAAATTGGTACTGAGGACAATCCGGCGGATATGTTTACTAAGTCTCTTACAATTGCCAAGTTCAAGCATTGTTTGGACTTGGTGGCAGTTAGCAGCATTTGAGGCCCTATAGGGCGTTTGGAGAAGACGGAGAACTATGGAGCGTTAAGGAGCATTGAGGCGAAATTAATTTCAGGTGGAGTTTTGTGGCGATCTCGACACAGCGGCTAAACTACAAATTAAACCAAGGTGGAGATTGTTATTATTTGGTTTAGATTTGTAGTTATCTAAATTTAAGTTAAATCCTAATCTAATTAGGATAAGATATTATTTAGATCTAATTTGGCATATATGAATTACGACTAGAAGATTAATTCTAATTGAATTAGAATTAGACTCTAGTTTGGAGACATGTATTATAAATACATGCTAGGGCCAAATTAATGGAGCTGCCGCGACTTAAATTAAGAGCCATGCATGTTTTGGAGAGAGTTGACGAGTCAACTTCTTGGTCCGTACGGTGGAGGAGCCCAACTCTAATTCATCTCATCCTAATTAATTAAGGAGATGTCCGTACGGGTGAGAGAGATGCGAGCCTCATTTTTTTTTTGGTATTCTTGTACGGTGATGAGGAGTTTCTAGCATCAATTAAGCCGAGCCAATATTTGGAGTCGCTTGTACGGATGCGGATTTTGGTATTTCGGATCTAATTAAGTTTTGGTTCTTTTGAGAGATTTTTTTTGTACTCCGCCTTTTCGATATTAATAAAGTATTTGCTCCGTCTTCGCCCGTGGACGTAGGCCGTTGGCCGAACTACGTAATATCGGTGTGTTCTTTTCTTATCTTTTTTCTGTTCCGTATTAATTATTTTTCTGGATCTATTTTTCATCGTTCCGAATTTCTAACACATATCTTTTCATTTATTTTACTATCTCGAACACACATACTGAACTTTTCTCCTTAATTATGTTTCCGAAATTATCTAAGGTTGTGTTTGGATAAGGGATAAGAAAGGGGATTAGGCCTAATCCCCTTTCTTATCCCCAAACACGTTTTTTTGGGGTGGGAACTGTTGTCCCCACCCCAAAAATTTTATTCCCGTTCTCTCAGCATTAATTGGGAACAGTTGTTCCCTTTCCCCCCCCCTCGGCACTGTTCATCCGTGATGAACTTTCCACTTCTACCCCTGGCTCTGTCCTTTCAGCTCCGTCCTCGTCTGCTCCCTCTCTCTCCTTCTCCCCGAGCAATCGACTTCTCTGACCTTATCTGCTCCCTCTTTCCTCTTCTCCCCGAGCAACCGATCTTCCATCTTTTGCTCCCTCTCTCTCCTTCTCACTGAGCTCCGACGTTCTCTGCCAGTGGCGAAACCCGCGCGGAGTTCTCGCCCCTTCTTTCACCTCCGATCGACGGAAGCCCTATTTTGTAGGGAGTGGGTTGCGCGACACGTCGTACTGTGTCCCAAGCCAATCTACTCTCTTTCTCGGTAGCCAGTGGGTTTGCCTGCTCCTGTGCACCCTCTCGACGTCGATTCGACCCTCTTGTCGCGTTTCACTGTGGGTTAATCGAAGCTGAAGTTTATTGCTTGTATTTGGTTGTAGTAAAACTGCATGTAATGCTCGTGTGTACTTTGTTTATGGTGATGTCGCGTGATGATTTGGTCTGGTCTATGCATATCTTCTGCCTTTACAATGTTAATTTCATCTATATGGGTAACATAGATTTATTTTTTTAAATGGGACGGTGTTTGGACTGTTATTATGTTTTCTAGAATTGGAAATATAGATGGTGTGAATTGTCTAGCTTTTTTAAAAAAATATCGTCTGGCTTTTTAAAAAAATAACAGTACAGTTGTAATTTAAATTATTATATTGGTATTAAATAATCGCTTAATTTAACGGGCGATTTTTATTCGAAAAATAACCTCTCTCAAATTGTATCACATGTTATTGCATATAGGGGCAATTTGGGCATTTGCAATTTTCACCCACCCGCTATCCTCTTATCCCAAAAACCATCCAAACACTTTTTTTTTTCTTTTGAGAGAAAGATAGCACGCTACCTGCTTTGTTTATTTTTTTTAGAAATAAATATTTTTTTTTCTTATCCCACCTTATACCTATACTTGTACCTACTTTCATCCAAACACAAAATTTCTCTTATCCCCACATTTATATTTATTTTTGGAATAGCTAGTTCTCGCTTATCTCCGAACCAAACGGAGCCTAAACGTTTTCTTCTATCTACTTCAAAGAAAATCATTGACGGTCCTTGAGTTTGTTTAGTAGATAGTAAAAGTAAGGAAAAACTTGAAATAAGTTAATATTCCAGATGTTTCTCTTTCTTTTTTTTTTTTTTCTTTTTTTAAGATTCACGTAGGTCACACTGTGCGATACTTTTCACTTGAAAAGATATTTAAATTGGAATCTCGATAATAGTCCGACTTAAAAAAAAAAATCAACCAGCATAATTACTAGTAATATTGCAGTGCTAGAAAAAATCATTTTAATACTTTAAAAGGCACACGAAAAGAAAATCTAAAAATACTTTCAATTTTTTATTTTTCAAGGTTATAAAATAGTAGTGGCAAACGTCACCGTTGAAGCATGCATCTGCTCGTTTCTAGAGTAGCATTGGCCAATATGATTTTGTAAGATTGATGGAGAAAAAATAATTAAAAACATTTTTGAAGTATTTTTTAGCCTTTCAAAATATATTGCGTTTATGATGCTGCAATATCAAACTAAGTCAAAAAGTCGGTGATCTCCGAAAAACTTATTCCATTACCATTGGTTAATTAAAAAAAAAAAACACTTACTCCGTTACCATGGGTTAATTAAAGAGGAACACAAAAGTCTCACAACACAGTAAATTGGCCGACCCCCCAACTATTTTTAAAATTTGTCTCTTTAACTCCCACATGGCGAACCGATAGATCAAGTGGCAAAAAATTTGATGGTTGGTCTTTAAAGTTTCAAGTTCTAAGTCTGATAGTTTTTAATTTTCGATTAAGTTCAATTCTGAATCTAAAAAAAAAACTCCCACATGCCGAAGCAATTAATACTCCCTTGTGCGTATAACTTCAATTAAGCACAACACCTGTCTCTAAATACTCGTCTCCTTCGTCTTTTTGACACCCGAACATAGCTTGCCACTACCAACTGTTAGGTTCATTGGTGGGAAATATTAGAGTTCGCCCAGTCTATACATACTGTTCATACACCTTACTTAAAAAAAGTTAAGAATTAATATTTTAAAGTTAAAATTTAGTTTCATATATGTGATATGTAATGTTTAAAAAAAATCTTTAAATTATATGTTTTGAAATCCATTATCTAAACATCAACAAGTTCTGAAAATCAAGTATTGCTTGCTTCGTAAAAGAATCAGTATCCACAATTTAATTAGAGTCTAAATATGGAGGCTTTTTGAATGTTATGAAAACCATCTAATTAGTTAGATTCTGGATTTATGACGTGCCATGCGCATAGGATTTCAAAATGTGATGTACAAAATATATATATATATATATATATATATTCTTAACCAACTATAAATTAATAGCGAAGCACATTTTCCGTACTGGAGTTCGATTTTAGGTGACAGTCAAATCAGAGTTCAATCTAAACCGTTAAGCTCCTATTGATTGGGCTGATTCTTATGGTGATTTGTAATCAGATCCTAATTAAATTATGATCCGGCAAGTTGGAAAGACAGAATTTCTATAGATTGAGCCAAAGAGCTGAATTCGAAATTATAAAACCAGCTGAGAAACAGGGGATCAAGATGACTCACAAGAACGTCTGATGTAGCAACATCGAGTCCGGAACCGGCCGACGCGAAGCAAACACCGACAGCGAAATCCTTGATGCCGTACTCTGGATCGAGGTAGGCCGGCACGATGGGCCGGAGCCCGAACGCCTCCGAGTAGAAGTCGGTGGCGATGCGGCCATTGCTGAACCTGCCGGTGGCCTTCTCGCCTGCAAAGTCCCGCCCGTAGGGCCTGAAATTGCTCCGCAGCATCGTCGGGATCTGGTTGTTGTTCCCGGCATCCACTGTCGAGTCCCCGAACACGAAGATCGCAGGCACCTTCGCGGCGGCGTAATGCTGCGGTGCAGACAGACTTAGGAGCATCAGTTGGATGAAGAGAAGGCTCTTCTTGCTTGCCTCTCTCATTTGATCACGCACACCGAGATCCAGAGAGAGAGAGAGAGAAAGAAATGTCTGTGCAGTAGAGGAGCCGGAGAGAGAACAATGGAAGAACAGGAAATTAAAGCGGATGGCAGCAAGAGCGCTAGCGAGACCACCTCCACTCTAGAGCATTTTAAAAGCAAGCTCCCTCAACTTTATGATATTTATGTCGCTGTTACGTTATATTCTACTTTCCTTAATTATTTGAATTATTATACATAGTTATTAAATTTATAATATTGTTAAAATTAATATTTTTATAATTAGCTAGATATTAGTAGTTAGTTATTTCAGGTTTTTACTGAAAAAAGAACAAAATTTTGGAGTGCGATCAATAAGACTTCTATTAACATAACTAATAAAAATATGTCAAATCCTTTTTTTGAAAAAATAAGATTACGATGTTGTCTAGAACTCAAAATAGTCTATAGTTGAGGGTTCTTCGTGTAGTTTTCTACAAAAGAGAATGTTAGTCGTGAGCTGCAAATGCGTCGCCGAATTTACGGTTGTGGGTGTGCATGTTAGTTAGAGGGGGTTTCATCACCCTTTGAACCTTGTTAAGGAGCCCCAAAAATCTCACCTCACCTTTTGAACCTTGTTGAGGAGCCCCAAAAATCTCACCTCACTTGGCTACAACTATTGTTAGTGAGGGAGTCCTTTTTTGGAGTTCAATTGTTGGGTGCCGAGGGAAGGAATCGCTAGCTGCATTATTACCAACTACCAACATAAACTATACTTCGGTGGGCTGGTATGAGTTTGGGAGTTGGGAGAGTGATGGATGCGCGCGCGTGAATCCTTTAAAAGTCGCATTTACTTTTTGTAGGCTTCGTTCGTACGTACTAATTCGGCTTTCACAAAGTTTTCGACAAATTTATGGATTTCAGTTGCGAAAGTAACAACTTAACTTCGTGATTCCTAAACAATCTTGATCAGTAACACCGCCGGGCAATATTAGGTTAATTAATTCCTAACTTACTAGTGTTTGATTTGCGTTATAAAAGATTTATAACAATTGCTAGAATAACGAGATTTTCACATACTTCTAGGAACCAGAAATTATTATGTGACACTCCAATAGTTGCACATCGAATGAAAATGAAATTACAATTGGATATATAAGAGATCATTGACTCTAGTAATAATAACTGAGCTTAAGTATTTTAGGCCGATGGTTTGGACACAACGAGTTATTATTGCTAGCGGGTCGGTTCGTTACATTTGGTATCAGAGCCAATCACTAGTAGGAGATGTGAGATAAGTCTCGACTGAGCCAGGGTCGGAATGACAATTTGACAGACTAAGATATAGTCGGAATAACAACGCTAGCGAGAAAAGTCTCACATCTCTTAGTGGGTTCTGTGTGTGATTGGTGGGCTGTGTGTGTGATTGGGCTGACGAGGACATCACGGCTTAAATGGGAGGAGTATTGGATGTGAATAAGGTTGTAATTGAATACCATGGACACTAGTAACACTATAAAAAAATCTCAATATAAGGACGCTTTTTACGCGACGTTTGTGGTAAGCGTCCCTAAGCATTCTTATAATGTAGCAAATACCGACGCTTCAAAAAGCGTCGTCAAATTAATCATATATTGTAATAAACTAATTTATTAAATGTTAAACTTTACTATTATTTTTAATTTTTCGACGCTTCAAAGCGTCAGAATTTTTAAAAAATCCTGACGCTTTAAAGTATCAAAATATATTTTACCGATGCTTGGCATAAGCGTTGGCATAAGCGTCGGTATATATCTAATGACTTTTCATTTGCCGACGCTTTCAAATGCGACATTAGATTATATTGGGACGCTTTTAAGCATTTTTAACTATAGAAAAAAACGTCCTTAAATGTAATCTTTTTTGTAGTGTAATAATAATTGGGTTTAAGTATTTTGTGCTAATGGTTTGAGCCCAACAAGTTATTATTGCTAGCGAATCGAATTGTTACATTTTATTTATTCCAATATAATCATGAATCTGACTCTTTGTACATCAGATTACTATAATGCTACATTATTGGGTTTGGTTTCGGTGTGGGTGGATTTCCACATGTTAGATTATTATATTTTGTTGGTCTCATGTACTTCAATAATCCTAGAACTAAAGTTTACATTATTCCAAAAATACTCTAGCACTCATTTACATTAGAAATTCAAGTATAATTGAATTCAAATTTAAATTTAAATTTAGATTTTAAATTTAAATTTAAATATTGGTTTAAATTGCATGTTCAAATTTTCCTTTAGAGTTTGAATTTTAAACTAAAATTTTAATTTTGAATTCAAATTTGAAAGTTGAAGTTGAATTTACAATTCAAATACAGATTTTGAATTCAAATTATAAATTCAAATTCAAATTTTTAAATCGAATTTCAGATTCAAATTTTGATTTACAATTTGAGTTTTATATTCAAATTCTCATATTGGATTCGACATCAAAATTTGAATTTAGTTTTGAGTCCAAATTAAAAATTTAAATTTAAATTTTGAATAACTAATATTTTAAACTTAAATTCATTTCTAAATTTTAAATTTAAATTTAAATTTTGATTTTATCTTTCAGTTTGAGTTTAGGTATTATTCAAATTTTAATGTCAAATTCAAATTATAAGTTTTTCTTTTAAATTCAAATTAAAATTTTAATTTAAATTCATAATTTGAATTTAAATTTCAAATTTATCTAACATTTTAACTCAAACTTGAAATTGAAATTCAACTTTAATTCAAATTCAAATTCAAATTTATATAAAAATTTTAAATTATAAGTTCAATCTTAAGTATTTTAATTAAATAAAAAAAATTAAAATTTGAATTTATTGTTAATTATGTTTGAGGCAATTGGGTGTGGGGAGGGGAATTTTATGTGAGAATTAAAAAATTTTGGAAATTTGAAATTCAGTGTTCCTCTCCCCTGTTACTGAGTATTTAATCTGTATACGTATATATATATGTATGGGTATATATATATATATATATATATGTATATATGTAGTATATTTTGTATTTTTATTTTGTAACAAGTTTGTTGCGGAGAGAGAACGGCTTAACGGCGCAATCCGGAGTCCGATTCTGACGATCCAAAATGGTAGGTTCGATGTCTCGGCAGTGCTGAACGCGATGGCGCAATCCGTTTTGACATGTGACGGATGGATTGAGAGATTTTGCATGTTCTTCACCGAGGGGTCGTATTGTACATTTTGCAGTTTCGCGATCTGGACCCTGTTTCTCGCACCGTTTTGCGTGAGATTGCTTGTGGAGGGGTGTCTGGGCATTTTGTGCTTGCTGTGAGGGACCCAGGGGTATTTTCTGGTGTTTGAGGGGTGTTTTTGCATTGTTACATGTGTATTTGTGTGTGCTTGTGTGTGTGTGAGTGGAGAGAGAGAGAGAGTGAGCCTTCCTCTCCTTCTCCCTCAGCTCCCAGAGGTGAGCCCCCTCTCCCCCAGCTCCTCTGCCACCCTCCCCGAGCTCCGCCGGCCGCCGCCGACCATCCCCTGGCAGGCGCAACCCCGGCCACTCCCTCTCTCCCTTTTTTTTCTTCTTTTCCTTCTTCTTCTTCTTCCTCTTCTTCCTCTCCTTCCCTGCAGTGTGCACCCAGGGTGAACCCATGCCTGAGGTCACCCTGAGGTGGCACAGCTGCCGGCGACCCGCTCCGCCGTCGGGAGCCGTCGCCGACGGCCGCCGCGCCGCAGCTGGCTGCTGCTGGGAGTGCTGGCAGTGGGCTTGTGATCCGAGCCGCCGCCGCAGCGGCCTCCCGCCGGCCTTAGGAGGGCCACCCCCGCCGTCGCCTCCTTCCCCTGCCGCCTTCGTGCCGCCGGTGCGCCGCCGCGCCGCCTGCGGCTCCTGCATGCAAGTTGCAGGCAGGAGCAGCTGCAGGCCGCGCCCTGCCGCCTCCCGCCGCCTCGGAGGGTGCGCATCGCCACCCTCTGGACCGCCGCCACCGGTCCACCTCTTCCCGGCCGCCGCCGCGCTGCCGGAGCGCCGCCGCAGCCGCCGCTGTCGCCGCTTGGGCTTCTAGGGCACCCGAGGCCGAGAGCTTCCGGCCGCCGCCACCGTTGCCCTGAGTTGTCGTGTCGCCCCCTACCCGACGTCCGGCGACCTTCTCTTGCCGGTGCTCGCGTCGCCGCCGGCCGCCGTCGCCGTTTGTTGCCGGCGCCGCCGTGCCCTAGCCAGCCCGAGGGTTCCTCTCCTCCCCGCGCCGCCGCCACCGCTTCCTGCCTCCGGCTGAGGTGAGCACCCTCTTCCTCACCTCCCCCGCATCCCACCCTGGCCGCCGCTGGCCGTGCATGTCGGCCGGCAGCCGGCCGGAGCTTGTTGCTCCGGCCAGGGTGTGTTTTGTGTTGATTTTGGCCGTACGCTTGTGTTTGAGCTCCCCGATGCCTCCCGAAGTTCGGGAAGGTGAGCACGATGATCGCGGCGATGCGCTGATCATCATGCTCACCTTAGATTTCGGTTTGGTTGAGCCGTTTCGCTGTTCGGCCTTTGTCGAGCAACTTCTTCGTATGTGGGCACTGTTTTTATGCAATTTTTGTGCTTGCGACTGTCCCTGTCGCAGTGGGGCTGTGAGCACGGCCTCCGTTACATCGTTACCTATTTGCTGGTGCTTGCGGAAGGTCGTGCGGACGTACGGATGCTCTAACGGCCTAATTATTGCTTGTATGTATGTATTATGTTGCTCGTTTTGGGACTTTGGCAATTGTGGCAGTGTTGCGACGCTGCGGGCAGCTTGGGCATGATCCTTGAGGCCCTGTGGACTGGTTGTCCAACCCCTTCGCCCTTCGCGGAGATCCGAATTCTTTTTCGACGCGTTTTTCGATAAATTAATCGGCGAAACGCGTGTTTTTAGTTGTGTGACTCACTTGCTATTTTCGCGAGTGACTTGGCTTCGTCATTTAGCCTCGTTGGCTGTTTCTCATCGCTGTCCCAAAGTTCCGAGGACAGCGGATGAGTGACGAAGGGTTCCGGTGCCAATTCGGCATTTTTCGGAAACCCGGGAAGCCTTTTCGAGTGCGTTTGTGTTCGTGGCACTCCGAGCTTGTGCTCGCTGTCCTGTCACCTTGTTTTGGTGTGTTTGGGGACAGCGGAGGACCTGGTTTGGTTGTTAGTACCCCTGTGGAGCTTAGTGTGGTTTCGGGATCGTCCCGGTGGGATTCCCGAGCGATCCGTCGGTTTCGGGATGTGAGAGCTATGTGTTTAGTGTCGACTTGGTGGACCTTGACCCTGTGAGTCTTTCGTAGGTCCTGTCGCGGTTCCCGAGAGCCGTCGGTGTTAGGCTCTAGCTTTCCTACAAGTGGGTACTTCGATCCGGAGTCGGTTCAGTGGACTACGGTAATACCTTTCTATCCCTTCTCTTGCATTTTAGTTATTAGTTCACTTGACTCCCGTTGACTCTACTTATGTGTGCTTGGATAGTAGAGTAGTTGTGGTTTGCATGATTCTTGAGACGGCCTAGTTGGTCGGTGGTGATCGCCTGTTGTTCCGAGCGATCCTCGTTGTGGTTTATCAGTTGCTTCACGGCTCGTTGCCGTTCTGTGGATTGAGCATTCGCATCGATCGTCACAGCTCCCTAGCACCTCACGTATGCCAACGGTCTGATCCACCGTTTGGGCTTCTTTTCCGGAAAAGGGTCGATGAGTTGTTCCGACCCGTGAGCCTCGACGCAGGGCGTCTGGTAGGTTTTGTGCCGTTGGTTGAGCAGGTTGTGACAGTGCCAGGGATACGTCCCGGTGACTATGGATTGGGTTTACTTTGTGGTTATCTCCATTGATGCATATACTAGTTGCTTACAGTAGCATAGTTGTTCAGTTGTATGTCAGCCTCATACTTACTTGTGCTACTGTTTACCTTATCTATCTTTTGTTGACCCTCGTACCGGTGTGTACACTTCGCCTTCGTCGGCTTGCGGTACCCACTGGGAGGGGAGACATGTTTACATGTTCTCACCCCCCGCCCTCGTTGTTGTTTTCAAGTGAGTAGGGTGGTGAGAGTCGGGACGCAGCGAGGCACGCCTAGTTAGTGGTACTAGAGGTCCCGACTTGTGAGGCTGTCCTCTCCAGATTTGGTTATTACCCTTATCCTCTATCAGTTAGTTATGGTTCAGTTACACTGTGGTTGTTTTATCTAGCATGTTATGATTTGGTACAGTTATATTTTGGATGATTGTCTTGCATGCTTAGATCTCGTGATTTTGTTTTAGTATCCATGTGTGGATTGCATGCTTAGACTTTTGGATGTTGATGCTTTTAGATCTATCATTGTGGCTTTATATCGCATATCTTGGATTTCTACCCCTCGTGGTAGCGTTTTCAAATAAAGGTTTTTCGTGTGGGAAACAGTTTTCAAATGAATTTCCGATCGTTCGACTTTTGTGATTTCAAAAGAGAGTTCTCGTGTGGAGAACGGTTTTCAAATGAGTCTTGAATGTTTGATGTTAGGATTTCAAAATAAAGCTTCTGGATAAGGAGCAATTTTCTAGAATGATCTGTTGTTTGTGCATTGCATCATCCTTCGCCTAAGGACTTGCTTAGATTCATACAGGTTTAAGGACTGTTAGCTGTATGAATCTTATTGAGTTGTGTTGTGTTGTTGTGATGAATGAATGGTGGTTGTGATCCTGTTGTATGTCGTGTACACCGTGCAAATACAGGGGAGGCTCTGTCCGTGTGTACAGTGGACCCTGTATTTGTGGCGGGTCTGTATGTGGCGCGGGCTAGGCTTTCAAAAAAAAAAAAATTGGCACGTATTTTCTGCTTCTAAAACTAGCCCGGGGCATGACAGATTAAGATGGTATCAGAGCGTAAAGGGTACAAACACTTATTCATTCATAACTTGTAACTGAACCACTGGTTAGGCTGACCCATAGGAAGACCTAAGATGTATAGGTGCGCGAGTTCGAGGGGTTTGTTTTCGGCTTGTGTTTTGTGGGAGTTGCCGACCCCTTTCTCTTGCGCAGGTTTCTGTGTTTTGCAGTTGGCTTGTGGTCGTGGTAGACCTCCTCGTCCGGGTCGTGGTGGTAGGCGTGCGCCTGCGGAGCCGTCTGCTGGTGTTTAGACTCGGGCTAATGCGGCTGGTTTGAGTGAGGAGCTGGCAGGAGGCGGACAGCCTGATATGGACCGTACCCTGTGTGCTTGAGGCCGAGGCGAGGGTTCAGCTGACGACCCTCTCCGGCATGTTCCGGCTGGTTCCGACAGTTTTTTCAGCAGCAGGCTACGGCGACTGCCGCTCCAGCCCCTCCTCCTCCTTCGCCGAGTGCCCCGATGACTGCAGACCCTCCTGTGGCACCCACGCCGTTGTGGCGACGACCGCGACGACGACAGCGACTATGTCGGCTGTTTCGCGTGTGGACGCCGACCCCGTGATTGGGGGTGGTGGCCACATCCGAGCGCGCTTGGCGGATTTCCTGAGGTTCGATCCGCCCTTGTTCGCAGACTCGTGCTCTTTCTAGTAGTGGTGGTGGAGTACTAGACAGATACCAAGTGGTAGGGTGTTTCCCCTTTGCGTAACCACTCGTTGGCAGGTGGTGGCCCTTGTGGGCTAGGTGACGTCACTTGGTGGATCTGTGTTGTTGTTTGGGCTGTTCTTGCCCTGGCCCCACTTTCTGTGTTGAGCACGAGGGCCTCTGCGAGCGTCTCTACGGAGACGGTGCTTTGAGCAGTTTCGACCGCAGTTTGGGTGTTACCCTCTCTGTTTTGTTGGGTAGGGCGGTGAAGCCTACCCCTCTGACGTATTGCTGGTAGAATCGTCAGTGTTGGTCTTTCGACCTTTAGCTAGTTCTTGCGTCGAACTGACGTGTACTAGACTGAGTGGACACTGTTTGGTGTCGGGTTTTTGTTGGTGCCTACACGGTTTGCGGCTATCCTAACGCCTAAATTGGTGTGTTTTGGGATTTCTGGTGGTATTTGTAGGCTTTCGTGTTGCCGCGAGATCTTCCAGGTTCTTGTTGGAGGTCTCACCGCGTTCGACGTTGGTTAGTCGATGCTGGATTTGTTCTTCCTTCGCTTTGGTTCGTGTGGTTGACGACCCTTTGTCTCATGTAGCCGTCGATTTGTTGTTGGAAGCCGAAGACTCCTAGGGAGTTGGCTCAGGGCAGACTTTGTTTTGTGGGTCGGTTTGCTTTTTCCCGTTAAATCGGTGACTCGTCTGTGATTTTGGTCCAGCTTTTGAGTTGGTTGACCTGGTACCTTTGTGGTGTTGCCAACTGGTTGTTGGCCTTTGATCTTGGGATATTTCGTTTTCTTTTGATAAGTACGTTGGCTGCAGACAACGTAGTGTCAAAGGTTAGGACGAAATACCCTATCCCTTTTGGAACTTTCTGGATTGGGTCGGTGCTTCCTTTTGCAAGACAATCTCTCTACGTCGTCTTGTGGGAAAGCTGTGTGGTGGTCATCCCTGATCTAGTGATGAGCCTTGAGCTAATCCTGGCGTGGTTTTTGATTTGCCATCACTGCGGATGGTTTGACTCCGGTTGAGTCAGGTTGCCGTTTAGCTCAGTTTCGGGATGACGGGAGCCTGGTTGTTGGCTCCGAGGTCTCTGTGCTTGTGTTTGCATAAAAAGTTTTCGCCGCGACTTTCGTGCAGTCTTGCTTTGGAGCGCGTGTCCGCTCACTTGGATCTGATGTTTGGCATCGTTGGTGTTTTTATCGCTTGGTGCGATTGGCAACCCTGTGCACCAGAGTGATGGACTCACAAGGTTTTACGTTGGTTTGATTGTGAGTTCGAGCTTATCGAGTTGACGATGATGTTTTAGTACCCTCTACCGCAGATCTACGATCTCTTCGACTGGCTCCAAGGAGCCTCAGTTTTCTCGAAGTATGTTCTGCAGCCAGGTTATCTTTAGCTGAAGATCAAGGCCGAGGACGTTGCGATAACGGCCCTCCGTACTCGTTACGGGCGTTACAAGGTCACAGTTATGCCGTTCGGTTTGACGAACGCCCCGGCAGCTTTTGGATTTGATGAACTGGGTTTTTCGGCAGTTCTTGGATCAATTTGTCGTGGTCTTCTTTGACGACATACTGATCTATTCGAGAAGTTTCTTTCTTGGTTCACATCGTGACGCGGGCTGGTATTGCGGTGGAACCAAGGAAGGTGGACTCTGTAGTGGATTGGCCTGTTCCGACTTCTGTGGCAGAGATTAGGAGCTTCCTCGGCTTGGCGAGTTGTTACCAGCGATTTGTTGAGGGTTTCTCAAAGATCGCCGCCCCTTTGAGCAAGTTGACGAGGAAGGGCGTGAAGTTTCTGTAGACTCCCGCTTGTCTGATGAGCTTCTAGGAGCTGAAGGATAGTTGACTCGTGCCCCTATCTTAGCATTGTCGCAGCCTGGTGGGGATTTTTGTGGTTTACTGTGATGCATCTTGGATAGGATTGGGGTGCGTGCTCTTGCAGCAAAAAAAGGTCATCGCGTATGCTTCGCGCCAGTTGATGGACTACGAGAAGAACTATCTGGCGCTCGATCTCGAGTTAGCAGCAGTGGTGTACGCTCTCAAGCTTTGGAGACACTACCTGTACGGAGCGCATTGTGAGATGTTCACGGAT
Source organism: Puya raimondii (assembly GCA_016920855.1). Lineage (NCBI taxonomy): Eukaryota > Viridiplantae > Streptophyta > Magnoliopsida > Poales > Bromeliaceae > Puya > Puya raimondii. The sequence goes on from JABWPP010000050.1 coordinate 142,414,883, forward strand.
CATCAGAGTCTGATGTACCTCTTCAAGGAGCTGAACCTCAGACAGAGACGGTGGCTTGAGCTTTTGAAGGATTACGACATCTCCATCCAGTACCATCCGGTCAAGGCGAACGTCGTGGCGGACGCCTTTAGCCGAAAACAGCCTTCGGCGGAGCTGTCTCTCATGATCACCAACCAGGAGCGATTGGTGGTGGAGTTTCGTCGACTAGAGTTGGAGATTTTACCTTATGTTGCTACCGCATAGTTGTTGACTTTGGAGGTGCAGCCCACCTTGTCGGATCGGATTTTCGGTGGGCAGCTGATGGATCCGCACTTGCAGAGAGTGCGAGCAGAGGCCGAGCAGGGCAGAGATGGTGACTTCACGTTACATGCTTATGGTTTCCTTCGAGGACGGAGGTGTGTGCCCAGTGATCGGGATTTGAGGCGAGAGATTTTGACTGAGGCACACCGGTCGCCGTACACCGTTCATCCTGGAGGGACGAAGATGTACCGTGACTTGAGGCAGAGTTTCTGGTGGCCTGACTTTGACGATGGATGTAGCTCAGCATGTGGCACTGTGCCTGGTTTATCAGCAGGTGAAGGCTGAGCATCAGCGACCAACAGGGAAGCTTCAACCGTTGCCTGTACCTGTGGGGAAGTGGCAGCAGTTTACCATGGTTTTCGTCATCGGGTTGCCTCGTTCTCAGCGAGGTCATGTTGCGATCTGGGTTTTTGTGGACTGATTGACGAAAGCAGCTCACTTCCTACCGGTACACGCGACTTAGTCTCGGGATCGACTGGCGCAGCCTTACTTGGTTGAGATCGTCAGGCTGCTTGGAGTGCCAGTGTCGATCGTTTTGGATTGGGGTTCTCGCTTCGTTTCCCAGTTCTGGAGGAGCTTGCAGCAGGCACTGGGGACGAGGCTCGACTTCAGCTCAGGTTACCACCCTCAGAGTGATGGGCAGTCGGAGCGTGTTATCCAGACTCTCGAGGATATACTCCAGACATGCGTTCTGGATTTTGGTGAGGGTTGGTTCAAGTACCTTTCCTTGGTGGAGTTCGCCTACAGCAACAGCTTCCAAGCGAGCTTTAGATTGGCACCGTACGAGGCCCTGTTTGGACGTCGTTGTCGATCACTGATCTGTCGGGATGACGTGGATGAGCGTCGTGTGATCGAGCCTGACCTGTTGGAGGACGCAGAGGCCAGGATTCGCAGTGCGAGGCAGCGACTGCTGACTGCGCAGAGCCGGCAGAAAAGCTACGCGGACCAGCGACGACGGGACCTAGTGTTTCAGGTCGGTGAGCATGTGCTGCTCAGGGTGTCGCCGTCTCGAGGGATCAAGCGGTTCAGATTGCGGAGCGAGCTTGTCCGCATTTCGTGGGACCGTTCGTGATCCTTGAGCGTGTGGGTCCAGTGGCTTACTGGTTAGCTCTTCCTCCTATCTTGCTCGGGTGCTCAATGTCTTCCGTGTGTCCTTGTTTCGGAAGTACATCCCCGACCCTTCTCGTGTGATCGGCCCGACAACGGTTCAGCTGAGGGAGGATCTCAGCTGCGGTGAGGTGCCTTTGAGGTTTTGGCTCGCAAGGTGAAGCAGTTGAGGAATCAGAGCTTTCTGTATGTGAGAGTGCAGTGGACGAGTCGCGAGGAGCGTGAGACTACTTGGGAGCTGGAGTTTGCTTTGCGTGAGAGGTATCCGCTGTTGTTCGCGGATGGTGTGTGAGTAAGTTTCGGGGACGAAACTTCTTGTTAGGTGGGAGTGATGTGAGAATTCGAATTTTTGGAAATTTGGAATTCAGTGTTCCTCTCCCTTGTTACTGAGTATTTGATCTGTATACGTATATATATATGTATGGGTATATATATATATGTATATATGTAGTATATTTTGTATTTTTATTTTGTAACAAGTTTGTTGCGGAGAGAGAACGGCTTAATGGCGCAATCCGGAGTCCGATTCTGTCACGCCCCGCCGTGCCTTAGCACCAAGTAGGTGGAAGGACAAAACGCACGGGCGCATGACCCAGATCCGCCGAACGGACAGAGTTTCCCCTGTACGTCCAAGGCGTCACAACCAGTATAATTCAAGAGGTTCCAAACAGGAACATAATTCATACAAAGATTGCATAAGGAAAGTATCATAAACTACTATGCTATTACAAACATTCGCAATACAATCACATATTACATTTTTTCTGTCTTTGTTCTTTCTTTCCAAATACAATCGAATTATTATTACATTTCCATTCATTCGAATACCCCTAAAGTATGCAGTAGAGGGTACTTCTATTCTGGTCACAGTGGTAGGACGCTAACTACTGAGTTACGCCCTTCCCTCGCGCCGCCGCGCCGCTCACGTGAGGACCTGAAAAACAGTGGGATGAGAACTATATAAAATAGTTCCCAGTGGGTACCCAAGAGAGGAGCTCGACCCACCAGGTCCAAAGGAAGCATACAAGCATGGGTTAGTACATATACATAACCTGTAAGCATATAACTTTACTATATATGAAAAGTAAACATGCTATGCTTCAACAAATGCGATAATGAAATCCATGCAATATATTTTTAACTGCTATTCCACTACCCATTTCATAATCAATCTGCTCCTAAGGTTCATTTACCTTAGCTAAGCCGTACATGACTCACTCTTGAGTCAAACATTAACGGGTTACCACCCTCCTAAGGTTTACTTATTTTAGTCAAACCTTACACGACTCACTCTAGAGTCAAACATCCTTGGGCCACCGCCCAACTAAGGTTCACTTATTTAGTCAAACCTTCACCGACTCACTCTTGAGTCAAATATCCTTGGGCCACCGCCCAGCTAAGGTTTACCTATTTAGTCAAACCTTCACCGACTCACTCTTGGGTCAAATATCCTTGGGCCACCGCCTAGCTAAGGTTTACTTATTTAGTCAACCTTCACCGACTCACTCTTGTCACGCCCCGGGCCCTCGGGGGAGCCTACCAGGCACGTGCACAGACCCGCCGTGTACCTCAAACAATACAATGTACACAAGGCGTCTATGCTAACAACAATCAAGTAGGATAAAGAACACATCCTAACAAGGTAATCAGAGCGAGAACATATGACTACAACTAAAACAAAATCGACACAACTAAAATCTCAAGATATACAATAACATTATACATCTTATCGACTAGTAGATCAATCAATCATCAACAAAACTATACATCTTTCATTCAAAATACAATGAAAGGAAACCCATGGTATGCCTACAACCACAACACCGTAGAGGCTCTAGCTAGCTGCTAACCCCTCGCCGCGATCCCAAGCTTCTCCTGCTGCGGAAGGCTCTGAAAAACCCAACAACAATGGGGGTGAGAACTATTATCAATAGTTCCCAGTGGGTAAGCCGCCGAGAGTGGCGAATTACACCGCTAGGTCAACTGAGGCAAGATAGTAAAATTGAAACATAAAGCAGAAAGCAATAACATTTAATGCTAAACAGGTAGTTCTACATCTATCTTGCCTCCAATGACTAAATCATCTACATGAACATGAACATGAACATGCTCTATTGTCATATGCTCAACAATTAATTTCATGGTTTATATGCATGTCAAATTAATGCCATGATCAATTACATATGCTTAATGTCATAAACTCGCTATATGTCAAGTTTAACTATTTCAAGTATGACTTGTTTCCAAACTATAAATACGTTATGTTCACTAATTACTAGCGTGCCAAGTCATGTCAATACCTCGCTACATGCAATGCCACAAGGTCACCACCCAATACTATGTCCATACACTACATGTATATGCATCGATTAATTAGGGCGTCAAATGTCACATTTACGGTTAAAATAGTCTTTTACCATATGAATATTCACCTTGCATACACCATAACTGTGTAATCATAAGATAATACAATAGCGGGATGTTCACTTGTGCCGTGCCTAATGGCTCCGTGGTAGTCACCACCCTCACGCTAAGGATGAGCCTCGCCAACGGCGGTTCCATTTCGGCGCTCTCTCAAACACGGGCGAAATAACTGTCGCTAGGCCATCTCCGGAGTGCCGGCTTGTAGGGAGCGACCCTCACAAGCATGTGTAAACGAGCATAGTGGCGAACAAGCAACAAATCAACCATAATAATATCATAAGTTTAATTTCACGTTATGTCAAAACATATCACTTTATGTTTACTACATCCAATAGCCAATATGCTAAATGTCAACATCATCATGTTGTTCTCAATGTCCGATGGTATGTCCCTACCAATATGTCCATGTCTCTAACATGTAAATGTTCATCTCTTTGTTTACTAAGTTCATAAATCATGCATTATTCTAATGCCATAAATCATGCATTCTACGATGCCATATGTCATGCATTCTCTAATGCTATAATCCATGCATTCTACAAATGCCAACATCATGCATTACTCTAATGCTATAATCCATGCATTCTACGATGCTACAACAATATAATCTACGATGCCAACGGGTCCATAATCACGCCATGCATAAGCTACAATAACCTCTACTACATAGAGTATAGAGCTATCATGTAGGTGTTTAATTAACCAAATGGACTCATGTTAAACCAATTATAATATCAAATGCAAATAGTATCCCTTTCCTCATGTCTTAAACATGGAATCAATCCACGACCAAAAGGTCGAGACCAAGGCCAACAACGCCCGTCACAATTGCTCACCTAGTTGAGGTGCAACATACACTTGTCATATCTTCTCTTTTCTCTATACAAGCATACTTTAGTATGCAAAGAGAATTCACTAATCCACTACTCAAGTAGTGTCTCAAATGATACTCATTTCAATCATGCATAACTTAATTAGCATTTTCTAATGCATCAATACACTATTAGTGCAAATACCCTAGTATGCATGTTATTCTCATAATGCCACTCTATGGGTACCATGCATTTTCATATACAACATATATGTCTTATACAATCACAATTATCATCATGCCATAATTATCACAATTATGCATCTAATCACTCCTATAATTAAAATAGGAGACATAGGGGGAGTTCACCCATTTCGGTGAGGTCAAACCCACCGGATACCCGTCGAAACCTCGCAGTACTTCGAAACGAAGTTGTCCCCCGAGCTTCTCATACCCTAAGATAATTTTCCAAGGGGTTAAAAGCTTCGAACGAACAAATTCGAAAACCACCAAAAACAATGAGGTAAAAGGGTGAAAAATACCTTGAGTAAGTAAAACTTGTTCTAAGTCCAAATTGAGGTTAGAGATCATCAAATCCAACCTACAACAACGTTCTACACCCATCAATTCCACCTCAAGGACTCACAATCACGAAACCCTAAAAATAAACCCTAATTCTCAAGAACTAGGTTTTCATGCCAAATCCAAGCAAAAACACAAATAGAGGTTGTAAGAAAGCTTACTAACCTCAAAACAAGCTTCCACTCAAGCTCACACAAGCTAGGGTTGAGGATCCATCCTCCAACAAGCTCTCCTCAAGGGCCACGAGTTCCCTCCAAGCCTAGGAGCACTCCTCCATGAAGAAAATGGAGAGAAAAGAGATCAAAACATGATCTAAGGGGTTGGGGGAAGAGAAAATCTAGAGAGAGAGAGAGAGGGAAAACCCTACCTTCTTCTCCTCCATCCTCAGCCAAAACAACATAAGAGGGGGTGAAGGGGTACTTATCCCACTGCACAAAATCCAACTAGGCCCCTCAAAAAGCCAAAATTGCAAAACTGCACAAAATGCATTCTGCAGCATTGTATACCGGTATGCGCATGGGCATACCGGTATCCAACCAAAAATCCCGCAACCCGAGCCTCGGCCAAGCAGTCTGCGCGAAGGGATTCCGGTATGCCTAGACCAGATACCGGTATACAGCGCATTCCGGTATCCGCTGCCGCATTCCGCAGAAGCCGAGAGCTGCGCACAACCAGTCTTCACTGGATTCCGGTATACCTAAACCAGATACCGGTATGCAATGCAAAATCTGCACTTTTGTAGATTTCGACTTCCGGAGTCCGTTTTCGCACTTTCTCAGTCCCGAAAACACTCCGAAGCTCACCAAACTCAACCCAAAACTCCAGAATAGTATAAGGCACTATTCTCTCACTAGAACTCCGCAATTTGCTAAAGTTCAGTGTACTACAACTCTTGAGTCAAATAGTGGGCCACTGCCCAACCTGACTTTACCACCTGGCGGCGAAATAGTCGCACTCGCCGAACGATGGCTTCAGTCACCCGACGGCGAACCGTCGCACTCGGCGCACAATGGCCTCGATCACCGGGCGGCGAACCGTCGCACTCGCCACTGGTATCAAGCCCCTTGGCGGTGAAATAGTCGCACCCACCACAAATATCCAGCCCTCTTGGCGGCGAAATAGTCGCACCCACCAACTGATACCAAGATTACAAGTTACCAGTTCTGGGATTCCGGAATCCACTCTTCACATCTCTAGGGTTCATCATTACCCTATGTTACGCCCCTCTTCGGGGGTTCATATTCCCGTGTCCAAGTGGTCAACCTACCACTATATTTTCCAACCTATGTTCAATGACACTAGGTTCATTTCACATTCCAACCTATGTTTAATAACACTAGGTTATGTACTATCACATTCCAACCTATGTTTAATAACACTAGGTTTAACATGCATGCATCATCTCTCAAGTATATATATTATTATGAAATACTTAGATTCTTTTACATGCAAGGTGAGCCCATGGCTCAGATCATCTTGATATATATATATATATATATATATATATATATATCTAATGCCAACATGCACATTATAGTTCTTTCTTATCCTAGTTGTCCACCGCTAGGATTTCCAATTTACGTGGCCTCTTGCCCTTGTTTAACCACATGTCAAGTTCTCTATCATGTAGAGAAAACTAGCTCACCGCTATGTTCTCACCTAGGCATACACACGTCCATTAACAATGTGTTCCACATGCCTACAATTCCAATCTATGGTAGGTATGGTATTAACATCATATGATCTACACATTCATATATATATACCACTTGCCAATTAACCTACCATTACATGCATCAAGTAAAATAAAATATACTTTACTCTTTCGACATGAAAGTGACCTAATCACTTCGGTAAACACAAACCCACCTCACACTCTTCCGATTGCTTGTAGACACTTGCAATCGGGCTCTTTTCCTTGGCCTCAAGCTTGGTCTTCAAGCTCCTAGCCCTAACACACATGAAGGATTCGTTAATCCGAGTCGAACTCATAACGATCTCATCTCTTGGAATCACTCAAAATAGAGTTGTCCCATATGCTCTACTAACCCTCTACTAACCCCCAACTAGGGTTCTAAAGGGTTAAAATATTTTTAAAACCCTCCACAAGAGAATCCCTCTTTCAACCTAGGGTTTCCCAAATTCATGGCAAAACTCAAAATCTCTTGCTAATCTCTACCATTTGTAGTTTAGATTAGCCAAGGGTCTCCAAATCTCATTCCTTAGCCCCAAATCTGAAACCCTAACTACCAAATCCAAGGACTCACCTCGGATCCGCGAGCTCACCAAGCCACCATGCATGCACGAGCTCGATTCATCACTCCTCCAAGCTTCCCAAGCTTGATCTCCACCAAGATCTCCAATTTGGAGGAGAAGAAGAAGTAGTAGTGAGGGAGAGGAGTTTCTCCCTCCCTCTCTCCATGTGTGTGTTGGTATGTTTTTAGAGGAGAAAGGGGAAGGGTTCCCCTTTATGTAAGCCCCCCTCAGTGAAATTACCAAATTACCCTTCGAAATCAGCATTCTGCTCAATGTATTCCGGTATACGGGTTGGCGTACCGGTATACGGGTTGGCGTACCGGTATACCACGAGGAATTCCGCAGAACCCGAGAGCTGGATTTTCGGATTCTGCCATTGCATTCCGGTATACCATATCGCATACCGGTACTAATCACTTCAGTACCGGTATGGAGATCCTTATACCGGAATCCCACTGCAGACTTCATAAGTTCAACAGTTTTTACTTTTCGAAGTCCGTTTTCGCGCCTCATTTGCGCCGAAAACACTTCGCACAATCCCAGACTTGGCCGAAGCCTCACATATAGCCTCTCATGCTATTTTTCCACCGGAACTCCATAATTTGTAGAAGTTCGGTGTACTACATTCCTCCCTCCTTAAAAGAAGTTTTGTCCGCGAAACTAAGATCACACCTCAAATCTATTCACCAATTAGATGATGGTATCATTCTTTCATCGCGTCCTCTGGTTCCTGCTCACTCAGGAGTACACTCCATAATTCACGGGGTCTTATCTTCCCCGACATTCCATAAGGAGTACGCCCCGTTGCTTTTCCTTACGGGGGTCAACATCACATCACCTTCGCGATGTTTCCGCTCGAACACTTTGTTCGTAAACTCAATTTTACTTCACCGACAAGGCCAGACTTGGCAATTGGTGACTTCACCAATCAGGTGAAAGGTATGACCGAGTTTCTGCTTCTCAGGTCACTATCATAATTCTCTCGCACACGACTAATGCTCTCATACTTTCAGAGCCGTCGGTCAAACCGCTTATCTCGGTTTACAACAGGTGGTCCACAGACCAAAGCTCTCACGTAGGTCTACTGCTTAAACCTGTCTCAACGCCGCGTAACATCTCTTGCTCGCAAACGTAAATTCAATCGTTCCTCGGCGGAGTCCTCACTCAGGACTTGCGCACATACTCCAACCAGGAGTAACCAAGACCCCAAACCTCTACTGAGTCCTAGAGTTGGGTCACATCCACACTCTCGGTGTACTACCATTCATATGGTCTCACAGGTGGCATTCCACATTCTTGGGTCATCGCTTGGACTACCGCCCCGACCATAAGTCTCTGCCCTACCCTCAGGTCTCGGGCTGCTGTCACACACAGCTGACTGCGCCTGTCCATAAGGCCCTAGGCTCCACAGTCCACGATGGTCCGGGCACGGATCGTCCCCAAGCAATACCCGATACCGTCGCTACACGTGTCCCGCACGCTATACCAAGCGACAACAGTCTCTACCGGCTCCTAAGCACCCAGTGCGAGCCACTAGCTCTCAAGCGGTTCTTGGCCTCCTTCACACCTAGTAATGCCCAAGTGCTACTGCCAACAAACCCTCTCGGCTAACCAGAAACCAATATTCCACGAGTACTTACACCCGAGCGTCCCACGCTACTATGTTTATTCGCGTTATCCACAAGCACTAAGCTACCACGCTTATGCTCACTCGCATTGCGAGTACCACAACCTACCTCAATTTAAGGTACAACAAGGCCCACTCGCCACGTCTTGGCGATCACCTTATCAATTCACAACCGTCATCGATCCACTATAACGATGTTCGGGATCTGCGAACTATTAACACGTTCTCAAACGCCATAACTCGACTCTTGCAATTGGCTACTCACATTGCCCTAATATCGAGAGTCAGCTCGCTTACAATCATTGTTACCTCAAGCCGTCAACTAGGCACAACACCCGCAATTTGCCGGTATCATCAAAATCTCTAGCCGCTCCAGCGACAATGCATGCCTCCATGACACGAGCATAGCTGGGTATCTATCCTTACACATAACCTTGGTCTTGGCTACAATTACACTTGCATAGTAGTAACAGACCACAACAATTGCATGTAAAGCTCCAGTGTCACATTATGCTCTACATATGTTTTCAGCAATCAAAACATACCTGCTATGACGCCGTCGACAGCAGTAGATTCCATCACCTGAGTCACGTACCCATGGCCACTTGGCGCCCGACGCGAACCCTCAGGTTGCCTCAACATCAATGCATGCTCACCAGACCTTACCGCAGGTGGTACACCCGCGAACTGTCTTGGAGCAGAAGAGGCCGTCGCAAGTGTCAGGGCTCGGCTATCCTCCTGCAGGCACTCATCTCGCGTATGGTCCGGTTGCCCACACCTGAAGTACTTGCCCTCCCGCTGATCACACTGTTGTGGGTGATGAGGGCCCCCACAAATAACACAACTCGCCGAGGACCGAGTATGGTAGGTCCCCGGGGCACGAGATCGTCGACGCGAACGTGTCGGGACTTGTCTGGAACTCGACTGTCCACCAGATTTACTCGATGGTCTTCCCATCTCTATTTCCTTGTCATAAAACTCGCGCTCCTCTTGCACGAATGTATTGCCCTGCTCCACCCACAGGGCCCGGTCCAGCACCTCGACAAAGGTTTACAGTTTGAAGGGATGCACAACCTTAAAAATCTCAGGCCGAAGTCGCGCACGAAACAATCAGCCTTGTCCTTGTCATCCCGTATCACATAAGGGATACAATTTATAATGCGAGAGAACTCTCTCTCGTACTCTCTCACCGAGCGATCACCTTGCTTCAGCTTCCTGAATTTTTCCTGAAGCTTTCTCTTCTCACTATCAGGGAAGTAGGCAGAGAACACCAGTCCTCGAAATTCCTCCCAAGTCGCCGGAGGGAGACTAGAAGGTCGGTCTCGCCGGACTCCCTTCCACCACGCCTTTGCCGACCCTTGCAAGCAGTGTGCGGCAAAATGCACCTTGTCTCGCTCCAAGGTGTACAAGTCCTCAAACAGGGACTCCATAGAATCGATCCACGTTTCTACGGTCCACGGGTCCATTTCTTCCCCGTCGAAGGTAAGCGGATTGAATTCCTTGAACGTCATGAGGGCAGCTAAAGCCCGCTCCCTCTCCGCCTCCAATTCCACAGAATCAGGGGCCCAGGCACCAGCATTTACTTGCGAGGTACCCGCCGCGGCTCCTGATGGTACACGACGTGCTAATCGCTCCACGGTCTCATGGAGTCTCCTGATCCGTTCCTCTTGGCGCACGGCAGCCTCCTGCTGTCGCTGTGCCATCTCATCTTGTTGTTGCACCACTCCAACGAGTGTGGCCAACTGTTCACGAAGCTCCGAGTCTCCACTTGCCCCAGATTGCACAGGGACCCCACTAGGTCCATCCCGTGTTGATCTCGTCGGAGATCGCCCACGTGACGCCATCGTATCCTGAAACACGACAACTTCCGTCAATATCCTCGACCTTCTAGGCCAAGTATAAACATGATTCCAATTACGGACACAAATTAGGCGAAAGTCACACAAGGGCGCCTATTCTCATCCCTTGGGTTTATGTTGTCGCGCGCCAACATGAACACACTTGGCTGAGAATAAACGATGCCTTAAATCTACCTCTAACATCCTATTAGAGGTATAACCAATACACGACTCAATCTGTCATGCCCCGCCGTGCCTTAGCACCAAGTAGGTGGAAGGACAAAACGCACGGGCGCATGACCCAGATCCGCCGAACGGACAGAGTTTCCCCTGTACGTCCAAGGCGTCACAACCAGTATAATTCAAGAGGTTCCAAACAGGAACAAAATTCATAAAAAGATTGCATAAGGAAAGCATCATAAACTACTATGCTATTACAAGCATTCGCAATGCAACCACATATTACATTTTTTCTGTCTTTGTTCTTTCTTTCCAAATACAATCGAATTATTATACATTTCCATTCATTCGAATACCCCTAAAGTACGTAGTAGAGGGTACTTCTATTCTGGTCACAGTGGTAGGACGCTAACTACTGAGTTACGCCCTTCCCTCGCGCAGCCGCGCCGCTCACGTGAGGACCTGAAAAATAGTGCGATGAGAACTATATAAAATAGTTCCCAGTGGGTAAGGCCCACCCAAGAGAGGAGCTCGACCCACCAGGTCCAAAGGAAGCATACAAGCATGGGTTAGTACATATACATAACCTGTAAGCATATAACTTTACTATATATGAAAAGTAAACATGCTATGCTTCAACAAATGCGATAATGAAATCCATGCAATATATTTTTAACTGCTATTCCACTACCCATTTCATAATCAATCTGCTCCTAAGGTTCATTTACCTTAGCTAAGCCGTATATGACTCACTCTTGAGTCAAACATTAACGGGTTACCACCCTCCTAAGGGTTACTTATTTTAGTCAAACCTTACACGACTCACTCTAGAGTCAAACATCTTTGGGCCACCGCCCAACTAAGGTTCACTTATTTTGTCAAACCTTCACTGACTCACTCTTGAGTCAAATATCCTTGGGCCACCGCCAGCTAAGGTTTACCTATTTAGTCAAACCTTCACCGACTCACTCTTGAGTCAAATATCCTTGGGCCACCGCCCAGCTAAGGTTTACTTATTTAGTCAACCTTCACCGACTCACTCTTGAGTCAAATAGTGGGCCACCGCCCAACCTGACTTTACCACCTGGCGGCGAAATAGTCGCACTCGCCGAACGATGGCTTCAGTCACCCGGCGGCGAACCGTCGCACTCGCCGAACAATGGCCTCGATCACTGGGCGGCGAACCGTCACACTCGCCACTGGTATCAAGCCCCTTGGCGGCGAAATAGTCGCACCCACCACAAATATCCAGCCCTCTTGGCAGCGAAATAGTCGCACCCACCAGCTGATACCAAGATTACAAGTTACCAGTTCTGGGATTCCGGAATCCACTCTCCACATCTCTAGGGTTCATCATTACCCTATGTTACGCCCCTCTTCGGGGGTTCATATTCCCGTGTCCAAGTGGTCAACCTACAACTATATTTTCCAACCTATGTTCAATGACACTAGGTTCATTTCACATTCCAACCTATGTTTAATAACACTAGGTTATGTACTATCACATTCCAACCTATGTTTAATAACACTAGGTTTAACATGCATGCATCATCTCTCAAGTATATATATTATTATGAAATACTTAGATTCTTTTACATGCAAGGTGAGCCCATGGCTCAAATCATCTTGATATATATATATATATATATATATATATATATATATATATATATATATATATATATATATATCTAATGCCAACATGCACATTATAGTTCTTTCTTATCCTAGTTGTCCACCGCTAGGATTTTCAATTTACGTGGCCTCTAGCCCTTGTTTAACCACATGTCAAGTTCTCTATCATGTAGAGAAAACTAGCTCACCGCTATGTTCTCACCTAGGCATACACATGTCCATTTGTAACAATGTGTTCCACATGCCTACAATTCCAATCTATGGTAGGTATGGTATTAACATCATATGATCTACACATTCATATATATATACCACTTGCCAATTAACCTACCATTATATGCATCAAGTAAAATAAAATATACTTTACTCTTTCGACATGAAAGTGACCTAATCACTTCGGTAAACACAAACCCACCTCACACTCTTCCGATTGCTTGTAGACACTTGCAATCGGGCTCTTTTCCTTGGCCTCAAGCTTGGTCTTCAAGCTCCTAGCCCTAACACACATGAAGGATTCGTTAATCCGAGTCGAACTCATAACGATCTCATCTCTTGGAATCACTCAAAATGGAGTTGTCCCATATGCTCTACTAACCCCCAACTAGGATTCTAAAGGGTTAAAATATTTTAAAAACCCTCCACAAGAGAATCCCTCTTTCAACCTAGGGTTTCCCAAATTCATGGCAAAACTCAAAATCTCTTGCTAATCTCTACCATTTGTAGTTTAGATTAGCCAAGGGTCTCCAAAATCTCATTCCTTAGCCCCAAATCCGAAACCCTAACTACCAAATCCAAGGACTCACCTCGAATCCGCAAGCTCACCAAGCCACCATGCATGCACGAGCTCGATTCATCACTCCTCCAAGCTTCCCAAGCTTGATCTCCACCAAGATCTCCATTTTGGAGGAGAAGATGAAGAAGTAGTATGACTCGATTACGCAATTCCCTCGTCTCACGAGCAAGAATTCGTATCGGTCGCTCCTCGTACTGCAAATCCTCAGTAAGCTCCAGTGGGAAAAAATCTATCACATGGGAAGGATCGTGCATGTATCTTCTCAAAACAGATACATGAAATACATCATGCACTCCAGCTAATCGAGGCGGAAGGGCTAATCGATATGCCACGGGTCCTACTCTCTCCAAGACCTCGAAAGGACCAATAAACCGCGGACTAAGCTTCCCGCGAATCCCAAATCTCCATATGCCCTTCGATGGTGAGACCTTCAAGAAAACATGATCACCAACTTGAAATTCCAGATCTCGCCTCCGAGTATCAGAATAACTCTTTTGCCTGCTCTGAGCCGTCTCAATATGCCGTCGTATCACTTTAACCTTCTCTTCGGCTTTAAGCAAAAGGTCTGGACCCAACGCCTTTCTTTCACCAACATCATCCCAAAACAGAGGTGATCGACATTTGCGTCCATACAATGCTTCAAACGGAGCCATCTTAATGCTCGCCTGATAGCTATTGTTGTACGCAAACTCTATCAATTTCAGATGTCGATCCCATCCTCCACCAAAATCTAAGACACAAGCTCTCAACATATCCTCGAGTGTCTGTATAGTGCGCTCGGACTGACCATCAGTCTGGGGATGAAATGCAGTGCTAAATCGAAGCTGAGTCCCCAAAGCTGTCTGTAAACTCTTCCAGAAATGAGAAACAAATCTTGGGTCTCTATCAGATACTATTGAGATTGGCACTCCATGCAATCTCAATATCTCATCTAGATAAAGCTGCGCAAATCGCTCACGTGACCAAGTAATCTGCATAGGCAGAAAATGAGCAGACTTCGTCAGCCTATCAACAATCACCCAAATAGTATCATAGCCGCTCGAAGTCCTCGGCAATCCTACGATGAAATCCATCGTAATATGATCCCACTTCCACTCAGGTATTGGAAGACTCTGTAGCTTACCAACTGGTACTCGATGTTCAGCCTTCACTTGCTGACATGTCAAACATTGAGCTACAGCTCTACCAATATCCCGCTTCATACCATTCCACCAGAAGTGAGTTTTCAGATCCTGGTACATCTTAGTCCCTCCAGGATGTACAGAATAAGGAGAATAATGTGCTTCCCTTAATATCTCCTCTCGAATCTCCTGATCCGCAGGTACACACAGACGTCCTCTATAACGGAGAATCTCATAATCATCACAAGTATAGTCTTCAAGATCACCACTCCTCAGTTGATCTCGAACTTTCATCAGATAAGGATCAACACTCTGTTTCTCTCGAATCCTATCCAACAGAGTGGGCTGTATGACCAAAGTCATCAGTCTCGCCGTCATCCCAGAAGTAACCACTTCAAGGGACAACCTCCGCATTTCCTCCACTAGGACAGGCTGTTGAGTAATACACAAACTCAAAGTTGCCACAGCCTTCCTACTCAAAGCATCGGCAACAACATTCGCCTTGCCGGGATGGTATAAGATAGAGATGTCATAATCCTTCAATAGTTCCAACCATCTCCGTTGCCGTAGATTCAACTCCTTCTGTGTGAACAGATACTTGAGACTCTTGTGATCAGTATACACTTCACAATGCTCTCCATAGAGATAGTGGCGCCATAGCTTCAGAGCAAAGACTACCGCCGCCAACTCCAGATCATGAGTGGGGTAGTTCTTCTCATATTCCTTTAGTTGTCTTGAAACATACGCAATCACTTTACCATGTTGCGTCAGCACGCAACCCAAGCCATTATGCGAAGCATCACTATAAATCACAAATCCTTCGCCCATCACTGGCAGCGCAAGAATAGGGGCTGTCATCAATCTTTGTTTAAGCTCATCAAAACATCCTTGGCACTCATTACTCCAAACATACCTAACCCCTTTCCTGGTTAGTCGAGTAAGTGGCGTAGAGAGTTTCGCAAAACTCTCCACAAATCGTCGATAATACCCGGCTAGACCAAGAAAACTCCACACCTAAGAAATGGTCATCGGTCTAGGCCAATCACGAATCGCCTCAACCTTCTTTGGATCAACAGCTACTCTCGAAGCTGAAATCATGTAGCCTAAAAAGGCTACCTCACTCAACCAAAACTCACACTTTTTCAGCTTTGCATATAACTTCTTAGAAATATCCTCGGCCTTCACCTTCAACTGGTGGTAACCGGATTGAAGATCAATCTTAGAAAAGACACACGCTCCCTGCAATTGATCGAACAGATCATCAATACGGGGGAGGGGGTATCTATTCTTGATGGTCACTTTATTCAATTCCCGATAATCCACACACAGCCTAAGTGAACCATCCTTCTTCTTCACAAACAACACAGGCGCTCCCCAGGGCGACACACTGGGTCTGATAAATCCTTTATCCATAAGATCCTGTAATTGCGCCTTTAACTCTCTCAACTCAGCCGGTGCCATTCTATAGGGTGTCTTCGAGATTGGCGCGGTTCTTGGTACCACATCAATCACGAATTCAATCTCCCTATCAGGAGGCATCGAGGATAACTCAGAAGGAAAGACATCTGGAAACTCACGGACAATAGAAATATCCTCGAGTCCTGGTACAACAGTGGGCACCTCAGTCACTGTTGCAAAATAGGCCATACATCCTCTACTCAACATCTGTCTGGCCTTAGAAAAAGAGATCGTCACTGCGAACAGTGAACTCTTACAACCTTCATAAATGAACTCCTCATGTCCAGGCTCACGAAAAATCACCGTCTTGGTTCCACAATCAATTGTAGCAAAGTATCGAGTTAACCAATCCATGCCTAGGATTACATCAAAATCCTGCAATTGTCTCAATACTAATAAATCGGTAGGCATGATCCAAGGCCCTACTTGCACAGGACATTCCAAACAACCCCGCGTCACTTGCAAGTTATGGTCGGGTACCCGCACCTCTTGTGTCTAGGGTAACGACCCTCCCTATCTCTAAACCATGATGCAATGCAATGCAAATGCCCTACTAACAAAGGAATGCGATGCACCAGTATCAAATAAAGTACGCGATCTAATGCCACAAATCAAAACTATACCTGCCACCACTCGATCAGCTATCGAGGCATCCTCAATCTGAGCGGCATAAACTCGTCCGCTCGCCGGTGGCTGGCGTCGATCCTGCTGTCGTGGCATAGAAGATCGCTCCTGAGAAAATACCGGAGAGGCTCCAGAATACTGCGGTGGGGAGAAAGGCACAGACGCCATAGAAGGAGCTGCTACACGTCTGGGACAAGTCTTCCTCATATGTCCTAGCTGCCCACACTCAAAACATCGACCCTCTCGTCTATCACAGAGATAAGCAAAATGAGATCCTCCACAAATCACACATCGGGGAGATCCCCTCGACTGCTGCTGTCGCTGCTGACGATATCCTCCAGACTGCTGGCGACTAGAAGATCCACGTCCCTGGAAACGCGATCGCTGGGGAGGTCTAGGTGGTCGTCTGCTACTTGATTGCCCTCCATCATCAGGTGCCGGGCGCTTCTTCTCCTGACCCTGAGCTGGGTCCATAAGCTGCCCTCTCGTCACAAATGCTCCTCGCTCTACCCACAGAGACTGCTCAATAGTAGCATCCAAGGTCTGAAGTCTCTGCGAGTGAACAAATGGAATGATCTCGGGTCTCAAACCCTTCTCATACAGATAGACCTTCTATATCTCATCTCTCGCCGCTGTGGGAACACAGTTGAGTAGTCTTGTAAACTCCCTCGCATACTCTTGCACCGAGCGATTCCCTTGCTTCAGATTCTTCAAATCTTTCTCTATCTTCATCTTTACACTACTGGGAAAATATGCTCCATACATAATCCCCCGAAACTCACTCCAAGACATCTGTAGAGTATTCAGGGACCTATGATCACGGGTCCTCCTCCACCAGACATGAGCATCACCAGATAAACAATGAACCGCCATATGCACCTGCTCTCGTGCTGGCACGAACAGATCCTCGAACAACTTCTCCATCTCACAAATCCAGGCTTCTACTACCCATGGCTCTATACTACTACCATTGAATCGCGGTGGATCAAACCTACAGAAGCGAGCCAAACTATCCGCCATCCGCTCCTGCTCCTCTTCAGAAAGCACTTGACTGGGCTGAGTACTTCCTTCTCTGGGTTGAGATGTAGTTGGAGTAGTCGCCGCCTGAGATTCCATAGCTTGAGGCATAGAGAAAGCATCACACATCTTCTGTAACAAGGCACTCTGCTGCCTTCCAACTGCAGCTATGTCTGCTAGCTGCTTCTGCAGAGCGGGCCGTTCACTAGGTCCCGTCTGCTCAGGCATATCCGAAGGCGTCGGATGCGCTCGTGTCGACGGTCGTCGAGGAGGCATAGTAATAACCTGCAACAGAATACCCGATTAGGACCACAAAACAATCTCACGACCCAATCTAGCGAAAGTCCAGAAGGACACTTCTTTTCTTCTCAGATTATTATGTCGTCTGCAGCCAACATAATTCATCCGATAAGAGAAGGCATAATCCCTCAATCACTCTTCCTACACAAGGAAGGATTCAAAAACCCAATCTTTGACTTTCGCGATCAATCACGTCTCTCTCGTCATTCTTAGGTCTGTTTATCTTAGGTTTCCTAGGCCTTCTTGACCTATTCCTAAGCTTTGATACCAACTTAATCTGTCACGCCCCGGGTTACCTCTTCCCAGGCACATGACAAGATCCGCCGCATACACAGTATCTCTACCATGTATACGAAGCGAAAACAACAACAATCACACAGAGCTAAAGGTATCAACAGAGCTGCTATATAAATATATCAAAAGATCACTGTATATACATCATCCATAACTCTCATATATAACTCTCATATACAACACTGATAATATCCAACTCACTGTATGTACAGACTCAACCATCTATCAGAATGGGTATACCTCTAGCCAAGTATCCGGGGAATAGCTCTACCCGACGGTCTCCTTTCCGCGTTCAGTATGCACAACTGGGGAAGAAGACTCTGCAAAAAGGATGTCAACAACGGGTGTGAGAACTACTATCAAACAAGTAGTTCTCAGTGGGTACCGCCACCAGCCTCAGCGGTCTGCCCACTAAGTCCTCAATCTCAAAAGATATATATAGAGCAATAAAGAAAGTAGGAGATATACTACCACTACTATGCACAAAGCTCAACTGTCAATATGAATACCAATGAACTGAATATACCAAATAAGGACTATCATACACAATACAATACCTGCGAACCAGCTAGTACAGGAAACCCCGTCTGTCCCTAGCTCAATCCATAATACCATACAATATGATACCACACGATACCTGCGGCCTGATCATGCTCAACCCTACAGGGAGCCTGCTAGTACAGGAAGCCCGTTGGTCACTAGCCCCTCGTACAAACCTCTGTACGGAACATGCCAACTCTAGAGTGGTACTCGTGGGAGCTACCCAACCGAGTATAGTACAACCATATCAGCGCCAAGCACCCACAGGTATATGATCGACACGACTGGGTCAACAGAGAATCACATACCCTCGGCATCTCAAAGGATAGTCAATAACATGACCCAATCAATACTCCAGTGCTCACAATCAATCTCAACTCTACCACAAAGAGGAGGTACAACAATATAGCACGAGCCTCAACATGATCACCTACACTAGTATGTACAACAACTGATATAAGGAATATCAACATGATAGGTGTAGGTCAAATCATACAACAAGGATACAAGGAAATCATGCATGCTCATATATATATCATTAGCATATCATGCAAATCTCAACCTAACAGGTCATATCTAACATAATCTCAGCATGTCATGCTATCATAATCCCAATAATATCACACTATCATAATCCTATATCATCATATCATGCTAACATAATCTAACACTATCATGCTAACATGAGAGTAAACACATAGGAGGAAGTCCACTGAATCTGGCAAACATCAACCCACCTCAAAAGCTAATCCAACCACGATGGGGAAAACAGTATCCTCAGATCCAACCCTCCAAGCTAATCAAGCTCCAGCAGTACTCCGATCTGAATATCACCAAAAGGCTGCTAACTCCGACAGAACAACAGCTCAGCACCAGATCAGATCAATCAGAGTAGAGGAGAACAAGCTAGGTTACAACTAATGCCAACACATGGCCCTAAACCCAACTTTCTCTCTCTAGAATTGGATCACACGAAATGGAAATGAGCCTAAAAACCATCAGGGACTCACCTATTTATAGGCTCCCAAAATCCCACATCCGGGCGCCCGAATCCAAAACTCGTCGGCCACAACCGGATCATCCGAAAAATCCTCTGGGTCCGGAAACATTCGGGCGTCCACTTCCTCACTTCCGGGCGCCCGAAATCCGTCGACTCCAGAAACCCTCTAAATCCTCAAATTTCTAAGTATTACAGCCGCCGTGCCCTAGCCAGCCCGAGGGTTCCTCTCCTCCCCGCGCCGCCGCCGGCTGAGGTGAGCACCCTCTTCCTCACCTCCCCTGCATCCCACCCTGGCCGCCGCTGGCCGTGCATGTTGGCCGGCAGCCGGCCGGAGCTTGTTGCTCCGGCCAGGGTGTGTTTTGTGTTGATTTTGGCCGTACGCTTGTGTTTGAGCTCCCGGATGCCTCCCGAAGTCCGGGAAGGTGAGCATTGATGATCGCGGCGATGCGCTGATCATCATGCTAACCTTAGATTTCGGTTTGGTTGAGCCGTTTCGCTGTTCGGCCTTTGTCGAGCAACTTCTTCGTATATGGGCACTATTTTTATGCAATTTCTGTGCTTGCGACTGTCCCTGTCGCAGTGGGGCTGTGAGCACGGCCTCCGTTACGTTGTTACCTATCTGCTGGTGCTTGCGGAAGGTCGTGCGGACGTACGGATTGCTCTAACGGCCTAATTATTGCTTGTTTGTATGTATTATGTTGCTCGTTTTGGGACTTTGGCGATTGTGGCAGTGTTGCGATGCTGCGGGCAGCTTGGGCATGATCCTTGAGGCCCTGTGGACTGGTTGTCCAACCCCTTCACCCTTCGCGGAGATCCGGATTCTTTTCCGATGCGTTTTTCGATAAATTAATCGACGAAACGCGTGTTTTTAGTTGTGCGACTCACTTGCTGTTTTTGCGAGTGGCTTCATAATTTAGCCTCGTTGGCTGTTTCTCATCGCTGTCCCAAAGTTCCGAGGATAGCGGATGAGTGACGAAGGGTTCCGGTGCCAATTCGGCATTTTTCGGAAACCCGGGAAGCCTTTTCGAGTGCGTTTGTGTTCGTGGCACTCCGAGCTTGTGCTCGCTGTCCTGTCATCTTGTTTTGGTGTGTTTGGGGACAGCGGAGGACCTGGTTTAGTTGTTAGTACCCCTGTGGAGCTTAGTGTGGTTTCGGGATCGTCCCGGTGGGATTCCCGGGCGATCCGTCAGTTTCGGGATGTGAGAGCTATGTGTTTAGTGTCGATTTGGTGGACCTTGACCCTGTGAGTCTTTCGTAGGTCCTGTCGCGGTTCCCGAGAGCCGTCGGTGTTAGGCTCTAGCTTTCCTACAGGTGGGTACTTCGATCCGGAGTCAGTTCAGTGGACTACGGTGATACATTTCTATCCCTTCTCTTGCATTTCAGTTATTAGTTCCCTTGACTCCCGTTGACTCTACTTATGTGTGCTTGGATAGTAGAGTAGTTGTGGTTTGCATGATTCTTGAGACGACCCAGTTGGTCGGTGGTGATCGCCTGTTGTTCCGAGCGATCCTCGTTGTGGTTTATCAGTTGCTTCACGGCTCGTTGTCGTTCAGTGGATTGAGCATTCGCATCGATCGTCACAGCTCCCTAGCACCTCACGTATGCCAACGGTCTGATCCACCGTTTGGGCTTCTTTTCCGAAAAAGGGTCGATGAGTTGTTCCGACCCGTGAGCCTCGACGCAGGGCGTCTGGTAGGTTTTGTGCCGTTGGTTGTGCAGGTTGTGACAGTGCCAGGGATACGTCCCGGTGGCTATGGATTGGGTTTACTTTGTGGTTATCTCTATTGATGCATATACTAGTTGCTTACAGTAGCATAGTTGTTCAGTTGTATGTCAGCCTCATACTTACTTGTGCTACTGTTTACCTTATCTATCTTTTGTTGACCCTCGTGCCGGTGTGTACACCTCGCCTTCGTCGGCTTGCGGTACCCACTGGGAGGGAAGACATGTTTACATGTTCTCACCCCCCGCCCTCGTTGTAGTACTCGGGAAATTTTGAGGATTTTAGGGTTTCTGGACTCGGCGGGATTCGGGCGCCCGGAAGTGGCGAAGTGGACGCCCGAATGTTCCGGACCCCGTTGCACCTTGTGGACGATCCGGTTGTGGCCGACGAGCTTCGGATCTGGACGCATGATTCGGACGCCCGGACGAGGATCCGGTTTGAGCTGTTGACGTGGAGTGCCACGTGTCGCGACGAAGGACACGTGTCGATTGCCGGAGACACGCCGCCCCACCGCCTGATGACTATTGACCGGCCGCTTGGCCGCGCGACGACACCTGTACGGTGCATTTCCGGACGCCCGGAAATTGAGAAGTGGGCGCCCGAAAGTGGGAGTTTTGGCAGCCTATAAATAGGCGTGTACCTGTTGAGTTTTGATGTAATTTCTACTTCGTGATTTCGGATTCTAGAGAGAGAAAGCTAGAGTAAGGGCCATGTGTTGGCATTAGTTTGTGATCTAGCTTGTTCTCCTCTATCCTGCTGATCTGATCTGGCGCTGAGCTGTTATTCTGTTGGAGATAACAGTTTCCTTGGAGGTTTTGATAGATCGGAGTGCTGCCGGAGTTCCTTATCTTGGAGGGTTGGATCTGAGGCTTGTTCTTTCCCCACCGTGGTTGGATTAGCATTTGAGGTGGGTTGATGTTTGCCAGATTCAGTGGACTTCCTCCTACGTGTTTTATCTCATGTTAGCATAATATGATATGATGTTGTTTGGATTATGATATGTGGATATTGGATTATGATATTGGGATTATGATAGTATGCCATGCTAAGATTATGTAGAGATGCCATGTTAGGTTGAGACTGATCTATAGACTGCATGGGCATGTTCTGATCTTAGATGTGCTAATGATATGTATATGAGCATGCATTTCTTTGTATCATATTGTTGCATGATTGGACCTACACCTATTCTATTGATTCCTTGTACCAGTTGTTGTGCATGTAGTGTAGGTGATCATGTTGTGGCTCGTGCTATGTTGTTATACATCCTCTTTGTGATAGAGTCGAGAGCCTCCTCTTGTGTGATAGAGTTGAGATGATTGTGAGCACTGGAGCATTGATTGTGCCGAGGGCACGGGGTTCTTTGTGAGAGTATGGATTGGGTCATACTTGTTGATTATCCTTTGTGGTGCCAAGGGCACAGTGGATTGGGTCTTACCTGTTGACTATTCTTTGAGGTGCCGAGGGCACATGATCCTTTGTTGACCCAGTCGTGTCGATCATATACCTGCGGGTGCTTGACGGTTACTTGGGTTTACTTTGCTCGGTTGGGTCGCTCCCACGAGTACCACTCTAGAGTTGGCATGTTCCGTACAGAGAGGTGTACGATGAACTAGTGACAGATGGTGTTCCTGTCCTAGTTGGGCTCCCTATTGTGTTGAGCAGCTCCCTATTGTGTTGAGCGTGATCAGGCCGCAGGTATCGTGTTGTATGGTATGGTATTATATTGAGAGGCATTGTATGGCGAGAGCTAGGTACAGATGGAGTTCCTGTACTAGCTGGTTCGCAGGTATTGTATTGTGTATGATAGTCCTCATTTGGTATATTCAGTTCATTGGTATTCATACTGACAGTTGAGCTTTGTGCATAGTAGTGGTAGTATATCTCCTACTCTTTTATTGCTCTATTCATATCTCTTGAGATTGAGGACTTAGTGGGCAGACCGCTGAGGCTGGTGGCGGTACCCACTGGGGACTACTTGATTGATAGTAGTTCTCACACCCATTGGTGACATCTTTTTGCAGAGTCTTCTTCCCCAGTCGTGCATACTGAGCGCGGAAAGGAGACCGTCGGGTAGAGCTATTCCCCGGATATTTGGCTAGAGGTATACCCATTTTGGATAGATGATTGAGTCTGTACATACAGTATGTTTGTGATATCAGTGTTGTATATGAGAGTTATATGTGAGAGTGTATGGATGATGTATGTACAGTGATCTTTTGATATATTATATAGCAGCTCTGTTGATACCTTTAGCTCTGTGTGTTTGATAGTGGATGTTGTTTCGCTTCGTATACATAGTAGAGATACTGTGTATGCGGCGGATCTGGTCATGCGCCTGGGAAGAGGTAACCCGGGGCGTGACACTCGTTGTTGTTTTCAGGTGAGCAGGGTGGTGAGAGTCGGGACGCAGCGAGGCACGCCTAGTTAGTGGTACTAGAGGTCCCGACCTGTGAGGCTGTCCTCTCTAGATTTGGTTATTACCCTTATTCTCTATCAGTTAGTTATGGTTTAGTTACACTGTGGTTGTTTTATCTAGCATGTTATGATTTGGTACAGTTATATTTTGGATGATTGTCTTGCATGCTTAGATCTCGTGGTTTTGGTTTAGTATCCATGTGTGGATTGCATGCTTAGACTTTTGGATGTTGATGCTTTTAGATCTATCATTGTGGCTTTATATCGCATATCTTGGATTTCTACCCCTCGTGGTAGCGTTTTCAAATAAAGGTTTCCGTGTGGGAAACAGTTTTCAAATGGATTTTCGATCGTTCGACTTTTGTGATTTCAAAAGAGAGTTCTCGTGTGGAGAACGGTTTTCAAATGAGTCTTGAATGTTTGATGTTAGGATTTCAAAATAAAGCTTCTGGATAAGGAGCAATTTTCTAGAATGATTTGTTGTTTGTGGATTGCATCATCCTTCGCCTAAGGACTTGCTTAGATTCATACAGGTTTAAGGACTGTTAGCTGTATGAATCTTATTGAGTTATGTTGTGTTGTTGTGATGAATGAATGTTGGTTGTGATCATGTTGTATGTTGTGTACGCCGTGCAAATACAGGGGAGGCTCTGTCCGTGTGTACAGTGGACCCTGTATTTGTGGCGGGTCTGTATGTGGCGCGGGCTAGACTTTCAAAAAAAAAAAAAATTGGCACGTATTTTCCGCTTCTAAAACTAGCCCGGGGCGTGACATTTTAAATTTTTCATAAGTTCCAGGATTATTTTCAATCAGTAATGTAAGATACACACCACCATCCTCGATAATATTTTTCAGGTAATCCTGTGCTGTCGGTAATCCTGTGCTGTCAGTAATCCTACATTGCTTTTAACTAAACGCTGTAATCAAAAGGTCCAATAGGAACCATATCTTGGATTAATAATAATAATAATAATATAAGTTATTATGTTTGATTTAATTATTAAATTACTTGCAATAAAGATAATGATATAGACAAAATTTCAGATTGGCCTTTATAATTAAAAATTTGTAAAATAAAACAATTAAATATATTCATCAAACCTTAAAAAATTGTGACTTTGATATTAAAAAAATGTAGTACACTGAATTTCATTGCATCGTACCGAACTTTCTACAAATTGTGGAGTTCCGGTGGAAAAATAGCATGAGAGGCTATATGTGAGGCTTCGGCCAAGTTTGGGACTTGTGCGAAGTATTTTCGGCGCAAATGAGGCGCGAAAACAGACTTCGATAAGTTAAAACTGCTGAACTTGTGAAGTCTGCAGTGGATTCCGGTATGAGGATCTCCATACCGGTACTGAAGTGATTAGTACCGGTATGTGATGTGGTATACCGGAATGCGAGGGCTGAAACCGAGAATCCAGCTCTCAAGTTTTGCGGAATTCTCCGGGGTATATCGGAACTAACACCCGTATACCGGTATGCCAATGCGAATACCGGTATACAGTGTTGCGAAATGCTAGTTTTGGCTGGTTGGAAGTGTTGATTGTTGTGAGGGGCAAAAGGGTCTTTTCACACTCGAGGGAGTGTTAGAAAGGCAGGAAACACCTTCCCTTCTCAGTCATTGTAATACTCGGATTTTTGAGGAGTTTGAGGGTTTCTGGAGTCGACGGATTTCGGGCGCCCGGAAGTGAGGAAGTGGACGCCCGAATGTTTCCGGACCCAGAGGACTTTTCGGATGATCCGGTTGTGGCCGACGGATTTTGGATCTGGACGCAGGATCCGGACGCCCGGATGGTGGATCCGGATTGAGCTGTTGACGTGGAGAGCCACGTGTCGCGACGCGGGACACGTGTCGACCGCCGGAGACACGCCGCCCCACCGCCTGCTGACCGCCGACCGACCGACTGGCCGGCAGCTGACACCTGGCCTGCTGAGTTTTCGGACGCCCGAACTTGTGAAGTGGGCGCCCGAATGTGGGATTTTGGGTGCCTATAAATAGGTGAGTCCCTGATGGTTTTTAGGCTCATTTCCACTTCGTGTGATCCATTCTAGAGAGAGAAAGTTGGGTTTAGGGCCATGTGTTGGCATTAGTTGTAACCTAGCTTGTTCTCCTCTACTCTGTTGATCTGATCTGGTGCTGAGCTATTATTCTGTCGAAGTTAGCAGCCTTTTGGTGATATTCAGATCGGAGTGCTGCTGGAACTTGATTAGCTTGGAGGGTTGGATCTGAGGATACTGTTTTCCCCACCGTGGTTGGATTAGCTCTTGAGGTGGGTTGATGTTTGCCAGATTCAGTGGACTTCCTCCTATGTGTTTACTCTCATGTTAGCATGATAGTGTTGGATTATGTTAGCATGATATGATGATATTGGATTATGATAGCATGATGATATTGGATTATGATAGTATGATGATATTGGATTATGATAGTGTGATATTATTGGGATTATGATAGCATGACATGCTGAGATTATGTTAGATATGACCTGTTAGGTTGATATTGCAAGATATGCTAATGATATATATGTGAGCATGCATGATTTCTTTGTATCCTTGTTGCATGATTTGACCTACACCTATTCTGTTGATATCCCTTGTACCAGTTGTTGTACATACTAGTGTAGGTGATCATGTGAGGCTCGTGCTATGTTGTTGTACCTCCTCTTTGTTGTAGAGTTGAGATTGATTGTGAGCACTGGAGCATTGATTGGGTCATGTTATTGACTATCCTTTGAGGTGCCGAGGGCACGTGATTCTTTGTGAGATCATGGATTGGGTCATACTTGTTGATTATCCTTTGAGATGCCGAGGGCATGTGATTCTTTGTTGACCCAGTCGTGTCGATCATATACCTGCGGGTGCTTGATATGGGTTTACTTTACTCGGTTGGGTAGCTCCCACGAGTACCACTCTAGAGTTGGCATATTCCGTACAGAGTGTTGTACGAAGGGCTAGGAACAGACGGGCTTCCTGTACTAGCTGGCTCCCTGTAGGGTTGAGCATGATCAGGCCGCAGGTATCGTATGGTATTATATGGTATGATATTATGGATTGAGCTAGGTACAGACGGGGTTTCCTGTACTAGCTGGTTCGCAGGTATTGTATTGTGTATGATAGTCCTCATTTGATATATTCAGTTCATTGGTATTTATACTGACAGTTGAGCTTTGTGCATAGTAGTGGTAGTATATCTCCTACTTTCTTTATTGCTCCATATATATCTCTTGAGATTGAGGACTTAGTGGGCAGACCGCTGAGGCTGGTGGCGGTACCCACTGAGGGCTACTTGTTTGATAGTAGTTCTCACACCCGTTGTTGACACCTTTTTGCAGAGTCTTCTTCCCCAGTTGTGCATACTGAGCGCGGAAAGGAGACCGTCGGGTAGAGCTATTCCCCGGATACTTGGCTAGAGGTATACCCATTTTGATAGATGGTTGAGTCTGTACATACAGTGTGATTGAGATATCAGTGTTGTATATGAGAGTTATATATGAGAGTTATGGATGATGTATGTACAGTGATCTTTTGATATATTTATATAGCAGCTCTGTTGATACCTTTAGCTCTATGTGATTTTTGTTGTTTTCGCTTCGTATACATGGTAGAGATACTGTGTATGCGGCGGATCTTGTCATGTGCTTGGGAAGGGGTAACCCGGGGCGTGACAGATTAAGTTGGTATCAGAGCTTAGGAATAGGTCAAGATGGCCTAGGAAACCTAAGATAAACAGACATAAGAATGACGCGAGAGACGTGATTGATCGCGAAAGTCAAAGATTGGGTTTTGAATCCTTCCTTGTGTAGGAAGAGTGATTGAGGGATTATGCCTTCTCTAATCAGATGAATTATGTTGGCTGCAGATGACATAATAATCTGAGAAGAAAAGAAGTGTCCTTCTAGACTTTCGCTAGATTGGGTCGTGAGATTGTTTGTGGTCCTAATCGGGTATTCTGTTGCAGGTTATTACTATGCCTCCTCGACGACCGTCGACACGAGCGCATCTGACGCCTTCGGATATGCCTGAGCAGACGGGACCTAGTGAACGGCCCGCTCTGCAGGAGCAGCTAGCAGACATAGCTGCAGTTGGAAGGCAGCAGAGTGCCTTGTTGCAGAAAATGTGTGATGCTTTCTCTACGCCTCGAGTTATGGAACCTCAGGCGGCGACTACTCCAACTACATCTCAACCCAGAGAAGGAAGTACTCAGCCCAGTCAAGTGCTTTCTGAAGAGGAGCAGGAGCGGATGGCGGATAGATTAGCTCGCTTCTGTAGGTTTGATCCACCGCGATTCAATGGTAGTAGTATAGAGCCATTGGTGGTAGAAGCTTGGATTTGTGAGATGGAGAAGTTGTTCGAGGATCTCTTTGTGCCAGCACGGGAGCAGGTGCATATGGCAGTGCATTGTTTATCTGGTGATGCACATGTCTGGTGGAGGAGGACCCGTGATCATATGTCCCTGAATCCTCTACAGATGTCTTGGAGTGAGTTTCGGGGGATTATGTATGGAACATATTTTCCCAGCAGTGTAAAGATGAAGATAGAGGAGGATTTGAGGGTTGTAAGAGTTCACTGTTCGCAGTGACGATTTCTTCTTCTAAGGCCAGACAGATGTTGAGTAGAGGATGTATGGCCTATTTTGCAACAGTGACTGAGGTGCCTACTGTTGTACCAGGACTCGAGGATATTTCTATTGTCCGTGAGTTTCCGGACGTATTTCCTTCTGAGTTATCCTCGATGCCTCCTGATAGGGAGATTGAATTCGTGATTGATGTGGTACCAGGAACCGCGCCAATCTCGAAGACACCCTATAGAATGGCACCGGCTGAGTTGAGAGAGTTAAAGGCGCAATTGCAGGATCTTATGGGTAAAGGATTTATCAGACCCAGTGTGTCGCCCTGGGGAGCGCCTGTGTTGTTTGTGAAGAAGAAGGATGGTTCACTTAGGCTGTGTGTGGATTATCGGGAATTGAATAAAGTGACCATCAAGAATAGATACCCCCTCCCACGTATCGATGATCTGTTTGATCAATTGCAGGGAGCGTGTGTCTTTTCTAAGATTGATCTTCAGTCCGGTTACCACCAGTTGAAGGTGAAGGCCGAGGATATTTCTAAGACAGCTTTTAGAACTCGGTATGGGCATTATGAGTTTACAGTCATGCCGTTTGGATTGACTAATGCCCATGCTGCATTTATGGATATGATGAACCGAGTCTTTAAGTCTTTCTTGGACAAGTTTGTGGTAGTCTTCATTGATGATATTCTGATTTACTCCCGTGATGATGCGGAGCATGAGGAGCATCTGAGACTAGTGCTACAACTCTTGCGAGAGAAGAAGTTGTATGCAAAGCTGAAAAAGTGTGAGTTTTGGTTGAGTGAGGTAGCCTTTTTAGGCCACGTGATTTCAGCTTCGGGAGTAGCTGTTGATCCTAAGAAGATTGAGGCGATTCGTGATTGGCCTAGACCGACGACCATATCTGAAGTGCAGAGTTTTCTTGGTCTAGCCGGGTATTATCGACGATTCGTGGAGAGTTTTGCGAAACTCTCTACGCCACTTACTCGACTAACCAGGAAAGGGGTTAGGTATGTTTGGAGTGATGAGTGTCAAGAATGCTTTGATGAGCTTAAGCAGAAGTTGATGACAGCCCCTATTCTTGCACTACCAGTGATGGGCGAAGGATTTGTCATCTATAGTGATGCTTCGCATAGTGGCTTGGGTTGCGTGCTGATGCAACATGGTAAAGTGATTGCATATGCTTCAAGTCAACTAAAGGAATACGAGAAGAACTACCCCACTCATGATCTGGAGTTGGCGGCGGTAGTCTTTGCTCTGAAGCTATGGCGCCACTATCTCTATGGAGAGCATTGTGAAGTGTATACAGATCACAAGAGCCTCAAGTATCTGTTTACACAGAAAGAGTTGAATCTACGACAACGGAGATGGTTGGAATTATTGAAGGATTATGACATCTCTATCTTATACCATCCCGGTAAGGCGAACGTTGTTGCCGATGCTTTGAGTAGGAAGGCTGTGGCAACTTTGAGTTTGTGTATTACTCAACAGCCTGTCCTAGTGGAGGAAATGCGGAGGTTGTCCCTTGAAGTGGTTACTTCTGGGATGACGGCGAGACTGATGACTCTGATCATACAGCCCACTCTGTTAGATAGGATTCGAGAAAAACAGAGTGTAGATCCTTATCTGATGAAAGTTCGAGATCAACTGAGGAGTGGTGATCTTGAAGACTTTACTTGTGATGATGCTGAGACTCTTCGTTATAGAGGACGACTGTGTGTACCAGCGGATCTGGAGATTCGAGAGGAGATATTGAGGGAAGCACATTATTCTCCTTATTCTGTACATCCTGGAGGGACTAAGATGTACCAGGATCTGAAGACTCACTTATGGTGGAATGGTATGAAGCGAGATATTGGTAGAGCTGTAGCTCAATGTTTGACATGTCAGCAAGTGAAGGCTGAACATCGAGTACCGGCTGGTAAGCTACAGAGTCTTCCAATACCTGAGTGGAAGTGGGATCATATTACGATGGATTTCATCGTAGGATTGCCGAGGACTTCGAGCGGCTGTGATACTATTTGGGTAATTGTCGATAGGCTGACGAAGTCTGCTCATTTTCTGCCTATGCAGATTACTTGGTCACGTGAGCGACTTGCATAGCTTTATATGGATGAGATATTGAGATTGCATGGAGTGCCAATCTCGATAGTATCTGATAGAGACCCAAGGTTTGTTTCTCATTTCTGGAAGAGTTTACAGACAGCTTTGGGGACTCAGCTTCGATTTAGCACTGCATTTCATCCCCAGACTGATGGTCAGTCCGAGCGCACTATACAGACACTCGAGGATATGTTGAGAGCTTGTGTCTTGGATTTTGGTGGAGGTTGGGATCGACATCTGAGATTGGTAGAGTTTGCATACAACAATAGCTATCAAGCGAGCATTAAGATGGCTCCGTTTGAAGCATTGTATGGACGCAAATGTCGATCACCTCTGTTTTGGGATGACGTTGGTGAAAGGAAAACGTTGGGTCCAGACCTTTTGCTTGAAGCCGAAGAGAAGGTTAAAGTGATACGACGGCATATTGAGACGGCTCAGAGCAGGCAAAAGAGTTATTCTGATACTCGGAGGCGAGATCTGGAATTTCAAGTTGGTGATCATGTTTTCTTGAAGGTCTCACCATCGAAGGGCATACGGAGATTTGGAATTCGCGGAAAGCTTAGTCCGCGGTTTATTGGTCCTTTTGAGGTCTTAGAGAGAGTAGGACCCGTGGCATATCGGATAGCCCTTCCGCCTCGACTTACAGGAGTGCACGATGTCTTCCATGTATCTGTTCTGAGGAGATACATGCATGATCCTTCCCACGTGATAGATTTTTCTCCACTGGAGCTTACTGAGGATTTGCAGTACGAGGAATGACCGATACGAATTCTTGCTCGTGAGACGAGGGAATTGCGTAATCGGGTCATACCTTATGTTAAGGTACAGTAGGATTTTCATGATGATAGAGAGGCGACATGGGAGTTGGAGACTGTTATGCAGAGATCTTATCCCCACTTGTTTACATCTTGAGGTGAGTGTTTACCTTAGTTTCGAGGACGAAACTATTTTTAGGAGGGGAGAATGTAATACTCGGATTTTTGAGGAGTTTGAGGGTTTCTGGAGTCAACGGATTTCGGGCGCCCGGAAGTGAGGAAGTGGACGCCCGAATGTTTCCGGACCCAGAGGACTTTTCGGATGATCCGGTTGTGGCCGACGGATTTTGGATCTGGACGCAGGATCCGGACGCCCGGATGGTGGATCCGGATTGAGCTGTTGACGTGGAGAGCCACGTGTCGCGACGCAGGACACGTGTCGACCGTCGGAGACACGCCGCCCCACCGCCTGCTGACCGCCGACCGACTGACTGGCCGCCAGCTGACACCTGGCCTGCTGAGTTTCCGGACGCCCGGAACTTGTGAAGTGGGCGCCCGAATGTGGGATTTTGGGAGCCTATAAATAGGTGAGTCCCTGATGGTTTTTAGGCTCATTTCCACTTCGTGTGATCCATTCTAGAGAGAGAAAGTTGGGTTTAGGGCCATGTGTTGGCATTAGTTGTAACCTAGCTTGTTCTCCTCTACTCTGTTGATCTGATCTGGTGCTGAGCTGTTATTCTGTCGAAGTTAGCAGCCTTTTGGTGATATTCAGATCGGAGTGCTGCTGAAACTTGATTAGCTTGGAGGGTTGGATCTGAGGATACTGTTTTCCCCACCGTGGTTGGATTAGCTCTTGAGGTGGGTTGATGTTTGCCAGATTCAGTGGACTTCCTCCTATGTGTTTACTCTCATGTTAGCATGATAGTGTTGGATTATGTTAGCATGATATGATGATATTGGATTATGATAGCATGATGATATTGGATTATGATAGTATGATGATATTGGATTATGATAGTGTGATATTATGGATTGAGCTAGGTACAGACGGGGTTTCCTGTCCTAGCTGGTTCGCAGGTATTGTATTGTGTATGATAGTCCTCATTTGATATATTCAGTTCATTGGTATTTATACTGACAGTTGAGCTTTGTGCATAGTAGTGGTAGTATATCTCCTACTTTCTTTATTGCTCCATATATATCTCTTGAGATTGAGGACTTAGTGGGCAGACCGCTGAGGCTGGTGGCGGTACCCACTGAGGACTACTTGTTTGATAGTAGTTCTCACACCCGTTGTTGACACCTTTTGCAGAGTCTTCTTCCCTAGTTGTGCATACTGAGCGCGGAAAGGAGACCGTCGGGTAGAGCTATTCCCCGGATACTTGGCTAGAGGTATACCCATTTTGATAGATGGTTGAGTCTGTACATACAGTGTGATTGAGATATCAGTGTTGTATATGAGAGTTATATATGAGAGTTATGGATGATGTATGTACAGTGATCTTTTGATATATTTATATAGCAGCTCTGTTGATACCTTTAGCTCTGTGTGATTGTTATTTTTTTCGCTTCGTATACATGGTAGAGATACTGTGTATGCGGCGGATCTTGTCATGTGCTTGGGAAGGGGTAACCCGGGGCGTGACAGTCATCTTCCTCCTCTACTTCTCCTCTCCATCCCTCTCACTTTCTCTCTCTAGAGATCTCTCCAAAACTTGGAGAAAAGGGTGGATTGATCTTGGAAAAGGCTTCCAAAGGGGAAAAGAAGCTTCTTGGTGCAAGTAGAAGCTTGGGGAACTCGTGATTAAGGTTAGTTCCTCACGTTTTGGGTTCAAACCTTAGAATTGATCTAGTATTTTGAGGTTTTTGGGAACCCTAGGCAATCTAAACCACAAAACGTGGAGATTGGCCAAGAGATTTTGAGGTTCTACATGCATGCATGTGAAACCTAGGTGAAATGAGGGTTTTTGCAATGTGAGGTTCTAAAAATATTTGGACCTTCGGAAATTGCAATTGAGGCATAGGAAATCATGTTAGGACACTTGATTTCATGTATTGAGTTGATTTAAGAGTTCGTAACGAGTAACGAACCATTTTCTTGTAGAAGTTTGGGTTGAAGCAAGAACTCAAGGCTTGGAGACTTAGGGGCTCAAAGAATACAAGAATTTGGAAGCTCTTGAGGTGGGTTTGTATTTACCGAAGTGATTAGGTCACTTCCATGTCTAGGGTAAATATCCATTTAAAGATAAAATGGTATGTGTTGTGAACCCTAGAACTTGCATGTTGGCAAAGATGAAAATCATGATAGGTAGAGCCATGAGCTCCTATTGCATGTTATAGAATTCAAGTATATTTCTATTATCTATACTTGTTACATGGTTGCATGTATGATTGGAACCTAGTGTCATTGAACATAGGTTGGACATGAGAATTGGAACCTAGTGTCATTGAACATAGGTTGGACATGAGAATTGGAACCTAGAGTCATGGAACCTAGGTTGAGAATGTAAAGTGAACCTAGTGTCATTGAACATAGGTGAGACTTAGTGACTTGAACCTAGGGTCATGAGACTTAGGTTGGCAAGTGTGAAATGTGAAGATTGGGATGTGCGACGATGTAGCTATCCCGGGTATGCGACAATTTCGCTACCCATGCCATGAGTTGAGGGTGATAGATTAGGATGTGCGACGAGGTCGCTATCCTGGGTATGCGACGATTTCGCTACCCGTGCCATGAGTTGGCGGTGATAGATTGGGATGTGCGACGAGGTTGCTATCCCGGGTATGCGACGAGTTCGCTACCCGTGCCATGTGATGGCGGTGTTGAGATGGGATGCGCGACGAGGTCGCTATCCCGGGTATGCGACGACTTCGCTACCCGTGCCATGTGATGGCGGTGTTGAGATGGGATGCGCGACGAGGTCGCTATCCCGGGTATGCGACGAGTTCGCTACCCGTGCCATGTGTTGGCGGTGTTGAGATGGGATGCGCGACGAGGTCGCTATCCCGGGTATGCGACGATTTCGCTACCCGTGCCATGTGATGGCGGTGTTGAGGTGGGGTATGCGACGATTTCACTATCCCGAGTATGCGACGATTTCGCTACTCGAACACGGAGGTGAAGATTTCACTCCTTGGATGTTGGAACTATTATGGTGATGCGGCGATTCCGAAACCATAAGTAAATGACAAGTAGTTGAACTTGGTCAATGTGAAATATAGGATGAACCTAGGAGAGAATGAAAATTAACATTTTATTTGGTTGCATCATTTATGTTTATTTACAAGCATGTAAATATTTCTTCAATAGTTATTTGTGATCTAACTTATGCATATGGTGTTTCTTTGGACCTGGTGGGTCAAGCTTCTCTCTTGGGTGGCCTTACCCACTGGGAACTATGTTTATAGTTCTCACCCCATATTTTTCAGGTCCTTCCGCGAGTGAGGCGGCGGAGCGAGGCAAGGGTTTGGCTCTCTAGATAGCGGCCCTTCTATTTTGGTGATACATAGAGTTGTACCCCTAGTCTTGGACTTTGATAGTATAGGAGATTTTTATTGATTATATGAAACTTGTATATTCCATAATTTTGGAACATGATGTATGGAATGGAAATGAAAGAAAAGAAAATTTTGGGCATATATAAATGTGCTAATGTGATGTAATAGAAGTAGAACTTCTTTATGTTGATGCTTTCCTTGTGCAACTCTTGTACTCCGTTCCTAGTTGGAACCTTGTGGACATGCTTGTGTTGTGACGCCTTGGGCGGGTAGAAGAGACTCTATCCGTTCGGCGGGTCTGGGGCATTTGCCCGTGCGGTTATCCTTTCCACCTAGTTAGTATTAAAGGCCCGACGGGGCGTGACAGTCTGAGGTGGTATCAGAGCGTAGAAACGGTCTAGGTGGACCTAAGAAACCCTAGGATGGAAAAGACCCTAGGAGAGGCTCGTGAGTGACGAGATCTTTGATGTGGCGAAAGATAAGTGATTGGGTTATGTCCTTATGCCTCTAGTTGGAAATAGAGGTAGATTCGAGGTGTGTCTTATTCTTCAACAAGAGTGTTCATGTTGGCGGCCGACAACATGAAACCAAGTGAGGGGAATAAGAACCCTTGTGTGACTTTCGCCTAGATTGGGTTCACGTTATTTTTCGTGAAATGTCGTGTCGCAAATGACTTTGAATATCACGAAATGACCAAAGTCGTTGTGTTTTCAGGAGATAATGGTACGTGGACGGCCTCCTACGAGGGCTGGGCTCGGAGGATCGAGCGCAGCTCCCGAACAACTCGGGGAGGGCGAGAACTCGGGTCTTCATGATCAGTTGACCGAGTTGATGGGCGTGGTTCGGCGACAGGCCGAAGCCATGCAGCGACAGGAGGAGCAAATTAAAAAGCTCCAGGGCGAGATGGCGCAGCAGGCGGCTGCGATTAGGGAGGAAGGATTGGGAGCGCCTCCGGCCTCTGCTTCGGCACCGGCCGAGGAGGTGACACCGGCGCCGGCTGTGGCGCCACCGGCATCACCGATTGTAGCCGGTGGGTCGGGTGCTCCTATGCCCGACTCCGCGATGAAGGATGCGGAGCGAGAGCGCGCACTTGCGGCTCTCATGAGGTTTAAGAAGTTCAACCCGCCTATCTTCAACGGGGAGAACGTGGATCCATAGGACGTGGAGACGTGGATCGATGCTATTGAGACGCTCTTCGAGGATCTCTATACCTTGGAGAGGGACAAAGTGCATCTCGCCGCTCATTGTTTAGAGCGATCGGCGAAGGTGTGGTGGAAGGGAGTCCGGCGTGATCGACTCTCTAGTCTTCCGCCACCGACGTGGGAGGAGTTTCGGGGTATGGTATTCGCCGCCTACTTCCCCGATAGCGAGAAAAGAAAACTCCAAGAAAGGTTCCGTAAGTTGAAGCAAGGGAACCGCACCGTGCGCGAGTACGAGAGGGAGTTCTAGTACATCATTAATTACGT